>CM077093.1:49977934-50577934 GCA_039513925.1 Platanthera zijinensis | reverse complement strand
AGCAACCTCAAATCATCCCTTAGCCCTTCATAAAAGCGGCTCGTCTTGCGCTCCTCGTCTGCGAAGGTAGCGCCGGCATATCTCCCCAGCCGAGTAAACTCGTGGAGGTATTCATCAACGGTGTTATCACCCTGCACCAACTTCTGGAATTCGCTCTCTAGCGCAATCCTCTGCGCCGAGGGGAGGTATCGAGCCATAAATAGTCTCGCAAACTCCTCCATCGGGACTTCGGCCAATGGCCTTCCCCTCAACTGATGCAGCTCTAGGCCCTCCCACCACAGTCTTGCGTCCCCATCCAAAAGGAACGTCGCTATAGTGGTCTTCTGCCACTCTTCAGTTTGCGTCGCAGTCATCACCCTGTTGACCCTTGAGAGCCAATCCTCTGCTTGGGTCGGGGTTTCTGCCCCCGTGAACACTGGTGGGTGAAAGCCCATGACGTGCTTCAGTTGTCTTTCAGTTGCTCTCCTAGGCAACTCTGGCTCCAAAACTACTTGCTCAACCCTCCTTCGCTCTGCCGTCTGAACCGGTACTTGCTCCACAGCAGGAGCAGGCTGCTGCACCTGCCTTGCAGGCTGCGCATTTATCATTGCCATGACCGCTTCTTCCACCAACCTAATGGTCTCAGCAGACAAAGGTGTTGCAGGCGCATCGCTTGGCGCACTGCTCGCCTCAGAACCTGGCCGTTCAGACGGCCCAGCGCCACTTCTGGTCACCTAAAATCGTGCAAAACACCGATAAGCGACCCAAAAATTACTGCAAACAGCAATTATAGGAACACGCAGGTTCCTCAATCATGTGTATTTTCATTCCTAAGTGGACATTCATGGGTTCTTTTCATGTTATAACGATGACGCACACAATGTGCTCACCACCCCTTAAAGTGAATTCGTCCACGAATTCATTGAAGCTTGACCGAAACCAGAAGTCTGATACCAATTTGTAACACCCCTATCCGTCACATAGCATATAGCAGTAGGTCCGGCCGGGGCCCGACGCCATATACTACGGACAGACCGGTTGGTTACGCGTTGAAACCACACAACCAATCAGAGCGTCCTACACAACACCTAGCGGAAGCAATTTAATTAAGTTGCAAAAAGATAAGAACCCTGCCACAGAGCATGAATGTCCACTATAACCCAGGAATGAGTACATACACAAAGAGTTCACGGCCTTAAGGCCTTACAAAATTGCTCGCTTAACAAAATAGCGTCTTTCATACATCGGCACGCAGGCCGGCCATACATGAATATGAAAAAGCTAATAACTACGCCTTCGAGGGCTGGCGCTGCAACTTGGGCTTTAGCCCGCTATTTGCCGCTTGGCTCCGCAGCAGCACCTGTAGAAACAACCCACCCAAGAGGTGGCAATACAAAAGGGCAACGGTCAGCAAAAGCTGACCAAATTATAACGACCCCGTCCCGTTTCTCGGGACGGCGGTGCTCCTTCCCTGCATATAAAAACTATCATAGCAATTCTATGGAATATTCTATTCGCCACAAGTGTCGGCACGCACGGCCGCACACTCCGTGCTCTCAGGGCACTAATCGGTGAACCCGGTCCGGACCCAGTCCGACACCGCGATTCCACCACCATCCCTCGGATGGCAACACACGTGAGCATTTAGCCCTTTCAGCCGAAGCCTAGGCTCATTTCCAGCCCCCCGGGAAGTCCCATGTACTTTAGGTCGCTTCTACCGAGACCACTTGGAATGGGTAGAGTTCCACCCGCCCGTTGCTCACTTCACCACGGCCATTTAGCCATCGGTGCGGGCCAAGTTTCTCCTCATTCCCACAATCGATCAAAACACGCACATAACCCCGTTATGTACCGATTTGCCCTCCAAGGCAACATCGCGGCGGCAATGCGATTCCGCCCAAGCTTTCCGGGTGCGCCTCGAGGTTAACCCCCAAGGATCCCTGTATGCAATCTACCGCGTAGAATTTTCGGAAAACTAAATCCATCGGCGCGGAGTCTTCTCCGGCCATGCAATGCAACATCACCGATCCGGGTTAAACCCGAATAGGCTTCACACACAATGCCTACACCCGTACTCCGATTCCGGGCTCTAACAACAGGGACTTTACATATCTACCCGAGGGGATTCCGCGCCTCAACGCTCACTCGCGAGAGGGGGATTTCCCTATGCATAGAAAGAAGGGCGACTACACATGCCCTATGAAGAGGATCGTTACCCTCGCATTTTTCCGCGGTGCCATGAAGATGTAGTCGGATGGAAAGCTTCGCCTCGCCCTTGCCTTCGAGGATCCGGTCTCGGATCGCGAATCGGTGCTTCACAACTCCTCCGGCGGCCGGATCTTGGGCTCCTCCTTCCTCTTGCTCTCCCTTCTCTCTAAACACTTAGAGAGAGAGTGGACCAAAGAAAAGTGAGGATTCAAAGCCCTAATCCCGGCTAATAACTCCCCAGGAGCAGCCCCCACCGTCGGATCCAGATCCAAGGGAACGAACGGCCGAGATTAGATCCAAAACCCCAAAAACTGGGCCGAACACGGCTTGACACACGGCCGTGTGTCTGGCCGTGTAGCTCATTCGCCGATCGACACGGCTCCTGACACGGCCGTGTGCCACGGGCCGTGTTACCTGGAGCTTCAAGACGATCGTCGGGCTTCCAGAATACGGCTTCGAACACAGCCGTGTTCGAGGCCGTGTGCCCCACACACGGCTTGAGACACGGTCGTGTGTCTCAGGCCGTGTACCTCTCTGACTCGAGACAGCACAAAATACAAATAAATCCCTGAACACGGGTTGGCACACGGCCGTGTGCCTGGCCGTGTGCCCCTGTTCAGATCTCCAAAAGAGCCGTTTGATCGCCCCGCGATCATCTCCGAGGTTGGGGTCTTACATCTTTCTCAAAAGGTTGCCTGAAGATGATTTCCCTATTATGATTTACTACTTCTCTTTTAGACATTGTCATATCAGCTGCTCCAATGATGTTGCATGAAGTTGCTCTTGGAACAACTGCTTCTGGGTGTAGACTCATATAAGCATCAACATTGAAAAATTGATTAGTGTAGGGTACATTGGAAAATGTGTACTAAATTTGGAGAAGCCACAACTTAGTCAATGATATGCATCAATGTGTATTTGATAGAAGTTTGAGTTTCATTGTGCAGGTTTAAAAATTTGAAGGAAAATTTTCTAAGTACAAGTGTCGACACTTGTGAAGAAACTGTGTCGACACTCAAGGAGACTGTGTCGATACTCAGGCAAGCTGTGTCGACACACAGGCGAAATGTGTCCACACTTATGAAGAAGCTATGTCGACACCCAACTGCTATGTCGACACTCAGGAAAGTTGTGTTGACACACTGGCAAAATGTGTCGACACTTATAAAGAAGTTATGTCGACACTCAAAGCTATGTCGACTCCTAAAGAAGCGGTTGTGTCGACATCCAGAGTTGTGTCGACATCCAGAATTTTGTCGACATCCAGAATTGTGTCGACAACTTAAAACAGAATTGTGTCGACACTTAAAACAGAAGATGAGTCGACACTCAGGAGCTATGTCGACACCTGAAGCAATTATGTCGACACAAAGGACTTGTGTCGACACACAGGACTTGTGTCGACACACCAACTCTAAAGAGGTTGTGTCAAGTTCAGAAGTAATTGTGTCGATACATAGAACTTGTGTCGACATACACTCAACGCCATTTGACAAACACTCAACCCCATCTGTCTGCAATAGAAATGTCGAGACAAGTAGCTATTGTGTCGACACACAGGACTTGTGTCGACAAATATAATAAAAAGCAGTGTCGAGAAGCAGAAGTATGCTTGTGTCGACACTTGGAGTATATGTGTCGACACCTTGAAGACTTGTGTCGTCACTTAGCCTATATGTGTCGACATATGTGAAGCAGTCTGCTGAGTGTTGTGTGCTGAGTTGGAAAGACACAGAAGAACCTAGTGACGTGACTGGTGACTTAACAGCTATCATAACTAACCGGTCTGACACCACTATCAGAACTGTCAGAAGTTTGTTATGAACCGGATCAGCCGGTAACCATGGAGCAAGCTCTATATAAGAGCCAGATCAGAAACAAAAAAAAAAGAAATATCTCTGGATCATAAAGAAGAACTCTAACAGATCAAGGCCTTTCTGCAAGAAAGATTCAGAGTTCAATCTGAATCTAAGGAAGAAGCTGACTGAAGATCAACTTCAACTTCAAGAGAAGATCCACCTTATTTGTCCTAATCAAGAAGCTTTGAAAAGCTAAGTTAGGTTGGATCAGAAGGATCAGTCTATACAAGAAATGATCAAGAAGACAACATCAACAGAGAAATCTAGCTGGTGAAGTTTTCAAATACTTATTACTCACAAATTCTTGTAGGATCTATTGTTAGATCTGAGATTGTAAGCCTAAAATTATAAAGGCTGAGGTAGGGCAGTGTGCCTGAGGTAGGACTTGTGGAAAGTCTGAGTTATAAGCCTAATTATAAAGGTTGTGGTAGGTCTGAGGCCTGAGGTAGGATTCAGGGAAGAATCTGAGGTAGGACTTGTATAAAGTCTGAGGTGTAGGAACCATTTTGGGTTCTGAGTTTGTAAGATCTGCAGAACCGAGCCAGTGGAAGGAATTTAGGCTGAATCCAGTTATTTGCTGGATAGGCGAAGGGGGAAAGTGGATGTACTCATATCTTGGGTAACCACTATAGATCTGGTGTTTGCTGTGTTGTATTTAGTTTCTGTAGATAGAATTATTTTGTTCTAAAAGAAGTTACAAATATCTGTTTGCCTTAAAATCAAAAAAGACTCAAAAAGATTAGAACCTATTCAACCCCCCCCCCCCCTCCTTTAGGTGTTTAGGCTCTTGAAACAAAGTCTTTCAAGTGGTATCAGAGGGAGGTTCCTCAAAATTTGACCTAACAGTCAGAGGATTTCTCCAAGGCAAATAATAGATAACAAAAATGGGTTCAAGTGAAAATCAAAAGGAATTTGGATCTATGAAATTGCTCATATGCAGGAATGAATCTTTTGGCATTTGGAAAGAAAGGGTCAGGCTATTTATGGAAGCATCTGATCCAAGAATTTATATCACAGTATAGGAAGGCCCCTTCATCCCAATGAAGGTTTCAGTTCTTGATGCAAACATTCAAACTCCAAAGAGTTATTCAGAGATGATTATGGATGAAATCATCTTGGCTACATTAGATAAAAGAGCTCAGAATATAATTGTAAGTGTCATAGATGATGCAACATTCAAGAATCTTGTGCACTGTAAAACTTCCAAAGAAATGTGTGATACATTGATTGTCTATATGGAAGGCACGGAAGAAGTCAGAGAGGACAGAAAGTCTATGCTAAATCAGGAATATGAGAGCTTTAGGAAGAATAAAACTGACAGCATAGCTGAATGCTATAAAAAGTTTTTCAGAATAGTGAATGAACTGATGACATATGGAAGAGTCTTCAGTACTTATGAACTAAATGACAAGTTTCTTAGATCCCTAACAAAGGATTGAGACACTAAGATATGTGTCATCAGGGAAGTGGCAAAACTGGCTGACACACCACGACCTACACTTTTTGGAAAACTGCTTTCATATGAAATGCAGCTTACTGCTAGGAAAAAGGAAGAGAAGGCCAGTAGATCTGAACATAAAGAAAAGACAGTAGCCTTCAAGGCTGAGGGCTCAAGGAAGGGTAGGAGAAAATCTCCTTCTCCACCTGGAAGGAGTACTAAAGCAGAAGAAGAAGTTCCTGAAATAAGTACATCAGATAGTCACACATCATATGAAGACTTTGCTTCCTTCACTAGACAATTTCAAAGGTTCATGAAGAAAAATAAATGGAGAATCAGGCCTTCATCAACATCTTATTCCAAGGATGTATACTACAGGAAGAAGAAAACACCTAAGGAGGACAAGTATGCTTCTAAACCTGGTAAACAATCTAATTCTAAGATTGTGTGTTATTGCTACAACAGGTTTGGGCATGTCATAGCTGACTGTCCTGACAAAAGAAAGGAATCAAAGGACAAGAAGAAGCAGCAAATCAAAGGCAAGAAGGAGAAGTCTCTAGTGGCTCAGAAAGAGAAGAGTTGGACAGACTCTTCATCTTCAAAATCTGGAGAAGAAGAGGCTGAAGCATATGTTGGACTTTTCTCAACAGAAGAGGATTCTAGGGAACTAGAATTCCTATAGATGTTGGACTCCATAAATGGAGTGGAAGAGTATTATTGTAAAGGGCTGATGGCTCTAACTGAAGAAGAAAAGTGTCAGGATCAGTCTGGACCAAGTAAGGTAAATAATTCTTCCCCAGTCTCAAATTACTTTACTGGATCAGATTCAGAAGCATCTGCTTCAAAAGAGGTGGATGGATCTGAGTCTAAGGGGGATATTCACCAACTCATTGATGAGTATGATGGGCTGTTGCATGCTCTAAAGAAGAGCAAGTTTCTTGTTAAAGAGCAGGCCAAGGAGATTGAGTCTCTCAAACTGGCTGCAGAAGATTCAACAAAACTACTGGATCAAAAACTGAATGAGGTTGCCAAATTGAAAAACATTACAGTTATTCAGATGGGTATAATTTCATTCAAAGAGAATCACATCAAGAAACTGGACGTAAAACTCCAGCAAGAGAGAGAGCTAGTGGCTAAATTCTCAAAACCAAAATCAGTTTTACCCTTGATAGATAATTTTGTTTCACATAAAGGGAAGACTGGTCTAGGCTTCAAGGGAAGAACTAGGGCTACCAATTCTCATAGAAATGGTAAAGTCTCAGTTCAGCCTCAAGCTGTTAATCCCCCTATTTTCTTTAAGAAGGTAGTGAATCCTACTAACAGGTATGATCATGACATTACACATGGTCACTGTGAGCATGAAAATCTCATGTGCAAGGGTGCAAATGTCAATAGACCAATCTATAGGCATGCCCATCATATTCAAGAGGAGTTCTTGAAGAATGTTGTTCCAGCACCAACACTTAATAAGTCTACTAACAACAAAGTAAGATGGTCTGTACCTAAGAATATGTATAATAGGTTTGAGTGTTGGTGTTGTGGCAAGGTGGGCCACTTTGCCATTGATTGCTGGTTTAACTTAAGTGTTAAAACCAAAAGTAGGATTCCTGTTAGATCAGTCACAGGGTTTCAAACTAACAAGGACCTAGGACCCACTAGCAAGTTGGGTTCTAAGGGTAAGTGATTCATTATTTTTTGCAGGTAAATCCAAGTAATCATACCCCTATATGGTACTTGAATAGTGGATGTTCCAGACACATGACTGGAATCAGGAGAATGCTAAGGAACTATGTGCCCAAAGAGAATGGACCCAAAGTTATCTTTGGTGGATCAGAAAAGGGAATCATAAAAGGATTTGGTAACATTTCTTGTGATTCAATTACTATCACTAAAGTGGCTTATGTAAAGGGCTTAAAACATAACCTGATTAGCATAAGTAAACTTAGTGATCTAGGTTATGATATTTCTTTCCACAAAGGTGAGTTCCTAGTAAAAAGGTCAGGTGATCAAGAGATCATTTTGACTGGCACTAGGAAAGGAAATGTGTATTGCCTTAACCTAGATTGTGAGTCTAACAACTCACCTATTTGTTTGGTTGCAGGAGAGAAAGCTTCTCTATGTGTCAAATGGCACAAGAGGCTAGCTCATCTGAACTATAAGTCAATTGGACTGCTGTTCAGCATGGGATTAGTGAGGAATGGTCCTCAAGTTCAGTGCATAAAAGAGGGTGTGTGCTCAGCTTGCCAAAAAGGCAAGCAGACTAAGTCCTCTTTTCAGTCACTTGACATCAAAGATTCAAAGAGATGTTTGTATCTCATGCATATGGATTTGTTTGGTCCTATGCCAGTCCATAGTCTTGATAGGAAAGCATACACACTTGTTGTTGTGGATGATTATTCTAGATTTACATGGGTTTTCTTCTTGAGGCAGAAATCTGAAAGCCCAACTATTTTCCAGACTTTTGTCAGACAAATACAGAATGAATATAACAGCTCAGTGGTCAAAATCAGAAGTGACCATGGAACTGAATTTCAGTCTGAATGTATGACAAAATTCTATGAAGAACTTGAGATTCATCAGGAATTCTCTTCACCTAGAACTCCTCAGCAAAATGGTGTTGCTTAAAGAAAGAATAGGACTCTAATTGAAGCAAGTAGAACTCTACTGAATGACACTACTCTCCCTGAATACTTCTAGTCTGAGGCAGTAAATATAGCATGTCATGTGCTCAATAGGGCCTCCAGCAACAAGAAACACAAAATGACTCCCTACCAGATTTTAAAAGGCAGAAAACCAAACATATCTTATTTCAGAATTTTTGGTAGTAAGTGTTTTGTATTAGTCAATGGTAAACACTACCAAACAAAGTTTGCTGCCAAATATCTAGAAGGGATATTTGTTGGGTACATCAACCATAGTAGAGCATACAAGATCTACAACTTGACTACTCAAGTTGTAGAAGAATCTGTGCATGTTGTATTTGATGAGTCAATGTTTATTAACAGTGAATTGTCTAATTCTTCAGTTAGTTCTACAGGTATAACAGATAAGCTGGACAAGCTGACCGGCAATGAAGATGTTCCTGCTTAACTGGATGAGGATAAAGATGTCAGCTATCTAGGGGGAGATCAAGTCCCTCTAGGTGAAGAAGAAAATGTGGAGCATCAAGATGAGGAAACTGGAGATAGTCATAATGCTGACAGAATTCCTCTAGCAATGAGACACCTGAAGGATCATCCAGCTCACTAGATCATTGGTGATGCAAGTCAGGGTATTCTAACAAGGAGCAGGAGCATGAACACGGTTTTGTGTTCTACCTTCCTGTCTCAGATAAAACCGAGGAAGATTGAAGAGGCCATGCAAGACACCAACTGGATTGATGCAATGCATGAAGAGCTCAGTAAGTTCAAAAGGTTTAAGGTCTGTGAACTGGTGCAAAAACCTAATGATCACAACATAATAGGAACTAAGTGGATCTACAGGAACAAGCTTGATGAAAATGACACTATAGTCAAGAACAAGGCTAGACTGGTAGCAAAAGTATACAGGCAAGAGGAAGGTATTCATTTTGATCAATCCTTTGCTCCAATGGCAAGGCTGGAGGCAATAAGGCTGTTCTTAGCATATGCTGCCTATCAAGGGTTCAAAGTATATCAAATGGATGTGAAATCAGCATTTCTGAATGGTGATTTAAAAGAAGAAGTCTATGTAGAACAACGCTCAGGTTTTGTAGACTCTCACTTTTTTGATTATGTATATAGGCTTAGGAAAGCTCTATATGGTTTGAAACAAGCTCCAAGGGCTTGGTATGAAACCTTGTCTGCCTTCCTCATTGAGAATAAATTCTCTATAGGAAAGATAGACAAAACTCTATTCTATAGGGAATCAAAAGGCAAGATAATACTAGTCAAGATATATGTGGATGACATTATCTTTGGTTCTACTGAAAATAGCCTTTGTAGGAAGTTTGCCAAACTTATGCAAGGGAAGTTTGAGATGAGCAGTATGGGTGAGCTGAAGTTCTTCTTGGGACTTCATGTTAGACAGACTGAGAGTGGGTTGTCCATATCCCAGTCTAAGTTCACTAAGGAGTTGATTAAGAAGTATGGTTTGGACTCAGCTTCTACAATGAAAACTCCAATGGGAACAAGTATTCCTATATGCAATGATGAAGCAGGGAAACCTGTTGATGAGTCTTTATATAGAGGGATAATTGGCTCCCTACTATACTTGACTACTAGTAGACCTGACATCATATATGCAACATGTGTCTGTGCTAGGTATCAAGCATGCCCTAAGGAATCTCATTATACTGCAGCTAAAAGAATTTTGAGATATCTTAAGGGCACACCTAATCTAGGCCTTTGGTACCGTAAGAATAGAGATTTTCTATTAACAGGTTTCTCAGATGCATATTTTGCTGGATGCAAAGAAGACAGAAAAAGTACCACAGGAACCTGTCAGTTCCTTGGTGGGAGGCTGGTTTAATGGAGCAGTAAGAAGCAAACCAGTGTAGCTATATCAACAGCTGAATCAGAATATATAGCTGCAGGTAGCTGTTATGCACAATTAATGTGGATAAAGCATCAACTAGAAGATTATGACATCCAGGTAAGTAGAATTCCACTATTTTGTGATTCTACAAGTGCTATTTCTATTGCTAAGAATCTTGTATCACACAGTAGGACCAAGTATATAGAAATAAAGTTTCATTTTATCAGAGAACATGTTGAAAAGGAAAATATTAGTCTAGAGTTTGTAAAAACTGATAATCAAATAGCTGATATTTTCACAAAACCACTGGATGAAACTAAATTCAATAATTTCAAAATTGAATTAGGTATGTTGAACCTAGAATATGTTAACATAAGTTTCCATGAGTAGTATCACTAAGCACCAAATTTCTCTTGAAATTTGTCTAAGTACAAAGTTTGTGTCGACACAAGCAAGTTGTGTCGACACACTCAGTATGTTGTGTCGACACAGGAAAAGGATGTGTCGACACTGAAACAGTATCTGTGTCGACAGGAGAATAGGTGCCGACACAACCTTATTGAGACTATAAGTCGTGAGGATATTTGTGTCGACACAAAAAGTTGGTGTCGACATAACTCTGTCAAGACTTAAGTTGTCAGTGTCGACATAGACGCAAGTATGTCGACACAGACTCAAGTATGTCAACACATAAACGTGTCGACTTAAAATATGTTTTGTCGACTTAGATATTAGTATGTCGACACATAGTTGTGTCGACTCAGCTTAAGTTCTATCAAGACCTAGGTCATTTGATTGTCGACACAAAAACTGACCTGTCGACTTAGGCCCGTCTTTTGACCTTCCCTTGACACAAGTAGTATAAAAAGGTGAATCCAAAATCTGGTCGACTACGCTATCAGAATTTTTGACTCTACACCTTCTGTCAACATAGACCTTCTCTTCTCCTCTAGTACTTACATCAATGGCGCCACACCAAGAAGACAAGGTTAATGAAGGTTACGAACTGGTTCGTGATTGTTTCATAACTGCTTCTGACGAAATTCAGGGAGTTATTGCCCTAATTTCTGAAAATGGACTAGAATTTTTGGTCTCAGAACCGACCAAAATTTGGAAGAAGGAAGTCATGGAGTTCTACACAACCGCTTCATTGGACACTAAAGGAAAGAAAATCAAGTCATCTATTCAAGGTACCCAGGTGAAGCTCACTTTGAAATCAATCAAAAAAGCACTACATCTGCCATTGATTAAGGATACAGACGAAATTACTCCATCCCAAATAATCGAAGCATTAAGCTGGTGTGGACTGAATCCCAGTATTAAGATTGGTTCATCTATCAATAGAAAAGGGATGAATTCCCAAGGAAAATTTCTTTCAGAAGTAGTGGGCAAAGTGATTATCTGCAAAACAGGTGGACATGATCGGATTTCTTCCCACATGTTCAATCTGATGGTGAAAATCATATTCAAGATAAACACTGACTGGGTAGCAGTAGTGTTTGATAAACTACAAGAAGGAATAAAGAAACCTAACCTGGGAAGGATCCTCAGCCTATGCTTAACATCAGTAATTCCAGATGTTCTGAAACAAGCAAATGGCTCTAAGATAAATCATATAAGAAAAATGGATGTAAGGATACTGTCAAGGTGGGACAGAGTTCTAACCAAGGAAGTCCCTGCTCTTAAGGAGCAAACTAACAAAGAAAAGAAGAAAAAGAAGGTGGTTGCACAGGCTGACTCCTCCAATGATTCTAAGGAGGAAGTGGTCTTCAGTTCTGATGAATACCAGCAACAACAAGATGTTCATGCTCAAGCAAAGGACTGTGAGCCCCAAGAGCAACAAATTGACTCTACTCCAGGGGGGGAAACCAAGAAAAAGAAACTGAGTTGCCTGCCCAAGGGGGAGGTATTGATGTGTCTGCCCTGGATAGTGACTTAGCTGCAGACACAATAATGGATGTTGTATCTGAAATAATTACTGCAACTGAAGTAACTGATAAGATTGATGCTCAAAATGAGCCAGTAAGTATCTTCTCCACAGACTAGTGATGTATTATGTATTCTCCTCAAAAATTGTTCAAAGGGACACTTTTGTTTACACAAAAAAAGAGGTCTTTCAAGTGGTATTAGTCTTTTAAGTAGTTTTTTTAAAAAAAAACTAATCTTATTCCTTCTGAACAGATACAGTAGGAATTTACAATGGAAGAATTGTTTCCAAATCCTCTTACTGATAGGACTGAGGGGGAGGAAATTGAAAAAGAAAAGGAAATTCCAAGGACTGAGGGGGAGTTATCCAAGGATACCCCGGCTGAAAAGGAAATTGTTGATATTAAAAGTACATCTGAATCTTCTGAAGATGAAGAAGCCACATTGGCTAAGAAAAGAAAGCAGTCTGTGTTAAAGAAGAAGAGTTCTGGATATAAGAAAACTTTACAATTGGGAACTGCACCATCTACATCAAGCATGGACTTTAGTTCTTTACTGGTCCAGATGTAAATAAAACTGGATAATCAAAGACAGTCTATAGAGCAATATGTGGATGAAACTCATAAGGAGTTACAGTTTTAATTGGCCCAGGACATCAAATCCATTAGATTTGAAGTTAATTAACATAAGGAGTTGACAGATTGCTTCCATAAAGGAGGTAATGTTGTGGTGTTCCTGGCTAAGCAACAGCAAAATATCCAAGCTAAAGTGGATGAAATTGAAGTGAAGCAGGGATATGTACTAGAGAATCAGTTAAGGATAAATGAAAATCTCAAGGATTCACATCATGAAATATTGACAAAGCTCAATGATTCTAGCACTACTCTGAAGGCTGAAATCTCCAAGCAAATCCAGGAAGATATATCTGCTGTCAAAGCAACATTTCAAGAATCTCAGGAGAAAATATAAACTTTCCTGACAAAATTCAGAGCTTATTTTAAAGAGGGAACTGAATATATAGCTGATCAAGTCAGATTCCATAAAGAAGATTTAAGAGATCATGTTGTAAGAGAAGTCATAAAGGGGGAGAGATTACTAGTCAAAGCCAACTCTGACCATGCTAAATGGACTACCAATAGCATCAGAGCTACTCTTGGATATCCTCCTCTTTGTGATGATGCTAATGTAGCTGAGTCTGGGATACATCTTGAATATTTTGAAGGAGATCTGCCTGAAGTTTCTCAGGTGATCTACCCCCTAGCTGATTTTGAGATGGTTCAATAAGAAGTGCTGAAAATGTATAATCCTCCACCAGAGGCACAAAATGTAATTCTGGAAAAGGTTGAAATGTTAGAAGCTGCATTAGAAGCTCAGAAGGAAGCTCAACTTTCCAAGAAGAGATTCAGAGAGCAGGATGAGCTGAAGCAAGATTTTGAGCAGTCGAGCCCAACTTCTAGAAACATCATACTTACTGCCTGGAAAGCTGTAAAGGATAAAACCCATGATAGGGGTCAGTGGTATTCTGAGCAAGAGTGGAATAAATATCAAGCTGGACAAGAAGTAATTCTTCAACATAGAAGAAATGTTAAGGCTGGGAAGCTACCTGCTAATGCTCAAGAGCCAAGCAAGTACTTCCCCAAACCTTTCCACTATTTTGAAAGACAGAAGATCAAGGCTGAAGAATTGAAGAAGAAAGCTCTCAAAGGGAAAAAGCCAGCAGAAGATACTGAACCTTCTATGCAGGCTAAAATCAAGTCTGGCAAAAGAATAGTTATTAAGGAGCCTAGTCAGTAATAGGATTGCTAGGTTTATGTAATCGAACAATGTACTAATTTGTTTCTTTTGTTCTATAAGAAATTCATGTAAACCAAAGTTTTTCTGATTAATGAAATCTGGTTCAGTATTAAGTGTTTGTTGTTTATAATGATTATGTAATAACCTGTTCTGAAATGTTTTTACTTCTATTAAAATTTTGCTTTATCTTAAGAGATGTATATCTTTGACTAAGGGTTATGACTTCTCCAAATATGGGGAGATTGTTGGGTACATTGGAAAATGTGTACTAAATTTGGAGAAGCCATAAATTAGTCAATGATATGCATCAATGTGTATTTGATAGAAGTTTGAGTTTCATTGTGCAGGTTTAAAAATTTGAAGGAAAATTTTCTAAGTACAAGTGTCGACACTTGTGAAGAAACTGTGTCGACACTCAAGGAGACTGTGTCGACACTCAGGCAAGCTATGTCGACACACAGGCGAAATGTGTCGACACTTATGAAGAAGCTATGTCGACACCCAACTGCTATGTAAACACTCAGGAAAGCTGTGTCGACACACTGGCAAAATGTGTCGACACTTATAAAGAAGTTGTGTCGACACTCAAAACTATGTCGACACCTAAAGAAGCGGTTGTGTCGACATCCAGAGTTGTGTCGACATCTAGAATTGTGTCGACATCAAGAATTGTGTCGACAACTTAAAACAGAATTATGTCGACACTTAAAACAGAAGATGAGTCGACACTCAGGAGCTATGTCGACACCTGAAGCAATTGTGTCGACACACAGGACTTGTATCGACACACCAACTCTCAAGAGGCTGTGTCGAGTTCAGAAGTAATTGTGTCAACACACAGAACTTGTGTAGACACACACTCAACACCATTTGACAAACACTCAACGCCATCTGTCTGCAATAGAAATGTCGAGACAAGTAGATGTCGTGTCGACACACAGTACTTGTGTCAACACATACAACAAAAAGCAGTGTTGAGAAGCAGAAGTATGCTTGTGTCGACACTTGGAGTATATGTGTCGATACCTTGAAGACTTGTGTCGACACTTAGCCAATATATGTCGACATATGTGAAGTAGTCTGCTGAGTGTTGTGTGCTGAGTTAGAAAGACACAGAATAACATGGTGACGTAACTGGTGACTTGATAGTTGTCATAACTAACCGGTCTGACACCACTGTCAGAACTGTCAGAAGTCTGTTATGAACCGGATCAGTCGGTAACCATGGAGCAAGCTCTATATAAGAGCCAGATCGGAAATGACAAAAAATAAGAAAGATCTCTAGATCATAAAGAAGAACTCTAACAGATCAAGGCCTTTCTGCAAGAAAGATTCAGAGTTCAATCTGAATCCAAGGAATAAGCTGACTGAAGATCAACTTCAACTTCAAGAGAAGATCCACCATATTTGTCCTAATCTAGAAGCTTTAAAAATCTAAGTTAGGTTGGATTAGAAGGATCAGTCTATACAAGAAATGATCAAGAAGACAACATCAACAAAGAAATCTAGCTGGTGAAGTTTTCAGATACTTATTACTCACAAATTCTTATAGGATCTATTGTTAGATCTGAGATTATAAGCCTAAAATTATAAAGGCTGAGGTAGGGCAGTGTGCATGAGGTAGGACTTGTGGAAAGTCTGAGTTATAAGCCTAATTATAAAGGCTGAGGTAGGGCTGAGGCCTGAGGTAGAATTCAGGGAAGAATCTGAGGTAGGACTTGTGTAAAGTATGAGGTGTAGGAACCATTTTGGGTTCTGAGTTTGTAAGATCTGCGGATCCGAGCCAGTGGATGGAAGTTAGGCTGAATCCAGTTATTTGATGGATAGGCGAAGGGGGAAAGTGGATGTACTCATATCTTAGGAAACCACTATAGATCTGGTGTTTGCTGTATTGTATTTAATTTTTGTATATAGAATTATTCAATGCTAAAAGAAGTAACAAATATCTGTTTTCCTTGAAATCAAATAGACTCAAAAAGATTAGAACCTATTCACCCCCCCCCCCCCCCTCTAGGTGTTTAGGCTCTTGAAACAAAGTCTTTAAATTAGCTTTGTCATACCTTTTCAATTCTTCTTTCTTGTAGGAAGACATTGTAGAATATTGAGAAGGATCTTTGCCTTCTGCTTTAGCTTTATTAATCAGAGAGAGTCCAATCAGTTCTTGAAATCTAGCCATTTTAGCAATATTTTCCTATTCAGATCAACAAAAGGAACTGGTGGAGATTCAGGTCTTTCAGGACTGCTGTCCTTCTTTGGTTCACCATGAGATTTTGGAGGACTCTTTTGCTCTGTAGTTGGAGGTGTATTGCTTCTTGTAAACTGTTGTTGATGATGATGCCTGCTGCTCTGAGAATTTGGCTTGGAAGATCTGTCTTTTCTTTGATATATTTTAGTGTATGGAGTTGATCTTTGAGAGACATTTCTAGAGGCCCCTGTAGATGGAGGAGGAGGAGGTCCTCTCCAGTTCCTTTGAGGAGGATGAGGAGAGTATCTCCTGCTCTTCTTCCTAGCCTTTTGCTCATATTTAGAGTACCACATCCACTGAGGAATATCTGGATAAGGATTAATCTTATTCAAGATATAATATGGTGTGTTAGCAGTTGGGTTAGGCTTAGGAACAGCCTTAGGAGTAGCCTTTCTCTTCTTAGATATCCTTTTCTTAGATTTTGATTCATCAGAATCATTAGAGTCATCATCATCTGATGATCAAGGAGGATGGGCATATAAATCATCAATCTCTTTTAGAATTTCCTTAGAGATCTGCTTCTCAGCCTGAGGCTATTCTGGAACTTCTGGCTCTACAACACTTTCAGTAATAATCTGAATGTCTTCTTCCATATCTGCAAGCATGATATCATGCATATTTAGGATATGACTTTCATCCATCTTATAAGTTGGAGGAGAGAAAGCCTTGGGCTCGGAAATAAATACTTGCTCAATAATGGATACAACTGGCTCTGTAGTAACTTTTGTGATAACTGGTACTGCAAAACTTGCCTTTAGTTGCTTTACAACCTTAGGGCTTAATGTAGAAGTATAACAGACAATAGCCTTTGACTGCTCTTGAATAACTTCTGGTAAATAATTAAGATATGCAGAATCAAAATAATTTAATAAACAAATTAAATCTACTGTGGGATTGACAAGACAATCACCAACAGTCATGATCTCTGATAGATCTTCTGTTTCATTTGTACAAACCATTTCAATCTCAACTGCTGCAGGAACTGTTGATACTGAGACTAGTGCTGCTGCTGCATCTGTAACTGCTGTTGCTGCATCTATAACTGATGCTTCTTCTTCATTGAACATCTCCCCCTGCCTGGATTCAGAGGGTACTGAAACTAGGCCCCTAGAAGAAGAACGGATAGAGTGGCAGCAGCAAAAAGAGCAGAGAGGGAGGAGATGGAATCAGAAAGTGGTGCAATTGCCTCTGTTATGAGATTCCTGATGATTGGAGTGATGAGCTTTAGGATATTGGAAATGGATGGAGAATCTAATTACATGAACTCAGGAGGTGTCTGAGTAGATACAGATGGATGGATGATGGAGGATGAAATGAAAGGTGGAGTATCAGTCATTATTTCATCTGGAGATGATAGAATATGGTGAGGAGATGATGCTAATAAGTCAAATGATGGAAGTGACATAAGGTTGTGAAGTGGTATGTCATCAAGGTGAGGTGGTAATGGAGATGAAAGTGGTGTGATGTGTTCTGGAGATGCAGGGGGTGTTGGTTTATGCATTGGTGAGGCAGGTGGTTGTTGAGGTGAAGGAGTTGTTGTTGGAAGTAGTGTTGAGGATGGAGGAGGTAGAATGGAAACTTCTTCTACAAGTTGGGGAGTGCCTGTTACATCCCTTGTGCTCTCAGAAGCTGTGGAAGATGATGAAGCCCTGGATGGCTTAGAGATTATCCTCTCCCATCTGTCGAAGAGTGCAGATGTAAGCCTCTTTGAGGCATCGATGAACACTGTCGAGGAGACTAGTAGTTCATGTGCCTTCTCCTGAAGGAAGATTCCCAGAATCCTCGCAAAATAAACCTCTTTCTTTGTATTTTTCTTTTTAATCAACTCAAATAAAATCTTTCACCAGTTCACCTATTTCTTGTTTACCAAAGCACACATAACCAGAAATTGATGCCTGGTTATGTAGTCGTGGGTAGTATGTTTTCCCAACAATACCTTTCCCACTACATCAGCCAAGAACTTGTACTCTATAGATAAGTTCTTCTTTAACAACTTATTAGGGTTTCCTTCAGAGTGACCCATTATACTCAGCATATTATCATATTCAGAACCATCTAACTCAATATCATCTTCTCCATTTATTAAACCAAAAAATTCAGATAACACAGCAGGGTTGGAGTAACCGGAGTTCCTGAAATTGTACCAATAATGGTCTCTACATCTGGTGAGGTTGAAGTGAAGACCCATTCCTTTATCTCTGCTGTCGACAGTTTGATCCTAGAAGTAATGAATTTCTTCAGATGTTGATCTTCACATAACTGCAGAATGTCTATAAAGATTTGATCGAAATGTTGAAAAGAGTCGAAGTCGATGTCAAAGCCAGTGTCACACTTCATGCTTGTGAGAGAAAGTGCTGGAATCACCCTTGTTGTCCTGCAAAATGAAAAAGAGATCAAGTGCTAGAGAACAGAAAGCACGGGATGGAGCTCGAAGAAAACCTAGTTATAAGGTTTTCAGAATGCGAAGAGGCAGACTCCGTCAAGCAAAAAATAAAAAGATCTTCGATCTGAGTTCGACGAAATATTTTATTGATAAATAAGTACGTCGATCTCAGTCTGAAGAGCAAGAATAAATCGTCGATCTCCATTCGACGAAGTACTCACTGAAGCAGGGATCGTCGATCTCTGTTCGACGAAACCTGTTTCACCAAGAAGTGTTTGTCGATCTCCGTTCGACGAACTCTTCACGAAGAGTTCACAGATCGTCGATCTCTGTTCGACGAACTGTTACAAATCGTCGACCACAGACAAAAATTAAGTTAAATGTTCCACATTTATCATACCTAGCTGATTTAAGAAGAATAGGTGTTTCTTCTCATCCAATGGCTTGGTGAAGATGTCTGCTCTTTGTAAATCAGTAGAGACAAAGGCAAGATTAATTTTCTTTTTGTCTACACAATCTCTAATGAAATGATGTCTAATATCTATATGCTTTGTCCTACTATGATACACTGGATTTTATGCAATGAAAATTGCATTGTATTATCACACAGTAAGGTTGAGTTATTTAATTTGATACCATAATCTAGGAGTTGGTTCTGAATCCACAGTATTTGTGAACAACAACTGTCAGCTGCTATATATTCAGCTTCTGTAGTTGAAGTAGACACAGGTGTCTTCTTTTTGCAAAATCAGGACACTAGACTAACACCAAGGAACTGACATGTCCCTAATGTTCTTTTTCTGTCCACTCTACATCTAGTAAAGTCAGCATCTGAGTATCCAGTCAACTCAAATCCTGACTTAGTTGGTGATGGCCACGGAACAGAGACCTACTGTGGTTGGTTCGAAATGGTCAGATTCCGCGGGCCGGTTAGAAGATCGAGTTTTCTAACAAGAGGAGGCAAGTGCACCTATCGCAAGTAGTACTCGGTATTCGGGAAAATACTGAGGTCGTATTATTCTTGGGGACGCGTTGATTATATCTACTCTTCCAGGAACACTATTATCTTACTATCAGTAAGGTGGGATTTTTTTAGTTTAATTAAAACGGAAAGAAAGAGAGCAGAATTTTGCTAAGTTAGATCGATGACGGGTTAATGCTCGGCATCGAATCGGATTAAGACTAAAATAATTCTTAACAATTATTGAACTTTGTTTTTAATTTAATAAAAGGCACTTGGCCGTGGAGGTTCCAAGAACATGAGCTCACCTTGGTCTAGGGATATCGCTCACCTGGGCGCTAAGGCTAATCGACCGAACGTTAGTCCGACGAAGGATTCCCCTTAACGCCCGCATTAGGCTAAGAACCCCGCTATTGGGTGGGGAACCCAATCCGGCAGAACTACGTTTCTCCTCTTTCGAGGGGGCGTACGCAGTTCTCTTTACCCAAGGGGGATCGGTCCATACGTGCGGCCTCTCGGTGTTGCGTATGGATAACGGAAATAGAGCCCACAAATCGATTATGTGGTCCTATGCGTCGTTAACCCGGGGCAAATCATAAGTCCTTAAATTAAAATAAAAATAAAGTTCTTTAATTATTTCAAATCATTTTATTTGTCCCAATGCTCTTCGATGCCGAAGGCTAATAGAGATTAGCCACTCATCGATATGGGGACGGCTTTATGTTTTTAGGTGAAGCGTGAGTGTTAAATTAAGCACTGAACAATTATAAGAGAAAACACAAAAAATAGGAAAATTAGATAAATTGAAGGCTAATTGATGCAGGCACTCACGCACACTTCAAAACCATAAAGAAAATTAAAAAAAGCAAGCCCTACTCAAATGAGTAGGCGGAAATAAATGCACACACGCACACACTCTTCTTAATTGAAGAAAGCGATAAATAAAGCGGTAAAATTATCTCCTACACGCACACACTCTACATAATTTAGAAAGCGATAAAATTGCAAGTCCCGGCTCAAATGAGTGGGCGGGAGTAAATTTATCTCATACACGCACGCACTCTACTTGAAAGTAAAACACACACACGCACTCTACAGAAATGAAAACACACGCACCCACACAAAGTTTTCCTACTCAAGTGAGTAGGAAGAAAATGAAAGCAGTAAAAAGACAAGTCCCACTCAAACGAGTGGGCGGGAAATGAAAGCAGAGTGCCATTTAACTCTTAACGAGTAGGCAGAAATAAATGCATACGCACACGCGCACTCTACAGAAGTTGAAATAAAGCAATTAAACCTAACTCATACACGCACACACACTTGCAAAAAATAAGAAAAACAAAGTTGCTGAAAAAATTAAAACGACTCCATTTCTACCGCTAGAATGCTGTAGAAATGCATAAAAAGTGAAAATAAAAATTAACCGAGCGAAATTGTTTTGCAAATAAACGCAAAATGAAAGTACTCGAAAAATTAAAACAACTGCATTTCTACCGCTAGAATGCGGTAGAAATGCATAAAAAGATGAAATAAAAATTAAAGGGACTAAAAGTTTTGCAAATAAAAAGTTAAAACAAAGTGAGTGAAAAATTATAACGACTATATTTTCATTCTTATATTTTTATAAAAACTCCTAAAAAGTGAAAATAAAACAAAAAAGGACAAAAAGTTTTACGATCCTAAAGAGCCTAAGTTAAAGAAAATAACACTTTTAGATGAGTTTTTATAAAGCCTTATGAATGAAAAAAATAGGAAAAAGGAGAAAAGCTAAATCTAAAAAGTGCGGAAAATGAAAATAAAATGGGCATAACAACGGCTAAAAAGTGCAAGAAAATCCTAAACTAAGTTATGAAAGCAAAAAAGAAAACATAAAAAGAGAATCACAAAAAGGGAACGAAAAAATTACTTAAGAAGGGCGCTTCCAATTGAACATTTCAACTTTGCAAGATAGAAAATCTATCATTTTATTGAATAAAAAGGCTATTACATGAAAAGCTAAAACAAACAACCTAATACAATCTAAGAAAGTTAGGGAGAAATTCTCCTTACATAGCTTAGAAGCCAAACGGGCAGCACCTCCCCTAAGTAAGATGGACCAAAAAAGTGGACAAAATAAGCTTCCTGGAAGCTCTTATTTATAGACAAATTTTCGGGTTGGTCACGCCCGTGACTAGGGCATGACAGGGGGCGTGTCGACACTATTCATGAGTTGATCGGGTGACTTGACTAGAAAGTTGACATCGGCTGAAAACGTGGCGGTCACGCCCTAGGTCACGGGCGTGACATGTGTCAGTCACGGGCGTGACTGGGGCGTGTCGGGGAGGTCGATCTGGGCGCGGTCCGGCCGCAAAGTCGCGCGCGTCACGTCGGGCCAGGTGGCTAAGTCACGCCCGTATCACACCTTGACACGGGCGTGTCTAGGGGCGTGTCGAGCTTGGTTTGATGATCGCCGATCGTCGAGCTGGCACCTGTGGTCGGCGATCGTCGAGGGCGTGACACGGGCGTGTCGGTCATGTGACACGGGCATGTCAGTCAACATTTTGACTTTTTCTGGAATTTTTCTGGAATAAAAATAAAGCTAAGTTAGAAATAATATTTACAAAAATAAGCAATTTATTGAATAAAACAAATAAAAAAGACAAAAAAGAAACAAAATTGACTTAAATAAAATACGAAAATATAGGTATATTTACAACTTATCAAACACCCCCATACTTAAGCTTTTGCTATTCTAGAGCAAAAGTTTGAGGTGATCTTATAAGGAATAATAAAAAACCCTAAGTTCTGCTACCGCTAAATTAATTATAAGAGAGATCAAATAAAAATATACGGGGTATAAGAATTAAGTCCTAAAATTATTTAGATGATTTAAACAGGGCAAAAGTTTTGGCCAAAAGACTTCTTGATGTAATCAAATAGAAAGCAATAATTGTATTGGTTAGATTAACAGAAAATAGTTTGGAGTTATACGAACTTTAGTTTATAGGAGTGTTATCGGAAATAATGCAATTTACGAATTATGCTTTCAAAAAGATTTTTGAATTAATTCTAGAGTCATGAAATTGGCTAAGGGGGGTTGATGTTGGTTTATGAAGATGCTTGGATTTTGAGGCGAGGTTTTTTTTTTTTTCTCGAACCTCCATTTTTTTTGATTTGGATGTTAAAGGAAAACGAAATCTTATTTTCCTTAACATAAAACTTTTTTTTTCTTCATAAAAATAACCCAATGTATATGTGTTGGAGTAATGAATTTTATCCTCTTACACGTATAATCTTTTAATTTATTGGGTGCCTATGTTTACGGAATGAAATCTTATTTCCATTGACATAAAATCTTTTTCTTTTTGGGGAAATAATTTTATCATACCAAGTAGGTTATGATAAGTAAGGGGAGAAAAGAGAACTAGATTTTTAATTGAAAAATAATTGAGAGCAACCTTTATAAATTGTACGTTCTAATTTTTCAGAAAGCTAAAAGCAAGCATAATTGAATTTTATAGTCGTTATTTTCTAACATGGTACACATGCTCCTATCTATGAAAAATTAGAAGTAGTGCCTAAAGCGAGTCCCCTATTTTTAACAAAGTATAATAAATTCTTTAAAACTTAACTCCGGCTATTTAGATTTTTCAATCTATAATTAACAAACGAATAGTGAACAAAGAATTGATCAAATTCGCATATAAATAAACTCAAAACTAAATTTTTGGATAACAAGAAACTTAAGAATGAGATGTTTGATTTATTTGTTTCAAAATTTACATAATTTTTTGTTGTTTTTTTTTTGAAGTTATGCTCTCTTTTTTTTGAAGTTATGCCCTTTTTTTGTATTTTTGTATTTATATCTTTAATATATACATACTAAAAAGAAAGAAGAAAAAGCGAAAATAAAAAAAAATTGGATTTTTAAGTTTTGTGAATTTTTTTGTATTTTTTTATTTTGTGAATTTTTTTGTATTTTTAATGAAATTTTCATTCTATTTACAAAAATTTGGGAAAAAGAAAAAATATTTACAAGGATGAGAGGGAAAAAGGGAGAGGGGAAAGAGAAAGAATATTTACAAAAAGTATTTACAAAAATTATTTACAAAAAATATTTACAAGAATATTTACAAAAATATACAAAAATGCTGCCGCGAGATGACTCGTTATGTGGATGGCTCGATGAGCCGGATCTCGCGGACAAAGTCAAAATTAAGCCAAAGTTTCAAAAATGAAACTTCAAAAATTTTTTTAAAATTTTTTTTTTTTTGTTTTTTTTTTGTTGTTGTTTTTTTTTGTTATATATACATATATTTTATCTATTTTTTTTTTTTTGAAGTTTTGTTTTTTTTTAAAATTTTTTTGTTTTGTTTTGTTTTGTTTTTAAAACAGAAAATACGAAAATACGAAAACACCTCCATACTTAGATCCAACATTGTCCCCAATATTGTATGCTAAGCATGAGCAACAAGACAGCAGGTATATATGCAAAAAAAAGGAAAAAGAGGGGGGCAGAAAACGTCCCTGATCCGCGCTCGGGGAAGCCCATTAGAAACCCTGCATTTATTAGAAAAATAGAAAACATAATAAATAAAGACGTAAAAAAGATAGACATGGGGTGCCTCCCAGGAGCGCTTTGTTTATAGTCGCGTAGCTTTACTATAGTGGCGGGTTTATATATGGAGAAGGGTTATGGTATCGCTCATACTGATCACAGGGTCGCCCGCTATATAAGACTTTAACCGATTACCGTTCACCTTAAAAGTGCCTTTTGCGGGGTGGGAGATGAGTATGGTCCCATATGGCCAAACCTCTTCAACCTTGAAGGGGCCGAACCATCGCGATTTTAGCTTACCCGGGAAAAGCCTAAGATGTGAATTGTAAAGAAGGACTAGATTGCCCGGAGAAAAAATTTTGGGGGTTTTAATTTTTCGATCGTGATAGAACTTAGAACGCTCCTTATAGAATTTATTGCTCTCGTAAGCGTTCGCACGCCATTCATCGAGCTCGTTTAGTTGCAGTTTTCTATTCTGAGCGGCTAAGTTAGAGTCGAGGTTTAAGAGTTTTAATGCCCAAAGTGCGCGGTGCTCCAATTCTACGAGTAAATGGCACGCTTTGCCATAGACTAATCGAAACGGAGTACAACCGGTAGCGGTTTTGTACGCCGTACGATACGCCCATAACGCGTCGTCAAGCTTAACGGACCAATCTTTCCTATTAAGTGAAACGGTTTTTTCTAATATGCGTTTTATCTCTCGATTTACTACCTCAACTTGGCCACTTGTTTGCGGGTGGTAGGGGGTGGCAAGTTTATGCGTGACTCCGTATTTAGCTAACGTCTTAGCCATTAGAGCGTTACAGAAATGCGTTCCCCTATCACTAACAATAGCGCGAGGCGTGCCGAAGCGAGAAAATAATTTTTTTAGAAATATAACGACGACTCGCGCATCATTGGTGGGGAGAGCCTGCGCTTCCGCCCACCGTGATACGTAGTCGACCGCCACTAAAATATATGAATTTTTATAAGAAGGAGGTAGGGGGCCAACAAAATCTATGCCCCATAAATCGAAGACTTCGCATTCTAAAAACATATTTTGGGGCATCTCGTCTCGTCGTGAGATGTTACCCGACCGCTGACAGCTATCGCATGCGCGCACAAAATTGTGCGCGTCTTTGAAGAGAGTGGGCCAAAAGTAGCCCGCCTCTAGCGCCTTCCTAGCAGTCCGGTTGGCTTGATAGTGCCCCCCGGCTGGACCCTCGTGGCAGTGCCTCAATATTTGTGTGCACTCCACTCCCGCGACGCATCTTTGAACCGCTTGGTCCGCGCAGATACGGAAAAGAAATGGGTCATCCCAAAAGAAATTTTTCAAGTCGGAAAAGAATTTCTTCTTTTGATGACTTGAAAAATCTTTTGGAAGTACCCGCGCGACTAAGTAGTACGCAAAATCTACGAACCAAGGCGAAGATGACGAAGACGAACGAATGGCGAGAAGGCATTCCTCGGGGAATCTGTCATTTATTTCAGATTCGACGAGCGCTTCCGCACCCGGATTTTCTAAACGGGAGAGGTGGTCTGCCGCTAGATTCTCCGCGCCCTTCTTATCTCGGATCTCCAAGTCAAACTCTTGTAGGAGGAGAATCCATCGAAGAAGGCGGGGCTTCGCGTCGGTTTTGGCTAGTAAATACTTAAGGGCGGAGTGATCGGTGAAAACGATAACTTTAGATAGCGTAAGGTACGAGCGAAACTTATCGAAAGCGAAAACGACGGCTAAGAGTTCCTTTTCCGCCGTCGTGTAATTCACTTGTGCGGAAGTGAGCGTCTTGCTAGCGTAATAAATAGGATGAAAATGTTTTTCTACGCGTTGGCCAAGAACGGCTCCTAAGGCAATATCACTAGCGTCGCACATGATTTCGAACGGAAGGGACCAATTAGGGGCCACTAGAATTGGAGAATTGATAAGTTTTTGTTTTATAAAATTAAAAGCAGACTCGCAATCGCTACTAAAGACAAAAGGTGATTCCTTTTCCAAGAGGTGAGTAAGCGGCTTTGTTATTTTTGAAAAATCTTGAATGAAGCGCCTATAAAAGCCCGCGTGGCCTAAGAAACTCCTAATGGATTTTATGTTTGTCGACTGAGGAAGTTTTTCTATGATTTCAACTTTGGCCTTATCGACCTTTATCCCCTTAATCGAAATCTTATGGCCGAGGACCAAACCTGCTCGAACCATAAAGTTACACTTTTCCCAATTTAAAACAAGATTCGTGTCCTCGCATCGCTGGAGGACACGATCAAGATTACGAAGACAATCCGGGAATGAGCATCCGAATACCGAAAAGTCATCCATAAATATTTCCATAATATCTTCTACTAGCTCACCAAAAATTGCTAGCATACATCTTTGGAATGTAGCCGGCGCATTGCAGAGGCCAAATGGCATTCTTCGATAGGCGAAGGTGCCAAAGGGGCAAGTAAAAATTGTTTTCTCATGGTCTTCGGGGGAAATGGGGATTTGGAAAAAACCCGATAAACCGTCGAGAAAACAATAAAAAGGATGACCGGAAAGACGCTCAAGAATTTGTTCAAGGAACGGTAGTGGAAAATGGTCTTTGCGGGTGGCATCATTAAGTTTGCGATAATCGATGACCACACGCCAACCTGTAACAGTACGAGTTGCGACGAGCTCATTGTGCTCATTCGCCACTACGGTTAGACCGCCCTTCTTAGGCACAACATGAATGGGACTAACCCATGCACTATCAGAAATGGGATAAATAATCCCCGCATCTAATAATTTAATTATCTCAGCTTTCACGACGTCTTTCATGTTTGAATTAAGACGTCGCTGTGGCTGAATGGTTTTGCGGCAATTATCGTTTAAGAAAATTTTGTGAGTGCAGAAAGAAGGGTTAATCCCCTTTAGGTCAGAAATTTGCCACGCAATTGCGTGGCGATGTTTAAGCAAAACCTCCAATAACTCGGAGGTCTCCGAATCGCTTAAATACAAAGAAATGATTACCGGGAGTGTATCATTTTTCCCCAAAAAGGCGTATTTGAGGGATTCGGGTAATGGTTTGAGATCTAGGGCGGGCGGTTCTTCTAGTGAGGTTTTAGTGCTAATGTCTTTTGAACCAATTGGTTCAAAAGGCATGTTCGTAGAAGCGTCCTCATCGCAATAAAAATTTTCGAGCGAAAAAATATTTTCGTTTAAAAACTCGGACTCGAAAACCGGAGAAGAACAATCTCCATAAAAAGAATCTAAAGAGTAGTAGAAATCGTCGCTCGGCGACAAGTATTCCATAGAGGAGTTAATAGAAAAAGTAACTTGGTCGTCTCCTACCCGAAGGAGAAGCTGACCATTACTTACATCAATTAACGCACGTGAGGTCGCGAGGAAAGGGCGACCAAGTATTATTGGTACGTTGGCGTCTTCCTCGATGTCCAAGATGACGAAGTCCACCGGGAAGATGAACTTGTCTACTCGGACAAGGACATCCTCAACAACCCCGATGGGGAACCTAACCGAGCGATCCGCTAGTTGGATGCGCATATTGGTAGGAGCAGGAGTACCCAAACCTAAACGCAGGAAGAGCGAGAATGGCATCAAATTAATGCTCGTGCCTAAGTCTGCCAAGGCGTATTTTACTAATACATCGCCAAAAAGGCACGGGATGGAGAACCGTCCCGGGTCGTTTTGTTTTGAGGGCAATTTACTAGTAAGAGCCGCCGAGCAGACAGCGTTGAGAGATATATGCGAAATATCCTCGAGTTTGCGTTTATTAGAAAGTAGTTCTTTTAAAAATTTCGCATATTTAGGCATTTGCAAGATAGCCTCGCAAAAAGGAACATTAATATGAATTTGTTTAAGTAATAAAATAAATTTTTCATATTGCGCGTTTACTCGCTCATTATCTAACTTATGCGGGTAGGGCAACGCCTTGTTTAAAATAGTTTTGTCGTTAAAAATCGGTAAGGGTTGCGTAATCGAAGAAGAGGGAAGAGGGGTCGGAGGTGAAATATGTACCTGAGGATCGATCCGTTTTGGATTGACCACCTCCTTACCGCTACGGAGGGTTATAGCGTTGGAGGTTTCCCTTGGATTGGGCTCCGTGTTCCCTAGCAGTGCCCCCAGGGTGCGTTCCGACATAAGTCGCGCCAGCTGTCCAACCTGGAGTTCTAAATTTTTTAGCGATCCGGTGATGTTCCGGATATTGGACTCGTTGGACGCGACATAACGATTAAAATTTTCCTCCACCGGGGATGGCTTCATAGGAGGGGGAGGAGGAAATGTTGGCGCAAAAGGAGGGGGAGGGGGACGCTGCGCGTTGTTCGGGTTGCTCAAGGAGAAATTCGGATGGTTCCTCCAACCCGGATTATAGTGGCTACTATAAGGGTTGTTTTGAAAGGAGGGACGCACCGGATTTCCCATGTAGTCCACGAATTCGTCGACTACGCAGACGTTAGAGGGGGGGAGAAACAAGGCGGAGTGGAGGAGGCAACAGACATCTCCGCCACCTGCTTAGTTAGCCTTTCCACTTGGAGGGCTAGCTGAGCAGTGGCATCCACTTCAAAAATGCCCGCCTGCTTAGGGCGCGCCCGCGGGACATTCCACTGGTAGGCGTTCACCGCCATTTCCTCGAAAAGGGCCTGGGCGGCCTCGGGGGTCTTATTGTTCAGAGTGCCCCCGGCAGCCGCGTCAATCATTTGACGCGTCTGACTATTCAGTCCATTATAAAAAATTTGTACCTGCAACCACGTTGGCAGAGCGTGGTGCGGGCACCGGCGGAGAAACTCCTTAAAGCGTTCCCAAGTCTCGTAAAGAGACTCGGAGTCGTTTTGGACGAACGAAGATATGTCCGCCCGCAGTCTTGCAGTTTTCGCGGGCGGAAAATACTTCGTAAGGAATTTCTCTACCAACTCCGCCCAGGACGTGATAGATCCCCGCGGGAGGGAGAGTAACCACGCCTTAGCCTTGGACTTAAGAGAGAAGGGAAAAAGGCGCAAACGAATGGCGTCATCAATGACGCCATTAATTTTAAAAGTATCGCAAATCTCAAGAAAATTAGACAAGTGATTATTGGGGTCCTCATCCAGCAGTCCGTCGAACTGCACGGCATTTTGGATCATTTGAATCACACATGACTTAATTTCAAAATTATTGTTGGCCACAGCGGGCCGAACAATACTCGACCCCGTATCATCCAAGTTGGGCCGAGCGTAGTAAGACATAGTACGCTCGGCCGGTTGGGCATTATTTGGGTCGGCCATAGAAGAAGAAGAGGGTTCTCCGATAGATTCTGCGGGGTCTAAAAAGGGAATTCGGCGGAGAGATCGGATACACGCAAGAGATCGGTCAATCTCGGGGTCAAATTCAAGATTTTCAGAACTCGAAGGTTGTCCACGGGTCATATACCCTAAAAAAACGAAAGGGGGAAGGATTTTTTTTGTAAAATTTTTTTTTATTTGAAAATAAAGTAAAATTAATAGAGTCCCGAATTCAATATAACAACCGTGTTCCCCGGCAACGGCGCCAAAAACTTGATGGCCGCGGAACAGAGACCTACTGTGGTTGGTTCGAAATGGTCAGATTCCGCGGGCCGGTTAGAAGATCGAGTTTTCTAACGAGAGGAGGCAAGTGCACCTATCGCAAGTAGTACTCGGTATTCGGGAAAATACCGAGGTCGTATTATTCTCGGGGACGCATTGATTATATCTACTCTTCCAGGAACACTATTATCTTACTATCAGTAAGGTGGGATTTTTTTAGTTTAATTAAAACAGAAAGAAAGAGAGCAGAATTTTGCTAAGTTAGTTCGATGACAGGTTAACGCTCGGCATCGAATCGGATTAAGACTAAAATAATTCTTAACAATTATTGAACTTTGTTTTTAATGTAATAAAAGGCACTTGGCCGTGGAGGTTCCAAGAACATGACCTCACCTTGGTCTAGGGATATAGCTCACCTGGGCGCTAAGGCTATTCGACCGAACGTTAGTCCGACGAAGGATTCCCCTTAACGCCCGCATTACGCTAAGAACCCCGCTATTGGGTGGGGAACCCAATCCGGCAGAACTACGTTTCTCCTCTTTTGAGGGGGCGTACGCAGTTCTCTTTACCCAAGGGGGATCAGTCCATACATGCGGCCTCTCGGCGTTGCGTATGGATAACGGAAATAGAGCCCACAAATCGATTATGTGCTCCTATGCGTCGTTAACCCGGGGCAAACCATAAGTCCTTAAATTAAAATAAAAATAAAGTTCTTTAATTATTTCAAATCATATTATTTGTCCCAATGCTCTTCGATGCCGAAGGCTAATAGAGATTAGCCACTCATCGGTATGGGGACGGCTTTATGTTTTTAGGTGAAGCGTGAGTGTTAAATTAAGCACTGAACAATTATAAGAGAAAACACAAAAAATAGGACAATTAGATAAATTGAAGGCGAATTGATGCAGGCACTCACGCACACTTCAAAACCATAAAGAAAATTAAATAAAGCAAGCCCTACTCAAATGAGTAGGCGGAAATAAATGCACACACGCACACACTCTTCTTAATTGAAGAAAGCGATAAATAAAGCGGTAAAATTATCTCCTACACGCACACACTCTACATAATTTAGAAAGCGATAAAATTGCAAGTCCCGGCTCAAATGAGTGGGCGGGAGTAAATTTATCTCATACACGCACGCACTCTACTTGAAAGTAAAACACACACACGCACTCTACAGAAATGAAAACACACGCACCCACACAAAGTTTTCCTACTCAAGTGAGTAGGAAGAAAATGAAAGCAGTAAAAAGACAAGTCCCACTCAAACGAGTGGGCGGGAAATGAAAGCAGAGCGCCATTTAACTCTTAACGAGTAGGCAGAAATAAATGCACACGCACACGCGCACTCTACAGAAGTTGAAATAAAGCAATAAAACCTAACTCATACACGCACACACACTTGCAAAAAATAAGAAAAACAAAGTTGCTGAAAAATTAAAACGACTGCATTTCTACCGCTAGAATGCGGTAGAAATGCATAAAAAGTGAAAATAAAAATTCGAAATTGTTTTGCAAATAAACGCAAAATGAAAGTACTCGAAAAATTAAAACAACTGCATTTCTACCGCTAGAATGCGGTAGAAATGCATAAAAAGATGAAATAAAAATTAAAGGGACTAAAAGTTTTGCAAATAAAAAGTTAAAACAAAGTGAGCGAAAAATTATAACGACTATATTTTCATTCTTATATTTTTATAAAAACTCCTAAAAAGTGAAAATAAAACAAAAAAGGACAAAAAGTTTTACGATCCTAAAGAGCCTAAGTTAAAGAAAATAACACTTTTAGATGAGTTTTTATAAAGCCTTATGAATGAAAAAAATAGGAAAAAGGAGAAAAGCTAAATCTAAAAAGTGCGGAAAATGAAAATAAAACGGGCATAACAACGGCTAGAAAGTGCAAGAAAATCCTAAACTAAGTTATGAAAGCTAAAAAGAAAACATAAAAAGAGAATCACAAAAAGGGAACGAAAAAATTACTTAAGAAGGGCGCTTCCAATTGAACATTTCAACTTGCAAGATAGAAAATCTATCATTTTATTGAATAAAAAGGCTATTACATGAAAAGCTAAAACAAACAACCTAATACAAACTAAGAAAGTTAGGGAGAAATTCTCCTTACATAGCTTAGAAGCCAAACGGGCAGCACCTCCCCTAAGTAAGATGGACCAAAAAAGTGGACAAAATAAGCTTCCTGGAAGCTCTTATTTATAGACAAATTTTTGGGTTGGTCATGCCCGTGACTAGGGCGTGACAGGGGGCGTGTCGACACTATTCATGAGCTGATCGGGTGACTTGACTGGAAAGTTGACTTCGGCTGAAAACGTGGCGGTCACGCCCTAGGTCACGGGCGTGACATGTGTCAGTCACGGGCGTGACTGGGGCGTGTCGGGGAGGTCGATCTGGGCGCGGTCCGGCCGCAAAGTCGCGTGCGTCACGTCGGGCCAGGTGGCTAAGTCACGCCCGTGTCACACCTTGACACGGGCATGTCTAGGGGCGTGTCGAGCTTGGTTTGATGATCGCCGATCGTCGAGCTGGCACCTGTGGTCGGCGATCGTCGAGGGCGTGACACGGGCATGTCGGTCATGTGACACGGGCGTGTCAGTCAACATTTTGACTTTTTCTGTAATTTTTCTGGAATAAAAATAAAGCTAAGTTAGAAATAATATTTACAAAAATAAGCAATTTATTGAATAAAACAAATAAAAAAGACAAAAAAGAAATAAAATTGACTTAAATAAAATACGAAAATATAGTTATATTTACAACTTATCAGTTGGATACCAGAGTCCTAAAATTGGGCAACCATTATATATCTCAAAATTCATGTAAGGAAAGTAATGTGAGATTCTTTAGGGTTCACCTAGAACCTAGCACAAAGGCATGTAGCAAACATTATGTTTGGCCTACTTGCTGTGAGATACAACAGGGACCCAACAATGCCCCTATATAATTTCTGATCAACATGCTTGCCATGTTCATCAGAGTCAATCACAGTATTCGAAGTCATGAGTGTTTTCTTAGCTGAGGAATCAGCCATCCCTAACCTTTTTATTAGCTCCTTATCATATTTGGATTGATATATGAAGATGTCATCAGGTGATTGCTTCACTTGGAGACCAAGGAAGTAGGAAAGTTCACCCATGCTACTCATTTCAAACTTGGAATGCATAAGGTCAGAGAACCTTTTGCATAGTTTGGAATTAGTAGAGCCAAAGATGATGTCATCTACATATATTTGTACTAATAAAATTTTATCATTATGATGCTTAGTGAATAAAGTCCTATATATAATGCCTCTAGTAAAATTATGCTCTAGGAGAAAGCTAGGTAAGGTCTCATACCAAGCTCTTGGAGCTTGCTTTAGACCATAAAGAGTCTTATGCAATTCAAAGACATAAGAGAGATGAGTTGGAGAGATAAAACCTGGTGGTTGCTCCACATAAACTTCTTTAAGTTCACCATTGAGGAATGCACTCTTGACATCCATTTGGTATACAGTGAACTTTTTATGGGCAACATATGCAAGGAATATTCTGATAGCCTCAAGCTTTGCAACAGGAGCAAATGTTTGATCATAGTCAATGCCTTCCTCTTGTCTATAGTCTTTAGCCACTAGTCTTGCTTTGTTCTTGATGATAATGCGTTGGAAATCTAGTTTATTTCTGAATACCCATTTAGTTTCAATGACTGGGTAGTCTTTGGGTCTTGGAACTAAATCTCAAACTCTAAATCTCTCAAACTTGTTGAGCTCCTCTTGCATTACAATAATCCAATGTGGATCTTTCTCAGCATCTTTTATGGATTGGGGCTCATTTTGAGATATGAAGCAGACATGCATCAAGTCTTGGTGGAGTTGATGCCTTGTCTGCACACCCACTGATATGTCTCCAATCACTTGAGATGCAGGGTGATCTCTAAGTATGACTAATTCAGTAGGAGGAGTTGGTTCAGCAACAGCTTGGGGAATTAATTCCTCTTATGGAATTATAGTAGCTGTTGTTGGCTCTTCACTAAACTCAGAGAGATCGTCTTCACTGTCTTCAATAACATGTGGAGAGGGATGTGCAACAACCTTATTGGTGAGGGTCAACTCATCCAACTTCTCACATAGATGTGGTACCTGCAAAGTTTTATTGCTAGAAGGATTCTTCTCCTTGTAAAGCATGTTAGTTTCATCAAATGAAATATGTTCAGTTTCCTCCATTTTCATAGTTGATTTGTTATAAACCCTATAGGCCTTGCTGACTTGGGAATATCTAAGAAAAATTCCCATTTCCGGTTTGGCTTTAAATTTTCTAAGGTGTTTCTTATTGTTATTGTGTATGTAACAAATACAACCAAAAATTCTAAAAGAGTCTACTTTAGGTTGCTTCCCTTTGAGTAGTTCATAGGGAGTCTTTCCCTTAAGCTTGTGAATCAGACTCCTATTCAGTACATAATTTGCTGTGCTTACAGCCTCTGCCCAAAAGATAGGGACAAGTAAGCATCTGCAAGTAATGTGCCTGTAGCTTCAATTAGGGTCCTATTTTTCCTTTCAGCTACCCCATTTTGTTGAGTTATAGGAGCAAAGAAGCAATGCATGATACCTTCCTTCTCACAAAATTCTTGCATGGGAAGAGACTCAAACTAAGTACCATGATCACTTCTGATCAATGCAACTGGAGTAGAATACTCAATCCTTATGCTCTTAAGAAAATCTGTAAGAACCTTAAAGTTATCAGATTTGTTCCTCAAGAAGAACACTCAAGTGAACCTAGAGAAGTCATCTACAATCACTAAGGTGTAAGATTTTCCTCTCAGGCTCTGTACAATAATGGGTCCAAAAAGATCCATATTGAGCAAATACAGAATCCTAGGTGAATCACTCTTGTTAAGTGATTTAAAACTATTTTTGGTTTGCTTGCCTAATTGACAAGCCCTGCAAAGGCTTTCCTTCTTGTAGGGGCAAGAAGGCAATCCTCTAACAAGGTTGTCCCTAGAGAGTTTAGCAATATTTTTCAAATTAACATGTCCTAATCTCTTATGTCATAGTTCATTGTTGTTGCTAGTTTGATTAAACAGACATATTTCTGACCTAGCAGACTTAAAGTTTACTATATAAATGTTTCCTACCCTAGTTCCAGTTAAAACAACTTTATTATCTACTGAAGTAATAATGCAGGAGGATTTATTAAATGATACCTGAAACTTTTAATCACATAATTGACTTATGGATATTAGGTTATGCTTTAGTCCACTTACATATGCTACCTTCCTGAAAGTGATAGCTCCAATTTTAACCTTCACATAGCCTTTAGTTTGCCCACAGTTGGAGTCACCAAATATTACTTTTGGACCTAGCTTAAACTTGTAGTTGGGTAGGTTGTCCTTGCTGTCAATCATGTGCTTTGAACAACCACTATCCAGGTACCACTATTCCTCTATGGTGGGATAGTCTTTCACCTGCATTTAAACAGATTAGATGTTATTGACCCAGGTTACCTTGGGTCCTTGATTCTTTTCAAAGTTAAAACTAGAAATATAAGAATATTCAGGTTGGTTCTTATATCCTAGAGGATGATATTTTCTTGGTGGAATTATCCACTTATTAAATGGGTTAATGAAAGATCTTAGTTGATTATAAGTTTCAGGAAAATTTAAGTTTCTGTTAAATTAAACTGGGAACGACGAATCTTGATAAGTTCGTCGATCTGCGTTAGATGAATAGGGATGAGTTCGTCGAACTCCGCTCAAAGAATGAAGGTATTCATTTTCTGTGCCCCAATATCGTCGATCACAGTTCGAAGAACTTTATTGGTTTCATCGATCGTAGTTTGACGAATAACTATAAGAGAATTCTGTGTTAAGAGTTCGTCGATTGGAGTTCGACGAACTGTAAGCACTTCGTCAGTCTAAGTTCGACGAAAACTGTTGAACATAGTTTTTATTAGATTTCTTATTTTTCTCTCTTTTTCTTGGTTTTCTAAATGACTTCAATTTGTTGATTATCTTCATTTATCTTTTCTTTACCCTTTTCTATAATGAATTTTATAGGGGTTGACATAATGTTTTTCTGAGGGAGATGAGGTTGGCTTGATGAAGCACCTAAGCCCAGCTTGCCATATAGTCTGGCATTTACTGTGCTTGTGATGTCCATCAGCTTGATGCTTCTCCCATTTAGGGATTCTTCAAGTTGCTTTGCCTCAGCTAATTCCAATTTTAGTGACATGATTTATTAAGTTGCAATAGTTAGTTCATCCTTTAACTTGATGTTTTCAGATAGAAGATTGTCTTGTTCAGTTATCTTATTTCTGAGTAGTTTGATTTTCTTCTCATAATTAATCAAATCATTACATAATAATTTGAATTCAGTTCTAAAACTATCTGAATCAAAATCAAATGAAGAGATTATCTGATCCTCTTCAGATTCAAATTCCTTTTCAGATTGCTTATTTTCAGAAAGGTTGCCTGATGCATTGATAGCCATCAAGCAAACTTCTCTTGCTTTTGCTTCCTCTTCATCTTCACTTGAGCTGGAAGATGAGGATTCTTCTTCTGAATCACTCCAGGTTTCAGCAACAAAGATCTTGTCCTTTCTTTTGTACTTATTGGAGGAGGGTTTGCTGTAGTGCCTTCCAGAATCCTTTTCTCATCTTTTCTCCTTATTCTGATTCTCTGGACACTCTGAAATGATATGTTCAGGTTTCCTGCATCCAAAAAAAACAATCTCTTTAGTAGGTGTTTTGTCATACCATTGCTTGTCATCCTGTCTGGATGACTTTCTTCTGAAATCCTTTCTAGCTATCTTGTAGAATCTTCTAGCCAGTATCTCTATAAGCTCATCATTGGCAGGTGGAGCTTCTAATCCTTCAATTGCTTTGAAGGCAAACTTGGCTCTTTTCTACCTGGTGTGGAGGTCTTCTACTCAGCAGCTTCTCTGGTCTTCATCGATTGATCATAAGATTTGAGCTTTCACAATAAAGATTTAGTAGTGATCTCATTCAGGCTTCTGGCCTCCTTGATTGGCCAGATCCTGGAATCACATGAGCGAGGGAAGCACATGAAAATCTTGTCATTGATCTCAGTCAGGGTTATGTGTCACGACCCGTATTTTCCCATCTAAATAAATTAAATCAGAGCAAGAGAAAATACGCATTGTGATGCCACGTCGTACATGGGATAACTGCAGACGTTCAGGCAAAACTCAAGACTCTATAGCTAAAAGGAAAACCATAGGTTATTATGAATCAAATCCAATTAAGTTAGATTGTTGTATCCCTTGATACAGTGGATCAACTAGTCCACGATTGAAAATCTTTATACGCTGCGGAAAAATACTTTATTTATGAAACTTGACATCCTACTTGAACATGAGTGTCCCCGAAGGACAACTCATGATATGCAAGACTCTAAGTTTTATTATAGTATAAAAATAGCTTTTACGTTACTTGAGAAAGTAGTGCTTTAGTTTTATAAATAAGTCGTGCATGAAGTACATATAATAATGCTTTTTAGGGTTTAAAATACCTAACATGCAACCTAGCAAAAACCAATCCCAAAGATCAAGTAAAATAACCTGCAGAACAGGTGAACTAGCAGTATAAGCAAAGTACATAGCATTCTAAAAGAAAAACCACCAGTGGGCGTCAACAAACTGACACGAACCCACTAGTGAGTAAGTATGTCTGTACTACAAAAGAACAATAAAACTACCTCCCAAGAATGAGGAAGAGAAATCTCAGCAACCAAGAGAACACTATCCATCTCCAAAAGAAATCTAGCCGCGCAAGCGGCTACAACCCTGAACCTGAGGCATTCAAAAAAAGAACACCTCAGCAAATGAAAATAAAAACAAAAGGAGGAGCAATAAGGTTAAAAAACTAGATGATTGCATAAGGGTTCACCATGCCTTAAAATAAGAATGTTGGAGTAGTCAGCTAAAACTTAATAAGAAATAGGTAAAGGGAAATTACTCATCAAATAGAGTAAAATAAAGGATGCCCCAAGTGCAAGGATGAAACCAAGCTTCAAGGATATCTGCAAGAAGAATTAGCAGGATAGCAAATATCTAAACATAGAGCTAGAATCTAAAGAATCATCTAATACTGGAGCAAAAAAACAACTAGGGCCTAGGCTGGTGGCCTCATTTCCAACCAAGACTATCAGGCCTAAATATTTACAAGGTACTGTGGAGGTGGCATCGGTCCACTCAACCTAACAGTCCAAATGTCTAGTAAGACAAGAAAAGAAAAGGCGGCGGTATTGTCCGACCCAACCCCAAAATCCAGATCCAACTCCAGTACTAAGTGATTCACAAAAAAATAGAATATTCCCAGGCTGGTGGTACCATAACCACTAAGAGTCGAAAAAAAATGAACCCTAATCTGTCCAAAGCAACAAGCTAAAAGACTTAGCTGTCTAACAATTGACGGCATTGAGTGAGCTCCACTAACTCAACGCCAAAGGACTTAGCCCAAATTCTAACTTCTGGTAGGATAGCGTTGAGTGAGCTCACCTCACTCAACGCACAAAAGACTTAGTAGAAAATCTGGCTGAGATGGCGTTGAGTGAGCTCCACTCACTCAACGCCAAATGACTTAGAAAATTCAGACCAAGGCAGACGGCGTTGAGTGAGCTCACCTCACTCAACGTTGTCAACGCTTTTGACATAGCTTACAGACCAAAGTAGCTAGGCGTAGAGTGTGTCCACCACACTCAGCGCTTTTATATTTAGTCAAAATTTTTGTAATCGAAGTCTAATACCCACTCAATGCCACCAAACAGAGAACTAAAAATAAATAATTCCTATACTCAACCTAACGTCCCAGACCACCACAATCAGCCCAGAATCACCCTATCCTTCATGACTTGGAATGGAAACCTGCTGTTTCTCCTACCCCTATACTAACAAGCCTAATTTACACCAAAACGAGCCCAATCAAGAAGAACTCTGCATTTACAACCTATAATAATTTGATAGAAGGAGAAACCTGCAGTAAAAGGGAAATTTACAAGACTTGGTAGCATTCCTAGGTTCTAAAAAGAACTAAATAGCCCTCAAACCCGACCACCCCTCTAACTTCCCAAACCTGCTACTCAAGCTTAAGAAAAATTAAACAAAAACCCGATTAGGCATAACCGGACGGGATCTGGACAAGATATACAGCAGAAATAAATTTTAGAAAGAGGAAGATACGGCTACCAAACAAAGAAAAGATGAAATTAAACCATTTGGCAAGGGCAAGAGCACCACTTGGCTCGGTTATTGAAGAAAACTGGCCAGCACCACTCCTCCAGTAAGATCTGGCTACAAGAACCATTCCCCAAAAAATATTGACGATTTAGCAGGAAGACGGACAAAAACCAAAACCCTAGCTCAAGGAAACTGATCGAGAAAGTTAAAATACTAACCTCGGGGTTGAAGATCTCGGCGAGAGCAGTCCGAAACTGCCTTCACACAGGAATTCCGAGTTCTAAACCACTAGCAATCGACGGCCGGAGCTCCGTCTTCCTGCCGCCGATCTATTCCTTTCGCAGGAAATTAACCGCCGGCTTTGGGAGAGATAAAGAAGATAACCCTAAGGGAAAGCCTTAAATACTAAGGCCCACTCAGCTTAAAATAATAAATATTCTAAGCCTATATATAAAATATAAGCCTGCATCAGCAAACCTAAGTAATTAACCTGATGCACTAATTGTAAAATTGTAATTAAATAAAAACGTCATAACGATGCGAAAACCGAACAACCTCGGAATTCGACAAAATTTGCACCGTAGCTAAATACCCATGCTACGAACCTAATGGCGAAGTCGAAATCAACATCCGACAAACAAAAACAAAAAAAATTCGGGCTAATGCCTACCGAAGCAAAAAATTCAAGCATTCCTGAAGAGTCCTCACCGGGTCATCCAACCTTGACACCGACCTGCTAGGGAACCTTCAACCAAGCTACAACCACTAAGAACACCTAATGAGGTACTCAAACAATGGCACAAGCCGAAAACGCATTAACGTAATGCCAAAGAAATATTAAATAAACACAGAAAAATCGAGGCGTTGCAGACACTCCCCCTAAAAGAAAGTTTCTCCTTGAAACTTTATGCACAAGCTTCCATCAAGGAAGGGACAGAAATAGCCTAACAAGAGCTATAAAGGAGAAGGGAAAACATACCAGGCACAAATCAAGGAAAAAGAGGAGGGGTGAACCTCCCTCATTGCCGACTCCAACTCCCAAGTCGCACTTTCCACCTCCTGGTTCCTCCACAAGACATTAACCATGGGAATGGTCTTTCCCGCCGCAACACTCGATCTTGAGCATCCAGAATGCGGACAGGCTTTTCTACAAAAGTCAGATTTGGCTCCAACTGAGGCACAACATCCAAAACTTGCCTACTACTCAGCATGCATTTCCGCAGCTGACTCACATGGAAAACATTATGCACACTTGGAAAGGTTGCTAGAAAATCCAACCTGCAATCTGCCACACCAATATGCTCCACTATCTTGAATGGGCTCACATATCTCGGGTCCAACTTATGGTTCTTACCGAACCTCTTTACTCCAACCATCGGGGACACCTTCAAGAATACCATATCCTCCACTGACAATTCCACATCGGATCTACCCCGGTTGGCGTTTTTCTCATATCTCTCCTGAGCTAACCGAAGCTTCTCTCGAATAAGCTTCACAACAACTTCCATTTCCTCGAGCTCATCAAGACCCAGCAAAGGCCTTTCACCAGCCTCAGCCCAAAATAAGGGAGTTCTGCAGCGCTTCCCATACAAGGCTTCAAAAGGAGCCATTTGCAGGCTCTCCTGATAACTGTTATTATACGCGAATTCCATCGGCCTGAAACGTTCATCCCACGCTCCTTCGTGGTCCAAAATATAATAGCGGATCATATCTTCCACAATCTGGTTGACTCGCTCCGTTTGCCCATTAGTCTGCGGGTGGTATGCGGTAGAATATCTCAGGTCTATACCCAAACCCTCCTGCAAACTCTTCCAGAAGCGGGAAGTAAACCTGGAGTCTCGGTCTGATATGATACTAACAGGAACTCCATACAATCGGATGGCTTCATTCAAATACAGCTCCGCTATCTTTTTCATCAGATAATCAATCTTATGCGGCACGAAGTGAGCATACTTCGTCAGTCTGTCCATTATAACCCAAATAAAGTCAAAACCTCTAGGAGATCTCGGTAAGCCCGTAATGAAGTCCATAGAAATGCTCTCCCATTTCCAAGTCGGGATCTCCAATGGAGTCAACCTTCCACCCGGCCTTCCATGATCGGCCTTAACTCTCTTGCAGGTGTAACACTCAGAAACAAAACGTGCGATATCACCCTTCATACCATACCACCAGGCAATCTGCTTCAAGTCCTGATACATCTTACTTGAGCTCGGATGGTAGGCAACACTCGAGCCATGCGCTTCCTTACACAACATGATTCGAATATCAAAAACAGCTGGGACGCAAAACCTGCCATGATACTTCAAGGTACCCGCATCATCAATAGAAAAGTCTGGCAATTCCCCCCCCCCCCTTTCAGTTCTGAGATACAGAGATCCGGATCATCCTTCTGGTGTAGCCTAGTAAGTGAAATCCAAGAAGGCTCTGCCATGGCCAAACTACTCTGCAAGTCACAGCACCCCACAGAGATGTCCATCAAGAGGAACTCTTCCACTAAACGCTCAATGGAGAGGTTAAAGATCTTCCTCGTCTTACGGCTCAGGGCATCAGCCACCACATTGGACTTGCCCGGATGATACTGGATCTCCACTTCATAATCTGAAACATACTCTAACCAACGCCGCTGGCACAAATTCAGCTCCTTCTGGGTGATGACATACTTTAGGCTCTTATGATCGGTGAAGATCTTGCACTGCGCTCCATAAAGTAAATGTCTCCATAGCTTCAGGGCATAGATCACTGCTGCGAACTCTAGATCATGCATAGGGTAATTCCTCTCATGAGCCTTCAATTTCCTTGACCCACACACAATCACTTTCCCCCCTTGTATCAAAACACCTCCGAGCCCAACATGCGAGACATCCACATACACGTCATAGTCCATGCCTTCCGTAGGCAATGTCAAAACAGGGGCAGTGCACAACCTATTGTTTAGCTCCAGAAAGGCCCCCTCACATTTCTCACTCCAAATGAAAGCCACATTCTTCTGCGTCAGCTTAGTCAAGGGCGCAGCCAGGGTAAAAAAACCCTCCACGAAACTTCTATAGTACCCGACCAACCCTAAGAAGCTCCTAATCTCCTTGGGTGTGCTCGGCCTATGCCAATCCATAACTGCAGCTATCTTTTCCGAGTCAACTGAAATGTCGTCTTTGTTAACCACATGACCCAGGAAGGAAACCTGGGGAAACCAGAACTCACATTTACTCAGCTTGGCGAATAACTGATGGTCTCGCAGAGCAGATAAAATCAAGCGCAAATGCTGACCATGCTCCTCCGTATTTCTAGAATATATCAGAACATCGTCTATAAATAGGACTACGAATTTATCCAGAAAATCCTTGAACACACGGTTCATCATGTCCATAAATGTTGAGGGCGCGTTGGTCAAACCAAACGACATAACAAGGAATTCGAAATGCCCATGCCTCGATCGGAAAGCAGTCCGCGAAATGTCCGCCTCGCGGATCCTGAGCTGATGATAGCCTGAACAAAGGTCAATCTTGGAAAATACAGCGCTACCGCGCAACTGATCGAACAAGTCATCGACCGTAGGCAGAGGATACATGTTCTTAATGGTGACCTTGTTCAGCTCTCTATAGTCGATGCAAAGCTGCATCGATCCATCTTTCTTCTTTACAAAGAGAACAGGATCACCCCACGACAACGAACTCAGCCTTATGAAACCTTTTTCCAACAACTCATCCAGCTAGGTACGCAACTCCTCCAGCTCTCGCAGGGCCATCCGGTACGGCGACTTAGCAATAGGACGCGTACCCGACTCCAAATAAATCACAAACTCGACATCTCTATCTGGAGGAAGACCGGGAAGATCACTAGGAAACACATCAGAAAACTCACGCGCAACAGGAATATCATCTAAACGCGGCAAACTGCTAACAGTCCCCAAAACTGAGACAAAGCAAGCAAAAAAATCTGAATCAAACAGTCTCTGAACACATACCGCAGAAATTGCCAAAGAGACCTGGCGCGGATCACCATAAATACTCCCAGGCTGACCGTTGTCCTTCTTGAAGTCCAAGTGCTTACCCTTGCACTGGATCACAGCATCATAACGGGACAACAAATCAATGCCTAGGATAACATCAAAATCCTCCAAGTAAATCACCTTTAGATCTGCCTTAGCTAGAAAATCCCCCAAAACAATACGACAATCCTGAATGCCCTGATCTTATATCACAAAATCACCCGAGGGGAACTTGACACAAAAGGACTCACCGACACGGTCTAGATCCAACTGGAACCGCTCTACAAAGGCCCTAGACACAAATGAGTGGGTAGCACCTGAGTCGAAGAGAACGCGCGCCCAATGGTTGTTTACCTTAAAACTCCCTATAAAAATTGCACACGCATTTAAGGAAACAATTGCAAAACTATAATTACAACAAAAGCATAAAGACTAGAGAGAAAGTCTAACCTGAAATGAATTGGGTCGAAGTCTGAGCCTCTGTTGATGAAATCACGTTCAGCATTCCCTTGCCTTTATCCCTAGGCTGAGGTGGTGGCAAAGCCTGAAGAGGAACTGGTCGAAGCACAGACTGGAGCTGCGGGCACTTTGTCTTGATATGACCCTTTTGTCCACACTGAAAGCAGACTTTATATTTTAACCAGCAACGGGCAACATCATGCCCCTCTTTCTTACACAAGGCACACACCAAGTCCTTCCTGGGAGCACCCTGAATAGCATGAACTTTCTCCTTTTTCGCTGCCAACCTCTTGAAGCATTTCTCAACGAGATGGCTCGGCCGACCACAGAAGCTACAGACCTCCTTGCTCTTCTTACTTGAAGGAGCATCGGGTACCTGGGGGCCCTTTCCTTCAACAGTTTTCCTCTTATCATTTCTCACCTGCTGCCCTCTTTGCTTAGCATTTTCAATGGCCTCCACCTTCAAAGTAGCTTCTATCGAACCAGCATAACTCACTGCTCCATGAGCAACAACTAGCTGCTGAACATCACTCCTCAGGCCACCAAGGAATCTCTTCGCTCTATCCACCTCGGAACTCACAAAACTGGGGGCAAACTGACTGAGTTTGCTGAACTTAATCTCATACTCACTAACGGTGAGCTGCCTCTGCTTCAGATGCAAAAAATCGTTCATCAACCGGTCCCGCTCGACTATAGGTAGAAACATCCTCATCAATATCTCTTTGAAGGAATCCCAAGAGCATCCTCCTATCATGCCCTCCTCTCTCAACCACCAACTCTTTGCTAACCCCTTCAGCTGGTAGGCGGCAAGCATCACCTTCTGATCATCAGAAACTCCGGAATAGTGAAACATCTCCTCAATTGAAATTAGCCAATCATCCAAGATCATAAAATCCGCCTTCCCATCATAGGTAGGGGGTCAAAGCCGCTGGAACTGAGAGATGAAGGTCATCTCTGGGGGCACCACAACTGGAGACACCAAAGGGGCAGGAGGGGCAGGGGGGCTGGAACAGCTATACCCGCAGTAGGATCCTGCGCTCTCGGGGCTAGCCCTGCCACTACAGATATCAAGGCCTGGATCTGGGACTAAACATCCACCATCTGTCTTAATAAAACCTCATTGCTCTGCCTCAGACTTGCTACAACTGCATCGCTTTGCGCTCCAGAAGACTCGCCCTCTGACTGGGGAGTCGACCTCGTCACTCTATGCTTAGGCGCCATGTTAAAAAGAACAAACAAATCGATAATCAAAACCTACTTCAACTACTAAGACTAAACAATCAAGTAAAGACAAACCTACATAAGTACTTGCTTCAACTGCTAACTTGCCCTGGGGTTTTCAATTATGATGTTATGCCTAACTTAAGATGTTTCACCACCATCATACTAAATCATGTGCCTAGACCATGAATGCATGTATTTATATTCTTTTTGACTCAAAATTAGGTGTGTCAATATGTCATCGTGTAAATATTCAGCTTGGCACGTTGTGCTTATGCAATGTTATGTTATGCATGTTGTGTTATGCATTCAAGAAATGCCTTAATGCATGTTGTGAGCGGCGTAGACATGAAAATGTTATGCATCCCATACTACATAACATTTCAATGCAACGAAAAAAGAAAACGTGCTAGCCGCATTCATGTGGTGAGGTTATGCATCCCATATTACATAACCCTCACATGTTGCCTCCTATGGTGGATCCATATACGAACACATATTATGCATCTCATACTACATAATATGGCCCGTATACTTCTATTCATGCTTATGAGTGTAGTGTTCGTTCTTCAGCCAAGATGTACGGATGACATATCAGTGTGTGTATGATATGACGCTAAACTAATGCAATCAAGGGAAAGGTTGCCCGACCAATTATCAAGCAACCTCCCTCTGATACCAACTATCACGATTCGTATTTTCCCATTTAAATAAATTAAATCAGAGCAAGAGAAAATACGCGTTGTGATGCCACGTCGTACAGGGGATAACATCAGACGTTCAGGCAAAACTCAAGACTCTATAGCTAAAAGGAAAACCATAGGTTATTATGAATAAAATCCAATTAAGTTAGATGGTCGTATCCCTCGACACAGTGGATCAACCTGTCCACGAGTGAAAATCTTTATACGCTGCGGAAAAATACTTTATTTATGAAACTTGACATCCTACTTGAACATGAGTGTCCCCGAAGGACAACACATGATATGCAAGACTCTAAGTTTAATTATAGTATAAAAATAGCTTTTACATTACTTGGGAAAGTAGTGCTTTAGTTTTATAAATAAGTCGTGAATGAAGTACATATAGTAATGCTTTTTAGGGTTTAAAATACCTAACATGCAACCTAGTAAAAACCAATCCCAAAGAGCAAGTAAAATAACCTTCAGAACAGGTGAACTAGCAGTATAAGCAAAGTACATAGCATTCTAAAAGAAAAACCACCAGTGGGCGTCAACAAACTGACACGAACCCACTAGTGAGTAAGTATGTTTGTACTACAAAAGAACAATAAAACTACCTCCCAAGAATGAGGAAGAGAAATCTCAGCAACCAAGAGAACACTATCCATCTCCAAAAGAAATCTAGCCGCGCAAGCGGCTACAACCCTGAACCTGAGGCATTCAAAAAAAGAACACCTCAGTAAATGAAAATAATAACAAAAGGAGGAGCACTAAGGTTAAAAAAACAAGATGATTGCATAAGTGTTCACCAGGCCCTAAAACAAGAATGCTGGAGTAGTCAGCTAAAAGTTAATAAGAAATAGGTAAAGGGAAATTACTCATCAAACAGAGTAAAAAAAAGGGGTCACCAAGTGCAAGGATGAAGCCAAGCTTCCAGGATATCTGCAAGAAGAATTAGCAGGATAACAAATATCTAAACATAGAGCTTGAATCTAAAGAATCATCTAATACTGGAGCAGAAAAACAACAATGGCCTAGGCTGGTGGCCTATTGTCCAACCAAGATTATCAGGCCTAAATATTTACAAGGTACTGTGGAGGTGGCATCAGTCCACTCAACCTAACAGTCCAAATGTCTAGCATGACAAGAAAAGAAAAGGCGGCGGTATCAGTCCGACCCAACCCCAAAATCAAGATCCAACTCAAGTACTAAGTGATTCACAAAAAAATAGAATATTCCCAGGCTGGTGGTACCATAACCACTAAGAGTCCAAAGAAAAATGAACCCTAATCGGTCCAAAGCAACCAGCTAAAAGACTTAGCTGTCTAACAACTGACGGCGTTAAGTGAGCTCCACTCACTCAGTGCCAAAGGACTTAGCCAAAAGTCTAACTTCTGGCAGGATAGCGTTGAGTGAGCTCACCTCACTTAACGCCAAAATACTTAGTTGAAAATCTGGCTGAAATGACGTTGAGTGAGCTCCACTCACTCAACGCCAAATGACTTAGAAAATTCAGACCAAGACAGACGACGTTGAGTGAGCTAACCTCACTCAACACTGTCAACGCTTTTGACTTAGCATACAGACCAAAGCAGCTAGGCATTGAGTGTGTCCACCACACTCAACGCTTTTATATTTAGTCAAAATTTCTGAAATCGAAGTCTAATACCCACTCAACGCCACCAAACAGAGAACTAAAAATAAATAATTCCTATACTCAACCTAACTTCCCAGACCACCACAATCAGCCCAGAATCACCCTATCCTTCATGACATGGAATTGAAACCTGGTGTTTCTCCTACCCCTATACTAACAAGCCAAATTTACACCAAAACGAGCCCAATCAAGAAGAACTCAGCATTTACAACCTATAATAATTTGATAGAAGGAGAAACCTGCAGTAAAAGGGAAATTTACAAGACTTGGTAGCATTCTTAGGTTCTGAAAAGAATGAAACAACTCTCAAACCCGACCACCCATCTAACTTCCCAAACCTGCTACTCAAGCTTAAGAAAAATTAAACAAAAACCCGATTAGGCATAACCGGACGGGATCTGGACAAGATATACAGCAAAAATAAATTTTAGAAAGAGGAAGATACGGCTACCAAACAAAGAAAAGATGAAATTAACCCATTTGGCAAGGGCAAGAGCACCACTTGGCTCGGTTATGGAAGAAAACTGTCCAACACCACTCCTCCAGTCAGATCTGGCCACAAGAACCGTTCCCCAAAAAATATTGACGATTTAGCAAGAAGACGGGCAAAAACCAAAACCCTAGCTCCAAGAAACTGATCGAGAAACTTAAAATACTAACCTCGTGGTTGAAGATATCGGCGAGAGCAGTCCAAAACTGCCTTCATACAAGAATTCCGAGTTCTAAACAGCTAATAATCGACGGCTGGAGCTCCGTCTTCCTGCCGCCGCTCTATTCCTTTCGCAGGAAATTAACCGCCGGCTTTGGGAGAGATAAAGAAGATAACCCTAAGGGAAAGCCTTAAATACTAAGGCCCACTCAGCTTAAAATAATAAATACTATAAGCCTATATATAAAATATAAGCCTGCATCAGCAAATCTAAGTAATTAACCTGATGCACTAATTGTAACAGGTAATTAAAAAAAACGTCAAAACGATGCGAAAACCGAACAACCTCAGAATTCGACGAAATTCGCACCGTAGCTAAATACCCATGATACGAACCTAATGGCGAAGTCGAAATCAACATCCGACAAACAAAAACAAAAAAAAATTGGGCTAATGCCTCCCGAAGCCAAAAATTCAAGCATTCCTGAAGAGGCCTCACCGGGTCATCCAACCTTGACACCGGCCTGCTAGGGAACCTTGCAACCTAGCTACAACCACTAAGAACATCTAATGAGGTACTCAAACAACTGCACAAGCCGGAAACACATCAACGCAATGCCAAAGAAATATTAAATAAACAAAGAAAAACCGGGGCGTTACAGACACTTTCCCTAAAAGAAAGTTTCGCCCCGAAACTTTACGCACAAGCTTCTATCAAGGAAGGGACAAAAATAGCCTAACAAGAGCTATAAAGGAGAAGGCAAAACATACCAGGCACAAATCAAGGAAAAGGATGAGGGTGAGCCTCCCTCATTGCCGACTCCAACTCCCAAGTCCCGCTTTCCACCTCCTGGTTCCTCCAAGAGACTTTAACCATGGGAATGGTCTTTCCCGCCGCAACACTCGATCTTGAGCATCCAGAATGCGGACAGGCTTTTCTACAAAAGTAAGATTTGGCTCCAACTGAGGCACAATATCCAACACTTGCCTACTACTCAGCACACATTTCCGCATCTGGCTCACATGGAAAACATTATGCACACCTGGAAAAGTTGCTGGAAAATCCAACCTGTAAGCTGCCACACCAATACGCTCCACTATCTTGAATGAGCCCACATACCTCGGGTCCAACTTATGGTTCTTACCGAACCACTTTACTCCAACCATCGGGGACACCTTCAAGAATACCATATCCTCCACTGAAAATTCCACATCGGATCTACGCCGGTTGGCATTTTTCTCATATCTCTCCTGAGCTAACCGAAGCTTCTCTCGAATAAGCTTCACAATGACTTCCATTTCTTCGAGCGCATCAGGACCCAGCAAAGGCCTTTCACCATCCTCAGCCCAAAATAAGGGAGTTCTGCAACGCTTCCCATACAAGGCTTTAAAAGGAGCCATTTGCAGGCTCTCCTGATAACTGTTATTATACGCGAATTCCATCAGCCTCAAACGGTCATCCCACACTCCTCCGTGGTCCAAAATATAACAGTGGATCATATCTTCCACAATCTGGTTGACTCGCTCCGTCTGCCCATTAGTCTGTGGGTGGTATGCGGTAGAATATCTCAGGTATGTACCCAAACCCTCCTACAAACTCTTCCAGAAGCGGGAAGTAAACCTAGAGTCTCAGTCTGATATGATACTAATAGGAACTCCATGCAATCGGATGGCTTCGTTCAAATACAGCTCCGCTATCTTTTTCATCAGATAATCAATCTTATGCGGCACGAAGTGAGCATACTTCGTCAGTTTGTCTACTATAACCCAAACAGAGTCAAAACCTCTAGGAGATCTCGGTAAGCCCGTAATGAAGTCCATAGAAATGCTCTCCCATTTCCAAGTCGGGATCTCCAATGGAGTCAACCTGCCACCCGGCCTTCCATGATCGGCCTTAACTCGCTTGCAGGTGTAACACTCAGAAACAAAACGTACGATATCACCCTTCATACCATACCACCAGGTAATCTGCTTCAAGTCCCGATACATCTTTCTTGAGCCCGGGTGGTAGGCAACACTCGAGCCATGCGCTTCCTTACATAACATGACTCGAATGTCAAAAATAGCGGGGACGCAAAACCTGCCACGATACTTCAAGGTACCCGCATCATCAATAGAAAAGTCTGGCAATTCCCCCCTTTCAGTTCTGAGATACAGGTGCAAAAGATCCGGATCATCCTTCTGGTGTAGCCTAGTAAGTGAAATCCAAGAAGGCTCTTCCACGGCCAAACTGCTCTGCAAGTCACAGTACCCCACAGAGATGTCCATCAAGAGGAACTCTTCCACTAAACGATCAACGAAGAGGTTAAAGATCATCCCCGTCTTACGGCTCAGGGCGTCAGCCACCACATTAGCCTTGCCCGGATGATACTGGATCTCCACTTCATAATCTGCAACATACTCTAACCAACTCCGCTGGCGCAAATTCAGCTCCTTCTAGGTGATGACATACTTTAGGCTCTAATGATCGGTGAAGATCTTGCACTGCGCGCCATAAAGTAAATGTCTCCACATCTTCAAGGCATAGATCACTGCTGCGAACTATAGATCATGCATAGGGTAATTCCTCTCATGAGCCTTCAATTGCCTTGACCCACACACAATCACTTTCCCCCCTTGTATCAACACACCTCCGAGCCCAACATGTGAGGCATCCACATACACATCATAATCCATGCCTTCCGTAGGCAATGTCAAAACAGGGGCAGTGCACAACCTGCTGTTTAGCTCCAGAAAGGCCCCCTAGCATTTCTCACTCCAAATGAAAGCCGCATTCTTCTGCGTCAGCTTAGTCAAGGGAGCAGCCATGGTAGAAAAACCCTCCACGAATCTTCTATAGTAGCCGGCCAACCCCAAGAAGCTCCTAATCTCCTGGGTGTACTCGGCCTATGCCAATCCATCACTACAGCTATCTTTTCTGGGTCAACTGAAATGTCGTCTTTGTTAACCACATGACCCAGGAAAGAAACCTGGGGCAACCAGAACTCGCATTTACTCAGCTTGGCGAATAACTGATGGTCTCATAGAGCAGATAAAACCAAGCGCAAATGCTGACGATGCTCCTCCGCATTTCGAGAATATATCAGAACGTCGTATATAAATACGACTACAAATTTATCAAGAAAATCCTTGAACACACGGTTCATCATGTCCATAAATGTTAAGGGCGCATTGGTCAAACCAAACGACATAACCAGGAATTCGAAATGCCCATGCCTCGATCAAAAAGCAGTCTGCGAAATATCCGCCTCGCGGATCCTGAGCTGATGATAACCTGAACGAAGGTCAATCTTGGAAAATATAGCGCTACCGCGCAACTGATCGAACAAGTCATTGACCCTTGCCAGAGGATACTTGTTCTTAATGGTGACCTTATTCAGCTCTCTATAGTCGATGCAAAGCTGCATCGATCCATCTTTCTTCTTTACAAAGAGAACAGGAGCATCCCACGGTGACGAACTCGGCCTTATGAAACCTTTTTCCAACAACTCATCCAGCTGGGTACACAACTCCTCCAGCTCTTGTGGGGCCATCCGGTACGACACCTTAGCAATAGGATGCGTACCCGACTCCAAATCAATCATAAAATCGACATCTCTATCTGGAGGAAGACCAGGAAGATCACGAGGAAACACATCAGAAAACTCACGCGCAACAAGAATCTTATCTAAATGCGGCAAACTGCTAACAGTCCCCAAAACTGAGACCAAGCAAGCAAAACAATCTGAATCAAACAGTCTCTGAACACATACCGCAGAAATCACCGGAGAGATCTGGCGCGGATCACCATAAATACTCCCAGGCTGACCGTTGTACTTCTTGAAGTCCAAGCACTTACCCTTGCACTGGATCACAACATCATAACGGGATGCCTAGGATAACATCAAAATCCTCCAAGTCAATCACCTTTAGATCTGCCTTAGCTAGAAAATCCCCCAAAATAATAGGACAATCCTGAATGCCCTGATCTGATATCACAGAATCACCCGAGGGGAACTTGACGCAAAAAACCTCACCGACATGATCTAGATCCAACTAGAACCGCTCTACAAAGGCCCTAGCCACAAATGAGTGGGTAGCACCTGAGTCGAAGAGAACGCGCGCCCAACGGTTCTTTACCTTAAAACTCCCTATAAAAATTGTGCACGTATTTAAGGAAACAATTGCAAAACTATAACTGCAACTAAAGCATAAAGACTAGCGAGAAAGTCTAACCTGAAATGACTTGGGTCAAAGTCTGAGCCTCTGCTGATGAAATCATGTTCAGCTTTCCCTTGCCTTTATCCATAGGCTGAGGTGGTGGCAAAGCCTGAAGAGGAACTGGTCGAAGCACAGACTGGAGCTGCGGGTACTTTGTCTTGATATGACCCTTTTGGCCACACTGAAAGCAAACTTTATCTTTTAACCAGCAACGGGCAACATCATGCAACTCTTTCTTACACAAGGCACACACCAAGTCCTTCCTGGGAGCACCCTGAATAGCATGAACTTGCTCCTTTTTCGCTGCCAACCTCTTGAAGCATTTCTCCACGGGTTGGCCCGGCTGACCATAGAGGCTACAGACCTCCTTGCTCTTCTTACTTGGAGGAGCACCGGGTACCTGGGGTCCCTTTCCTTCAACAGCTTTCCTCTTATCATTTCTTACCTACTTCCCTCTTTGCTTAGCATATGGCCTCCACCTTCAAAGCAGCTTCTACTGTACAAGCATAACTCAATGCTCTATGAGTAACAACTAGCTGTTGAACATCACTCCTCAGGCCACTACGGAATCTCTTCGCTCTATCCGCCTCGGAACTCACCAAACTGGGGGCAAACCGACTGATTTTGTTGAACTCAATCTCATACTTACTAACGGTGAGCTGCCTCTTCTTCAGATGCAAGAAATCGTTCATCAACCGGTCCCGCTCGACTGTAGGTAGAAACTTCCTCATAAATATCTCTTTGAAGGAATCCCAAGAGCATCCTCCTACCATGCCCTCCTCTCTCAACCACCAACTCTTTGCTAACCCCTTCAGCTGATAGGCGGCAAGCATCACCTTCTGGTCATCAGAAACTCCGGAATAGTGAAACAACTCCTCAATTGAGATTAGTAAATCATCCAAGATCATAAAATCTGCCTTCCCATCATAGGTAGGGGGTCGAAGCCGCTGGAACTAAGAGATGAAGGTCATCTCTGGGGGCACCACAACTGGAGGCACCAATGGGGCAGGAGGTGCGGGGGGGCTGGAACAGCTATACCCGCAGCAGGATCCTGCACTCTCAGGGCTATCCCTTCCACTATAGATATCAAGGCCTGGATCTGGGACTTAACATCCACCATCTATCTTGACAAAGCCTCATTGCTCTGCCTCAGACTTGCTACAACTGCATCGCTTTGCGCTCCAAAAGACTCGCCCTCTGACTAGGGAGTCAACCTCATCACTCTACGCTTAGGCGCCATGCTAAAAAGAACAAACAAATCGATAATCAAAACCTAGTTCAACTACTAGGACTAAACAATCAAGTACAGACAAACCTACATAAGTACTTGCTTCAACTGCTAACTTGCCCTGGGGTTTTCAATTATGATGCTATGCCTAACTTAAGATGGTTCACCACCATCATACTAAATCATATGCCTAGACCATGAATGCATGTATTTATATTCTTTTTTACTATAAATTATGTGTGTACATATGTCATCGTGTAAATCTTCAGCTTGGCACATTGTGCTTATGCAATGTTATGCTATGCATGTTATTCTATGCATTCTAGAAAGTCCTTAATGCATGTTGTGAGCGGCGTACATATGAAAATGTTATGCATCCCATACTACATAACATTTCCATGCAACGAAAAAAGAAAACGTGCTAGCCGCATTCATGTGGTAAGGTTATGCATCCCATACTACATAACCCTCACATGTTGCTTCCTATGGTGGATCCATATACGAACACATATTATGCATCTCATACTACATAATATGGCACGTATACTTCTATTCATGCTTATGAGTGTAGTGTTCGTGCTTCTGCCAAGATGTACGGATGACATATCAGTGTGTGTATAATATGACGCTAAACTAATGCAATCAAGGGAAAGGTTGCCTGACCAATTGTCAAGCAACCTCCCTCTGATACCAACTGTCACGACCTGTATTTTCCCATTTAAATAAATTAAATCAGAGCAAGATAAAATACGCGTTGTGATGCCACGTCATACAGTGGATAACTGCAGACGTTCAGGAAAAACTCAAGACTCTATAGCTAAAAGGAAAACCATAGGTTATTATGAATAAAATCCAATTAAGTTAGATGGCTGTATCCCTCGACACAGTGGATCAACTAGTCCACGAGTGAAAATATTTATACGCTGCGGAAAAATACTTTATTTATGAAACTTGACATCCTACTTGAACATGAGTGTCCCCGAAGGACAACTCATGATATGCAAGACTCTAAGTTTAATTATAGTATATAAATAGCTTTTACGTTACTTGGGAAAGTAGTGCTTTAGTTTTATAAATAAGTCGTGCATGAAGTACATATAGTAATGCTTTTTTAGGGTTTAAAATACCTAACATGCAAACTAGCAAAAAACAATCCCATAAAGCAAGTAAAATAACCTCCAAAACAGGTGAACTAGAAGTATAAGCAAAGTACATAGCATTCTAAAAGAGAAACCACCAGCGGGCGTCAACAAACTGACACGAACCCACTGGTGAGTAAGTATGTCTGTACTACAAAAGAATAATAAAACTACCTCCCAAGAATGAGGAAGAGAAATCTCAGCAACCAAGATAACACTATCCATCTCAAAAAGAAATCTAGCCGCTCAGTCGGCTACAACCTTGAACCTGAGACATTCAAAGAAAGAACACCTCAGCAAATTAAAATAATAACAAAAGGAGGAGCACTAAGGTTAAAAAAACAAGATGATTGCATAAGGGTTAACTAGGCCCTAAAACAAGAATGCTGGAGTAGTCAGTTAAAAGTTAATAAGAAATAGGTAAAGGGAAATTATTCATCAAACAGAGTAAAATAAAGGATGCACCAAGTGCAAGGATGAAGCCAAGCTTCAAGGATATCTGCAAGAAGAATTAGCAGGATAACAAATATCTAAACATAGAGCTAGAATCTAAAGAATCATCTAATACTGGAGCAGAAAAACAACAAGGGCCTAGGCTGGTGGCCTCATGTCCAACCAAGACTATCAGGCCTAAATATTTACAAGGTACTGTGGAGGTGGCATCGGTCCACTCAACCTAACAGTCCAAATGTCTAGCAAGACAAGAAAAGAAAAGGCGGCGGTATCGATCCGACCCAACCCCAAAATCCAAATCCAACTCCAGTACTAAGTGGTTCACAAAAAATAGAATATTCCTTGGCTGGTGGTACCATAACCACTAAGAGTCCAAACAAAAATTAACCCTAATCGGTCCAAAGCAACAAGCTAAAAGACTTAGCTGTCTAACAACTGACGGTGTTGAGTGAGCTCCACTCACTCAGCGCCAAAGGACTTAGCCAAAAGTCTAACTTCTGGCAGGATAGCGTTGAGTGAGCTCACCTCACTCAACACCAAAAGACTTAGTAGAAAATCTGGCTGAGATCGCGTTGAGTGAGCTCCACTCACTCAACGCCAAATGACTTAGAAAATTCAGACCAAGGAAGACAACGTTGAGTGAGCTCACCTCACTCAACGCTGTCAACACTTTTGACTTAGCTTACAGACCAAAGCAGCTAGGCGTTAAGTGTTTCCACCACACTCAACGCTTTTATATTTAGTCAAAATTTCTGAAATCGAAGTCTAATACCCACTCAACGCCACCAAACAGAGACCTAAAAATAAATAATTCCTATACTCAACCTAACATCCCAGACCACCACAATTAGCCCAGAATCACCCTATCCTTCATGACTTGGAATGGAAACCTGCTGTTTCTCCTACCCATATACTAATAAGCCTAATTTACACCAAAACGAGCCCAATCAAGAAGAACTCAGCATTTACAACCTATAATAATTTGACAGAAGGAGAAACCTACAGTAAAAGGGAAATTTACAAGACTTGGTTGCATTCCTAGGTTCTAAAAAGAACTAAACAGCTCTCAAACCCGACCACCCCTCTAACTTCCCAAACTTGCTACTCAAGCTTAAGAAAAATTAAACAAAAACCCGATTAGGCATAACCGGACGGGATCTGGACAAGATATACAGCAGAAATAAATTTTAGAAAGAGGAAGATACGGCTACCAAACAAAGAAAAGATGAAATTAAACCATTTGGCAAGGGAAAGAGCACCACTTGGCTTGGTTCTGGAAGAAAACTGGCCAACACCACTCCTCCAGTCAGATCTGGCCGAAATTACCGTTCCCCAAAAAATATTGACGATTTAACAAGAAGACGGGCAAAAACCAAAACCCTAGCTCCAGGAAACTGATCGAGAAACTTAAAATACTAACCTCGGGGTTGAAGATCTCGGCAAGAGCAGTCTGAAATTGCCTTCACACAGGGATTCTGAGTTCTAAACCGCTAGCAATCGACGGCCGGAGCTCCGTCTTCCTTTCGCCGCTCTATTCCTTTCGCAGGAAATTAACCGCCGGCTTTGGGAGAGATAAAGAAGATAACCCTAAGGGAAAGCCTTAAATATTAAGGCCCACTCAGCTCAAAATAATAAATACTATAAGCCTTTATATAAAATATAAGCCTGCATCAGCAAACCTAAGTAATTAACCTGATGCACTAATTGTAATAGGTAATTAAATAAAAACGTCAAAACAACGCGAAAACCGAACAACCTCGGAATTCGACGAAATTCGCACTGTAGCTAAATACACATGCTACGAACCAAATGGCGAAGTCGAAATCAACATCCGACAAACAAAAAACACGGGCTAATGCCTCCTGAAGCCAAAAATTCAAGCATTCCTGAAGAGGCCTCACCGGGTCATCCAACCTTGACACCAGCCTGCTAGGGAACCTTGAAACCAAGCTACATCCACTATGAACACCTAAAGAGGTACTCAAAAATGGCACAAGCCGGAAACGCATCAACGTAATGCCAAAGAAATATTAAATAAACACAGAAAAATCGGGGCGTTACATTATGTCCTTGTCTAAGGTTTTTCAGCTCATTGACAATTGAGCTAAGCCTATTATACATATCACCCACTAACTCTGATTCTTCCTTCTTGGAGTTCTCATACTGGGAGATGAGATTAGACCTTCTATCTTTTCTTTCATCTGCAGATCTAGCAACAATCTGATTGAGAGAGTCCCAAATGGCTTTAGCAGAGGTGCATTCAGCCACCTTCTGGAATATGTCATCTGACATAGTCTGTGCTAAGATATTCATGGCCTTAGCATCTGCTATCTTGGACTTCTTATGTGCATCTGTCAACTTAGGTGGTGGAACAGCATGTGTGCTGGAAGATGCAGTAGTGTTAGCCTCTGGAGCTGGTGGACCTGTCAAAATGGAGTTGTATATGTCTTCATCATTAGGGTTCATATATAGCCTAATTCTTACCTTCCATATTGCAAACTTGTTCAGGTTGCAAAGTGGAGGTATGTTGCTTGCATAATCCTTGTTTTGTGCCATGATATATAAAAACAAAATAACTAGGGAAAAGGTCAGATCAATCTAGGATCTTTTGTTTCAAGTGTTAGCTTGTAAAACAAAAGGAACACACCTCTGATACCAATTGAAAGTTAGGGGATAGATCTGATTTACTCTAGAGGGGGGGAGTGAATAGAGTGATTTAAATCTTTTTACTGTTTTCAAAATCTATCAGTAAAATTAGTGATAGTAGTAGTTATATAAAATGAAAGAGGAACTAAGTTAAACTACACAACCACAACACAATAAAGTAAGGAAAAATGAACATACAGACAACACAAGAAGTTATAGTGATTCCCCAAATCTGGGTACATCCACTCTTCTACCACCCTGGTAGGAATCCACTACAGGTTTTTGCTCTGGTGACTACCACCATAGGTTTTTGCTCAGGTGTCCTGTCACCACAGGTTTTTGCTCAGGTGACCTGTCACCATAAGTTCTATTTGCAGGGAGATCTCACAACCCTTTAGGATTTTGATCAGGTGCCCAAAAACCAACAAAGAACTTTTGAAGGGAGTTAATAAACCCTTTATACAATGGGTTAAGAAGGTGATGTTGTCTTCTCTTTCTCTAAACAACAAAGAAGACTTCAGTGGATTGCTGGTGTCAAAGCTCCCCCTGAGATGTTGAAATATTCAGGAAGACTGGAGCTTTGCTCAGGGTATAGGTCTTCAGCCTTGACTTGTTGAAGTCCATGAACTTGTAAATAGATCTAGAAGTGTTGTCTTTGAGGATTCCTGGAGTAGAAGTTGAAGAGGACAATTGATATCTGTTTGATGTTCTTCTTCAGTCTTCTATAAGATCAAGGGAAAACAGCTTCTTTTTCTACACAGTGAAAGCAGATGTTATTCTGTATATTGTTCTATGTATATCCTTGTGTGTGTCTTCTTCTTTTCGAGAGCCGCTTTAAAATCTCTTTTATATTCTGTTATATAATTCTGCTTTTGAATTTTGAATTATGTTGGTACCCTAGTTTGATTTGAGTTTAGTCCTCTCCTTTGTGCTCCTTGACCCAAGAAATATCTATGGTCAATGGTTAGTAGTCTAGCTATAGAGTCCTCACTTTTCCAGATTGAGAATTTGGTTAAGTAGTTTTTCGTTCGACTATAGTCGAACGGCGCTCGACTATCGTCTATCGGCTGATCGACGATCGTCTATCAGTTGGTCGACGCTCTGTCTGCGTTGATAGTTCGACTATCTGTTGATAGGTCGACTATCTGCTTGGCGTGGTAGTTCGACTATCTGTTCTGATAGATCGACTATCTGATAGTTCGACTATCTATTGATAGGTCGACTATCTGTTCCGCTTTGATAGGTCGACTATCTGTTGATAGGTCGACTATCTGTCGTCTTTGATAGTTCGACTATCTGTCCTGATAGTTCAACTATCTGATAGTTCGACTATCTGTTGATAGATCGACTATCTGGTCTGTTTTGATAGGTCGACTATCTGTTGATAGGTCGACTATCTGTTTTCTGAGGTAGGTCGACTATCTGCTTGATAGGTCGACTATCTGTTTGTTTCTGATAGTTCGACTATCTGTCGATAGGTCGACTATCTGATAGCTCGACTATCTGTTGATAGCTCGACTATCTGTTTTGCCCTGATAGTTCGACTATCTATTGATAGGTCGACTATCTGATAGTTCGACTATCTTCTGGTAGTTCGACTATCTGCTGAGATAGTTCGACTATCTCCTTTGATAGTTCGACTATCTGGATCGTTCGACTATCTGCCCGATAGTTCGACGATCTCCGTGCGTCGGTCGACGATCTCCGAAGGTCGTTCGACGCTTTCTGTCTGCCTTTGTATTTTGTATTTATTTATTATATTTAATTAATTAATACATTAATCTGGCATATCTTTTTAGCTGTATTATGATAATATTTCCAGGCATATCTGCTCTATTCTTTTTGCCTGAGTCAAATCTTTTTAGAAAAAGTTGTTTGTCTTATTAGCTGACATTATAAATTACTTTATCTGCTGTCAGCCCTTTATAGCCGTTAGACTGAAAAGTCTTCTTTTTGCTATAAGGAGTTTGTTTCTGATATGACTTTTTTTAGTACTTTATTATCAAATTGTTTCATGCAGCTTCCTAGAAAAAGGGTTATTCCTTTTATAGAATGTTTCTGCTGCAGAGTTTGTTGTGTCTTCTTGATATTTACAGCTCAGGTCTCAAGCCTCAGAAGAAGACAAATTATTCAAACTGAAGAGAGCCGTTGTTTGCTGATGTTATATAAAGGATCTTTTGAAGAAGGATTCGAGCTAGCATATAGAGCTAACCAGTGTTACACATATTTTCAAGCATTCAAGCCTTCATCAAGATCAAGCTTTCTGCTCTCAGCAATTCCCATCTAACTGAGAAGTGTTAAGATCTTCTACTCTTCTTCAACCTGAGTTCTCCTGCTTTCAGGAAGTTCAAACTCAGAGTTTCTTTGAAGAAGAAGATAGCTGCTTGAAGATCGTTATTTTTATTATTTATCTTCTTGTAGTTTTTCCTTCAGAGTTTTCTGAAGAGTTTTCTGCACTGAAGCAAGACTTCACCTGGACATCTTTGAGCCAGGGGGAGCCTTGATTCTTTAGAGCTTTCTAGCTCAGTGCAAGCTTTTGTGCTTCTCTAATCTATTGCAAAATAGAGAAGACATCTCAACCTTCTTCCCCCTCCTGTACAGGGTTATTACTCCCTTCAAAAGTATCCCTTGGTGGCAGGGCACCTGATCAAAAACCTGTGCTTGGTTTTTAGACACCTGATCAAAAGTCTAAAGGGTTTTTGGATCTACCTGAAGCAGATCCTGTTGGTGGCAGGGCACCTGATCAAAAACCTGAGTGGATTCCTACCGTGTGGGTAGAAGAGTGGACGTACCCAAGTTGTTTGGGGAACCACTATAAATTTCCTTGTGTCGTCTGGATTCACTTGTTTAATTCCTGCATTGTGGCTGTGAATAGATATAACTAGGATTGCTAGTTGCTGATTAGGTTTTCCAAGCCTTAACTGTAATTACAGTTAGCTTGAGTTTGTACACATCACTTGTGTTAGGCTTTAAGGTTAAATCAATATCTATAATCTTTTCATTCCGCACCTCACTCCAAGGGAGTTGGGTAGACCATTAAGTTTTGTCTAGTGCAAAATTTGATAACTCTATTCACCCCCCCTCTAGAGTAGTATCTATCCCTTCACTTTCAATTGGTATCAGAGGGAGGTTGACTGACTGAATAGGCTAACACCTAAGTCACAAGATCCTGATAGATACCAAAGCTTATAGATATTCACTATCATGGCCCAGTCCAAGGATTATTCTAGTACCAGACCTCCAGCATGCAACTTAGCTAAGTTTGGCATCTGGAAGGCAAGGATCAAATTATATATGAATTCTATTGATGAAAGCATCTTTGCTTCTATTTTGTCAGGTCCCCCAAGAGCACCTGCTGCTGCTTTTGCCTCATCATCTGATATGAGTGTAGTGCCTCCTCCAGATTACAATGATGAATACAAGAAGGCCAAAATAGCAGATGCCAAGGCAATGAACATACTGGCTCAGACAATGTCTGATGAGGTATTCCAGAAGGTTGCTGACTGCTCCTCAGCAAAGGCCATGTGGGATACACTGAACCAGATTGTAGCTGGTTCAGCTGATGAAAGGAAGGACAGAAGGTCCAACCTGATCTCACAGTATGAGAACTTCAAGAAAACTGATGCTGAATCAGTTGAAGCCATGTACACCAGGCTCAGCTCAATCATCAATGAGCTGAGGACCTTGGACAAGGACATATCATTGACAGAGGTCAATGATAAGATTCTTATGTGCTTCCCTAGCACATGGGATCTAAGGATCTGGCCCATCAAGGAAGCCAGAAGTACAAATGAGATCTCCACTGAAGCCCTCCTCGGCAAGCTCAAGTCTTTTGAGCAAGTGCTGAAGACAAGGGAAGCAGAAGCTGAAGCAAAGACCCCCACTCCAACAAGAAAAGAGCAATCTCTAGCTCTTAAGGCTGCTGATGCTTCTGAAGGCAGCCAATCTAATGAGGAACTAATGGCATTGTTTGCCAAGAGGTTTCCCAAGATGGGGAGAAAGGAGTTCAGAAAGAAGTCTTCACGCTATGAAGACAAACCAAGGTATGATCGCTCTCCTGCTAAAGAAATTATTTGTTATGGTTGCAGGAAGCCTGGACACATCTTGCCAGAGTGTCCAGAGGAGAAGAACAAAGAAAAGAGAAAAGAAAAGGAACAGCACAGGAAGCACTCCAAGCCATCCTCCTACAAAAACAAGAAGAAGGAGAGAGGTTTCATTGCTGAAACCTGGAGTGATTCTGATGAAGAATCCTCCTCATCAAGTTCAAGTGAGGATGAGGAAGAGAAGAAGGCAAAAGAAGTTTGCCTGATGGCAATAGATGCCTGCAGCAACCACTCTGCTGCAGAGAGTTCAGATTCTGATGAAGAGATGCCTACAGAAGATGAGGTACTTTCTTCTTATGATTTTACTTCAGAAGAATTTAAATTAGACTTTAAATCTTTATGCTTAGATTTGATTAGCTCTGAAAAGGAAATAAAAGAACTTAGAAATAGGTTAGCTGACTCAGAATCAATAGCCTCTGAAAATGTTAGGTTAAAGGAAGATCTCACTACTTGTAGTGAAGAAATTAAATTTCTTAAAATAGAGTTAGCTAAGTTTAAGAGATTAGAGGAATCACTTAATGGTAGAAGCCTTAAGCTGTTAGAAATTACCAGCATGACTAACACTAGGTCAGGTAATGATAAACTAGGCTTAGGAGCTTATCCCAGTGAACCCCCAATTCTTCTTAAAAATAACCTTTCAACTCCAGTAAACTTCATTTCAGCTAGTGGAATGAAGAATACTGAGCAAGTAAATCTAGTTAATAAAACCTTAAATAAAGCCAAGAGAGAAAAGAGAAAGAAGTTTTTTAAAGAAATGCAAAGAGCGTCGAACGCCGCTCGACGATCGGAAGCTCAATGGTCGAACGAAGCTCGACGATCTGAGCACCCATCGTCGAACGTCGATCGACGATTTCAACATGATTTTCAAAATCATAATCAGTATCATAGAAACCTAAATGAATATAGAAACCCTAGGTTTGTTGACCCATCATCTGCATGGAGAATACCACCTAAGAGATCTCACCCACTAGGTTATCACCCTCAGCCTGCATTCTCATATATTTCCAGTTTTTCTTATGTGAAAAACAAGGGACCCAAGGTTACCTGGGTCCACACTGTCTAAATAATTGTCTTGCAGGTGAAGGCCTATCCAATCACTCAAAATAAGTGATATTTGGATAGTGGATGCTCTAAGCATATGACAGGAAATAAAGATCTTCTGTCAAAGTTCAAAGCTAAGCTCGGCCCAAAGGTTATCTTTGGAGACTCCAGCTGTGGTCAGACAGAAGGCTATGGCAAGATCACAATTGGAGCAGTTACTTTCAAGAGAGTTGCTTATGTCAATGGACTGATGCATAATTTGATTTCAGTCAGCCAGCTATGTGATGCTGGCTACCAGGTTTCATTTTCTAACTTCTCTTGCAATATTACTTTAAATAATAATGTTGTTTTAGTAGGTATTAGAATAGGCAATATCTATTTAGTAGATTTCAATTCATCTCATTCTGAAATCTGTCTGTTTAATGAAATAACCCTTAATAATAATTCTTTATGGCATAAGAGGCTTAGTCATGTAAACCTTAAAAATATATCTAGGTTATCTAAACACAACCTTGTTAGAGGTTTACCTTCTTGCCCCTACAAGAAGGAGAGCCTATGCAAGGCTTGTCAACTAGGCAAGCAAACCAAAAACTCTTTTAAATCTATAAATAAGAGTGATTCTCCTAGAATCCTGTATTTATTACACTTGGACCTTTTTGGCCCAATAAATGTACAGAGTTTAGGAGGGAAGTATTACACATTAGTAATTGTAGATGACTTCTCTAGGTTCAGTTGGGTTTTCTTTTTGAGAACTAAGTCTGATAACTTCAAAGCCCTTACAGACTTTCTACTATGTGTGCAGACTGAGTACTCTACTCGTGTGGCCTTGATCAGAAGTGATCATGGTACTGAGTTTGACTCTCTTCTCATGCAAGAATTCTGTGAGAGAGAAGGTATCAAACATAGCTTCTCAGCTCCTAGAACTCCTCAACAAAATGGGGTAGTTGAAAGGAAAAATAGAACACTCATTGAAGCTGCTAGCACATTGTTGGCAGATGCTAACATGCCTCTCTCCTATTGGGCAGAAGCTGTTAGTACAGCCAATTATGTCTTAAATAGAAGTTTGATACACAAACTTAAGTGTAAAACTCCTTATGAGTTGCTTAAAGGAAAGAAACCAAAAATTAACTATTTTAGAGTTTTTGGCTGTATTGTTTATATTCATAATAATAATAAAGAATATATTAGAAAGTTTGAAGCAAAAGCTTCAATGGGAATCATGCTTGGATATTCCCAAGTAAGCAAAGCTTATAGGGTTTATAACAAATCTACCTGTAAGATTGAAGAATCTGTGCATGTGTCATTTGATGAGCATCAGATGTTTTACAAGGAGAAAGAAAATTCTCCTTCCTCTAGTTCTTTGCAGGTACCTGATGCCCCTCAAGAAATTCTTCAACTATCAACTCTTCAGATCACTGAATCAGACAGTGATGAAGACATTGCTGAAGCAATTATTGCTCCACCAACAGTAGATCAAATTCCTCCTGAGGAATTAATCCCAACTGTTGCTGAATATCACATCCCACCTGCTGATATTATCACACTTAGAGATCATCCCACATCTCAAGTGATTGGAGACATATCAGCTGGTGTGCAAACAAGACACCAATTAAGACAGGATGTGATGCATGCTTGTTTCCTCTCACAGGTTGAGCCCCTCACCTTTAAAGATGCAGAGCTAGATCCCCACTGGATCATTGCAATGCAAGAGGAGCTCAATCAGTTTGAGAGATGTAAAGTTTGGACTTTGGTTCCAAGACCTAAAGGCCAACTGATCATAGGCACCAAGTGGGTGTATAGAAACAAGTTAGATGCAAATGGAATTATAGTAAGGAATAAAGCAAGGCTTGTAGCTCAGGGCTACAGACAGGAGGAAGGTATAGACTATGACCAAACCTTTGCTCCTGTTGCAAGGCTAGAAGCAATAAGGATCTTCTTGGCCTATGCAGCCTACATGAAGTTTAAGGTGTTCCAAATGGATGTCAAAAGTGCATTCCTAAATGGTGAGCTTAAGGAAGAGGTGTTTGTTGAACAACCACCAGGGTTTGTTTCTTCAACTCATCCCTCACATGTGTTTAAGTTACAGAAAGCTCTTTATGGACTAAAGCAAGCTCCCAGAGCCTGGTATGAGACTTTAGCTAGTTTCCTTTTAGAGAACAACTTTACTAGGGGAGTAGTTGATAGAACCCTTTTCATCAAGCATCACAAGGACACAATCCTGTTAGTTCAGGTGTATGTAAATGATATTATATTTGGCTCCACTGATCCCAAACTTTGCAAAAGGTTCTCTGACCTGATGCACTCTAAGTTTGAGATGAGTAGCATGGGTGTGCTGTCTTACTTTCTTGGTCTCCAAGTTATGCAAGATGCTGATGGTATCTTCATCTCCCAATCCAAATATGCCAAGGAATTGGTAAAGAAATTTGGGATGGCTGATGCTTCAGCAATGCCTACACCTATGGCTACTAATGTAGTTATTGATTCTGATGATCACGGCAAGCCAGTTGATCAAAAGAATTATAGGGCTATTGTTGGTTCCCTATTATATCTAACTGCAAGTAGGCCTGATATAATGTTTGCTACATGCCTTTGTGCTAGATTCCAGGTCAACCCCAAGGAATCTCATCTGATTCTTCTAAAGAGAATCCTGAGATACCTGAAGGGATGTCCAGATCTAGGACTTTGGTACCCAGCTGAGTCAGAATTTGAGTTAATTGGATATTCTGATTCTGATTATGCTGGTTGCAGAGTTGACAGGAAGAGCACCTCAGGAACTTGCCAGTTCCTGGGAGAGAGATTGGTCTCTTGGTTCTGTAAGAAGTAGGCTTCTGTCTCAACTTCAACTGTAGAGGCTGAATATATAGCAGCTGCTAGTTGTTGTTCACAGATCCTGTGGATTCAAAACCAGCTTGTGGATTATGGTTACTCACACAAGAACACCAAGATCATGTGTGATAGTACCAGTGCTATCTCAATTGCACAAAATCCAGTGCACCACTCTAGAACGAAGCACATTGAGATTCGGCACCACTTCCTGAGAGATTGTGTGGAAAAGAACAAGATCTGTCTTGAGTTCATATCCACTGAGTTTCAGAGAGGTGATATATTCACCAAGCCTTTAGATGAACAGAAGCATCTGTTCTTTTTAGTTCAATTAGGCATGATCAATGGACGAGACTAAGTGTGACTATATCTGCCTATATTGAAACTTCTTTGAAGATTGTCGAACGACGTTCGAAGATAGTTGATCGGGTCAAGCCCATCGTCGACCTATGGTTGATGAAAGTTTGTCTGATTGAAGATCGTCGACCGACGTTCGACCATCGTCGAACAGGTCGAGCTCATCGTCGATCTCTGGATGACGAAAGCCTGTTGTTTGAGAAGCCAGAAATAGCCGAACGATGGTTCGACTACTCTGCTTCTGAGCCGATCGTCGAACGGCCGTTCGACTATCGGGTCAAGTATCTTTTTAATAGATCGACTATTTCCGGTCTAATATAAAGCCGATAGTCGACCTAGGTTAAAAGATCTTGTGTTTTATCGTCGACGGAGCGTGCCTTTTCGCATTCTGCCTTCCCGCTTGCGATTTTCGGGCGTTTCGTCTTCTTCGTCCTCTCCAGCTTTCTCGAGCTTTCTCCAGCAAATCAATGGCGGTCTCTCCAGCAATTCTAGCAGTCGTGAAGTTTGATGCTGGCTTTAGCGTGGATTTCGACGCGTTCAGTAGCTGCGATGCCGGGATCGTAGAAGTTCTTCAGCTATGCAGGGATCAAGGACTCGAGAAGTTAATGTCTGCAAGGATTAAGATAAACATCCCATAAATCAAGGAATGGGCCTTCACGTCGTCCTCCACTGACGACTCGATGATTGGAACCATCGGCGGAGAAGAGGTAATCCTGACTCTGGCCGTTCTGACTGAAATTTTTGGTTTAATAAATGGTGAAGAGGATTATGAGCAAGATGCTCAGGAATTCGGAAGAATGTTAGTTGAGCTGGGACATGCTGAAGGCATTCCCACGAAGCTGCTCAAAGTAAATTTCCCCTTCAAAATTAAGTTTCTTGCTGAGTTGGTAGGAAAAGTGCTCCTGGGTAAGCACTCTGCTCACGATAATATAACAAGGCAGCAATTCGCACTCATGTGTGCGATTGTTAATCGGAAAAGGATAGATTGGGCAGCAGTGATGTTTGATTTAATAAGGAAAAAGAATGGCAAGAAGGAAGTTACCCTCGGAAGGGTTATTGGAATCTTCCTGAAAGAAAAATACCCCCAGCTGCTGAGTTCAACCGCAACAACAATTAACGCAAGCAAGAAGATGGATCCTAACCTATTCTCTAAATGGAAGAGAACTTTTGTAAAACCCGCTCTCACAGGGGTTGCTCCAGCAACATCTGAGGACACCAGGACTGAATCAGTCACTCCTCACCATGTCGAAACTGGCTCAGCTCTTCCCTCCTCCTCTTCTGCTTTGCTTTCTGCCTCAGTTGAGGTACCATCAACTTCAGCTGAAGTACGACCTTCTTCCTCTTCTGCTCCAGAAACAACCACGGTTGTTCCTCTTTCCCCTCCAGCTTCTCCAATTCCTGCACATCAGACTAGGATATTTGCTCCTAGCTTTGATTTGTTAGGATCTGAGAGAATTCCTACTCCTCCTTTGTCTCCCATTCATTCCCCAGTTAATTCTCCAATTAACTCTCCAGCTCCTTCTCCTGTTCAATCCCCTGTCCACACCATTCTTCACCCCAGCACTTCAACCATATCTGCTGCAGCTCCATCCTCTTCACATCCATCATCTTTTGAGATCACTCCTGAATTCATCTCCCGCATTGTGGAGTTGATTACCCCGTCAATCAAAACCATGATTGAAGAGGCAATCGCTCCCCTTGCATCCTCCATTGAGATCTTAACTGCCTCCATCAAATCCCTTTCAAAATCTGCTGAGCCATCTTCCTCAAGGGGCATGGTTTCAGTCTCCACTGAAATCAGGCAGGGGGAGATGTTCTATGAAGATGCCTCAGAACCTCCTGCCTCCCTTCCAGCTATAACTGATACTGTGATGACAGCCCTGGAAGAGCCTGCTCCAGCCGAGAAAGAAGTAGTTCCAGTGTTATCAGATAAGGAAATAGCTGATGGAATCATGCTATCTGAAATTGCAGTAAAAGTCTGCCTAGAAGATCTCACCACTCCTGTGGTTGCTAGATTCCTAGAAGGAATTATAACTTCATATCTAGATGAATCATGGGAGATGGTCAAGTATGAAGGTAATTCACTTATTCGATTTATTGACGAGTCAATTAATTTGCTTGCTAGTGAATACCTTGAAGGAATGATTATTGCTTATTTAGCAGATCTGTATTCATAATTCTACAGATGTTATTAGAGAAGATTTATCTGCTCAGATAATAGTAATTGTCTCAGAGGCTGCCCCAAGTGTTCCTAATATCCAAGTAGATCCTGAATTGGAATCTTTTTTAGATGATAAAGAAGATGAGCCTGAGAATCAAGATGAAGTCAAAGTTGACACTCCTGCTCTGAGTATGGAAGAAGTACAAGCAAGAGCTGCCTGGGATTTAAGAGTACAATCTTTAAAAGAGAAGGAAAAAGATCTGCAAGGTGAAAAGTCAACCATCTGGGATGACTCACCAGGGTTGGACTTAGATTCCCTTCTGGCTCTGGATGCCATGGAAGAGGAAAGAGAGAAATCTGCTCTGAAGCTTAAAGAAAAGGCTGTTTCTGAAGCCTATGATCCGTATGAAAATCCCCCATCATCTCACTCTGATGATGAGGATGATTCTGATGTATCTGAGAATTCAAAGAGAAAGAAAGTTGTTCAAAAGAAAAGGAAAGCTGCTGCTCCTCCTCCTCCCAGTAAAGATAATGATACTCCTTATTACATTCTGAAGGGCATTGACCCTAAGTCAAAGGAATTTCAGCACTGGATGTGGTTCTCAAAGAACCAGTAGAAAGAAAGGAAAAGATCTAAAAGATATGACAGTCCTGGTTCAAGATGGACTCCCAGAGGTCCTCCTCCTCTTCCTCCAGGTGCAGGAGCTTCTGGTAATCTTTCTGCCAACCCTTCTGCCTCTTCAGGAAAATCTGCTCCATCAGCAAGACCTGCTTCATCTCAGCATCAATCAAGGAAAAGCTCTTATAGCTCTTATGGAAAGTCTCATTCTGGCAGTCATATGCATGAAGCAGAAGTGAAAGAACAAGTTAAGGAGGTTGTGTATCTAAAGCCAACTTTTTCACCTCCTCCTTCTCCTAAGAGAAAGGTTTCAACTGCTGCACCAATTCAGTCTGAGAAAGTTGTGTTAAAAGGTAAGTAGTTTATTTTGTGTTAAAATTCTAGCAAGAACCTTTTGCTAAGTTTGCTCCAATATCTTATCTAGATAAAGAATCAGATGCTGCTCCTCCTGAGCCTGTTTATGAAAGTCCAGAGCTAGATCCTAACTTTAGGATGGCTCGTTTTCACGAACTAGTTGGAGCAGCTCAAATAAGAAAAGCAAAAACAGAAGGAAAAGATACAACCGGTTTAACCACTATGTCTGCTTTCAGAAAGAAAGAGTTTGAAAAGTTCCAAGTCAATCCTGATGTATTTGATCCCTCAAAATATATGGAAAAGCATCCTGAAGCAGTAGTCCCAAGAGCTGCAGAATTGAAGATCATTGGTGTGCAGGATTTGAAGCTATCAAAGAAAGAATCTGATGATCCTCTAAGGAAAATCTCCTTTGTTCCTAGTTCCTCTGCCCCCTTGCCAGATTCTGGAGATTCTTAATAGTTTGATTGACTGCTGTGTTATATTCGCTTATTATCTATCTAGTTGATAATCTGCTAGTTAATTGTTATCTATTTTCTGTATTGTTTATAGTGTTCTATAGCTAGCTGTATGTTTTAGTTTTTGAGAGACTTAACTCAAATAGGGGGAGATTGTTGGTACCCTAGTTTGATTTGAGTTTAGTCCTCTCCTTTGTGCTCCTTGACCCAAGAAATATCTATGGTCAATGGTTAGTAGTCTAGCTGTAGAGTCCTCACTTTTCCAGATTGAGAATTTGGTTAAGTAGTTTTTCGTTCGACTATAGTCGAACGGCGCTCGACTATCGTCTATCGGCTGATCGACGATCGTCTATCAGTTGGTCGACGCTCTGTCTGCGTTGATAGTTCGACTATCTGTTGATAGGTCGACTATCTGCTTGGCGTGGTAGTTCGACTATCTGTTCTGATAGATCGACTATCTGATAGTTCGACTATCTGTTGATAGGTCGACTATCTGTTCCGCTTTGATAGGTCGACTATCTGTTGATAGGTCGACTATCTGTCGTCTTTGATAGTTCGACTATCTGTCCTGATAGTTCAACTATCTGATAGTTCGACTATCTGTTGATAGATCGACTATCTGGTCTGTTTTGATAGGTCGACTATCTGTTTTCTGAGGTAGGTCGACTATCTGCTTGATAGGTCGACTATCTGTTTGTTTCTGATAGTTCGACTATCTGTCGATAGGTCGACTATCTGATAGCTCGACTATCTGTTGATAGCTCGACTATCTATTTTGCCCTGATAGTTCGACTATCTGTTGATAGGTCGACTATCTGATAGTTCGACTATCTTCTGGTAGTTCGACTATCTGCTGAGATAGTTCGACTATCTCCTTTGATAGTTCGACTATCTGGATCGTTCGACTATCTGCCCGATAGTTCGACGATCTCCGTGCGTCGGTCGACGATCTCCGAAGGTCGTTCGACGCTTTCTGTCTGCCTTTATATTTTGTATTTATTTATTATATTTAATTAATTAATACATTAATCTGGCATATCTTTTTAGCTGTATTATGATAATATTTCCAGGCATATCTGCTCTATTCTTTTTGCCTGAGTCAAATCTTTTTAGAAAAAGTTGTTTGTCTTATTAGCTGACATTATAAATTACTTTATCTGCTGTCAGCCTTTTATAGCCGTTAGACTGAAAAGTCTTCTTTTTGCTATAAGGAGTTTGTTTCTGATATGACTTTTTTTAGTACTTTATTATCAAATTGTTTCCTGCAGCTTCCTAGAAAAAGGGTTATTCCTTTTATAGAATGTTTCTGCTGCAGAGTTTGTTGTGTCTTCTTGATATTTACAGCTCAGGTCTCAAGCCTCAAAAGAAGACAAATTATTCAAACTGAAGAGAGCCGTTGCTTGCTGATGTTATATAAAGGACCTTTTGAAGAAGGATTCGAGCTAGCATATAGAGCTAACCAGTGTTACACATATTTTCAAGCATTCAAGCCTTCATCAAGATCAAGCTTTCTGCTCTCAGCAATTCCCATCTAACTGAGAAGTGTTAAGATCTTCTACTCTTCTTCAACCTGAGTTCTCCTGCTTTCAGGAAGTTCAAACTCAGAGTTTCTTTGAAGAAGAAGATAGCTGCTTGAAGATCGTTATTTTTATTATTTATCTTCTTGTAGTTTTTCCTTCAGAGTTTTCTGAAGAGTTTTCTGCACTGAAGCAAGACTTCACCTGGACATCTTTGAGCCAGGGGGAGCCTTGATTCTTTAGAGCTTTCTAGCTCAGTGCAAGCTTTTGTGTTTCTCTAATCTATTGCAAAATAGAGAAGACATCTCAACCTTCTTCCCCCTCCTGTACAGGGTTATTACTCCCTTCAAAAGTATCCCTTGGTGGCAGGGCACCTGATCAAAAACCTGTGCTTGGTTTTTAGACACCTGATCAAAAGTCTAAAGGGTTTCTGGATCTACCTGAAGCAGATCCTGTTGGTGGCAGGGCACCTGATCAAAAACCTGAGTGGATTCCTACCGTGTGGGTAGAAGAGTGGACGTACCCAAGTTGTTTGGGGAACCACTATAAATTTCCTTGTGTCGTCTGGATTCACTTGTTTAATTCCTGCATTGTGGCTGTGAATAGATATAACTAGGATTGCTAGTTGCTGATTAGGTTTTCCAAGCCTTAACTGTAATTACAGTTAGCTTGAGTTTGTACACATCACTTGTGTTAGGCTTTAAGGTTAAATCAATATCTATAATCTTTTCATTCCGCACCTCACTCCAAGAGAGTTGGGTAGACCATTAAGTTTTGTCTAGTGCAAAATTTGATAACTCTATTCACCCCCCCCCCCTCTAGAGTAGTATGTATCCCTTCACTTTCAAATTATATGCATTAATTTCTGCTTAGATTCTTGAGAAGAAAATGGCTGAAATGGTCTTTAATGAGTTTCCCCAACTGTCCTAGTAAAATGAGCAAGTAATTAACTCTGATGAAATCCATAATTAATGCTGCCATGAACGGCTATATTCTTGAGAATATAAGCATTAATTATTCAGAGAATTATTGCCAAAGAATAGCATGAATTAGGGACATAGATATTGAAAACTTATCATTCTGACTCTGAATAGAGTTCGTCGACCTCTGGACAGATTTCGTAGACCAGAGCTCCAAGTTCGTCGAGCTGAGAAATCCTATTCGTCGTCCTAAGCTCGGCGAACATCAATCTGGAAATATCTTGTTAATTCTGCGCTCCAAGTTCGTCGATCAGAGAATCTGTCTTGAGGGAAGAATTCGTCGACCTGAGCTCGAATTTTGTCGAGCTCAACTCTGAGAAGGAACTCTGAGTTTGTCAATCTAAGATCTACGATCGTCGAGCTGAGTTCGAAGAACTTCGAATTAATAAACTGACATCTGAAATCTTCTAAGTCTTGAGTCTCCTAAAGTCCACTGCAGGCTGGTCCATGAAGTTCTATTCTAATGACTAGCCTAAACCCTAGGACTAACAAACTTGACCCTGGCTATACAAGGTGGATCCACAATCCTAATAGTGAACCTTAGCCCAAATCCAAACTATGGATCCAATAAGTTGGTCGGATGGGGAAATAAGGTGGCTGATGTGAGAGTTTCATTAGACTCTAGGTCGGGCAAATCACAACCCCAGGCTAGAGAAAGAGCTGACCGGATGTTGTCCATTTAGCTTTAAGATTCGTGCTGAATTTTCACTGATAATATTTAGACATAAATCAATTTTTTGTGTGCGACGGAGTTCAAAACAATATTTAGGCATGATCTGGCTAGATTTGGTATCGCGCTCGACACTAAAGTTGTAGCCCTCGGAAAGACCTTTCCAACGAGTGGTTGTGTGTTTTCTGGGAAGCTCTGTAGCTCCCTAGATCTAGGTCGAAAATACTGTTCAGAAATTTAATATAACTTAGATATTAGACATATCTCGTCCAGTTCTAAATAGCCGTGTTCAAACCCAGTTTTAGGCATGGTGCACTTGGATCTGAATCTCGGGCTCAACATGAAAATTGTAGCCCTTAGAGAGGCCTTTCAGGAATGTGGTGACACATTATTTTTGGTGGATTGTAGCTCTCTTAATTCCTATTTTAGTAAACAATAGCACACACGTATAGATTTTGATGTTTCATAAATTTCTCTAAAAATGTTTATCGAAAGATTTTGGAAATTGGTAGATAAATGTTTGATGACTTTGTTTGAATAATATACATAAATGCATATTAATCATGGTAAACCCCATAGTGACGGTTTATGAAATTTGTGATGAAACTTATCAAGTGAGCCTATTTTATTACTAGAAATACTTGACGATGTTGTTATCACCCTTGTCGAGTTTCATAACTTTTGGATAAGTAATCGCTGAGATATTGATATTATAACATTATGAAGGGTTATGCCGTAAATGATTACCAAGACGTCTGAATGGGCTGAAACCTAAGGGTAATGTTTTAAAATAATAGTCATGATATGTTGGATTACTAGGGCATATGTAAGGATGTGATCTCACCTTGTGGTTTGATATAGGATGTCCTGAAGGATCATTAGAAAAGTATTCCAATGTTTTGCTCGTATTATTGCAAGGTGTTACAACAACACACCACTTGAGGTGTGACGTCTTATTGATAATTATAGGAAATGCTTGTATCCTTGGATATTTTGTAAGGAGGTCTTTGGGTGTTTGATAACATGTTTGCGTATTGTGTTTTGACTAAGATGTCCTGAGGTGCTCAAAGGGGCGTCATCCCGAGGTAAACATTGGGATGTGGATTGCGAAATGACTAAGACGTCCTGACATGCTCAAATGGATGCCATCCCGAGGTGAACAAAGGGATGAAGTAAAGAAAGGTCTATGACAACATAGCAGACAGAGTGTGTGTAAACATGAGTGAGTCATCATTTCATATTGCATTGCATTGCACCGCATAAGATCCTCAACATATAAATTTGTATGAGCACTTTTATATGATGAATTACTTTATGTTGAACCTGATCCTTAACTTATAAATTTGTATGTGTATTTTTATAAGTAAAGTTACTTTCTGTTGAACCTGATCCTTAACTTATAAATTTCTATGTGCATTTTTATAAGTAAAGTTACTTTCTATTGAACCCGATCCTTAACTTATAAATTTATATGTGCATTTTTAAAAGTTAAGTTACTTTCTGTTGAACCCGATCCTTAACTTATAAATTTGTATGAGCATTTTTATAAGTTAAGTTACTTTTTGTTGAACCCAATCCTTTACTTATAAATTTATATGAGCATTTTTTTAAGTTAAGTTAAATTCTGTACTTATAATTTGATACACTGCTAGTATAGATGCGATCTTATATACATGTTGATACCTCTTGCTGTTACTTATTTTACTGTACTCACGTTGCTATTAATGTTTCTATTAACTGCTAGCTTAATGTCTATCACCTGCTCATGTGTACCTGCTGTTTATATTGTGCTCCTATTTCTTCCTCCCTCCCGGTGCCTAAGAGTCATTAGGGTGCGAGGATGTGAAGCCACTTAGTCTTCATGACTAACGGTTGCTACGCCTACCATTTTAGGATCACACCTCGCAGGCGAAGCAACAACGATACCCCATGCAGGAGGGCAGCCAGGCCAAGGAGACTGGGCCTGACACTACTTTGCCTTTATTACCGTTAGTGACAGATGTGAGGTGTAGAGCGTTTTGATGTATCCTACGGGCAACACCTTGTAGTACTCTGATGTTAATACATGATCTTTTAATGTCCTATTAATTTGTATAATTTTGGACTTTTATATACTGATTGTGGATCTAGACTTGATTTTCTTTTATTGATGGGTTGGCAGAATAATATTTGAGACTAGCCGGCAGAATAGGCATCTTGTGGTGCAGGTTAGCCTATGTGCTGACGCTACCACAAGGAGGATGTTCTGGGCATAAGACACCCCTCTGCCGTGTCTTGTGTTTCGGGAGGGGGGGGGGTCTTACAAATGGTATCGGCTTGCAAAAGATCCTGAGATAAAGAAGTCCATTAAACCACTTGACCACCATGCTTGATAGGTCAATTTGAGGACAAACTAACATAGCGGAAGCAGTTGTGTGCCCATGTGGGATTCACATTAAGTATGTCCACTAACCCTTAGATCTAGTGCAAACCTAAATAGGATAACACCTTGATTTGACTGACCAAGACATTTTATGTCATACCCTAATCTAAAACTGACCTCGGGTATGGTATGTCCAAGCGGTAAGATTCCCGAGAATGACCAAAATGATAGGGTTGAATGCAAATATAATTGTCCAAGTCTTACAACCGGTTATCCTCATATAACTTCTCCGGGAAGTTGGGAGCATCTTGAGGAGTAGTACTTTTCATCTACTATTGGAATAGTATAAGACTTGTAAGTTTGATGTTCGTACCCATGATGTGGTGTTCCCCACTATAGTTTTTGTCAAATAAGACTACGAGTGTAGAAAGTGACCATTTTGGGGTCGGGAACATGTCGACCCATAAAAGGTTGTTGTAAATGGTAGCACTGAGGAGCTAGAACATTTATTATGTAAATAGGTCTCTAGGGCTGATATACAAGTGCTTTGATACAAGGATTTATAGGGTATGAACCCCAAGTCGAGGACTATATGCCCCTTAGGATTGTATGCATACATGAGACAAATGTATCGTGTTTGTGGTGGAAGATACTCAGCCCAGGATGTATTGAGGCTTATCTCTTCGTTTATTGGGCTAGTTATATACCAACTTGGGTTTCCCCCTAGATCTTATTTTGAAAATGATGTATCACGAACGTATGATATCAATGTTTTGTTTATTCAAATATTACACGAACGATGATGATTATATTTGATCCGTGATTAAGATATTATGACATTTGGAATATGGATTCATATTAATGTTCATCCTTAGCGTTTTGACCTAGAAAGAGGTCACACATGCTTGAGGTGCAGATAACAGACACTTATGTATTGAACTCTTCTCTGGATAATTACCCAAAGGTAGTAAAATTTGATATCTACCATCATATCCACCATAGGAAGTGCTCCAAAATTGGGTGTAATTATTGGAGCAGCACGATTTCCCTAAATTTAGTGGGTTTAGTTAATAATTGTTATACCTTGAAATTATCAAAATTAGTATGCCTTGTCGGGTGATTAAAAAAATCTCTATATTTTATTAAAGAATAAATATGACATGAACAATCACAGGTGGAAATTGTATGGCATTTGTGGATTGGACAGTATCATAGAAAATGAGGTAGGGTGATCGTGAAATATGATTATTATGTGATTAGAAGTTAAGAGGTGAAAATTCAAGTTGTTTGAACAATTATGATATTTTTTTATTCATGTCATGACATTGGAGGTATAATGATCCCAGAAAACTTAAGATCAAGTGGAGATCATGCTAAGTTCTAGAAGATGTGTAAAATATCTATGATCCTTCAGATATGACTATGATGATATTATAATCATTTTTAGAAAAATTCGTGATTTTGAGGATAAATCTTTTTCTCTTCATGCATTGATATCAGAACTGGAGATAGTCGTGATTACTCGATGGTTAGCAAAATAAGTTCTCTTTTGATAGATACATTAATAATAAGAGACACTTTGTTACGCAATACCCCTATAAAACTGCAAAAGTCAACAAAAACATTCTATTGTTAGAGTCAATCTTAATTCAAGACTCTCAGTGGATACAGATCAATTTTATCATGCTTTATTGAAAAAAGTAATAGGGCTTGTTATCAAAGGATCGCTCATTCAGAAAACACAAGATATTGACATTTGAGAATTGATTGGAAGTTTTTTTTGACATCACGAATTCAAATATTACTAGACATATAATCTAAAGTTTAATGATGTGACTTCTTAAATTATAAAGTTGATGACCCGTTTGACTTTGTGACCAGCCATATTAAATGCTAAATTTCGTAAGAATATAATTGATTGTATTGGTCGACTACTCATGCGTACTTGAGGGAGATAGAAAACTTGATCAAGTTGATAAAATTCACAAGCCGTTATTTGTACAAAACAACGAGGATCTTCGTCATGAAGGAAAATTGTATTTATCTGAGGCATGTTGACATTGTTATACTAAATGTTGTTTGGATCATGATGTATTGTATTAAAAGAACCAATATTGCAAAAGCTAAGATCATGATATGATTTTGGAAGTGGAGTCTAATTATTACTTGAATATAATAATACTAATCTCATGTGTATATTGATTTTTTGGACACAAGAGATTTTAGATCCAAAGTATAATGAATGATGAATTAGGTAATATTATAGCTAGGGACTTGAATATTATACCCACAAAATAGGAATCACATGCTTGTGAAGATAACATATTAATGATTATAGTTCGATGGTGTTCAATTTTCCTAAAGATAGTATAATTTCAAACCAATCAAATGAAATTGTTATCTGAAGGTGTATGAGTCATAGTCTTCATAAATAATTTTGACTTTTCGCACACACCCTCAAAAGATTTAAGTCTGTTTAACTTCATTTGATCCCGGATTGATTTCTCTTTTTTGTATTGGGAAACTTTGAAGTCAGATAATTTATTGATGAAATATAATCATTATAATCAATAATTTGATTTATCCACCAAAAAGCTTTCATGTGTTGTTAGTGCACTGACAACACATCAAGCACTCAGATGATATTGATCTCTGATGATTATGTCAGAATGTTGATTCATTTAGATTATTGTTCTCTTATGTTGTCATAATCAATTAACTCGATTAACTATTTTAAACTCCTTAAATTTTAGATTGAGGGTGTAGTGAAATGAAAACTTAAACCCTTTCGATAGTGTTGTAGTACCTCTTAGTGATCAATGGTTAGTCTAATGACCGCTTGAAAAATTTTAGGAGACGCCTTGGAATTTGTTAAGTTGGAGTTGTATTGATTGTTGATCATAGAGGTATGTTTACAAAAGCGTAAAATTAAGGATAAATGGTTCAAAATCGTAACACTCATTGTGCTAAGGTTTTGTTGTGTGGTTTGTTAGGTTATCAAACTCATGTAATTATATCATAAATATGGTGAGAAATTTTCAAATCATGTGAAATCACAAGATGTATGTCGGATCTTGTAAGGTGTGAATAGGTGATAAGTAAACTATACTCAAGATACTTTATATGTACACTAAACCCATATAGAACCCTTGTTAGCTTATCTACCTTGTTTGACCTTTTGTTTTGAGAAGAATGTTGATATTCTAAATGTAGTCTCTAGTTCTCATGAATTCACAATAGTTACACTGATGCACTGGTTTGCATATGTAATGTGATGATATTATGAACTACATAGGATTATCGAGGGTGTGTGTTGGAGATCATGGCAGGCAGGGAAGATATTGATGCATGATAACCATTGATGGCACTTGCTGTAGGGATCTAGTGTTTTGAGATCCAGTTCTGCAAGGTGTAAACGAGCTGGTAGTTCAGTAGTTTTGTTGGTTCATGGAATCTGTATTGCGATACAGAGGTTGGTAGTGGTAGCCTAATACATTGTAGTTTTATAAATGAGTAGCCTGTATGATGTCGTACACACTACGTCCTTACAGAATACCTTCTTATATGTTGTGTGATTGAATTTGAATCATAACCGAATCACCTTAAACTGTTGTAGTTAGTTTGAAACAATGCGTGTCACTATTAGTCTATGTCTTACAAGATAGGAACGCTCATATAATGTAGATTCTATGTATAAATCATAACAATTGAATATGTATATATGAACTTGAAATTATTATGGGTTGAGTATCCATAACTATATGTGATGAGTATGTTTTACACTCACCCAAAAAATCCTTGTAGCCCCAAGCTAAATTTTGGGGACGAAATTATTTCTTCGTTTATTGGATTTGTAACATCCTATTTTGAGCTAGACCCTTCATGCATGTTCTGTATCACCTTGGGTGGCTTAGGCCCATTAGGAAAGTTTGAGAGAGAAAGAAAGAGAGCCCAAGGTTACAGGAGTGGCTGGTAGGTCCGGAAGGAATTAGAAAGAGAGCCCTAAGTAGACTCGACGCCTGGACTTGACGTTCAATTTAAGTGTCCTGTCTTGTTGTTTGCCGCCTAGTAAGCCTGTGTTGCCTCAAAGGCAGTGTGGCGCCATAAATAAATTATAACTCATGCGCAAGCCCAAATAACGTGGTTTGCAAATAGCATACTTATGCAAAACGCTGAAATCAAGCAAACGACCTCATTTATGACCTCGGATAATTTTATTAGACTCGTGACGATAATACAAGTCCAACAGAGTCGTCCGTTCACGACTCTGATGTCATTTGGGCCGTTTTGAAGTTTAAGTAATTGCCTGCAAATGCTCCGGGGAGCATAAAATGAGCATACAAACTCGAATATGATCGTGGATCATTATGATGGTTGTGTGTCAATAATACGGGCATAATGTGCCCATCCGGGGCAATTTCCGAGATCCCTAGAGAAATCTATGCGCATAAATCATAATCAAAATAAATAATAATAATAACAATAATAATATGATTATAATTATGTATTATAAATACATAAAATTTTAGGTTGGAAACTTACCTAGCCTAGCCTTTCTTTCTGCCAGTGCCGCCACAATTTCCCCTTCTCTCTCACTCTACAACTCTCTACCATGGCTGAAACTCCTCTTCCAGATCCAACAAAATCGATCCATGGCCAACGGATCCAAACACAGACCAACTCCCTCTACCAGCTCTAGCCTCCTTGCCGATCAATCCCAAGTGCCGACCACCTACATCTCTGACCAGCTTCTCCTTTAAGCTTCGACCCAAAGCTTGCTCCGACCGCCGTTCAAGATCCGGTCGGCAACCACCTGACGGCTTCATATCTGTATGTGTTCTGTTTCTTTTGCCTATTTTTTTGATTGGACCAACAACCTCTCCAAGGTCTTACTGACGTCTTCTCTAAAAGTCTCTACAAGCAGCCTTGTAGCAGCCCTTGAAACCTCTTATCGAGCAGTACTCTTCCACAAATAACAACATCAGCTCACTGCCAAGGCGCCATTGGCCCATATATTATGAAAAGGTTAAAGTCTGAACTCATTGGTTTTATGGTGTGTGGAGATCTAGTGGAATCAACTTTTATTGAAAGGAAACATCATTTGTTGAACCAGGAGGATGGATTAACCTCAATATGTTAGAAATTGGTAATAATGGCACGAAATTTTGGAGTATTGATCACATTTCAGTATCTGGGCTTTGATAAAGTTCATGCATTGCTGTCAACAGGCATTGGGGATATAGGCTACTACTATGTTAATAATGGCGATGAAGAAAATGTAACTACAGTAGGCTATAGATATGGATTCTATCACTTCAAGATCCGACCAGATTCGGACATGGATGGAGCAACGTGCAAATGCCCCATACGCGGCTATTGGGTAACATGTATGGACATCTGGTGAGCCTCCTCCCCTCTCCCTTGGTGCTAGTTTCTTAGATCAAAACTAGGCGAGACATCGAACTCAATTGATTTTGGTTTAAGAGCAAGCCATGGAGGGATGGCTGAAATATTTGGTCCTATTTGTTGTTCCGGCCATCTCTGGCCACCGACTCACCGTCCGGCAATGCACCTTATGTACGAGGAAGGGGCGGTGGTGTTGGTTGGTCAGATGGGGAAATAAGGTGGCTGATGTGAGAGTTTCATTAGACTCTAGGTCGGGCAAGTCACAGCCCCAGGCTTGAGAAAGAAGATGACCGGATGTTGTCCATTTAGCTTTAAGATTCGTGCTGAATTTTCACTTATAATATTTAGATAGATATCTGTTTTTTGTGTGCGACGGAGTTCAAATCAATATTTAGGCATGATCCGACCAGATTTAGGTATCGGGCTCAACATGAAAATTGTAGCCCTCGAAAAGACCTTTCTAACGAGCGGTTGTGCGTTTTGTGGGAAGCTCTGTAGCTCCCTGGATCTAGGTCGAAAATGCTATTCAGAAATTTAATATAACTTAGATATTAGACATATCTCGTCCAGTTCTAAACAGCCGGGTTCAAATCCAGTTTTAGGCATGGTGCACTTGGATCTGGATCTCGAGCTCAACATGAAAGTTGTAGCCCTTGAAAAGGCCTTTCAGGAATGTGGTGACACATTATTTTTGGTGGACTGTAGCTCTCTTAATTCCTATTTTAGTAAACAACAGCACACACGTATAGATTTTGATGTTTCATAAATTTCTCTAAAAATGTTTATCGGAAGATTTTGGAAATTGGTAGATAAATGTTTGATGACTTTGTTTGAATAATATACATAAATGCATATTAATTATGGTAAACCCCATAGGGGGTTATGAAACTTGCGATGGAACCTACCAAGTGAGCCTATTTTATTACTAGACATATATTTGACGATATTGTTATCACCCTTGTCGAGTTTCATAACTTTTGGATAAGTAATCGTTGAGATATTAATATTATAACATTATGAAAGGTTATGCCGTAAATGATTACCAAGACGTCTGAATGGGCTGAAACCTTGGGGGAATGTTTTAAAATAATAGTCATGGCATGTTGGATTACTAGGGCATATGTAAGGATGTGATCTCACCTTGTGGTTTGATATGGGATGTCCTAAAGGATCGTTAGAAAAGTATTCCCATGTTTTGCTCATATTGTTGCGAGGTGTTACAACAACACATCACCCGACGTGTGATGTCTTATTGATAATTATAGGAAATGTTTGTATCCTTGGATATTTTGTAAGAAGATCTTTGGGTGCTTGATAGGAAGTTTGATGTATTGTGTTTTGACAAAGATGTCCTGAGGTGCTCAAAGGGATGCCATCCCGAGGTGAACATAGGGATATGGATTGCGAAATGACTAAGACGTCCCGAGGTGCTCAAATGGATGCCATCCGAGGTGAACAAAGGGATGAAGTAATGAAAGGCCTATGACGATATAGCAGACAGAGTGCGTGTGTAAGCATAAGTGAGTCATCATATCATATTGTATTGCATTGCACCACATAAGATCCTCAACATATAAATTTGTATGAACACTTTTATATGATGAGTTACTTTATGTTGAACCCGATCCTTAACTTATAAATTTGTATGAGCATTTTTATAAGTTAAGTTACTTTCTGTTGAACCCGGTCTTTAACTTATAAATTTGTATTGACATTTTTATAAATTTAAGTTACTTTTTATTGAACCCGATCCTTAACTTATAAATTTGTAAGTGCATTTTTATAAGTTAAGTTATTTTTTGTTAAACCCGGTCCTTAACTTATAAATTTGTATGAGCATTTTATAAGTTAAGTTACTTTCTATTGAACCTGATCCTTAACTCATAAATTTCTATGAGCATTTTTTTTAAGTTAAGTTAAATTCTATACTTATAATATGATACACAGCTAGTATAGACACACTCTTATATACATGTTGATACCTCTAGCTATTACTTATTCTACTGTACTCATGTTGCTATTAATGTTTCTATTAACTGCTAGCTTAATGTCTATCAACAGCTCATTTGTACATGCTGTTTATATTGTGCTCATCTTTCTTTCTCTCGCCCGGTGCCTAAGAGTCGTCAGGGTGAGAGGATGTGAAACCACTTAGTCTTTATGACTAACGGTTGCTACGCCTACCATTTTAAGAGCACACCTCGCAGACGGAGCTACAACGACACCGCGTGCAGAAGGACAGCCAGGCCAAGGAGACAGGGCCTGACACTACATTGCCTTCATTACCGTAAGTGACACTTGTGAGGTATAGAGCGTTTTGATGTATCCTACGGGCAATACCTTGTAGTACTTTGATGTTAATACAGGATCTTTTGATGTCCTGTTAATTTGTATTGTTCTGGCCTTTTATATACTGTTTGTGGATCTGGACTTGATTTTCTTTTATTGATGGGTTGGCAGAATGATATTTGATACTAGTCGGCAGAATAGACGTCTTGTGGTACAGGTTAGCATGTGTGCTGACGTTACCGTAAGGTGGATGTTCTAGGCATAAGACTCCCCTCGGCCGTGTCTTGTGTTTTGGGAGGGGGGGGGGGTCTTACAATAAGTGTTTTGGTTGGGTCAACGCTGATGCCGGTAGAAGAGGACTTGAGGACGAAAGTCTGTCCGGTCGGCATAGAGTATTCATAAGTTTGACAGTTGCAGAATAAAGAGGTTAAGCTCGTGAAAGTGCGTTAAGATAATTGCGGATAAGACGAATTCTCCTGAGAGCGTGAGCAAGTAATGTGAGAAGACTTTCCGAATCTTTTTGCTTCAGGTATGCTTTGTTGTTTGAGTACATACTAAATTTCGAGGATGAAATTCTTTTAAGAGGGGAGAGTTGTAACGCACCAGATTTTCTAGACTTGAGGCTATGGGAACTACCGCGCGGCGGTAGGTTGCTATTACCCGATGGTAGTCTTGTTTCGTTGAGTGGAAGGCGTCGAGTGGAAGGCGTCGAGTGGAAGGCATCGAGTGGTAGGCATCGAGTGGCAGCGTCGAGTGGTAGCGTGCAGAGTTAGCTAATTACCACTCGGCGGTAGCCCAATTCGTCGAGTCGAATGCATCGATACGGAAGCATTGAGTGAGCTACCGCGCGCGATATTGCTACCGCCGGCGGTAGTGCTGCATTTTTTATGAACGATGGCTCGGGAATTTATCGCGGAGCGGTAGGTAGCTACCGCCCGGCGGTAACATGCGGGAGTATTTTTGTAACGGCTGAGTTTAGGCTGTCCGATCCTTCTTAGGATGCAATCTTATGGCCCAGGACGCTCCGTACAAGAGGCTTAAGTGGGGATGAAAGGTTGTTTTCCCTCATTTTCTTCTCATTTTGAGTGGGAGTTAGAGTTTGGGAGAGAGGATTTGGAGGAGGAAGAAGATGGACTTTCTCCGCCATTAGCGAAGCTCCGAGTCTCCGTTCATCGAATTAAAGCCAGATCCATAGAGAAGACTTGAAGGCGCACATTTTCATCCGTGCAAATTGAGATCTCCATGGCGAGGAAGAGAAGTCGTAAGGTAATGACACTTCTTCTCTCGGTCTTTAGGATGCGTACATGGCATCCGTTTCTTTCTTACTACTTTCAAGCATTTAGGCATCAAATCTCTCAAATGAGAGGGGTACGAGTTGTCATAGTTAAAGAGGATCCACCGAGTTGATTGTGTCCGTCACCGGCATGATGTTGCATTAGAAATCCGCTCCGTTAGTGGATTAGGCATTGTGCGTGAAGCCATAGTCGCGACCGTTAGTCCGACTTGGTGATGTTACATAACGAGCCTTAAGAATTTTTCTAGAAATCCGTTTGCGGCAAGATGTCGTTTGTGATGTTGGTCACCCCTTATTTCATGCGAGAACGAATTGTGGATTAGGGTGAGAAAGGCTATGTTTGTGGATTGATGTGCGAAGGCGCGACTTTGTATCTGTGGTCGGCTGGCTAGCCCATGACGTGCAAGTCATGTATGAAGAGTGTCCTGGCAAGAGAAGTCCCCTTCTGTGAAATTGACGAGAACGCTAAGCTTTTGATAAGCCCGGGCGATGAAACCCACTAGCGGGTGGGATTAAGCAATGGTTCTTAGCATCAGTTTATTTGTGTGACGGAATCCTGCTGTGAGAAGTCAAAGCTTGCAGGAAAGCTCGGGTTTTGAGACCCACGAGCGGGTGGGGCCTAGGCAAGAGTTCTGCGTGGCAGCTTGAATGTCATTAGGGGAAAATGAAATACCTGTGTGATGTAATGTGATGATGCGTGATGATATGTTAGTTTCATACGCTATATGGTGTCTTGGGTGAAACTCAGGTTTGCATACATGCTGCATTGTAGGCGCCCTTTTTATTAAATGCTCAACTTAGAAACGTGTTTGATGTCTGTGACATTCCCATCTATTTCTTTACTCTTTATGTTTATATACATTTGCATACAAATTGCTGACCTGCAGGGTGATGGAATGCCCCAGGGTCCGCTAGGGACGACAATGAGGAGATGTGTTGGTTACACAGTTGAGGTCAGTCTTTGTTGACTCGTTATAACAAATTTTTACAAGGCAATGATCGCAAGTGAGAGCAAGTTCGTCGGCCAAAAAGGCCTAGGCCACATGAAGTGGACCCTCTTTTATTCACTTATGTTTTGTTGAATGCTTTGCTCTATGAACTGTAATCTGGCTTGCATGTCGAGGTAGCCTAGGAGTGCTAAAGTATGTTGCTCTATTTGTTATTCTTTCAGTTTTTGGACACTTGAATGTTGTAAGACCTTAAGGTTGTTTTGATACTCCTGTGATAGTGGATAACTTCTAGTGTTTGTGTGTTTCTGTTGTTTTGTATTTTGAGTTTTGAGAGGCATTGTTCTTTTATATCACTTTATAATGTTAAAGCTATGTCGTCTATATGTTGTGGGGCCCTGGCCGGATCCATATTATATGTTCATTACAGGGGAGGTGTTACACGCATACTCGCCTATGTAATACTCACCCTCTTCATAGGTTACAAATTTTTTGATAGGGGTAGCACTCGGGGGGGGGGGGTTCCCATGGCCACACACTCTCGAAGCCTCACCCACCCTTTGACAAGGAGATGAAGGGGACGGAGTTTGGACATGACACTTAGGAGGTTCTTTGGGATACATACACACGAGGCTTCCATCCTACATCTTTTCGGGAAGATGAAGAATCTTTGATAGGAACATGACACTAGGGGGTCCCGTGGGACACACATACACACACACGAGCTCTCCATCCGACCTCTTACTGAGAAGACAAAGGAACCTGAGTAGGGATATGACACTCAGGAGGTCTAGTAGGACACACACACGAGGTCTTCATCCTACCCCTTGCTCTCCTTTTTTCCTGTAACTTTCATGTTCGTTTCCTGCTATTCAACAATCAGAGGGGGTTAACTGCTATACCTCTTGTGATTAGATGAAAATGATAACAAGCTTTGCATTAGATAAGCCGCTAATAACAGGCTTTTCAGCCCTTTGGGGCAGATGATGCCTTTCTATAATGTTTCATCATTGGTTAAGTCAACCTTCTCTTCATCAAATTGGGAGGTTAGCATCCAGAGTCTCTTCTGATAATCCCTCCAATTGGATGAGAAGTGTAACTGGGAGGTAACTCGGTCAACATATAAGGGGGAGCTAATCTCGACCGTCAATATAGAGACTTAATCTTATGAGATGTATTAGAATTTAACACACCATCACATCATCCTCTCTAAGTTCTACGAGAATCAAAGCGGAGGCTCATTTCCTAACCCGATCACGAAGATTAACTTTACTTACTCAGTTATTCAATACATTTTCTAGAAAGAAGTACCACGCATTCCCGTATTTATGGGTTAAGGAAATCATTAATGTAAAATGATTACATGTACAAGATGGTCATACCCTTTCCCACTAAGGGTAGAACCTTTTTAGGTAATCACCGCTCTAAGTGCTTGAAAGTCTTGTTTTCAAGGTTAGCTACACAGCTAGAGGGGGGTGAATAGGTTTTTGTCTCTATTTAGATTTTCTAACTTGTTATTAGATTTCTGTGTCTGTGATTAGGTTAGTTATCAGCTTTCAAGAGCATTCACAGACGACACAACAATTTTTTAGTGGTTCCCCAATCTTGGGTACATCAACTGTCCCTCTGCACCTATCTAACAGTGTGTTAGATTCGGCTCTTTCTCCAAAACTCAGTTACTTTATAGCTTACAACACAGATCCCGCAGGACCACACAGATCACACAGACCTAACACTTAGGCACTAAGCCAATCCACATGTCACAAATGTAACGCCCCCGATTTTTTTTCTGCGTTTATTTTTATTCTCGTTTAGCGTTACGATCACGTGTTTCCGTGGCTTGTGCCATTTTTGGAGTGTGGTTTAGCTCCTTAGAACTGAGTGCCCTATTCTGTAGCCTGTTGGCAAGATCTCCCTAGCAAGCCGAGTCGTTTTGGGTGACTCGGTGTGGCCTCTCGGGGGGATGTTGGTGTTTGACTTTATTTGGGTATAACTCGAGTTCTGTTCGTCGAAAATTAATTTCGACTTCGCCGTTGTGTTCGTAGCGTGGGTATTTAGCTACGGTGCGAATTTCGTCGAATTCCGAGGTAGTTCGGTTTTCGCGTCGTTTTGGTGCTTTATGTAATTTTGTAATAAAATATATTATTATATATTAATATATATATATATAGGATAGAATAAAAACCCACGCCATCATCTTCTCCAAATCAAACCGCCGCCCCTGTATGAGAGAAACGGAGAAACCGCCGAGCCCTTGCCTTCCACCGCCGATTCCCGGAGCGTTTGTGGACGGAATTCGATTCCGAGAGTGGATTCGGATTGCTCTCGTCAAGACCTTCATTCCTACGGTAAGATTTCCAAGTTTCGTGGCCTTGCTTGTGGTTTTGAATTTCGGGTTTTGACTTGTTTTCCGCCGGCAATGTCCCGATTTTTGGCCTTGTGCTTCGTTGCCGGATTCGTACGTGAAGAGGAGGGAAAGCCGACCAAGTTTCGCCGGAAATCGAGGCAAGTGGTGTTCTCGTCCTTGCCAAGTTGTTTTTTTCTTTCGATTCATGCACCCTACTTGTTTCTACCATTTCTGTCTCCGGATTCCGTCTCGAATGATTAAGCGTAGTTGGATGGTGTGGTGAACGAGTGGAATAGGTAAAAATTATGTTAGGTGTGCCGTAGGCCGTTTTCGGTGTGTTGTAGTTGTGGTTCGCAGTGTCGGGAGAGTGTGATGCGCGTTCCGGTGTCGTTCGGGAAATCCCAAACGGTACAGGTTACCCGCGCACGATCATCAAACGTTAGGGCGCACGACCACTGGTCATGTGCCACTGTTCGTGCGCGGCTACCTGTTCATTTCTCCAAAGTTCTGTCTCGGCTATCGCACGAGCGCTGGCAACAGTGCGCACGACCACTGGTCGTGCGACACTGATCGTGCGCTGATGCTAAGTTTTCTGTCAGGTTTCAAGTTTCCCAGGTTCACTTCGCACGATCATCAGTCGATGAGTGCGCACGACCACTGGTCGTGCGATACTGATCGTGCGCTCTGAATATTTACTTTTTGCACCCGTATTTAGCTGGCGTCGATACGCGGGTTAGGTGGGCATGAGTGTTTTGTGTAGTGTTAAGGTAGTAAGGTAAGAGTTATTGTTGTGATAGTTCGCTTTGCGTGGCACGTTGAGTGAGTGAAGGTCACTCAATGCGGTGTCGAGAGGACCCAGCGCCACGTCGTGTTGAGTCATTTCAACACTTTCTTTTTCTCTTTCCTCGATTTACGTTCCCGAGTGAATTCCTTGTTTATATTTGTAATTTCCTTGTCGGCCATGTTTCTCTTTCCTAATGGCCGAATCGTGGGTCGTGGGTAGTAGTGGTGGTTTGTAGCTCTTTATGGGGGTGGAGTTGTGTAATTTAGCCAAGGCCACTCATGTTTTTTTCTTGCTCCAGGTATGGGCTGGGCATGTGGGTGGAAGGTCCCTTGTGCTTTCACGTGTAGACCCTCGAGCTTGTTGACTTGGACATGGTGGATGGGGGACTGAGTTTGCCTCCAATTCGGTTCCTCGTTGTTTGTTTTTGCTACTACCACCTCCCACAGTTTAGGGTGTTAGAAGTTTCTTCCTTGGTAGTTTGCAGCACTTTGGGCTCTTGGTAGCCTAGTAGGCCCTGCAGGATGTTGTTCCTGGGCTGGGTTGTTGTTGTTTCCTCGCACGTAGTGCTTTTCTTGTTGTCCTGTTTTGGACAGTTGTGCCTCTTTCTACTGCATGTTTTTCAGGTACTTTTCCCCTTTGGTTGACTCTTTCATGCAGTTTTTACTTTGTTTATCTTGCTGAGGTATTCTGTTTTCTTTTGGAATACCCCAAGTTCTGAGCCGTAGCCAGTTGGGTGGCTAGTTTGCGGTGGTGGTGTTGGTGGTCTCTTGGACTTTGGAGTTCCGTTTGCCGTGTTGGTGAGGTAGTTTTTCAGTACTTTCTTACAAACATACATGTGTGTCAGTGGGTTCGTGTCAGGTTGTTGGCGCCCACTGGTAGTTGTTACCTTTGTACTGGATATATTTACTTATGCTGCTACCGTTTTCTGGAGATAGTCTACTTGCTCTGAGAAGGATTTATGTTAGGTTGCTAGTTATTTTTAAACTATAATTATTATTATAAATAAAGCTCATGGTCAGCATGCTTTATAAAACGTAATCACTATTTTCCAAATCACGTATAAAGACCGTTTTCTTATATATTATATAAATTAAATGTAGGGTCTTGCATAGCATGAGTGGTTCTCTTGGGACCCTTCTGCGCTCCTTAGGGTGTCAAACCTGATAAAGTATTTTTTTCCTTTCCGCAGCGTTTAAATATAGTTTTCTTTTGTGCACTAGGTGATCCACTAAGCCGGGGGATACGACCTTTAAAATATAACTGATTTTCTAATCATTAATCACATGATTTTCCTTCATTAAGTTGGTAGGTGGTTTTGCCTGAGCGTCAGCAGTTATCCCCTGCTTGACGTGGCATCATGACGCGTGTTTTCTCTTACTCTGATAATCCTTAATTCAGAGAAAATGCGGGTTGTGACAGTTGGTATCAGAGGGAGGGCTCTTGACAAGTTAGTTGAGCAACCTTCCTTTGTTTGCTTTTAGTAGTTCAGCATCATGTCATTCACACGCCGATATGTCATCAGCACGTCTTGGCAAAAGCACGAACACTACACTCATAGCATAACATGAAGTATACGGGGCATATTATGTAGTATGGGATGCATAATATGTGCTCGTATATGGATCCACCATAGGGGCAATATGTGAGGGTTATGTAGTATGAGATGCACAACCTCACCACATAGCTGCGACTAGCACGTTTTCTTTTTCGTTGCATGAGAATGTTATGTAGTATGGGATGCATAACATTTTCATGTGTACGCCGCTCATAACATGCATTATGGCCTTTTTAAAATGCATAGCACAAACATGCATATCATAACATTGCATAAGCACAACGTGCCAAGCTAAAGACTGGCAGGATGACATATGTACACACATAAGTTTTCAAATTAATATAAAAGTCAAGCATTCCCGATCTAGGCACAAGAGTTAGTAAGGTGATGGTTAACCATCCTAGGTTAGGGCATAACATTTAAATTTTGTTAAAAGATAAACTCTCAGAGCAAGTTTAGCAGCTTTAAGTCTATATCTATATATGTATTGTCTGTACTTGTATTTGGTTCTAGACGTTGTAGTAGGATCTAATTTGTGTTATTATGATTTTAGAATGGCTAGGCGTCCTGCGACTCGATCGACTCCCCTGTCTGAGGGTGAGTCATCTGGGGCTCAGAACGATGCGGTGATCGAGAGGCTGCGTCAGAGTAACGATTCAATGGGCAGACAGTTGGAGGAGGTGCGAGCCCAGATTCAGTCTTTGGTGACGGTCGTGGCAGGTCAGACTCAGGGTGTGCAAGGCCCTGCGGGGGGGGGGGGGGGGGGTTAGCTGTTCCTCCTCCTCCTGCACCCTTGAGACCTCCAGTGGTGGTGCCAGCAGAGATGGCCTTCATCTCGCAGTTTCAGAGGCTGAGCCCTCCCATTTATGATGGGAAGGCAGATTTCATGGTGATAGATGACTGGCTGATCTCCATGGAGGAGATGTTCTCGTACTCAGGGATTGCAGATGATCAGAGGGTGATGATAGCCACCTATCAGCTTAAAGGTTTGGCTAAGAGTTGGTGGCTGAGAGAGAAGGAGAGCTTGGTAGCCGGATGCTCTTGGGAGGTGTTCAAGGAGATGCTGTTGAGGAAGTTCTTACCCTCGGTCGAGCGTGACCGCCTCATGAACGACTTCCTCCATCTGAAGCAAAGGCAACTCACGGTGGGTGAGTATGAGATAGAGTTCAGCAAGTTGAGCCATTTTGCCCCTGGATTGGTCAGCATTGAGGCTGATCGAGTTAAGCGATTTCTCGGTGGTTTGAGGAGCGAGGTGCAGCAGTTGACCAGTGCTTATGGGTCAGTGACTTATACAGGAGTAGTAGAGGCTGCTCTGAAGGTGGAGGCTATTGAGACTGCGAAGAGCAGAGGTCAGCAAATGAGGTTGGACAAGAGAAAGTCGGTGGAGGAGAAGAAACCCCAGGTACCCGGTGCGGCTCCGGGAAAGAGGAGCAAGGTGGAGTGCAGCTTCTGTGGCCGATCAGGCCACCCTGCCGAGAAATGTTTCAAGAGGGCAGCAGCTCAGAGGAAGGAGCAGGTTCATGCGATTCAGGGTGCTCCTTGGAGAGATGTCTCCTGTTCCGTTTGCAAGCGATCCGGGCATGATGCGGCCCAGTGTTGGACCAAGGATAAAGTCTGCTTTCAGTGTGGGCAGAAGGGTCACATCAAGTCGAGGTGTCCTCAGTTTCAGCCAGCTCTTCCTGCAGTTCCATTGCAGGCTTTACCTCCACCTCAGCGTGTGGACAAGGGAAAGGGGAAGCTGAACGTGATCTCTTCCGAGGAGGCTCAGGCTTCGACCCAGGTCATCTCAGGTTAGTTGTTTGTTGTTTTTCCAGCCTGGTAGTTCTATTTGCTAGAATGTTTGCAGTATTGTTGTGGTAGTTCCTTAGTTTTCTATGCTCCTATAGGGAAATTTAAGGTAAAGAACCGTTGGGCGCGGGTTCTGTTTGACTCCGGCGCTACCCACTCGTTCGTGGCTAGAGCCTTTGTGGAGCGACATCAGTTGACCTTAGATCGTGTTCGGGATTCCTTCCGTGTCAAGTTTCCCTCTGGTGAATCTGTGTTGTCAGATTTGGGCATTTTGGATTGCCCTGTTTTGTTGGGGAACTTTCTTGCGAATGAGGACCTGAAGATGATTGATCTGGAGGACTTCGATGTTATTCTGGGCATGGACTGGCTCTCTAGGTTTGATGCAGTCATTCAGTGCAAAGGAAAGCGCTTGGACTTCATCAGGGACGACGGTCAGCCCGGCAGCGTGTATGCTGATCCGTGTCAGGATTCTCCTGTCATCTCTGCGGTATGTGCTCAGAGGTTGTTTCTTTCTGGTTGTTGTGCTTGTTTAGTCTCGGCAGTTGAAACCGCTGTTAGCGTACCACGCTTGGAGGAGATTCCTATTGTTTGTGGTTTCGCCGATGTTTTTCCTGATGACCTTCCTAGTCATCCTCACGAGCGGGATGTTGAGTTTGTGATCGATTTGGAGCCGGGTACGCGTCCTATTGCTAAGGCGCCGTACCGGATGGCCCCTCGTGAGTTAGAGGAGTTGCGAGTTCAGTTGGATGAGTTGTTGGCTAAAGGTTTTATCAGGCAGAGTTCGTCGCCTTGGGGTGCTCCTGTTTTGTTTGTAAAGAAGAAAGATGGGTCGATACGGCTTTGCATCGACTATAGAGAATTGAACAAGGTCACTATTAAGAACAGGTACCCTCTGCCGAGGATCGATGATTTATTTGACCAGTTGCGCGGTAGCACAGTGTTCTCCAAGATCGATCTTCGTTCTGGTTATCATCAGCTCAGGATCCATGAGGCGAATATTCCACGGACTGCGTTTAGATCGAGGCATGGACACTTTGAGTTTTTGGTGATGTCGTTTGGTCTGACCAACGCACCATCAGCCTTCATGGATATGATGAACAGGGTGTTCAAGGATTTCCTCGACAAGTTCGTTGTGGTTTTCATTGATGACGTGTTAGTTTATTCTCACAGTGCTGAGGAGCATGAGCAGCATTTGCGTTTGGTCCTATCAGAGTTGAGGAAACACAAGTTATTCGCCAAGTTGAGCAAGTGCGAATTTTGGTTGCCTCAGGTTTCTTTTCTAGGCCACGTGGTGAACAAGGATGGGATCTCAGTCGATCCAGAAAAGGTCGCAGCAGTGATGGATTGGAGTAGGCCGAATACCCCTAAGGAGATCAGGAGTTTCCTAGGGTTGCCTGGCTACTACAGGAGGTTTGTGGAGGGTTTCTCTTCCCTAGCTGCACCGTTGACCAAGCTGACTCAGAAGAATGTGGCTTTTGTTTGGAGCGAGAAGTGTGAGGAAGCCTTTCTGGAACTAAAGAAGAGATTGTGCACTGCCCCCGTTCTGACCCTGCCTATTGAGGGTGTGGATTATGATGTATATGTGGATGCTTCGCTTGTAGGTCTGGGATGCGTATTAATGCAGGTTGGGAAGGTGATTGCCTATGGGTCAAGGCAACTGAAGACTCATGAGAAGAATTATCCTACGCATGACCTTGAGTTCGCAGCGGTTATTTATGCGTTGAAGCTGTGGAGACACCTACTTTATGGAGCTCAGTGCAAGATCTTCACTGACTACAAGAGCCTGAAGTACGTGTTCACGCAGAAGGAGTTGAATCTGCGCCAGCGGCGGTGGTTAGAGTATGTTGCCGATTATGATGTAGAGATCCAGTATCATCCGGGCAAGGCCAATGTGGTGGCCGACGCCCTGAGCCGAAAGACAGGAAAGATCTTTAACCTCTCCGCCGATCGGTTAGTTGAGGAGTCCCTCCTTATGGATATTTCAGTGGGATGCTGTGGTTTGCAGAGTAGTTTGTCAGTGGCAGAGCCGTCCTGGATTTCTTTGACCAGACTGCACCAGAAGGACGACCCGGATCTGTTGCGCCTATTCATCCGGACAGAGAAGGGAGAGTTGCCAGATTTTGCTATCGATGATGCGGGTACTTTGAAGTACCGCGGCAGGTTTTGCATCCCCGCCGTTGGGGATATTAGAGGTATGATTTGCAGAGAGGCTCATGGATCCAGCGTTGCCTATCATCCAGGATCTACGAAGATGTACCGTGACTTAAGGCAAATTGCCTGGTGGTATGGCATGAAAGGAGACATAACCTGATTTGTTGCTGAGTGCCACACTTGCAAGCGCGTGAAGGACGATCATGGAAGGCCTGGTGGCAAGTTGACCCCGTTAGAGATCCCGACTTGGAAGTGGGAGAGTATATCTATGGACTTCATTACAGGCTTACCGAAATCCCCGAGGGGATTTGATTCTGTTTGGGTTATAGTGGATAGATTGACGAAGTGTGCTCACTTCGTGCCTTATAAGATTGATTACCCGATGAAGAAGATAGCGGAGTTGTACTTGAATGAAGTCATCCGACTCCACGGTGTGCCGGTTAGCATCATTTCCGATCGAGACTCCCGGTTTACTTCTCGTTTTTGGCAGAGTCTGCAGGAGGGTTTGGGTACGGATCTGAGATATTCTACTGCGTACCACCCACAGACCAATGGGCAGACGGAGCGGGTGAATCAGATTGTTGAGGATATGATCCGATGCTATATTTTAGACCACGGCGGAGCGTGTGATGAGCGACTGCGACTTATGGAATTTGCTTACAACGACAGTTATCAGGAAAGTTTGCAGATGGCTCCGTTCGAAGCCTTGTATGGGAGGCGCTGTAGGACTCCGTTGTTTTGGGCCGAGGCTGGTGAGAGGCCGTTGTTGGGTCCTGATGCGCTGGAGGATATGGAAGTCGCCGTGAAGCTTATTCGGGAGAAGCTTCGTATAGCTCGGGAGAGGTACGAAAAGAACGTCAATCGGCATAGGTCTGCTTTGGAGTTCTCTGTAGGGGACCTTGTATTTCTTTAGGTTTCCCCAATGGTGGGTGTAAAGAGGTTTGGTAAGAATCAGAAATTGGACCCAAGGTATGTGGGCCAGTTCGAGATTTTGGAACGGATTGGCGTGTCAGCTTATAGATTGGGTTTGCCAGCAAACTTCCCAGGAGTTCATAATGTTTTTCATGTTAGCCAATTGCGAAAGTGTGTGCGCAGCAGTGTGCCGTCTTGGACGTTGTGCCCCAGTTGGAGCCCAACCTCTCTTTTGTTGAGGTGCCGGTTCGTATTTTGGATACTCAGGAGCGAGTGCTGCGAAAGAAGTCCATACCGATGGTGAAAGTTCTGTGAAAAAATCAGGATTTGGAGAGCGCGACTTGGGAGCTAGAGTCGGCCATGAGGAGGGCTTACCCTCACCTGTTTCCCTGATTTGATTGGTATGTTTCCCTTCTTGTAACTCCTATTGGTTACTTTTCCTTCTTTAGTAGGGGTGTTGTGCGTAAAGTTTCGGGACGAAACTTTCTTTTAGGGGGAGTGACTGTAACGCCCCTGATTTTTTTCTGCGTTTATTTTTATTCTCGTTTGTCGTTACGATGACGCGTTTCCGTGGCTTGTGCCATTTGTGGAGTGTGGTTTAGCTCCTTAGAACTGAGTGCCCTATTCTGTAGCCTGTTGGCAAGATCTCCCTAGCAAGCCGAGTCGTTTTGAGTGACCCGGTGTGGCCTCTCGGGGGGATGTTGGTGTTTGGCTTTATTTGGGTATAACTCGAGTTCTGTTCGTCGAAAATTAATTTCGACTTCGCCGTTGTGTTCGTAGCGTGGGTATTTAGCTACGGTGCGAATTTCGTCGAATTCCGAGGTAGTTCGGTTTTCGCGTCGTTTTGGTGCTTTATGTAATTTTGTAATAAAATATATTATTATATATTAATATATATATATATATATGATAGAATAAAAACCCACGCCATCATCTTCTCCAAATCAAACCGCCGCCCCTGTACGAGAGAAACGGAGAAACCGCCGAGCCCTTGCCTTCCACCGCCGATTCCCGGAGCGTTTGTGGACGGAATTCGATTCCGAGAGTGGATTCGGATTGCTCTCGTCAAGACCTTCATTCCTACGGTAAGATTTCCAAGTTTCGTGGCCTTGCTTGTGATTTTGAATTTCGGGTTTTGACTTGTTTTCTGCCGGCAATGTCCAGATTTTTGGCCTTGTGCTTCGTTGCCGGATTCGTGCGTGAAGAGGAGGGAAAGCCGACCAAGCTTCGCCGGAAATCGAGGCAAGTGGTGTTCTCGCCCTTGCCAAGTTGTTTTTTTTCTTTCGATTCATGCACCCTACTTGTTTCTATCATTTCTGTCTCCGGATTCCGTCTCGAATGATTAGGCGTAGTTGGATGGTGTGGTGAATGAGTAGAATAGGTAAAAATTATGTTAGGTGTGCCGTAGGCCGTTTTCGGTGTGTTGTAGTTGTGGTTCGCAGTGTCGGGAGAGTGTGATGCGCGTTCCGGTGTCGTTTGGGAAATCCCAAACGGTACAGGTTACCCGCGCACGATCATCAAACGTTAGGGCGCACGACCACTGGTCGTGTGCCACTGTTCGTGCGCGGCTACCTGTTCATTTCTCCAAAGTTCTGTCTCGGCTATCGCACGAGCGCTGGCAACAGTGCGCACGACCACTGGTCGTGCGATACTGATCGTGCGCTGATGCTAAGTTATCTGTCAGGTTTCAAGTTTCCCAGGTTCACTTCGCACGATCATCAGTCGATGAGTGCGCACGACCACTGGTCGTGCGACACTTATCGTGCGCTCTGAATATTTACTTTTTGCACCCGTATTTAGCTGGCGTCGATACGCGGGTTAGGTGGGCATGAGTGTTTTGTGTAGTGTTAAGGTAGTAAGGTAAGAGTTATTGTTGTGATAGTTCGCTTTGCGTGGCACGTTGAGTGAGTGAAGGTCACTCAATGCGGTGTCGAGAGGACCCAGCGCCACGTCGTGTTGAGTCATTTCAACACTTTCTTTTTCTCTTTCCTCGATTTACGTTCCCGAGTGAATTCCTTGTTTATATTTGTAATTTCCTTGTCGGCCATGTTTCTCTTTCCTAATGGCCGAATCGTGGGTCGTGGGTAGTAGTGGTGGTTTGTTGCTCTTTATGGGGGTGGAGTTGTGTAATTTAGCCAAGTCCACTCATGTTTTTTTCTTGCTCTAGGTATGGGCTGGGCATGTGGGTGGAAGGTCCCTTGTGCTTTCACGTGTAGACCCTCGAGCTTGTTGACTTGGACATGGTGGATGGGGGGACTGAGTTTGCCTCCAATCCGGTTTCTCATTGTTTGTTTTTGCTACTACCACCTCCCACAGTTTAGAGTGTTAGAAGTTTCTTCCTTGGTAGTTTGCAGTACTTTGGGCTCTTGGTAGCCTAGTAGGCCCTGCAGGATGTTGTTCCTGGGCTGGGTTGTTGCTGTTTCCTCGCACGTAGTGCTTTTCTTGTTGTCCTGTTTTGGACAGTTATGACTCTTTCTACTGCATGTTTTTCAGGTACTTTTCCCCTTTGGTTGACTCTTTCATGCAGTTTTTACTTTGTTTAGCTTGCTGAGGTATTCTGTTTTCTTTTGGAATACCCCAGGTTCTGAGCCGTAGCCAGTTGGGTGGCTAGTTTGCAGTGGTGGTGTTGGTGGTCTCTTGGACTTTGGAGTTCCGTTTGCCGTGTTGGTGAGGTAGTTTTTCAGTACTTTCTTACAGACATACATGTGTGTCAGTGGGTTCGTGTCAGGTTGTTGGCGCCCACTGGTAGTTGTTACCTTTGTTCTGGATATATTTACTTATGCTGCTATCGTTTTCTGGAGATAGTCTACTTGCTCTGAGAAGGATTTATGCTAGGTTGCTAGTTATTTTTAAACTATAATTATTATTATAAATAAAGCTCATGATCAGCATGCTTTATAAAACGTAATCACTATTTTCCAAATCACGTATAAAGACCGTTTTCTTATATATTATATAAATTAAATGTAGGGTCTTGCATAGCATGAGTGGTTCTCTTGGGACCCTTATGCGCTCCTTAGGGTGTCAAACCTGATAAAGTATTTTTTTTTTCTTTCCGCAGCGTTTAAATATAGTTTTCTTTTGTGCACTAGGTGATCCACTAAGCCGGGGGATACGGCCTCTAAAATATAACTGATTTTCTAATCATTAATCACATGATTTTCCTTCATTAAGTTGGTAGGTGGTTTTGTCTGAGCGTCGGCAGTTATCCCCTGCTTGACGTGGCATCATGACGCGTGTTTTCTCTTACTCTGATAATCCTTAATTCAGAGAACATGCGGGTTGTGTCAACAAAGACCTTTCACCTGGCACAAAGCCAAACACAGGTCACAAAGACCTTAGCCTTTATAAAATAGGCTTATAACTCCAGATTCACAAAGAATCTAAACAAAAGAACAAGAAAGATTGTATGATTAAACACCAGATTAAGAACTCTATGTCTCCTTCTTCCTGGACTGAGCAGATAACAGTCCAACCAATTGTTGTTAAAGACAATAGGTAGGTAGTAGATTCTTTCTTCAAACAGTTATCCTTCCCTCTATAGAACTTGTTGATCTGCGACCTCAGAATGAATTCTTTTCCTGCTGTTGCAGATAGTAATTTCTTCAACTATCTCCTTCCCAGCAAGGTTCTCTGTGCAGAACCACTTCTTCAGGCTCGACGAAAATGGCGAGGAAGAAGATGAAGTTCGGCCACCCTTCTTTTCGTTTTCAGAAAACCTAGACGGGGAATCGATTGTTGTTATTGGTGTTGTTGTTTGCTCTGGCCGATTTCTTCCTTTTATACTCTGAAGGACAATTGAGCAGTGTGTCCCACCACCAGGATTGATGGCTGAGATTAAGCCATCCAGCGCATCCCTTCCATTTAATCTTGATTTAACGGCTCCTTGCTATGTGTGGGCCCCAGCACTTTATGATGGAAATATTCCTTGGAAAGTGCAGAGGATGATGACAACTGGCCGCCAATGTCCATGGCAGCATTTCCGCTCCATTCGAATTTTGGTTGACAATTTGACTTTGTTGATGTCAGCGTGTCTCAGCATCTCCGGACTTAGAAAAAAATTCATCATTAGAACCAAAGGCATTGAGTCAGTAGGTATCACTCAACACCACAACACTTAAACAAAATTCTGTTTGTCTAAGTATTGAGCTCGACGAAAGCTGAGCTCCGTTCGATGAACGTCGAGCTCAGCTTGACGAATGCAAAAGTTCAGTTCGACGAATGCAAAAGTTCAGTTTGACGAATGCAAAAGTTCAGTTCGACGAACTGCAAGCTCAGCTCGACGAAAGCATAAGTTCAGTTCGACAAACTACAGACTTAGTTCGATGAAAGGCTTAACCGAGTTCGACGAACTCCAGGCTCAGTTCGACGAACTTGAGCACGACGAACTCCAAGTAGTCCACGCTTTTGGACTTAGCCAAACTTCTGCTTTAAAGGCATTGAGAGCGTCAAGAGCGTTGAGTGAGCTTACGTCACTCAATGCTATTTGTCTTAGCAAATAATTCTATGCCTTGGCGTTGAGAGAGTAAGCTCCACTCAACGCCAAACTACTTAATAGAATTTCTGTTATCTGGCATTGAGTGAGTAAGCTACACTCAATGCCTATGGACTTAGTCAAAATTTTTGCCAACTTTTCTATGGAGTTGACTGACACAACAACACTCAACGCTAAGAGTTGTATGATGTTGAGTGAGTAGACCACACTTAACGCTTATGGACTTAGCCACATTTTCAGCCAATTTCTCTAGGCTTAGACTGACTCAGCCTGACTCACAGCCTTTTTGTTGTATGACGTTGAGGTGAGTAGACTAACTTAACACTTTTGTACTTAGCCAAATTTTTGGCTATCTGCCAGTTAGGCTGAGACACACTCAACGCTATATGTTACATGGCGTTGAGTGAGTAGACTACACTCAACGCTTTTGTACTTAACCAAATTTTTAGTTATCTTTCAGTTAGGCTGAGACAGACTCAACGCTAAATGTTATATGGCGTTGAGTGAGTTGTCCTCACTCAATGCCTGTGGACTTAAGCAAATTTCTACTAGATAGTATTGAATCCATACCTCTGGTGTTGAGTGAGCTTGCTCCACTCAACGCCTGTGGACTTAGTCGATTTTTGTTATGTCCAGCAACCACTTATTGTGTCCACATATCCAATCAATGTGATATGGACTACCTGACTTCAAGACCTCAAATGCACATCAAATACAGTTGATGTGTATGTCATTGACCTATTTGACTTCTCACAAATCAGGGACATTGGGAACAATGGACCCAACAATCTCCCCCTATTTGAAGAAGTCAAAATCCTTATCAACCCTTATAAAAAAATGTTTTCTTTTCTTGGTCAATGATACACAGAACCTATACAGCAAAATAACTATTGAAATTCTTATAAGCTATAAGTAAATGTACCTCATTTCCTGTATGGTGAGCATCACTTACTCCCCCTGTTTTGCTACAAGGTGTTTGTCCTTACTTGAGTGCCACATGACTTTCTTCCCCTTTGTCATATTCTGCTTGCTATGTCTCTCCCTTGCTAGGACCTTCTCTCTTCTCTCCCCCTTTTTGACTTCTGCAGAATAGGAAGATGGGGGCTGACCCTTCCATTGGCTTACCTTCTCTCTTCTCTCCAGGGTAACTTACTCCCCCTCAGTAGAAGCATTAGTGAACTGATACTACTGGGGAGACTGTATGTCCAGCTAGAGGAACAATACCTGCACCCAAAAAAATGCAAAATAAAGTGTCTGAAGCTATACTAAATTCAACATACCCAACTCAAATTTGAGGGTGTTGAACTTTGCTTCATCTAATGGCTTAGTGAAGATATAAACCACTTGTTTGTCTGTGGGGACAAACTCAAGACTGATGTCTTCCTTCTCCATATGCTCCCTAATAAAATGATATCTTATTTCTATATGCTTAGTCCAGCTATGTGAGACAGGATTCCTGGCAATAGAAATAGCACTTGTATAATCACAATAGAGAGGAGTTCTACTTACCTAAAGGTTGTAATCCTGGAGCCGAAGTTGGATCCACAACAGCTGAGCATAGCAGCTGCCTGCTGATATATATTCTGACTCAGCAGTGGATATAGCCACACTGGTTTGCTTCTTGCTGCTCCAAGAGACTAGCCTTCTTCCTAAGAACTGACAGGTTCCAGTAGTTCTTTTCCTGTCTTCTTTGCAACCTGCAAAATCTGCATCTGAAAATCCAATTAGATCAAAATACCTATTTCTAGGGTACCATAGGCCAAGATCTGGTGTGCCTTTAAGATACCTCAAGATTCTCTTTGTAGCAGAGTAATGAGATTATGTAGGGCAAACCTAATACCTAACACAGACATATGTGACATACATGATGTCAGGCCTACTAGCAGTCAAGTATAGAAGGGAGCCAATTATCCCTCTATACAAAGACTCATCAACAGGTTTCCCTACTTCATCTTTACCTATAGGCATACTTGATCCCATGGGAGTTCTCATGGTGGAGGCATTCTCTATACCATACTTTTTTATTTGCTCTCTGGTGAACTTGGACTAGGATATGGACAAGCCATCATCAGTCTGTCTTACTTGGAGTCCCAAGAAGAATTTGAGCTGACTCATGATGCTCATTTCATACTTCTCTTGCATAAGTTTAGCAAACTTCCTTCAAAAGTTGTCATCAGTAGATCCAAAGATAATGTCATCAACATATATCTGGACTAGGATAAACTTGCCCTTTGATGTAAGACCCCCCTCCCGGAACACAAAACACGGCACGAGGGGAGTCTTATGCCCAGAGTAGCCGCCTTGCGGTAGCACTAACACACGAGTTAGTCTGTACCACAAGACGCCTATTCCGTCGGCTACAACCAATATCAATGTACTATGCCAACCCAATCATAAGATAAAAAGAAAGTCAATTCACACATTGTTTTAAGTCCAAAACGAAGCGGAAAATAAGAAGCATAACGAGCTTCTAAAATATCAGAGTCTAAAAAACTGTTTGCCAAGAAGGCTACAACAAAACACTCACAACTGTCACGGACGGTATCGACGGCACCGTCACCTCAGGTCCTGTCGTCCGGGCCTGGATGTCCTGCTACTAGCCTATCTGCGGGGTTTCCTCCTAAAATGGAAGACGTAGCAACCGTTAGTCATAAAGACTAAGTGGCTTCACATCCGCTCCCCCGGCGACTCCTCGGCACCGGGCGGAGAAAGAAAACAAGTACAATATGTATATATATAACAGGAGTAATCAAGCAGGTGATAAGGAACTGGTAAGAATAATATCTCTACGAAGTAAGCTAGCAGTTCTATTAAATCAAATACTTAATCAGCAGGAAATCTACAACATGAACAGTAACTTAACTTATAAGAGTGCCCATACAAACTTATAAGTTAAGGTTCGGCTTAATAGAAAAGTAACTCATCGTATAAGAGTGCCCATACAAACTTATACGATAAGGATCTTGTGTATGACATGAATGGTATGGTATGAATGCTATGCAATGACCGACCCATGTTCACACACATGCAAGTTGCTATGTCGACACAGACTTGAAGTTCCCACTTTTCGAGCAGGTAGCTAACCTCTCAGGCGTCTACCGTCGTGGCCAGACGGTGATATTGGAGCGGGCGTCTCCACTACTAGGTGGTATCCACACTACCTGTCCTAGGCCTCCGTACGCATCAACGCTAAGAACACAACAGCGGAGCTCACACGCGTACTACGGCTCAGAAGGGGTCTTGGATAGATGTGCACCAAGAACACAGCCCAACCTGGCCTTTGATTTTGAATCGGAAGGAACCTCGGAATCGCACGAGGCGTAAGCCCAACCGTTCTCATGGCGCGGAGGAGACCTCGGGTTATGGACACCAAGTGTCTAGCCCTACCGCCCAAGGTCTAACTATTGGCTCCCATCGGTGTGATGACTAGCGAGCCCGTAGACCTGCCACATTCATTATCTCAGTATCGCGACACATCGAGTCGTCACACACCACATGCACCATCACAACTCACTCGATGCTACCCGTAGGGAGACTACATCTCTAAGCATCGGTTATCAACAAAACCCATTAGGCTCGGATCCCGGGTACAAAATACTCTCCCAATAGAGTTCCTCTCATTCACAACTATCTATTCAATTGATCACCTCAATTCATCACAGGATAGATATAATCTACAACCAAGCTCAACCTCCATTGATCACTAGCCATCCTATCTCAATTCACATCACCATTAACCTAGATGACTACCAATGTTGAGCACAACATTCATAAGGTTAACTATAACATCATAATCAAAGGAGCCAAACGATATAAATTGCACATCATAACTTTCACAAGAGTACACTTAACCATGAGTTAACATGAACATTATTATTATATAGCTTGCCACCAAAACTGGAATTCCTGGAGCTACAGGAATCCGCTATAAACGCTCAACCCCTCGTTGGAAAGTTATTCGCGAGGGCTACGACTTTCATGTTGAGTCGGAAGCCCAGATCTGGTTGCATCACATCAGAAATTTGACTCGAGGTCTGCTGCGTACAGGATACAGATTTCCTGGACATATTTCCCCCAATCGCAGCAGACTGGAAAGGACTTTCCCGTGGCTACAGGTATCGCCTTGAAACGTGCAACCACTCGTTGGAAAGGTATCTTCGAGGGCTACGACTTTCGTGTTGAGTCGAAAACCCAGATATGAACAGAATGCCTCCGAAACTGGCGGCGAAAATCGCTGCGTGCAGAAGTCAGATTTCTGCACGCATCTTAAGGTGAGATGAACGACATCCGTTCATCTTCCTTCTTGCACCGACCTCCCAAAACTCCTCCAGACATTCGTCCACCCTTATTCACCCTCACAAAGCCGCACTTCTCCACGAATCACTCCCTCATCTTCACTTTGAATGATGGAGAGGTTGAAGAAGACTAAAAGCCTAGAAAACAACCTAGACATGGCTTTCCCTAAGAAATCTCCTCTTCACCATCAAGACTCTATGGAGTCGATATCTCTCCTAGAATATAACTACAGATCTAGCACCAAGGGAGAGGGGAGGAAGCTCACCTCGTTTCCGGCGGTACCAACATTCCCGGCCATGGATCTAGTCGTTCTTCTTTGCGACATCCCTTGCTTGGTGCTTGTTCTTCACGACAAAGGAAAGAGAGAGAGAGAGATTGATAGAAGGCCGCCTCCAAGAGCTCCGACTTCCCTCGGCTCCTACGGTTCGCGAGATCCACGATGACGGCAAGGGTTGATTGGCGCAAGGCTAGGGTTAAGCTTTAACGTCCCTTTATAAGCCGATGTATTAGGTTACATCTTCTGCCACGTGTCAACGCCCCATTAGACCGCTCATAATGGGTCATATTGAAGTTACCCGGTCCAAGGAATCATCCAGCACGAATCCCGAAGCCCGGTTCGGTCCGCCTGTGCAAGCCAGCGAATCTTCCTGGGCGAAGAAAACGCACAAGTCAAATTCGGCGAGAATCATCTGTCATTCTCGACGATCGGCGAGAATCGTCAGGCATTCTCGACGAATTCGTCGGGTATCAACAATGATACCCGACGATTTTACCTTAGCCTAACTTATCGGAAATCTGGCGTTGAGTGCGTTGAGTATTCTCATTGATACTCGACGATCGGCGAGAATCACCAGGCATTCTCGACGATTTTCACTTCGACAATTCTTATCGGAAATCCGGCGTTGAGAGCGTTGAGTATTCTCATCGATACTCGACGATCGGCGAGAATCACCAAGTATTCTCGACGATTTTCCCTTAGGCAATTCTTATCGGAAATCCGGCGTTGAGAGCATTGAGTATTCTCATCGATACTCGACGATCGACGAGAATCACCAGGTATTCTCGACGATTTTCCCTTAGGTCATTCTTATCGGAAATCTGGCGTTGAGAGCGTTGAGTATTCTCATCGATACCCGACGATCGACGAGAATCACCAGGTATTCTCGACGATTTTCCCTTAGGCCTTTCGCTTTCGATCCGTTGGATATCACCAAACCCTACACTCCATCCAACGCACTTGACACCTTTTGCCAGTGCGCCCCGAGCCCGATTCAAGTCTCTTGACTCAAAACTCATGTGAGAGGCCTAGCGCGAATTGGGACGTTACAAATCCTATAAACAAAATAAAAGATTTCGTCCCCGAAATCAGGCTAGGGCTATGGGGATTCAAGTACAAAATAATATGCACTATAAAATGTTACCTTGGGAGAACAGCTCCGGGTAGCGCTTCCGCATTAAGTCCACCGACTCCCAAGGTAAATTCTTCCTTCCCATGATTAGACCATAGCACTTTTACCAGAGGCACACTTTTACGGCGCAGATCTCTCACCTCGTTGTCAACGATCCGCACCGGCTCCAATCGCACAGACATATCATACGTTACAACACCATCAGTTATGGGGGTGTATTGGTCGGGCCGCATCAATGCTTTCCGGAGAGATGATACATGGAACACGTCATGGAGGTTCCCCAGTTCTGGTGGCAACTCTAACCGGTAGGCCAACGGGCCAATCCTTTCCACTATGACATAAGGTCCAACGTACCTTGGGCTTAGCTTCTTCACGCCTCGTACTCGTGATACTCCATGCATCGGCCGGATTTTCAGAAACACCTTGTCTCCCACTTGAAATTCCACCATCCGGTGGTTCGCGTTATATTACCTTGCTTGCCGACTCTGAGCCTCAAGCATGCGATCCCGTATCAATCTGACTACCACATCAGTATCATCAATATACTCTATACCCAATGCCTTCGGGTCTTCGTCTTGCACCCAGGACAAGGGGGTCCTACACCTCCTTCCGTATAGAGCTTCATGGGGTGCCATACCAATGCTAGCTTGATGGCTGTTGTTATAGGAGAATTCCACTAAGGGCAAGAGTCTTTCCCACGGCTCTCCCCTATCTATCACACACAATCTCAACAGGTCCTCCAATGTTCGAATGGTCCGTTCAGATTGCCCGTCCGTCTGAGGATGAAAAGCTGTGCTGAAAGTGAGACGCGAGCCCAAGTAAGCCTGTACAACCCTCCATTCTCTTGACGTAAACCGACCATCTCGGTCAGAGACGATCGTCTTCGGCACTCCATGATACCACACAAACTGTTCTACGAATAGGCGCACCAAAACATCCACATGCGCCTCCTTCTTCATTGGGATAAACCGGGCTACTTTGGTCAAGCGATCGACAATCACCCACACCGAATCATTCCCCGAGCGTGAGCGAGGTAATCCGTGGACGAAGTCCATGGAGATATCCTCAAACTTCCATTCTGGGATGGGCAATGACTGTAACATTCCACCGAGACTTCTGCACTCTACCTTCACCATTTGGCAAGCCACACAATGCGTAACAAAATACTTGACATCCCTCTTCATGCCCGGCCAACATATTGTCTTCCGCAAATCGGTGTACATTTTTGCAATCCCAGGATGTACTGAATATTGGGAGCAATGAGCCTCCTTTAGGATATCCTCTCGAATATTGCCACCTTCGGGGATATAAAGCCGTCCACGAAAATGGACGAGGCCGTCTTTTAAGAAGTACTCTTCCGTCGTCCCATCCCCAATTGACTTGAAAACCGGAATTAGAGCCACATCCTCCTTCTGCTCCATCCGAATCCGGTCCCGTATGTTGCAAACTATACTCATCGCGGCCCAGTATTCTGTATACTCTTCCGGTTGATCCTTAAATACCAACGTGATCTCCATCTCCCTAAGTATCCGGACTAACTCCATGCTCATCAAACGGGACTCCTTGCTTGATTCCGGTACTTTTCGACTCAAGGCATCAGCTACGGAATTAACTTTTTCGGGGTGGTAGTTCAAGGTGAATTCGTAGTCACACAAAAACTCCAACCACCACCGTTGTCTCAAATTCAACTCCTTTTGAGTATGGACGTACTTTAAGTTCTTATGATCCGAGAAGATCTCGCAGTGGACGCCATACAGATAGTGTCTCCAAATCTTCACGACGAACACCACCGCTCCCAACTTCAAATCATGCACTGGATAGTTGGCTTCATGCTTCTTCAACTGTCTTGAAGCATAAGCAATCACGTGCCCATTCTGCATCAACACGGCTCTCATCCCTTGGTACGATGCATCCGTGTAAACTTGAAAGACTTCCTTCCCCGACGGGAGGGCTAGGATGGGTGCGGTCATGAGCCGGTCCTTCAACTCTTGGAACGTGGCTTCGCACTGGGGTGTCCATTCGTACGACACACCTTTCTTCGTCAGTGTGGTAAGGGGAATGGCGACCTTCGAGAAGCCTTTCACAAACTTGCGATAGTACCCGACAAGTCCAAGAAAGCTCCGTACGTCGGCCGCCGACTTCAATGGCGACCATTCCTTCACGACCCGCACCTTGGCCGGATCCACCGCTAGCCCAGCCCCACTAATCACATGGCCCAAGAAGGCAACCTCTTGGAGCCAAAACTCGCATTTGCTGAACTTGGCAAATAAAGCGTGTTCCTTTTACTTCTCCAGTACTAAGGCTAGATGTTCGGCGTGCTCCGCTTCTGTCTTGGAGTAGACCAGAATGCCATCGATGAACACGATGACAAAGATGTCCAAATAGGGGCCGAACACCTTGTTCATCAAACTCATAAAGGCTGAAGAGGCGTTCGTGAGCCCGAATGGCATCACGGTGAACTCATATAAGCCGTATCTCGAGCTAAACGCCGTTTTCTGAATATCGTCCTCTTGTATTCTCAGTTGATAATACCCCGACCACAGGTCCAACTTGGAGAACCAATGTGATCCCACCAACTGATCAAATAGTTCATCGATGCGGGGTAGAGGGTAGGTGTTCCGCACCGTTAACCGATTCAATTCTCGATAATCTATGCACAACCGTAGGGTGCCGTCCTTCTTCTTAACGAACAAAACAGGAGCTCCCCAAGGTGACAAACTTGGGCGAACGAAGCCTGCTTCCACCAACTCCTGAAGTTAGACTCTAAACTCCGCAAGTTCCTTCGGAGCCATTCGGTAAGGAGCCCGTGAAACAGGCTTGGCACCCGGAACTAGCTTGATTTGGAAATCCACCTCCCTATGCGGGGGTAGTCCCGGTAATTTCTCGGGGAATACCTCGGGGAAATCCCGCACCACCCGCACATCTTTGACATCTAATGCCATCTTCTTCAACTCGAAACAAATTACATAGACTTCGTCCCCCTCCATATGAGATTTTATAACCTGAATTGAAGATAACAGTTTACGAGGTGCGAATCTAATACCTTGGAAGACGACTTCCGAGTCTCCATGCCTCAAGGTAACTTGCTTCTCCGAACAATTAATTCTGGCGTGGTGCCAGTCCAACCAATGCATGCCCAAAATGAGGTCGAACTCCGGAATCTTCAATACTGTCGCTGCAGTTTCAAAGAACTTCCCTCCTATGAGCGTGTCGAAGTCACAGCTGGCAGACGACGTCATCTCGGATCCATCCGGGATGAAAGTGAGGGTAAGATCTATCTCAACTCTAGAGGGGGGGTGAATAGAGTTTCTTTAAAGTAAATTCACAATTTTAAACTTAGCAAAACTTTTAAGATTAAATTTATATATAGGTGTAAGGTGCCTTGCTGTAGAATTAAAAAGACAGTAAAAAGAAGAGCACAGCACACAGCAAAGAAAACACACAAGCAAACCAGAAAACACAAGGAGCTATAGTGGTTCACCAAAAACCTGGGTACATCCACTCTTCTACCACCCTTGGTAGGAATCCACTGCAGGAAGGGTTGATCAGGTGTCCTGCCACCAATGAGCTTTTGACAAGGTGCTCAAAAACCAAACTAGATTTTTTGATAAGGTGTCTTGCCACCACTGAGTTTTGACAAGGCTCTCAGAACCAGACTCAGAACTTTTGAAGGGAGTTTTGAAAACCCTTTTACAGAGTGAAAGGAAAAGAAAACGAAAGAGGGTGAAGGTGTCTTCTCTATCTCAATCAAAGAGAGAAGCACAAGTGGATTTGTATTGTCAAAGCTCCCCCTGAGATGTTGACTAGTTCAAGAGAGGAAGCTTTGCTTCAGGGTGATAGGTCTTCAGAAGCTTCAGATCTCCAGCATAAGATAGTTTCAGCAGAGGCTGAAAGATGAGTTGTCTGGAGTCCTTGGGATGAAGCTGAGATCACTTTTTGAGTACACAAAATTATTCAGCTAATTCTCCAGGATTAATCACTTGAGTTTTCTTGTGTTGATCAGAGAATCCTGTGAATCACTTCTTCTTTTTCTTTCTTATCTGTATCAGTCTGTGTATCTGTGTATCTTGTTACTAAAGAAAAGAAGAGAAGAAGATTTTTAATTCTCTAAAGATTTTATATCCAAGATAGCCGTTAACCAGACATTAAATGTCTTCCATAAAAGATTTTGTCTTCTAGAGGAAAGTCCAGTAAAACATTCTCTGAATAATTCCTTGAAACTTGCTCCAGAATAAATGAAAATGGCTGGCAGATCTCTTGACATAAATGCTGAATTAATTTGAAACACATTCCAAAGTCTGACTGAATTTGAATCCTTAAAAACGTCGATCTCTCAGGAAAAATGTCGATCTGAGCTCGAAGATCGTCGACCTGAGCTCAGAGACTAGAAATGATCATCAGCCAGAAAACGTCGAACTGAGCTCGAAGATCGTCGAACTGAGCTCAGCGACCTGGAGAATAAGTGAAGAAGGATCGTCGACCTGAGCTAGAAGGTCGTCGAAATGAGTTCGATGACTAAGCAAACTGACTGATGGCAGATCGTCGATCTGAGCTCGAAGATCGTCGAACTGAGCTCGACGACTTAACTTAGTTGAGCTCAGAGAGCGTCGAACGGAGTTCGACGTTTCGTCAAACTAAGCTCGACGAAAAAGGTCTTTAGACTTGGCTCTATCTCTGAAATCTTGGAATGGTCCTGGGGGCAGCTTCAAACCTAAGTTCTAAGCCCTAGACACATTCTAATATTGACCTTTTCAACTATACATCTAGGTCAACCTGGTTTCCTAAGAAAAACATAATGATCCTTACCCAAATTAGTAATAGGGTGTTCCAACAATCTCCCCCTATTTGGGTTAGGATTACTATTTACATATTTCAGAAATAAAAGTTACAACAACATATATAAGAGCAACAAACAAAATAACAGAGCAAGAAATCATAGCAGCAATCAAGAGGAATTTCAGCAAATGTTCAGAGAGATTATACTGTCTGCTTACACATGTTACTTCTTTTCATTTTCTTTCTTAAATATGATTTCTCTGTTAGGATTAAGGGCTTCCTTCTTTGACCTTCTGTCATCATCTGCACCTAAGGAGGTTTGAGCTCTTGGCATTGGAACCACAGCCTCAGCATGCAGCTTCAGGTAGTCCACTGGGTCAAATAATTTACTTGAAGAATACCTTTCCAATTCAGCCTTTCTTTGTTCTGAAAGAGTAGTAATATTGGAGGTATCTTTTCCTTGCTCTCTTGCTTTCTTCAATTGATCTAGTGCAGCCAATTCTTTCATCCTTGCAGTCCATGACAATGGATTGTTCTCTGGGTCTTCAAATGGCACTGCAGGCTCATATCTGTTAACAGTTTCTGAAGCAGTAGGAGTTCTGGTCTCAACTTTTTCTCTGAGCTTGTAAGGGAAAGGACCTTGAGTAGAGTCTGTGAACCTTTGTCCTTCCCTAGCTTGAAATCTATGCTCTCTTTGGCTTCCTCTATACTGACCCCTTCTGGACTGATAGCCCCTTTGGTATTGCCCCTAGGAAGGTATCTCTGAGAAGACTGGGAGGAACTTTGTTTGGAAGCTGGGGCTTGAGAAGCTGAGCCTGACCCAGAATCTGGAGGAGGAGGAGGAGGAGGCTGAAACTGAGAAGATCCCTTTTCATATCTGTCTAACTTCCTTCTCTTCTTTATAGCTTTTATTGAATTCTTGGAGTACTGCATCCAGGGCTCAGTGATAGAACATTCATGCAAAATATAATATGGAATGTCATTTGAATCTTTAGCTTGAGCTGGGGGAACCTTCATCATAGCCTTGCTTCTGTCCTTCCTTTTCTTGGCAATAGTATTAGAAGAATCATCAGATTCAGTTTGAAACTGATCACTGTCTGAACTTTGTGGTCTATCATACAAGTCATCAATGCTTTTTATATACTTTTCTTGTTGCTTGATTTGATCGGGGGTAAGAGCTGGAGCAGTAGCAACAGAAATAACAGGAGAAGAGACAGCAGGAGTAGAAACTATTGAAGCAGAAATAGATTCAGATTCTTCTAGGTAGGTAGTAAGTTCTTTAGCAGCAGCAGTATCCTCAATCACAGAGACCATTTCAGTATCTTCTGAAAGCAGACTTGTTGTAACAGCAGCAGCACTTAAAATATCAGCATCCACAGCTTTGAAGGAATTTACATATAGGGCAATCAGGCTGGGATCACAGTAATTGATAGGCACAATGGCCTTAGTGAGGTCTTCAGATTGTTGAACTTGCAGAGAGCTGAAATATTCAGTACCAAAAATAGAGGGCAGACTCTGAAGGTCTATTGCAAGAATAGGAGCAGAATTGGAACCTTCAGCAGTCTCAGGCACATCCACTGCTTCATAAGGCATCTCCCCCTGCCTTGTTTCAGAGACAATTGAATCAAGGCACCCAGATGAAGGGATTGCTTGGGAAGAGAGGAAGGAAGACAACTTGGTAGACAACTCCTGAACATGTTGCAGGAGTGGAGCCAAGGAGGTCTCCAGCAGTGAGGTTAGCTGGGGGCTAGCAACACATAAAGCTTGTCTGCCATGTTTGAAATATCTACTTGCTCAAGATGGGCTTGAACAGAGGTAGGAGGTGAAGGTACTGGAATGAGGGTGACTGGGACTAATGGGATGGAGGATGTGGTGGTGGAAAGTGTAGGGATGGATGGCTCTGAAGGAGGAATAGTGGAGATAGAAGTGATTGAGGTGGAGATGGATGAGATGGGAGAGTCAAGGGATGGGGTGAAGTATGGTTGAGAGAGGATTTCTTGAAGAAGTTGTTGATAGGAGGATGTTGAGGGAAGCTCAGGAGGAGAATGAGGAGAATCATCCATAAAGGAGTCATCTATAAGAGAAAATGATGGAGTGGTGAAAGTTGGATAAGAGAATAGAGGATGGAATTCTTCCGAGGTTGTGGCTGGAGGAGGTGACATTGGTGAGGAAATGGTAATGGGAGAAGAAGCTGAGATTTGAGGAGAGGTTGAGGTGGTGACTGGGATAGAAACAGCTGGAGGAGGAGAGGAAAAGGCAGTCAATTCTTCTGCTGGGGCAGATACCTGAGGAGGAGTGACTTGTGTAGTCCTGGTGCCTGAAGCAAGTGGTGCTGCAGCAGCCCTGATGGGGTTGATGATTTGCCTGTCCCATTTGCTGAATAGGGCACAGGTAAGCCTCTTGGATGCATTGATGAACATCCCACTAGAGGTCAGCAACTCAGGGCACCTGGAGTGCAGGTAAACCCCTAATATTCTCCCAAAGCTTACATGGTTTTTGGTCAGTTTCTTCTTGATTAAGCTGAAAAAGATTGATCCCCAGTCTAAATGCTTCTTATCAACCAGTGCTCCCATTAAGCAGAATTGATATCTTGATATAGTGTCATGGGCTGAGCACTTTGCCAGAAGCACTTTGCCAACCACATCAGCCAGATATTGGTATTCGATAGACAGATTCTTTTTAAACAGTTTGTTAGGGTTCACAGCAGTGTGACCCATTCTATCAAGCATAGAGGCATACTCTTCTCCAGATAAATCAATGGAGTCATCTCCAGAACTAAGGAGGAAAACTTCAGTCAGAAGGGCCGGGGACAACGGTACCTGAGTCCCTTTTATTGAGCCGATGACAGAATTCTCATTCTCATCTGTCGCGGTAAAACACCATTCTTTTATCTCTTCCGAAGCAATCTTTATTCGGGTGGTCATGATCTGAGATAGTTGTTGTTCTCGAAAGAGGTTGAGAATGTCCTTGAATCGCTGATCACTTCCATCGAACGAATTCATATCAATATCAAAACCTGTATCGAATTTCATCTTTGAAATAGCAGCACTTGATCCAGCCATCTGTACCTACAACAATGAAACAAACACGACCAAGTGTAGAAGATTTGGAGGGAAAGAAAGAAAGTTGCAGAGAGTATGAAAGCGTAAACGACGAGCGGCGGTCGAAAAAAGATTTTATATTAGGATTCGACGCGAAAACAGACAATCGTTGAGCTCAGTTCGACAAAACTTCGAACTCAGCTCGACGATTTTGGGCTACTAAAGGAATCTGAAGAGTCTCCAATAACGTCGAACTCCGTTCGACGATATTGTCGAGCGTCGAGCTCCGCTCGACGACCGATGAACAGAAAGAATGAAAGCCTGGAGCTAACGGCGGCGCTGAACTCAGATCGACGTTTCAGGAAACGTCGATCTGCGGTCGACGATTTCTGGGGAAACGTCGAGCGCAGTTCAGAGACAAAACCTATTCTATAGACACAAAAAGAGATAAGTTTTTAGCCTAGTCTTGGTCTGTTTTTAGATTTACAAAATCTTGGAGTTTATTTTAAACTGCCTCCATCTAGCATTCCTAACTGATTGAGGAAGAAGTTATGCTTCTTTTCATCCAAAGCCTTGGTGAAAATATCTCCCCTTTGCAAATCAGTTGGGATGTATTCAAGTTCAATTTTGTTTTTCTCAGCATTATCCCTTAGAAAATGATGTCTAATTTCTATGTGTTTTGTCCTACTATGGAGGACTGGATTTTGTGCAATGAAAATAGCACTGGTGTTGTCACAAAATATTTTACACTTCTCTAAGTTGTAACCATAGTCTAGGAGTTGGTATTGTATCCACAAGATTTGTGAGCAACAACTGTCTGCAGCCATATATTCAGCTTCAGCAGTAAAAGTTGACACAGATGTTTGTTTCTTACAAAACCAAGAGACAAGTCTGTCACCAAGGAACTGATAAGTTCCACTCGTGCTTTTCCTGTCTATTCTGCATCCAGCATAATCAGCATCTGAGAATCCAGTTAAGTCAAATGCTGAATCTTTTGGATACCAGAGTCCTAGATTTGGACAGCTTTTAACATATCTAAGAATCCTCTTTACTAAAGTTAAGTGAGACTCTCTAGGGCTAACTTGGAATCTAGCACAAATGCATGTAGCAAACATTATATCAGGCCTGCTAGCTGTAAGGTATAGTAAAGAGCCAATCATTGCTCTATATGTTGTCTGATCAACTGGTTTCCCATGTTCATCAGCATCCAATACAATATTGGTAGGCATGGGTGTTTTCATACATGATGCATCAGACATACCAAATTTCTTAACCAGCTCTTTTGCATACTTGGTTTGAGAAATAAATATGCCTTCAGCATGTTGTTTGACTTGCAATCCTAAGAAGAAGGATAGCTCACATATGCTACTCATTTCAAATTTTGAATGCATTAGATTAGAGAATCTTCTGCACAAGTTTGAATCAGTAGACCCAAAAATAATATCATCTACATAAATCTGCACTAGTATGGTGTGGGACTTATGGGTTCTAATAAAAAGAGTTTGGTCTACTCTCCCCCTAACAAAATTATTTTTCAGCAAAAAGCATGTTAGGGTCTCATACCATGCTCTAGGAGCTTGCTTGAGACCATATAATGCTTTGTGTAGTTTAAAAACATAATCAGGATGGGTTAGAGAGATAAAACCTGGAGGTTGTCTGACATAGACTTCTTCTTTGATCTCCCCATTGAGAAAAGCACTCTTGACATCCATTTGATAGACTTTGAATCCCTTGTGAGCAGCATAAGCCAGAAAGATTCTTATGGCTTCTAATCTTGCAACTGGTGCAAAAGTCTGGTCATAGTCTATCCCTTCTTCCTGAGAGTACCCTTGAGCAACTAGCCTTGCCTTATTCCTTACAATGATTCCTTGATCATCTAGCTTATTTCTGAACACCCATTTGGTTCCAACAATGGGATGATCCTTTGACTTAGGCACTAGTTTCCAAACTTTATTTCTTTCAAATTGATGCAACTCCTCTTGCATTGCAATGATCCAGTATGGATCTTGTTCTGCATCTTGAATGGTTTGAGGTTCAATTTGAGAGAGGAAGCAAGTGTGCATCAGGTTCTGATTGACCTGATTTCTAGTTTGCACACCAGCTGAGATGTCTCCAATTACTTGAGAAATTGGATGATCTCTTGTTGTTACTAGATCAACAGGGGGTGTTGATGGTTCACCAACCTGTGTTGTTGTTTCCTCTTGTGGAACAACAGCTGGTTCTTCAAGAAGATTTTCTTCCTGATGATGAGCAGCTTCTTCATCTTCACTACTGTCATCCTTTTGTGTAACTTGTAATCTGTCCAAGTCTTCAGCTAGAGAGTGCACCTGCAAATGTTCTATGGTAGAAGTATTCTTCTCCTTGAAAGACATGTTAGCTTCATCAAAAGAAATGTGGACAGATTCTTCTATTTTTAGAGTAGTTTTATTATAAACCCTATAGGCTTTACTGATCATGGAGTATCCCATAAATACTCCTTCATCAGCTTTAGCTTGGAATTTTGCTAGATATTTCTTGTCATTATTATGAATGTAACAAGTGCAACCAAAAATCTTAAAATAGTCTACTTTAGGTTTCTTCCCTTTGAGCAATTCATAGGGAGTCTTGCCCTTCAGTTTATGTATCAGACTTCTATTCAACACATAGTTGGAGGTGTTCCCTGCCTCAGCCCAAAAGGATAGAGGTAGGTCAGCATCTGCCAACAATGTAGTTGCAGATTCAATAAGGGTTCTATTTTTCCTTTCAGCTACTCCATTTTATTGAGGAGTTCTAAGAGCTGAGAAAGTATGTCTGATCCCTTCACTTTGACAGAACTCTTGCATGAGAAGAGAATCAAACTCTGTCCCATGATCACTTCTGATCAGGGCAATATGAGTGTTGAACTCAGTCTGAATGCATTTGAGAAAATCTGTCAAACATTTAAAGTTATCAGACTTCTTCCCCAGAAAGAATACCCATGTGAATCTTGAGAAGTCATCTACAACCACTAAAGTATAGGATTTCCCTCCTAAGCTTTGTACTGCAATGGGTCCAAAAAGATCCATGTGTAACAGATACAAAATCCTAGGTGAATCACTCTTGTTAATTGATTTAAAACTACTTTTAGTTTGCTTGCCTAATTGACAAGCCTTGCAGAGTCCTTCCTTCTTGTAGGGGCCAGAAGGCAGTCCTCTGACAAGGTTGTCCTTGGATAGCCTAGCAATGGTTCTAAGGTTAATGTGTCCTAGTCTTTTATGTCATAGAATATTGGGTCTAGATATGGAATTAAACAGACAAATATCTACCTTAGATGAATGAAAGTCTACTAAGTAAATATTACCTTTCCTGTTACCTGTCAACACAGTTGTGTTGTCTTCTGACTTGATCTTGCATATTTCTTTGTTGAAAGTCACTTGATATCCTTCATCACACAGCTGACTAATGCTTATCAGGTTGTGTTTGAGTCCTTCAACATAGGCTACCTTCTTGAAGGTGACTGTTCCAATTTGAACTGCATCATATCCTTTTGTAGTTCCAAAGTTTGAATCACCAAAAATTACTTTGGGTCCAAGCTTGGCTTTAAAGGATGTGAAGTTGTCCTTATTCCCTGTCATGTGCTTTGAGCACCCACTATCCAGATACCATAATTGGTTTGATGTTGGATAGGTCTTCACCTGCATAGATAAGAATTTACATATTTTTGACCCAGTTTACCTTGGGCCTAGGTTGATAACCTTTAAATTCAGAAATAAATGACATCCCAGGTTGACTCTTATAACCTTCAGGATGGTATCTCCTAGGAGGTACTATCCATTCAGTATAAGGGTTAAAGTTTAGGGATGAAGCATTCTTAGGATTGGATTGAGATTTACCTCCGAAGGAAGATTCAAAGCTCTGAACTGCGCTCGACGATCGTAGAGCTGAGTTCGACGATCTTGGGAAAAATCGTCGAGCTCCGTTCGAAGATCGACTATGAGGGAGTTCAGAGTTCAGGAATCGTTGAGCTGAGTTTGACGTTCCAGCCTGAGATCGTCGAAATCTGTTCGACGTTCGTCGACCTCTGCTCGATGTTTTCTGTTGAACTTTGCTTTTCCTAGGTAGATCTGAATTCTTCCTAGCTACCTCTACAACACCTTTTCCTTTATCAGAAATAAATTTGATTGGGGTTGTTAATACTATGGGTTGGCTAGATGAAGCACCCAAGTCCAGTGTACTATTTAATCTTGAGTTCACTGTGCTTGTGATGTCCATTAATTTGATACTTCTCCCATTAAGGGATTCTTCAAATTGCTTGGCCTTGGATAGTTCACTTTTTAGTGAAGCTATCTCCTCTCTATAGCATTCTAACTCTTCAGAGAGTTTGAGGTTCTCTGATTTTACAGTGCTATACTCAGATAGTTGTTTTCTGAGGGAAGTGATTTCCTTCTCAGACTCCAACAGATCTAGGCATAGTACTTTAAACTCATGTTTAAAATCCTCAGAACTGAAGTCAAAAGAATTGATTACCTGATCTTCTTCTAGTTGAGCTTCTGAATCTGACTCTGACTCTTCTGCTTCTGAATTTGTTTGAGAGGCATTGATAGCCATCATGCAGAATTCCTTTTCATCAGCATCATCCTCGTCATCACTGGAGTTGGATGAGGCTTTAGAGTCCTCTTCAGTTTCACTCCATGTCTCAGCAACAAATCCCTTCCTTGTATGTTTGTTCTTGCTGGAGGAAGGTTTGTCTGAGCTGTTCTTTCTGAAATCTTTCTCCTTTCTTCTTTCTCTTCTATCTTTCTTGTTCTTGTTCTTATTTTCTGGACAGTCAGACACAATATGGCCTGGTTTCCTGCAACCAAAACATATAATTTCTTTATTGTTATTTAATTTATCATACCTTGGTTTATCATGACCCTTGTATGATCTCTTTCTGAAGTCTTTTCTGGCCATCTTGTAGAATCTTTTGGCTAGTAGACTTAGGAGCTCATCATTTCCTGTAGCTTTATCTTCAGGCTCCTCTTCTACAGCTTTGAAGGCTATGGTCTTTTCTTTCCTTATGATTGAAGAAGTAGCCTTTTGTTCTTCTTCTCTATTTTTAATGAGCAGCTCATAAGATTTGAGCTTGCCCAGGAGAGCTTCAGTGGTAATCTCATTTAGACTTCTGGCATCTTTGATTGGCCAGATTCTTGGATCCCAAGTGCTGGGGAAGCACATTAAGATTTTGTCATTCAGCTCAGTCAATGAGATTTCTTTATCCAGAGTCTTTAACTCATTAACAATCAGACTTAGTCTATTGTACATGTCAGCCACTGATTCAGCTTCTCCCTTTTTGAAATTCTCATATTGGCTTATCAGATGGGATCTCCTGTCTTTCCTTTCATCAGCAGATCCTGAGACAATTTCAGAGAGCTTGTCCCAAATTCCTTTGGCTGAGTTGTAGTCAGCTACCTTCTGAAATATCTCATCATACATTGTCTGAGCTAAGATGTTCATGGCCTTGGCATCTGTAGTCTTCCACTTCTTTATTTCAGCATCTGTTCCTGAAGGAGGTGGAATAGCATTTGTACTTGAGCTTGCTGGTGGACTTGGGCACACTGTCAAAATAGAATTAAATATGTCTTCATCAATAGATTCATGTAAAGTCTAATCCATGCTTTCCAAAGTGCAAACTTGGATAGATTGCACACTGGAGGCCTGGTGCTTGCATAATCTTTATTCTGTGCCATGTCTTTATGTAAAATTAAATATAATGAAAATAACCCTCTTAAAAGATTGATCTTATCAAGGATCTTTTGGTTCAGGTGTTAGCCTGTATGAACAACCAACCTGCCTCTAATACCAATTGAAAGTGAGGGTAAGGTCTATCTCAACACTAGAGGGGGGTGAATAGAGTTTATTTAAAGTAAATTCACAATTTTAAACTTAGCAAAGCTTTTAAGATTAAATTTATATATAGGTGTAAGGTGGCTTGCTATAGAATTAAAAAGACAGTAAAAAGAAGAGCACAGCACACAGCAAAGAAAACGCACAAGCAAACCAGAAAACACAAGGAGCTATAGTGGTTTCCCAAAAACCTGGGTACATCCACTCTTCTACCACCCTTGGTAGGAATCCACTGCAGGAAGGGTTGATCAGGTGTCCTGGCACCAATGAGCTTTTGACAAGGTGCTCAAAAACCAAACTAGATTTTTTGATAAGGTGTCTTGCCACCACTGAGTTTTGACAAGGCTCTCAGAACCAGACTCAGAACTTTTGAAGGGAGTTTTGAAAACCCTTTTACAGAGTGAAAGGAAAAGAAAAAGAAAGAGGGTGAAGGTGTCTTCTCTGTCTCAATCAAAGAGAGAAGCATAAGTGGATTTGTATTGTCAAAGCTCCCCCTGAGATGTTGACTAGTTCAAGAGAGGAAGCTTTGCTTCAGGGTGATAGGTCTTCAGAAGCTTCAGATCTCCAACATAAGATAGTTTCAGTAGAGGCTGAAAGATGAGTTGTCTGGAGTCCTTGGGATGAAGCTGAGATCACTTTTTGAGTACACAAAATTATTCAGCTAATTCTCCAGGATTGATCACTTGAGTTTTCTTGTGTTGATCAGAGAATCCTGTGAATCACTTCTTCTTTTTCTTTCTTATCTGTATCAGTCTGTGTATCTGTGTATCTTGTTACTGAAGAAAAGAAGAGAAGAAGATTTTTAATTCTCTGAAGATTCTATATCCAAGATAGACGTTAACCAGACATTAAATGCCTTCCATAAAAGATTTTGTCTTCTAGAGGAAAGTCCAGTAAAACATTCTCTGAATAATTCCTTGAAACTTGCTCCAGAATAAATGAAAACGGCTGGCAGATCTCTTGACATAAATGCTGAGATAATTTGAAACACATTCCAAAGTCTGACTGAATTTGAATCTTTAAAAACGTCGATCTCTCAGGAAAAACGTCGATCTGAGCTCGAAGATCGTCGACCTGAGCTCAGAGACTGGAAATGATCATCAGCCAGAAAACGTCGAACTGAGCTCGAAGATCGTCGAACTGAGCTCAGCGACCTGGAGAATAAGTGAAGAAGGATCGTCGACCTGAGCTAGAAGGTCGTCGAAATGAGTTTGATGACTAAGCAAACTGACTGAAGGCAGATCGTCGATCTGAGCTCGAAGATCGTCGAACTGAGCTCGACGACTTAACTTAGTTGAGCTCAGAGAGCGTCGAATGGAGTTCGACGTTTCGTCGAACTGAGCTCGACGAAAAAGGTCTTTAGACTTGCCTCTATCTTCGAAATCTTGGAATGGTCCTGGGGTCAGCTTCAAACCTAAGTTCTAAGCCCTAGACACATTCTAATGTTGACCTTTTCAACTATACATCTAGGTCAACCTGGTTTCCTAAGAAAAACATAGTGATCCTTACCCAAATTAGTAATAGGGTGTTCCAACACGGGAGACGCACCCTTTGCGTAGTGCCAGTGAAATGGTGCACCCTCTCTAAGTATTTCACGAAGTCCGCCGAAATGAACGTGTGAGATACGCCCGTATCAAATAACGCATAAGCGGGGCTCCCACTAACCATGACGGTGCCTAAAATATCAAGATATAACCACTAGCTAGGGATGTGCATGTTCCATGTATCATAAAAAGAAACATGTCTGAGCACTATTAATAAACTCAGTACGTACCTGCGATAACCTCTTGCGGGTTCCGCACTTGGGTCATATCCAATGCGAACACCTGCTCCCGCGCATGTCCCTAATTTCTCCCTGGTGGTCCCCGTCCCCGACCACGCATATGCCCCCGTCCACGAGGAGCTGCTGGAGGGAGAGCAAGAGGAGCATTCGCGAACAACCGCGGGCAGAAACGCCGGACGTGCCCCGGTTGGTTGCACTCGAAACACACTATGTCTCGTCGGCCCCCAGGTTGTTGAAATTGTTGCTGTTGTAGTGGTGGAGGCAAAGCTGGTGGCTGCAGAATCGGGTGCTCCATTCTATAGTTCCGGTTGAACCACCGACCGCCTCTCTGATTTCCTCTTCCTCTACCATGATCATGTCTCCTTCTATTACTGGGGCCGACTTCCATCACCCCTTCTGCAGGTCTCTTATTACTTTCCATGTGATCTGCCTCTAGTCTCTTTGTCATGTCAATAATTTCCGCCAGGCTAGCGTCAGCTATAAACAAAAGGGCCTGTCTCAGGGGGTCCCTTAACCCTTTGTAAAAGTGCTTCGCATAGCCTCAATCATCCAAGTCATAAGAATCGGCAAACCTAGCGAGGTGTTGGAACTCTTGCTGGTATTCCGTCACCGATTTCGATCCCTGCTTCAGTTGTAGAAATCTCTCCTCAAGTCCATCCCGTGCGGAAGAGGGGATGAAATGTTCCAAGAAAGCTTCTGAGAATTCACTCCAACTAATGTCTGTGTACACTCGCCCTCGAAAGGTGGAGCCCATGAGGGACTTCCACCATTGTTTGGCGTGCAGCTCCAGCAACGTCACCACCAAGGTCACTGCCATATTGCTCGGGCATCTTATACCGGCCATCAGCTCTTCAACGGTATCAATCCACTCTTCGGTGCGCACCGCCGACTCTGTCCCTAGGTAAGCAGGAGGGGACAGGGCACGGAAGGTGCTCAACCAGTTGGAGCCCGGAGCTTGTTGGGCTATAAAAGCATCTAATATTGCTGACAGCATTTGCCCCAGCTCTGACTGTTGGAATTGTGAAGGAACGGAAGGGGTAGGAGTACCCCCAACTGGCTCCACCTGCGCTGGGACCTACGCATAAGGTACGAACTAGGGTCAGGTTGTCTAAAACTAAGGTCAAAGTTGGACAAACTTAGTGTGAATTACATATGGGCACACCACTGCTTCCGCTAAGTCAGTTTGTCCCCAAGCTGACTAATCGAACGGGAGTGGCCCATTGTTAAATGACTTCTTTAGGTGAGGATCGCAACAAACTGATACCATTTGTAAGACCCCCCTCCCGGAACACAAAACACGGTACGAGGGGAGTCTTATGCCCAGATTAGCCGCCTTGCGGTAGCACTAACACACGGGTTAGTCTGTACCACAAGACGCCTATTCCGCCGGCTACAACCAATATCAATGTACTATGCCAACCCAATCATAAGATAAAAAGAAAGTCAATTCACACATTGTTTTAAGTCCAAAACAAAGCGAAAAATAAGAAGCATAACGAGCTTCTAAAATATCAGAGTCTAAAAAACTGTTTGCCAAGAAGGCTACAACAAAACACTATCAACTGTCACAGACGGTATCGACGGTACCGTCACCTCAGGTCCTGTCATCCGGGCCTGGATGTCCTGCTGCTGGCCTATCTGCGGGGTTTCCTCCTAAAATGGAAGACGTAGAAACCGTTAGTCATAAAGACTAAGTGGCTTCACATCCGCTCCCCCGGCGACTCCTCGGCACCGGGCGGAGAAAGGAAACAAGTACAATATGTATATATATAACAGGAGTAATCAAGCAGGTGACAAGGAACTGGTAAGAATAATATCTCTACGAAGTAAGCTAGCAGTTCTATTAAATCAAATAATTAATCAGCAGGTAATCTACAACAGGAACAGTAACTTAACTTATAAGAGTGCCCATACAAACTTATAAGTTAAGGTTCAGCTTAACAGAAAAGTAACTCATCGTATAAAAGTGTCCATACAAACTTATACGATAAGGATCTTGTGCATAACATGAATGGTATGGTATGAATGCTATGCAATGACCGACCCATGTTCACACACATGCAAGTTGCTATGTCGAAACAGACTTGAAGTTCCCACTTTTCGAGCAGGTAGCTAACCTCTCAGGCGTCTACCGTCGTGGCCAGACGGTGACAGTGGAGCGGGCGTCTCCACTACTAGCTGGTATCCACACTACCTGTCCTAGGCCTCCGTACGCCTCAACGCTAAGAACACAACAATGGAGCTCACACGCATACTACGGCTCAGAAGGGGTCTTGGGTAGATGTGCACCAAGAACACAGCCCAACCTGGCCTTTGATTTCAAATCAGAAGGAACCTCGGAATCGCACGAGGCGCAAGCCCAACCGTTCTCATGGCGCGGAGGAGACCTCGGGTTATGGACACCAAGTGTCTAGCCCTACCGCCCAAGGTCTAACTATTGGATCCCATCAGTGTGATGACTGGCGAGCCCGTAGACCTGCCACATTCATTATCTCAGTATCGCGACACATCGAGTCGTCGCACACCACATGCACCATCACAACTCACTCGATGCTACCCGTAGGGAGACTACATCTCTAAGCATCGGTTATCAACAAATCCCATTAGGCTCGGATCCCGGGTACAAAATACTCTCCCAATAGAGTTCCTCTCATTCACAACTATCTATTCAATTGATCACCTCAATTCATCACAGGATAGATATAATCTACAACCAAGCTCAACCTCAATTGATCACTAGCCATCCTATCTCAATTCACATCACCATTAACCTAGATGGCTACCAATGTTGAGCACAACATTCATAAGGTTAACTATAACATCATAATCAAAGGAGCCAAACAATATAAATTGCACATCATAACTTTCACAAGAGTACACTTAACCATGAGTTAACATGAACATTATTATTATATAGCTTGCCACCAAAACTGGAATTCCTGGAGCTATAGGAATCCGCTATAAACGCTCAACCCCTCGTTGGAAAGGTATTCGTGAGGGCTACGACTTTCATGTTGAGTCGGAAGCCCAGATCTGGTCGCATCACATCAGAAATTTGACTCGAGGTCTGCTGCGTACAGGATACAGATTTCTTGGACATATTTCCCCCAATCGCAGCAGACTCGAACGGACTTTCCCGTGGCTACAGGTATCGCCTGGAAACGTGCAACCACTCGTTGGAAAGGTATCTTCGAGGGCTACGACTTTCATGTTGAGTCGAAAACCCAGATATGAACAGAATGCCTCCGAAACTGGCGGCGAAAATCGCTGCGTGCAGAAGTCAGATTTCTGCACGCATCTTAAGGTGAGATGAACGACATCCGTTCATCTTCCTTCTTGCACCGACCTCCCAAAACTCCTCCAGACATTTGTCCACCCTTATTCACCCTCACAAAACCGCACTTCTCCACGAATCACTCCCTCATCTTCACTTTGAATGATGGAGAGGTTGAAGAAGACTAAAAGCCTAGAAAACAACCTAGGCATGGCTTTCCCTAAGAAATCTCCTCTTCACCATCAAGACTCTATGGAGTCGATATCTCTCCTAGAATATTACTACAGATCTAGCACCAAGGGAGAGGGGAGGAAGCTCACCTCGTTTCCGGCGGTACCAACATTCCCGGCCATGGATCTAGTCGTTCTTCTTTGCGGCATCCCTTGCTTGGTGCTTGTTCTTCACGGCAAAGGAAAGAGAGAGAGAGAGAGATTGAGAGAAGGCCGCCTCCAATAGCTCCGACTTCCCTCGGCTCCGACGGTTCGCGAGATCCACGATGACGGCAAGGGTTGATCGGCGCAAGGCTAGGGTTCGGCTTTAACGTCCCTTTATAAGCCGATGTATTAGGTTACATCTTCTGCCACGTGTCAACGCCCCATTGGACCGCTCATAAGTGGTCATATTGAAGTGACCCGGTCCAAGGAATCATCCAGCACGAATCCCGAAGCCCGGTTCGGTCCGCCTGTGCAAGCCAGCGAATCTGCCTGGGCGAAGAAAACGCACAAGTCAAATTCGGAGGGAATCATCTGTCATTCTCGACGATCGGCGAGAATCGTCAGGCATTCTCGACGAATTCTTCTGGTATCAACAATGATACCCGGCGATTTTCCCTTAGCCTAGCTTATCGGAAATCTGGCGTTGAGTGCGTTGAGTATTCTCATCGATACTCGACGACCGGCGAGAATCACCAGGCATTCTCGACGATTTTCCCTTCGACAATTCTTATCGGAAATCCGGCGTTGAGAGCGTTGAGTATTCTCATCGATACTCGACGATCGGCGAGAATCACCAGGTATTCTCGACGATTTTCCCTTAGGCAATTCTTATCGGAAATCCGGCGTTGAGAGCGTTGAGTATTCTCATCGATACTCGACGATCGGCGAGAATACCAGGTATTCTCGACGATTTTCCCTTAGGCCATTCTTATCGGAAATCTGGCGTTGAGAGCGTTGAGTATTCTCATCGATACCCGACGATCGGCGAGAATCACCAGGTATTCTCGACGATTTTCCCTTAGGCCATTCCCTTTCGATCCGTTGGATATCACCCAACCCTACACTCCATCCAACGCACTTGACACCTTTTGCTAGTGCGCCCCGAGCCCGAGTCAAGTCTCTTTACTCAAAACTCGTGCGAGGGGCCTAGCGCGAATTGGGACGTTACATTTGATTCCCTTAGGAATAAGGTCTTGTCTATCTTCTCCTTGAAAATTTGTTCTCAATTAGGAAGCTGGACAAGATTTCATACCAAGCCCTAAGGGCTTGCTTTAGCCCATATAGAGTTTTCCTAAGCTTATAAACAAACTTGGGAGAGTTAGGATCTACAAAACCTGATGGCTGATCCATATATACTCTCTTTTAGGTCCCCATTCAGGTATGCTGACTTGACATCCATCTGGTAGACTCTGAATCCCTGATGGACAGCAAATGCAAGAAAAATCCTTATGGCTTCCAATTTGGCTACTGGGGCAAAGGTATGGTCAATATCTATGCCCTCTTCTTGCATGTAGCCTTTAGCCACCAGTCTAGCCTTATTCTTGACAATGATGTCATTTTGATCTAACTTGTTCCTATAGATCCACTTAGTCCCTATGACATTTTGTCCTTGTGGTCTAAGGACCAACTTGCAGACCTTACATCTCTTAAATTGGTCCAGTTCTTCTTGTATTGCTCCAATCCAGACTAGTCCTTGATTGCTTCTTCAAACTTCTTTGACTCTACTTGAGACAGGAAGCTTGAGTAGAGAGTTGTATTCATGCTCCTACTTCTGGTCTAGACTCCATGATTTGTATCACCAATGATTTGATGTACTGGATGGTCCCTTAGATGCCTGATAGCTGGAGGCAATCTAGCTGCAGCTTGCTAATCTTCAGGGTTTTCAGCTAGTTGTTCTTCATTTTCTTCAGGTATGTTTTCCCCTTCTCTTGGAATAGGCAGTCCATCATCATTTTCTTGGACTGTTGGTGTAGCTTCCTTGATGGTCAGCTTTCCCATCATCTGCTCTGTACCTGCAATACTATAAGAGGAGGAGCTTGGTAGCTCACAGTTAATCATGTTGGATTCATCAAACACAACATGCATTGACTCTTCTACAACTTGGGTAGTTAAGTTATAGACTCATATGCCTTACTATGAGTGTTGTACCCAACAAAAATCCATTCATGGGACTTGGCAGCAAACTTAGTTAAATGGACTTTTCCATTGTTTAGTACATAGCACTTGCAAGTAAAGATCCTGAAATAGCTCAGGTTTGGTTTTCTGCCCTTCAAGATCTCATAGGGAGTCTTCTTGTGGCTCTTAGTGATAGAAGCCCTATTAAGGACATAGCATTCAGAGTTAACTGCCTCAGCCCAGAAGTATTCTGGGAGGGATGAATCACTTAGTGAGGTTCTACCAGACTCTTCTACAACTTGGGTAGTTAAGTTATAGACTCATATGCCTTACTATGAGTGTTGTACCCAACAAAAATCCATTCATGGGATTTGGCAGCAAACTTAGTTAAATGGACTTTTCCATTGTTTAGCACATAGTACTTGCAACCAAAGATCCTGAAATAGCTCAGGTTGTGTTTTCTACCCTTCAAGATCTCATAGGGAGTCTTCTTGGGGCTCTTGGTGATAGAATCCCTATTAAGGACATAACATGCAATGTTAACTGCCTCAGCCTAGAAGTATTTTGGGAGGGATGAGTCACTTAGTAAGGTTCTACCAGACTCTATGAGAGTCCTATTTTTCCTCTCAGCAATTCCATTTTTCTTGGGTGTTCTAGAAGAGGAAAATTCTTGATGAATCCCTAGCTCTTCACAGAACCTTGTCATGCACTCAGACTGAAACTTAATGTCAAGGTCACTTCTAATTTGGACCACAATGTTGTTGAATTCATTCTGAATTTGCTTGATAAATGTCTGAAAGACATCAGGGGTTTCAGATTTCTTCCTTAGAAAGAACACCCAGGCAAATCTGGAAAAGTCATCAACAACCACAAGGGTGTAGACTTTCCTACCTAGACTTTGAATTGGCATAGGAACAAACAGATCCATATGCAAGAGGTATAAATACCTTAATGAATCTTTGGTGGCAATGCTCTTGAAGGAGGTCTTAGTCTATTTTCCCTTTTGGCATGTAAAGCAGACACCCTCCTTAGTGCATATAGACTTAGGCTCATTCCTAACCAGCTCATTGCTGAACAGCTTGCCTATGGTCCTATAGTTTAGATGGGCTAGCATTTTGTGCCTCTGTACACGGGAAGAGGCTTACTCATCTATAATAAGGCATACATGTGAGTCTTTGCTAGAGCATAGGAAATCTAGACTGTACACATTTCCACTCCTTGTACCTGTTAAGATGATCTCTTGGTAACTTAACCTCTTAATTTGCACTCATTATTATGGAATACTATGTCATAGCTAAGATCACAGAGTTGGCTAATGCTTATTAGGTTGTGTTGCAACCCTTCCACATAGGCTACTCTAGAGATAGTGACTATGCCATTAGTGATCTTACAATAACCTCTAGTCACCCCTTTTTCAGATCCACCAAAGATAACCTTTGGTCCATTCCTTACTAGAGCATAGTCCTTCAGCATGCTCCTTGTTTCAGTCATGTGCCTGGAACATCCATTATCCAAGTACCATATAGGGGTATGAGCACTTGGATATTGAAGCCAAAATTGACCTCTCGTGAAGTTCGGGGTCCCAAAAGAGGGGTGACCTCACACCTACTACACTCGGAGGAACATCACGGACCTAAGACCTGAGAAACTAGGAATAGACCCTCGGCTCTAGCGTGGAGGTCACACCTCACACCCAGAAGACCTTTGAGGTCTCCCCCTCCCTAGCCAATGCTTGAGCTAGGTGTCTTGGAGGAAGAAAGCCAAGGGGATTTAAGTGGCTAAGAAGCAATGCTCTCCAAGGCACCCTCAAGGGTCTATTTATAGATTTTCCAAGTCCTTGGGTCAAAATGACCAAAATGCCCCTAGGGAAAATATGTCTCAAGCCAATACCAAACCTCCACACCAAGGGTAGAGAAGTAATTCCGCCTCGGTGGAATAACGGTAAAAGCAAGCTGAGCGAGCACTGGCCAGGCGAGCTGGGGCCAGGCGAGAAGGTGGCCTGGCGAGCTGGCTAGGTGAGAAGGCGGCCTACGAGCTGGCTAGGCGAGAAGGCGGCCTACAAGATTGAGGCTAGGGCGAGACCGGCGGTCTGGCAAGAGTGGTCTAGGCGAGAACGGTCTGGCGAGACGAGTGGCCTAGCGAGACTAGCAGCCTGCGAGCTGGCGGTTAGGGCGAGATAGGCGGTCTGGCGAGAGCGGTCTAGGAGAGAATGGTCTGGCAAGATGAGCGGCCTGGCGAGACTGGCGGCCTGCGAGCTGGCGGCTAGGGTGAGACCGGCGGTCTGGCGAGAGCGGTCTAAGCGAGAACGGTCTGGCGAGACGAGCGGCCTGGCGAGACTAACGGTCTGCGAGCTGGCAATTAGGGAGATACCGGCGGTCTTGCGAGACGGGAAGTCTTGCGAGACGAGCGGCCAGGCGGGACGAGCGGCCAGGCGGGACGAGCGGCCAGGCGGGACGAGCGGCTAGGCGGGACGAGCGGCCAGGCGGGACGAGCGGCCAGGCGGGACGAGCGGCCAGGCGGCCTGCGAGTTGGCGACCTGGGCGAGCTGCGGCTAGGCGGGTACTGGCCGGGACGACCCCTTAAAGGTGCCGGGGGGAGACAAATTTTTCCTCCCCTACTAGTATATTTCCAAGGCCAAGCCAAAATTGGCCACCAAGAGTGCAAAATCTCTCAAAAGAAAAAAAAAACTTATAGTTAGTCCTGCGCCTGCCGGGAGGGCCCTACTCTGCGAATACGGGGTTGTACACAATCCCCGCTCTTTTCGAGGTTGGCACATGCTGGGAAAGAAACATCCAACCTAACGTATTCGCTGAGTGGCCTCTTCTTGCGGTTTGAAAGAGTATAAGATCTCTCCGAGGGGTCAACCTGTCATGCCAGCTAATGAGAGTCTGGGTGACGAGACAGCCTCAGGGTGAAAACACTTAGCCTCCCGAGGGGTCAACCTGTCATGCCAGCTAATGGAAGCCTGGGTGACGAGACAACCTCGGGGTAAGCAACACATGGCCACCCCGAGGGGTTAACCTGTTAAGCCAGCTAATGGGAGGCTGGGTGAAGAGACCACCTCGGGGTGAAAAAACACTTGGCCACCCCGAGGGGTCAACCTGTCGGGCCAGCTAATGAGATCCTGGGTGAAGAGACCACCTCGAGGTGAAAAACACTTGGCCACCCCGAGGGGTCAACCTGTCAAGCCAGCTAATGGGAGCCTGGGTGACGAGACCACCTCGGGATGAAAAAACACTTGGCCTCCCCGAGGGGTCAACCTGTCAGGCCAGCTAATGAGAGTCTTAGTGACAAGACCACCTCGAGGTGAAAAACACTTGGCCACCCCGAGGGGTCAACCTGTCATTCCAGCTAATGAGAGCCTGGGTGACGAGACCACCTCGGGGTGAAAAACACTTGGCCTCCCCGAGGGGTCAACCTATCAGGCCAGCTAATGGGAGCCTGGGTGACGAGACCACCTCGGGGTGAAAGAAGACCGTCTCAGAGCAAAGACAACAGGGGCATCCACGAGAGGTACCACCGACCCTGCCAGCTAATGAGAGCCTGACAGCAGGACCGTCTCGGGTTAAAAGGACTTAGCTTTCACGAGAGATCAACCTTCCCTGCTAGCTAGTGGGAGCCTGGTCAGCGGAATTATTTTGGAGCTAAAAGGACTTAGCCTCCACGAGAGATCAACCTGCCCTGTCAGCTAGTGAGAGCATGACAGCGGAATCATCTAGGAGCTAAAAAGACTTAGCTTCCACGAGAGATCAACCTGCCCTGCCAGCTAGTGGGAGCCTAGCAGCGGAATCATCTCAGAGCTAAAAGGACTTAGCTTGCACGAGAGATCGACCTGTCCTGCCAGCTAGTGAGAGCCTGATAACGGAATCATCTCAGAGCTAAAAGAACTTAGCCTCCAAGAGAGATCAACCTGCCCTGCCAGCTAGTGAGAGTCTGGCAGCGGAATCATCTCGGAGCTAAAAGGACTTAGCTTCCACGAGAGATCAACCTGCTCTACCAGCTAGTGGTATCCTGACATCGGAATCATCTCGGAGCTAAAAGGACTTAGCTTCCACGAGAGATCAACCTGTCCTGCCAGCTAGTGGGAGCCTGACAGCAGAATCATCTCGGAGCTAAAGGGACTTAGCTTCCACGAGAGATCAACCTGCCCTGCCAGCTAGTGGGAGCCTTACAACGGAATCATCTCGGAGCTAAAAGGACTTAGCTTCCACGAGAGATCAACCTGCCTTGTCAGCTAGTGGGAGCCTGATAGCGGAATCATCTCGGAGATAAAAGGACTTAGCTTCCATGAGAGATCAACCTGCCCTGCCAGCTAGTGGGAGCCTGACAGCGGAATCATTTCAGAGCTAAAAGGACTTAACTTCCACGAGAGATCAACATGTCCTGCTAGCTAGTGAGAGCCTGACAGCGAAATCGTCTCGGAGCTAAAAGAACAGGGCATGTTACCTGAACATTACTAGAATTCAACATCCTCCAACGGGGAAAAAGAGTTAGGTTACATGACCCCCCCCCCCCCGACTCTACTGGTCGGGGGCTGGACTCATTACAACATAAGAAAAAGATACATGACTCCGCTGAGGAGAGGCTTCTTCAGGGGGTCTGGGCATGATGGTCATCCTCCAACTCCATCCCACTGGACACCTCCATCCTGCTCAGGCTCTCCATGATCTTCTCCATCTCCTCCGCCTTGGCCAACCAAGAGATGGTGTTGACAGCCGTGACATAACACTACCTCGTCATCCTGGAGTCTCCCTTGATCCTGACCTGGATCCCTTCTGAGCTGAACTTGAGGCACTGGTGAAGGGAAGACGACACACAACGGAAGGAACTGATGAGGGGCCTCCCGAAGATGGCGTTGTAACTGCTTGGGGAATCAACAATGACGAACATGTAGTTTCTTGAGGTCCCCCCTAACTTCACTTGGAGTCCGACTTCACCTTCGACTTCCTTCCTCTCCCCTGAAAATCCAAACAGGGGTCCATCTGAGGCCAGCACCCTCCTTGGCTCTACCTTCATCCCGTCAAATGCTTTCTTGAAAATGGCGTTGACAGAGATTTCGTTGTCAACAAAGATTCGGGAGACGGTAAAGCCTTCGATGGCGGCTTGGATGACCAGGGCGTCGCAGAATGGATGCTCATGCTCTGGCATGTTCTTTAACGAGAAGGTGATCTTTTCTTCCGGGGGAGGTGTCTGGGATGTCGAGGAGACGCTCCGTTGGTACATCACATGGAGACTTGCCTTCCGAGCGGCTTCGATCTCCACCCCCTCATGGATCACAGCTATACCACCTCGGGGTCCTACGTCGACCCGGTCCTCGCATACATCATCTCCTCCCCCTCCTTGGGGAAGAACTTCAATCCGTTCCGGCAGCTGCTGCTGGGCTGGAGCTCCCGCTCCCCTTACTTCCAGGAAATCGGGGCAGGTAGCCGTAGCGTGACCCTCCAACCGGTGGAAGTCACAGTACGGTAACTCTACTCTGTCTCTCCCTCTTCCCCTGCGATTCTTCCTCTCCCTTAGACCAATCGCCATTACTTGCTGCGGTGGGGGCAGGAGCTGTCTTGGGGCTTGCCTTTGGAAGTTGAACCTCCCTTGGACCCCATGAAAGTCCCCCCACCCTGGATGAGAGCTCTTCCTGGACCCTGGGCAGGTCCTCCTTACTGCCTCCAGCCTGGCTCCGGGCCCTCCTGTCCCTCGAACCCCTGAGCTCTCTGCTCTTCTCTCCGCCTTCCTTCCTGATGCCTTGAGCCACCTTGCTCCTTTGGCTCCGACTCTGTTAGCTTTACCAACTTCTTGACAAATGTCGGGTTGGCCGCCTCCATGACTATCTCCTCAGCCGCCCTTTCCATCAGCTCCTCGAAAGAAAGGGGGGCCTTTCGGGTCAGGCTCATCTTGAAGAACTCATCGCGCAGCCCCACCGTGAACGCCATCTGGAGGGCATACCTTGACATCTCCTGGATATCCAGGATCTCCTCCTAGAACTGTCAACATAGTGGGCCAGCGACTCCTCGGCCCTCTGCCTTATCAGAAAGATGGACTCGGGACTCCTCTTCCTCTTCTTGGAGGTGGAGAAGCGAAGCTGGAAGCTCCGGCTCAAGTCCTCGAACCCATAGATTGACCTCAGAGGGAGTTGATGAAACCAGTCCCTTGCCTTCTCCTTCAACGTGATTGCAAAGAGGCGACACTTGAAGGCATCCTTCATCGGCCTGATGGAGACGGCATCCTCAAACCACTGCAGGTGCTGGACGGGGTCATCCTTCCCGGTATAGTAAGCCATGTTCGGCTCTCTGAACTCCTCGGGAACGAGAGCTGAGATGATCAGCTCGCTGAAGGGTGACCCCCTGAGGGGTGCTCTCGCAACCTCTACTTATGTGACCTGCTCTCCTAGAGGGCTAGCACTTGCCGGGCTGGGGAAAAACTCTCGGCCGGGGAGGTCTTGCTCGACCCCCTCTCCCATCCTTTCCTTCCCAGGTTGCCTACCCGGTACACTTCCTTCTCCCCCTGCTGGGGTCATCTCGCTTGGACCCCTGGGGGTGACTCATCGAGAGGGGGGGGGGGAGCTAGCTCTTGGGGGGTTGGAGTGGAGCTACCACCTCGAGGAGCCATTCTTCGCAGCATCCCCATGATGCCTTGAATGGATGCCATGAACTCCTCCCTTCCTATGAAGGGTCCGGGGTTGGGGAGCTCGCCGAGATCATCACTACCTCCCTGATCTTCGGCCATGACACTCTCCCGAGATCTTCTGTGCTGGTCACTCTCCATGCTCACCGCACCAAAATGTTGAAGCCAAAATTGACATCTCGTGGAGTTCGGGGTCCCAAAAGAGGGGTGACCTCACACCTACTACACTTGGAGGAACGTCACAGACCTAAGACTTGGGAATCTAGGAACAGACCCTCGGCTCTAGCGTGGAGGTCCCAACTCACACCCGGAAGACCTTTGAGGTCTCCCCCTCCCTAGCCAATGCTTGAGCTAGGTGCCTTGGAGGAAGAAAGGCAAGGGGATTTAAGTGGATAAGAAGCAATGCTCTCTAAGGTACCCTCAAGGGTATATTTATAGATTTTCCAAGTCCTGGGGTCAAAATGACAAAAATGCCCCTAGGGAAAATTTGCCTCAAACCTCCACACCGGGGGGTAGAGAAGTAATTCCGCCCCGGGGGCATAACGGTAAAAGAAGGCTGAGCGAGCACAGGCCGGGCGAGCTGGGGCCAGGCGAGAAGGCGGCCTGGCGAGCTGGCGGCCTGCGAGCTGGCTAGGTGAGAAGGCGTCCTACGAGCTGGATAAGCGAGAAGGCGAACTGTGAGCTGGCGGCTAGGGCGAGACCGGCGGTCTGGCGAGAGCGGTTTAGGCGAGAACGGTTTGGCGAGACGAGCGTCGTGGCGAGACTGGCGGCCTGCAAGCTGGAGGCTAGGGCGAGACCGACGGTCTGGCGAGAGCGGTCTAAGCGAGAAAGGTCTGGCGAGACGAGCGGCCTGGCAAGACTGGCGGCTTGCGAGCTGGAGGCTAGGGCGAGACCGGCGGTCTGGCGAGAGCGGTCTAGGCGAGAACGGTCTAGCGAGACGAGCGGCCTGGCGAGACTAGCGGCATGCGAGCTGGCGCCTAGGGCGAGACCGGCGGTCTAGCGAGATGGGCAGTCTGGTGAAACGAGCGGTCTGGCGAGACGAGCGGCCAGGCGGGACGAGCGGCCAGGCGGCCTGTGAGTTTGCGACCTGGGCGAGCTGCGGCTAGGCGGGTACTGGCCGGGACGACCCCTCAAAGGTGTCGGGGGGAGACAAATATTTCCTCCCCCTACTAGTATATTTCCAAGGCCAAGCCAAAATTGGTCACCAAGAGTACAAAATCTCTCAAAAGCTTAAAAACATATAGTTGGTCCCGCGCTTGTCGGGAGGGCCCTACTCTGCGAATACAGGGTTGTACATTGTACTAACCTGCAAAACACAAATCAGTTAACCTTAGGACCCCAATTTTCATTGGGTCTTTAGTGCATGTTAGACTGAAAATTATTCTGCTTGCCTACAACTTTTCTGACAAACAAGCTGACATTTGCTCTCTGCACACTATTATTGTGCCAGCAATCAACAGCAAAGTATCCTACCTTGTCACAGCACCAACACTCATGGATGTTATACCTTCTTTTTGGAACAGTTCTTGTGGCTGTGTTAACAGCAGCTCTGGGTCTAGAAGGAGTAGCAGCAGTCCTATTCTATGGATTTCCAGCCACAGTCTGACTAGTAGTGGGTCTGGCAGTAGAAGTGCTTGGGATATCTTGAGCCCTTCTAGAAGCAGCTTTCTTTTCAGGAAGCATACTCTTGATGGCCTCAGAGATGCCCAGGTCTGGTCTACTGACAGCCTTGCCCTTTGTCTTAGAGTGGGCTGGAGGAATTTGAGAATAGTCGGCAGCTTTGCCCTTGATTGAAGGGGCTATTGCACCAAACACAAATGGTCCCATAGGTACTTGCACATTTGCTGTGACTGCCACCATATTGTGGAACATCTTTGTTCACACAGGATGGTCAAGCATGATTCCAGTGACCATAAATACTCTCATGGTCATGGCTGCTAGAAGGAAATTGCACTCTAATAAATTTCACAGGGGGATTAGAGGCTAGTTGATCCACTTGAGCTTTGCCCTTTCCCTTGGAATAATAGCTCTTGTCCTTCCCTTGAATGCCAACCCTTTCTTTCCCTTTTGGGAGGAGAATGAGTCTATCAAGAGCAACACTGTGCTAGGCTTGGAGTAGGTAGCCACTATTTCCATCTTCTTTTCAAGCTTTCCTTCAAGATTCTTGATATGGTCATTCTTGAAGGTTATGGTGCTCATCTGAATGATTGTTACATTCTTCAGTTTGCTAACTTCTTGCATCATTAGATTCAACAATTTTGCTGATTCTGAAGCTGCAAGCTTTAAAGAGACAATTTCCTTAGCCTGCTATTTGGCCAGGAGCTTGCTCTTCTTTAGAGCCTGCAGAAGTGCACCATAATTATCAGTCAATTGATTGATGTCTTCCTCAGATTCTGAGCCATCATCATCACTTGATGCAGAAGCACAAGAATCTGGAACTGATTCATAATCTTAACATGTAGAGCTGATAACAGAATTTACCTTGCTTGGACCAGGCTGATCCTGGCTGATTTCTTCATCTTACTTAGCCATCAGCCTAAGACAGCAGCTGTCTTCTTCAGAATCCACCTCTAAATCACCATCAGATTGTGATAGAGGGGTCTTGTCTTCAATCCTGGCAGCAGGATGAACCTTCTCATCTTCTTCTTCCAAAGCAGCCAGCCTTTTGATGCAGTCTGCTTCTGTAGCTCCTTCTTCAGTAGAGTACAGCCCAATGTAGGCTTCTTCTTCTTCTTCTGACTCTGATGAAGAGGAGTCAGTCCAGATTCTTTGCTTCTTGGCAATGAGGGATTTCTCCTTCTTGCCTTTTTGCTGGTGGTCCTTCTTCCCATAGTGTTCCTTTCTTTTGACTGGGAAATCAGCTATCATATGCCCAGGTTTCTGCAATGATAACAAGTCATGTTAGAGGAAACCTGTTTACCAGTTTTGGAACCATACCTGTCCTCCTTAGAGGATTTTCTTCTGCCCTTGTAGTAGTCATCCTTGGGATGAGAGGAGGTGGAAGGCCTGCCTCTCCAGTGCTTCTTCTTCAAGAACTTCTGGAATTGGCTAGTGAAGGCAGCAAAATCTTCATCAGACCATTGGCAGTCTAATGCACTTTCCTCTGATCTCTCAGAATCAGATTCAGTATCTCTCCTTGGTGGAGAGGGAGACTTTCTTCTGCTTTTGTTGGTGCCTTCAGCTTTGAAGGCTACAGTTTTGTCTCTTGCCTGAGACTTGTTGTTGTTCTCTTCTTCTTTCCTTGCAGCCAGCTGCATCTCATATGATAGCATCTTCCCAAAGAGGGTGTGAGGAGCAGTGTCACCCAACTTTGTCACTTCTTTGATGGCACAGATTTTTGTGTCTCACTCTCTAGAGAGAGATCTAAGGAACTTGTCATTCAGTTCATAGTGACTGAACACTCTTCCATAAGTCTTTAGCTCATTCACAATCCTAAAGAACTTTTCATAACAGGTGGTTATGTTGTCCCCTTTGGATTGCCTAAAAGCCTCATACTCTTGATTGTGCATGGACTTCCTATCATCTCTAACCTCATCCGTCCCCTCCATGTAGATCACTAGAGTTTCCCACATTTCCTTTATTGTTGTACAATGAATCAGATTCTGAAGTGTAGAGTCATCAACAGCACCCATGATGATGTTCCTTGCTCTCGTATCTATTGAGGTCAGGGCCAACTCATCCTTGGACATTTCATCATATGTCTTGGGGGGTCTTGACATTAGCATCAAGTGCAGAGACCTTCATTGGGATGAATTGTCCTTCTTCAACTGTAATATACATCCTAGGGTCAACAACTTCCATGAACTGCCTCACCCTTGCTTTCTAGATGCCAAAGTCTTCCTTCCTACAGATTGGAAGTCTCACAACACTCAGCTCCCTATTGGTCATTCCTGAACCTATGGAGACAAACTTATTACTAACCTTGGAGGTTTACTAAGACTGTTAAGCCTTTAAAGAGTAACGTCCCTCTGATACCACTTGAAAGTCTTGTTTTCAAGGTTAGCTACACACCTAGAGGGGGGGGTGAATAGATTTTTGTCTCTATTTAGCTTTTCTAACTTGTTATTAGATTTATGTGTCTGTGATTAGGTTAGTTATCAACTTTCAAGAACATTCACAGACAACACAACAATTTTATAGTGGTTCCCCAATCTGGGGTACATCCACTGTCCCTCTGCGCCTATCTACTAGTGTGTTAGATTCGGCTCTTCCTCAAAAAATCATCTACTTTATAGGTTACAACATAGATCCCGCAGGACCACACAGGTCACACAGACCTAACACTTAGGCACTAAGCCAATCCACAGGTCACAAAGACCATTCACTTGGCACAAAGTCAAACACAGGTCACAAAGACCTTAGCCTTTATAAAACAGGCTTACAACTCCAGATTCACAAAGAATCTAAACAAAAGAACAAGAAAGATTATATGATTAGACATCAGATTAAGAACTTTGTGTCTCCTTCTTCCTGGTCTGAGCAGATATCAGTCCAACCAATTACTGTTGAAGACAATAGGTAGGCAGTAGATTCTTTCTTCAAACAACTATCCTTCCCTCTATAGAACTTGTAGATCTGCGACCTCAGAATGAATTCTGATCCTGCTGTTGTAGATGGTAATTGCTTCAGCTATCTCCTTCTCAGCAAGGTTCTCTGTGCAGAACCACTTCTTCAGGCTCGACGAAAATGGCAAGGAAGAAGATGAATTTCTGCCTCCCTTCTTTTCGTTTTCAGAAAACCTAGACGGGGAATCGATTGTTGTTATTGGTGTTGTTGTTTGCTCTGGTTGATTGCTTCCTTTTATACTCTGAAGGTCAATTGAGCAGTGGGTCCCTCCACCAGGTTTGATGGCTGAGATTAAGCCATCCAGCGCATCCCTTCCATTTAATCTTGATTTAACGACTCCTTGCTGTGTGTGGGCCCCAGCACTTTATGATGGAAATATTCCTTGGAAAGTGTAGAGGATGATGACAGTTGGCTGCCAATATCTCTGGCAGCATTTCCGCACCATTCGAATTTTTGTTGACAATTTGACTTTGTTGACGTCAGTATGACTCAGCATCTCTGGACTTAGAAAAAATTCATGATTAGAACCAAAGGCGTTGAGTGAGTAGGTATCACTCAATGCCACAATACTTAGACAAAATTCTGTTTGTCAAAGTATTAAGCTCGACGAAAGCTGAGCTCTGTTCGACGAACGTCGAGCTCAGCTCGACGAATGCAAAAGTTCAGTTCGATGAACTACAAGCTCAGCTCGACGAAAGCATTAGTTCAGTTCGACGAACTGCAGACTTAGTTTGATGAAAGGCTTAACTGAGTTCGACGAACTCCAGGGTCAGTTCGACGAACGCTGAGCTCAGTTCGACGAACTTGAGCTCGACAGACTCCAAGTAGTGCACGCTTTTGGACTTAGCCAAATTTCTTCTTTAAAAGCGTTGAGAGCATCGAGAGCGTTGAGTGAACTTACCTCACTCAAATCTATTTGCCTTAGCAAATAATTATGCACCTTGGCGTTGAGAGAGCAATCTCCACTCAATGCAAAACTACTTAACAGAATTTCTGTTATCTGGCATTGAGTGAGTAAGCTCCACTCAATGCACTTTTGTTCTTAAAATTATACCTATTCAATGCTTCGAGTTTTTTTTACCTAGTAGATACATATGCTGCTAACTCTCTTATCGTTTCTGCTATTTTCTTTAGTCTTTGATACTCATGCTTGTCCCCAGGCTAGGGATCTGGGAGGATGTGCGTATTCACTTATTCTATGACTAACAGGTTATTGAATGACCATTCACAGGAGATAGAGCAGCACAAAGTCCAATTACTGCGTGACAACATACCTGTATTAGAGACCGCCCGAGCAGATGAACCCGTCTCGCCTCCCATCTTACAAGACGTGAGCCCTTAGAGCCTAGTATTATGAGATGAGAGTTAGTAATAGTAGATGTTTGAGCCCACGAGGCAACTTGTATAAACAGTTGGCAACGACCTTTTTCTTATATGTTCTGTGATTGCTTTTGTACTGTGTTCTGATTTGATGTGTTGTATTCCTTGCCTAACAAGATGATCTTCCTGTGCTTGAGGGTGGGTCATTACCACACGGGAAACACTGGGTTGCCGTCTTGGGCAGTAAGACCCTCCTCTGACCCAACCTGGTCTAGAGTTGGGGAGGGGGGGTCTTACACTTGGGGGAAATTGATGGGGCTCCTACACCATTTTAGGAATTTTATACTGCAAATAACTAGAATTCCTTTGTCGTCCACTAACTTAATGGGGGATTATTAAGGAAACCGCCGTGCGCACGATCTGTGCATTTGATCCACGAACGATCCGCATGTTCATTACCGCGAGCTTAATCCCGCCACGGAAACTGTCATGCCAACTGCTCCCTGGACCCTCGCAAACCACTCATGAATGACCTCATGGTCGGCCGCCACCACACGCCGCGCTCACATGGCCACAGCCGCGAGGGCTAGCGGCCAGCTGCCTCCGCATCTCGCGATCTCACGATCGCATCCGCGAGTGCCCACGATCAGCCACTATGCTTCGAAGCGTGTGTCTGCGTGCACCGCTCCTCCTTGCCACCATTGCTCGCGGCAGCGCGCCCACCCCCATAAGTCTTGTGGTCGGCCGCTCCCTCCTCCCCGTGTGGCCTACAGCCACCGGGGGCTCATCGCCATCCCCCACTGCTAGTCACCCCTTCTTTGTCGTGAGCCAATACTCCGCCGTCTAATTGTTCCCATGCGATCTCCACCGTCTGATGTATGGGTAACCACTGGTGTAACCACCTATTGCGTGATAGTTATACTTTCAAGACCACCTAAACACTTAGAGGGGGGGTGAATAGGTTCTAATGCTTGTTTTAACTTAAGGCAGAATATAATTACTGACTATAAGAGAATTCAGCAAACACTGCAGCAAACACAACACAGCAATCACAAATATGCACACATCACAGATTGCACACAGATTTATAGTGGTTCCCCAAGATCTGGGTACATCCACTTTCCCCCTTCACCTATCTAGCAGTGTGCTAGATTCAGCCTAACTTCCACCTTTATCTCAGATCCTCAGATCCTGCACCTCAGAACCCTAAAAGATTCCTACAACTCAGAACCCTATAAGGTTCCTACAGCTCAGGCTAACCAGCCCTACCTCAGCCTTGCCACAAGGCCTACAACTCAGAGAAAAGCTTCTCCTACAATCAGGCATAAACAGCCCTACCACTCAGAGAACAAATCTCCTACACTCAGCCTTTATAACATAGGCTTACAACTCAGATCTATAAAAATAGATCCTACAGAATTTGAAAAAGAGTTTATAATATTTTTCCCTTGTTGAGAGAGAAGGGACAAGACAGCACTTGATCAGCTGATGGATGAAATCAACTGGATCTTAGCTTTCTTCAAAGCTTCTTGAATCTGAACTTAGTTGAGTTGATTTCCTGACAGCTTCTTGAGAAACCTGTGATAGCTTTCTTCTTGTCTTCAAAATGACTGGATCCCTCTCTATCCAACACCTTTGATGATACTTCAGAATTCTTGAAAGAATTCTACTTAGACTGATCCTGAGTGGTTGTACACGTCAGAATGTCTTCTTAGATCTTCTCACGGAGATCTTCTTCTGTGCCTTGCACTTTCTTGATCAGAGTTCTTATCTCCCAATAGATGATTAATGTGTCGTCGTGTTTTTATGTCTCAATTCTCTTTTTCCTTCTTCTGAATCTGTCTATTTATAGACTTCATCCTTGGTAACCGGCTGATCCGGTTTCTAACAAACTTCTGACAAGTCTGACAGCTTCTGTCAACCTGTTGTAACTCACAGCTGTCAAGTCTTCAAACAGATCTTGTGCCTTTGTCTTTGTCAGCAAAGCGTCGAGACTATCTGTTAGAAAGTGTCGAGACCATCTGTCAAGATGTGTCGACACAAGTGACTTAAGTGTCGACACTGCCTCTGGTAATGTAGACAAAGCTGTCTTGATGTCGACTTAGCTTCTTGACACTGTATTTTGAGAATGTGTCGACACAAATGTTGTCGACTCTGCCTCTGTGTGTCGACTCAGTCTTCTGGTGTCGACACAAATGTTGTCGACTAGCAATTCTGTGTGTCGACACAATCTCCTAGTGTCGACACAGTTGATGTCGACTAAACTTCTGTGAGTCGACACTGCTTCCCGGTGTCGACACAAATGTTGTCGACTCTTTTTCTCTATGTCGACACAGCCTTCTTCAAGTGTCGACACAATTATTCTGAAGTGTCGACACAGCTTCTTCTGGTGTCGACATATGGACTTAGAAGATTTTTCCTGTATTTTAGTACATTCTTAACCTGCACATGTCAACTCAAAATAACATCAAATACACCTTGATGTATATCATTGAGCTAAGTTAGGCTTCTTCAAATCAGGTACACATTTTCCAATGTACCCAACAATCTCCCCCTATTTGGAGAAGTCATAACCCTTTTAGCTAATGATATACACCATTTATGAAAATTTAATATGATGATGTACAAGAGCATAATACAACAGGAATCTTTTATAAACAAAACATTAACCACAAATTCATCACAGAATAAAGATGAACATGAAGAAATGATTACAGAACAAGGTTTTGTTTATTCATTTAGAAATGTTTGTTACAGCTTGTTTACATTGATTGGATTAACAAACAAATCATTACAAAACATTTAAAAGAACTGATAAACTTAAACTAAGACTGATCAGGCTCCTGGATGACAATTCCTTTTCCTGATTGAATCTGAGCCTTCACAGTAAGTTCAATAGCATCAGCAGGCTTTTTGCCTTTCAGTTCAGCTTTCTTTTGAGCTTCCTCCTTGAGCCTTTGCCTTTCAAAGTAATGAAAGGGCTTGGGAAAATACTTGCTCGGCTCCTGAGCATCAGGTGGTAGCCTCCCCATCTTAGCCTTTCTTCTGAACTGTACTATGGCCTCCTGCCTGGCCTCATACTTTTGCCATTCAATTCCATTATGCCACTTTCCTCTTTCATGCACTTGATCCTTCACAGCCTTCCAGGCAGTTAGTATAATGTTCCTTGAGGTGGGGCTCCACTGCTCAAAATCAGGTCTTTGTTCAGCTTGCTCTCTAAATCTCTTCTTGGATAATTGAGCATCTTGTTGATCTTTTAAATTGGCTCCTGGCTGATCTACTTTTTCAATAATTACATTTGTAACCTCCTTTGGAGGACTGTACATGGCCTGTACTTGCTGATGAATCAATTCAAAATCAGCAGGGGGGTATATGACTTGGGCAACCTCAGGTTGATTGCCTTCAAGTAGACTTTGTCGTATTCCTGACTCAGCAATTGCATCATCATCACACAATGGTGGATATCCCAATGTGGCTCTGACACTGTTGGCAACCCACTTGGCATGTTCTGAGCCAGCATGAGTGAGTACCCTCTCCCCCTTTAGGACTTCTCTAGCAATATGATCCCTAAGATCATTCTTTTGAAACCTTATCTGGCCATCAAGATAATTCACACCCTCTTTAAAGAATGGTTTTAATGTTTGAAGCTTAGCAGATATTTCTTTCTGTGAGGTGGTTATTGCAGTTTGAACTGAATCCAGGGCATCTTTGAGCTTTTGATCAAAGTCTTCCATATCTTTAGTCCTTACAGCAGTCAGCTTTGTTGTAGTATCTTTTAACTCAGTGAGAATTTCATTGTGAGATTCAGTCAGATTGTCATTCATTCTCAGCTGATTTTCTAGAACATATCCTTGTTTCAATGCAATGTCATCCACCTTACCAAGGATAGTTTGGTGTTGTTGAGCTAGATATACCACAGCATTACCTCCCTTGTGAAAGCAATCTGTCATCTCCTTTTTATTCAGATTTACCTCAAATCTGATTGACTTGATGTCTTGGGCAAGATCAAACTGAAGTGACTTATTACTTTCATCTACATATTTTTCCAAGGCTCTTCTTTGCTCATCCATCTTCACTTCCAAATTCACCATGAACTTATTGTAATCAAACTCAGTAGGAGATTGGTGACTTGCAGTCTGGAGAGCTTGCTTATAGCTTTGACTTCTTCTCTTGAAGACCATGAGCTTCCTTTTCTTAGCCTCCCTGGCTTCTTCTGTCTCAGATTCTGAAGAACTTTCAATATGAACTCTTTCAGGAGGTGTTGTAGGAACTTCTGTCTCAGTGACATGTTGTTCTTCCTCAACATTCACTCGCTCCCCCTCAACATCTTGCTCCTCAATCCTATCAGTAACAATTCCATCATCAGGAAACAACTCATCTAGAGTGAATTCCTTTTGTGCTTGAGCAGAAGATGAGTCATCAAGGCCAGCAGTGTTCAAATCTTCTGATAAGTGTACTCTTTCTTCCACTTGTACTTGTTCAGAAATTGACTCCCCCTGCAACTGTTCAGGATTAGAAATGTGCTGGGCAGGAGAATGAATTGGCTCCCCCTGTACCTGTGCAGGTAATGTTTCTTTCTGGACTTGAGTAGACCCAGTCTGGTCCTCAGTCTGCTCTCTAACTTGTTCTCCTTGAAGTTGTTAAGTGCCCTGATCATGTCCAAGTGATGTCTCAGGTGTGTCCTGCCTGTCCACATCAGGCACGTCTTTGGACAGAACTCTATCCCACCTGGAGAATAATCTCATGTCCATTTTTCTCATATGATTAATCTTAGACCCAGGAATCTGTTGCATGACCTCTGGAATGAGCCCAGTCAGGTATAGATTCATGATTCTAGCCAAGTTTGGCTTCTTCATTCCTTCTTTGATTTTATCAAACACAACTGCATTCCAGTCTGTGTTAATCTTGTAGAGTATCCTTGTCATGAGAGTGAACATCATGGCAGATATCCTATCATGGCCTCCTGATTTACACAAAATTACTTTTCCTACTATCTTAGATAGAAACTTTCCCTGTTGATTCATTCCCTTTCGATTGATGGCTGCTCCAATCTTTATGATTGGATCCAATCCACACCAATGAAGAGCCTCCCTTGTCTTTGAGGCTGGGACCTCTTCTTCATCTTGAATGCTAGGTAGATAAAGAATCTTTCATATATTTTTTAAAGTAATTTTAATCTTACTCCCATGAACTGTAGATTTTATCTTAAGACCAGTGGAGTCCAAAGTTGCAGTAGTATAGAATTCGACAATTTCTTTCTTCCAAATCTTTGAAGGTTCAGAAACAAGGTATTCCAATCCATTGTCAGTAAGAAGAGAAATCACCTGTTTGATTTCTGGCGCGGCATTGTCGAATGCAGCCCTAACCAACTCATATCCCTCATTGATGTTGTCTTCAACCTTTGGCGCCATTGGAAAGATGAGAAAGCTTGAGAGAAGAGAAGAGAGATTGTCGACACAGGGTTTTAGTCTCGAAAACCTTGTAAGCGTGTCGACAGAATACGTTCTCGACCTATTTATACCCTCTAATGAAAGAAGGTCAAAAGTCGGGCAAAAACAGTCTAAATGTGTGGACACAGTCGGAATGTGTCGACACAAACTTCTATTGTCTCGACATCAATGTTGACTACTCTGTGTCGACACCAATTGATGATATGTCGACATGGGAGATACTTAGTAGTGCATCAAAAATTATGTGTCGACTCTTAGTATAAGAGTCGACACAAAATCTGTAAGTGTCGACACCATTATACTGGATGTGTCGACACTACATTTCTGGATGAGTCGACTCTTGACCCCTAGGTGTCGACACATTTTCTCATGTGTCGACACAATTTACCTAACAAGTCGACATGACTTCTCTGTGTCGACACTTTATCACTAAATGTGTCGACACCATTTTACTTAGTTAATTTTATGGTAAATTAACCTATGGCCAGCATCCCTAATTCAATTTTAAATTTATTGAATTTAGTTTCATCCAGTGGCTTAGTAAATACATCTGCAATTTGATAATCTACAATAGAAAGCTTGTCCATCCTTTTGCTTATACCTGTTGGATTATTTGATCTACAAGGCAACTCACTATTGATTAATCTTGTTTCATCAAATACAGCATGTACAGATTCTTCTACAACTTGAGTAGTCAAGTTGTAGACTCTATAAGTCTTACTATTGATGATGTACTCAACAAATATCCCATCTTGAGATTTGGTCGCAAACTTAGTTAGATAAGATTGTCATTGTTAAGTGTATAGCACTTGCAACCAAAGATCTTAAAGTAGGATAGATTTGGTTTTCTACCTTTCATAATTTCATAGGGAGTCTTTTTGTGGCTCTTGGTGATAGAAGCCCTATTAATCACATGACATGCAGTGTTTACTGCCTCAGCCCAAAAATATTCTGGAAGAGAAGTGTCACGCAGTAGAGTTCTACCAGCTTCAATCAATGTCCTATTCTTTCTTTCAGCAATACCATTTTGCTGTGGTGTTCTAGGTGAGGAGAATTCTTGGAAAATCCCAAAGTCTTCACATAATTTTGTCATACTTTCATATTGAAATTCAGTTCCATGGTCACTTCTGATTTTGACCACTGTACTGTTCAGTTCATTCTGAATTTGTTTCACAAAACTAAGTAAGACACTTGGAGTTTCTGATTTTTGTCTCAGAAAGAACACTCATGTATATCTAGAATAGTCATCTACAACCACAAAAGTGTAGACCTTCCTACCTAGACTATGAACTGGCATAGGAACAAAAAGATCCATATGTAAGAGGTATAAACACCTCACTGAATCCTTGTTTTCAAGGCTATGAAAGGAGGATTTTGTCTGTTTGCCCTTTTGACAAGCTGAGCATATTTCTTCCTTTATACACTTAACTTGAGGATCATTCCTCACTAACTCTTTGCTAAAGAGTTGGCCAATTGTCTTGTAGTTAAGATGAGCCAGCCTCTTGTGCCATTTGACACGATGAGATGCATTATCATCAGCTACAAGACAGATAGGAGAAACCTTGTTCTCACATACAAAATCAAGACAATAAACATTTCTCTTTCTATACCCAGTCAATATGACTTTTTGATCACTTGACCTTTTGATATGACATCCATCCTTAACAAATGAAATGTCATATCCAAGATCACTCAGCTGACTTATGCTTATCAGATTATGTTTCAAACATTTTACATAAGCCACTTGAGTGATGGTAATTTGGTTTGAGGAAATGTTACCAAACCCTTTGATGATCCCTCTTTCAGATCCACCAAAGATAACTTTAGGCTCATCCTTGACAGATGTGTACTCCTTCAGCAGCCCCTTTATTCCAGTCATGTGACTGGAACAACCACTGTCCAAGTACCATATAGGGGCATGACAACTTGGACTTTCCTGCAATACAGAATTACTTTCTCTTAGAACCCAAGTAAGTCTTGGGTCCTTGGTTCAGGTTAGCACCATTCACATCAAAACTACCAGCAGCTCTTCTAACTGGTAGACTATTGTTCTTCCTTACACTTGTGTTATGCCAGTAGTCTAAGGCAAAATGGCCTCTCTTGCCACAGCACCAACATTCATATTTGTTGTATCTAGGTCTAGATATACCCTTGGCAGAAAAATTTCTATCCAGTGCTGGTGCTGCTGCAGCTTCACCCACTGATTTCTTATAACCATTGGGTTTATGAACATGGGCAGACCTATTGGCATTAACACCCTTGTTTTTCAGAACATCAGTCTTAATATGACCATGAATATTTTCAAGATCATATTTGTCAGAAGGCACTTGTACCTTTCTAAACATAACAGGGACTTTAAGGTTTAGTGGCTGGACAGGAGCTTTGCCTTTTCTCTTGAATTGGGCAGCCCTGGTGTTACCTTTGAAGCCTAATCCTGCCTTACCCTTTTGAGCCACAAATTCATCTATTATAGGTAAGACAGATTTTGGCTTAGAGTAACTAGCCACTAAATCTTTCTCTATTCTCAGTCTGGCCTCCAGACTTTTAACTTGATCATTGTTATATTTGATTGTGCCCATCTGAATAATAGTTATATTTTTCAGTTTGGCAATCTCATTTAACTTTTGATCCAATACTTTTTAAAACACAGATGCAGCCACCTTAAGATCAACAATTTCCTGAGCCTGAGTTTTGACTAGGTTCTTTCTTTTCTTAAGAGCCTGCAATAAGTCCCCATACTTATCTATTAACTGATAAACATCTCCTTCAGATTCAGATCCATCTACATCACTTGATGCAGATGTAGCTAATTCTGCACTAGTACTACAAACTGATTTTATAGAAGGACAATGTACCTTACTGGGACCAGGCTGATTCTGGCACATGTCTTCTTCTGATCCAGCCATCAATCCCATACATTGATGATCTTCTTGTTCATAGATGGAGTTTAGCAATTGCATAAACTCATCTTCTTCATTAGCTGCATACAGTCCAATGTATGCTTCAGCTTCAGATTCTGACTCTGAGGAGGATTGATCTGTAAGACTCATCTCCTTCTTAGCAACAAAGGATTTCTCCTTCTTGCCCTTTTGTTGAGTCTTCTTTCTATCTGTTGACTCCTTCCTGTTTTCTGGACACTCAGCCACCACATGTCCAGGCCTATTGCAGCAATAACAAACAATCTTTGATGTAGTAGCTTTGCTGGGCTTAGTTCTGCTCCTCTCTTTTCTTGATGATTTTCTCTTCTGATAGTAATCATCAACTGGCTGTGATGTGGAGGGCCTTGACTTCCACTGCTTCTTCTTCAAGAACCTCTGAAACTGCCTTTTAAATGCAGCAAAATCTGCATATGAATCACTGCTTTCTGAGTTCTTATTGTCTGAATTTTCTGAGTTAACTTCAACAACTTCCTTAGGAGGTGATGGAGATATCCTACTATTCTTTCTAGTGGCTTCAGCCTTGAAGGCCACAGACCTTTCTCTATGTTCTCCTTTTGAATTCTTTTCTTCCTCCTTCCTAGCCATTAGTTGCATTTCATATGATAGCAACTTTCCAAACAAGGTTGGAGGAGAAATGTCTGTCAGTTTGGCCACTTCTCTTATGACACAAATCTTGGTGTCTCAATCCTTTGTCAAGGATCTTAGGAATTTGTCATTCAGTTCATAGGTACTGAAGACCCTTCCATAGGACATTAGTTCATTCACTATCCTGTAGAATTTCTTGTAGCATTCAGTTATGCTATCAGACTTCCCTTGTCTGAAACTCTCATATTCTTGGTTGAGTATAGACTTTCTATCTTGTCTAACTTCTTCAGAACCCTCCATGTAGATAATCAAAGTGTCCCACATTTCCTTGGAGGTTTTGCAGTGAATCAGATTTTGAAATGTGGCATCATCTATAGCACTTATAATAATGTTCTGTGCTCTTTTGTCTAGTGTTGCCAGGATGATCTCATCCTTGGTCATTTCAGAATAACTCTTTGGAGTTTGAATATTTGCATCAAGAACTGATACCTTCATTGGAATGAAGGGGCCTTCCTGTACTGTGATATATATCCTTGGATCAGAATCCTCCATAAACAACCTAACCCGTTCTTTCCAGATTCCAAAAATCTCTTTCCTGCAGATGGGTAACTTCATTGACCCTAGTTCCTTGTGATTCTCTCCAGAACCCATTTTCTTGATTCTTGATTCTGCCTTAGGGATCTAACTCAGACTGTTAAGTCCTTCTTTGAGTAACCTCCCTCTGATACCACTTGATAGTTATACTTTCAAGACCACCTAAACACTTAGAGGGGGTGAATAGGTTCTAATGCTTGTTTTAACTTAAGGCAGAATATAATTACTGACTATAAGAGAATTCAGCAAACACTGCAGCAAACACAACACAGCAATCACAAATATACACACATCACAGATTGCATACAGATTTATAGTGGTTCCCCAAGATCTGGGTGCATCCACTTTCCCCCTTCACCTATCTAGCAGTGTGCTAGATTCGGCCTAACTTCCACCTTTATCTCAGATCCTCAGATCCTACACCTCAGAACCCTGAAAGATTCCTACAACTCAGAACCCTATAAGGTTCCTACAGCTCAGGCTAACCAACTCTACCTCAGCCTTGCCACAAGGCCTACAACTCAGAGAAAACCTTCTCCTACAGTCAGGCATAAACAGCCCTACCACTCAGAGAACAAATCTCCTACACTCAGCCTTTATAACATAGGCTTACACTCAGATCTATAAAAATAGATCCTACAGAATTTGAAAAAGAGTTTATAATATTTTTCCCTTGTTGAGAGAGAAGGGACAAGACAGCACTTGATCAGCTGATGGATGAAATCAACTGGATCTTAGCTTTCTTCAAAGCTTCTTGAATCTGAACTTAGTTGAGTTGATTTCCTGACAGCTTCTTGAGAAACATGTGACAGCTTCCTTCTTGTCTTCAAAATGACTGGATCGCTCTCTATCCAACACCTTTGATGATACTTCAGAATTCTTGAAAGAATTCTACTTAGACTGATCCTGAGTGGTTGTACACGTCAGAATGTCTTCTTAGATCTTCTCACGAAGATCTTCTTCTGTGTCTTGCACTTTCTTGATCAGAGTTCTTATCCCCAATAGATGATTAATGTGTCGTCGTGTTTCTATGTCTCAATTCTCTTTTTCCTTCTTGTGAATCTGTCTATTTATAGACTTCATCCTTGGTAACCGGCTGATCCGGTTTCTAACAAACTTCTGACAAGTCTGACAGCTTCTGTCAACCTGTTGTAACTCACAGCTGTCAAGTCTTCAAACAGATCTTGTGCCTTTGTCTTTGTCAGCAAAGCGTCGAGACTATCTGTTAGAAAGTGTCGAGACCATCTGTCAAGATGTGTCGACACAAGTGACTTAAGTGTCGACACTGCCTCTGGTGATGTCGACAAAGCTGTCTTGATGTCGACTTAGCTTCTTGACACTGTATTTTGAGAATGTGTCGACACAGATGTTGTCGACTCTGCCTCTGTGTGTCGACTCTGCCTCTGTGTGTCGACTCAGTCTTCTGGTGTCGGCACAAATGTTATCGACTAGCAATTCTGTGTGTCGACACAGCCTCTCACTGTCGACACAGTTGATGTCGACTAAACTTCTGTGAGTCGACACTGCTTCCCGGTGTCGACACAAATGTTGTCGACTCTTTTTCTCTGTGTCGACACAACCTTCTTCAAGTGTCGACACAATTATTCTGAAGTGTCGACACAGCTTCTTCTGGTGTCGACATATGGACTTAGAATATTTTTCCTGTATTTTAGTACATTCTTAACCTGCACATGTCAACTCAAAATAACATCAAATACACCTTGATGTATATCATTGAGCTAAGTTAGGCTTCTTCAAATCAGGTACACATTTTCCAATGTACCCAACATTACGGGTGGGTGAAAATATCCAAAATAATACTGGTCTGCGCATAGTAAAATAATTAAAATAATGCGCGCATCAAACTATATTAAAATGATATACAATTAGTAATTTGGGTAGTTATGTTGAATGGATAGCCGTGTAACCAATGTTATCACCCTTGGGGACTATAAATAAGACCCCAGACCCTCTTTCATTTTCATCTTTCTCTCTTCCTGCCTTTCCTCCTATGTGCGCAAGAGTTCCCTTGAAGATCTCCAGACGCATTCAAAGATGCTTCAAAGATCTTCAAACGCCTTCAAGCGCCCCATGGGTATTTCACCTAGTGCGCCCCCGCACGTGCTGCTCTTAAGTGAGCTCCCGAGCGCTCTACTCCCAATAGCGCGACCCTTCATGCTCCGCTCCCAAGCGCGCGCCTCGCACGGGCCGCTTCGAAGCGCGCATCTGTGCACACTGCTCCTAAGCACGCCTCTGTGTGCTTTGCTACCAAGCGCTCTCCCGTGCGCTCCGCTCCCAAGCGCACCCCTGCGTGCTCTGCTCCTAAACGCGCCTCTGAGCGTCCCGCTCTTAATATTGCTCCTGCGCATGCACATTGCTCTAGAACGATTCCGGTAGTCCGCAATATTTTCTGCACACAACACAAAGCACCTCTCAAGCGTCCTCGGCACGCACCCTACCGCCAGCAAGGCACATTCTGTGGACACCATAAGAGACATTCAGCGCACAGTGCTGTCAGTGTTCCCAATGCCCTCAACTCAGTAACGACCCGTCCAGTCGACAACAAGTCAACCGCTCCAAACTCCTCTGAACACAACAGGAGACAAGTCATATAGATTAAAGCACGCAGAACATATTGCTTGAGAATCCAAAAAACAGTCAAGATCTTCAGTGCGATCATAGCGCATCATATCACAAAAAGCCACGCTCATTATAAAGGTCCAAAAACACCCAAGAAGGAGACAAAACCGCATTCACCCCCGCCAGAGCGTCAGGACAGCGCGTGCGGAGAAGCACCCCCGTGGCCTGCACCCGCGCGGCCTGGGCACAGCGCAAGGCGGCCGCGCAAGGCCGCGCGACCGCGCAAGGCCTCACACTGTATGACCGCATTGCGTGAAGCCATTCACTGCGTGGTTGTGCAAGGCCGACACTGCGCGGCCACACAAGGCCACACGACCACGTAAGGCTGCATTCCGCGTAGTCGCACCCCACGCGACCGCGCACTGCACAGCCGCTCACCATGCACGGCCACGGCCACGCACTGTGTGGCCACGCCTCGCACGCGCGCACTATGCCTGGACCACCCCGCGTCAGCGTGCGCATTCCACGCCCGTGCGCATCGTGACTACCACCGTCGGTGACTTTTGTTGTCTCCAGCCACCTCCGCCGCCACCAGCTACCTACGACCGCCGCCGCCTTCGGGCACCTTGCCCGAGCCGCCTAAACTTCCTGGAGGGCACTCTGTCATTTCGGCAAAATTGGTGATCCAGAAGATCTAAACACAGCGACGTCATTCACTAGCACAAATCACTCTCTAGCGCAATTACCACCATAATCTTCCATAAAACTATAAATAGGTCTCTCAGGCCTTCATTTGAAGATAAACAACTCTAGAGGCAAGAGAGAGCTCTGAGGTTTTCCGGCGTGATCGTGGACTTAGGCTGATTCTCTTATAAAGAATTCTCTCCACTCTCCTCCTCGCACTAAGGCTTCAATATGCTCCAAGTCATGTTTATCGCCTCCGCGAGAGCGCTCTCATTAAGGTTCCGCATCAATGAGAGCGCCCCCTCCAGAAACTCCGTGAACTTGGAAAATTTTCCAGCCGAAATGCTCCCACCCAGGTTCCGCGAGCTCAGCATCATTCCAATGCCGGGGCGTTTCCATCGAGGCGTCGAGGACTTAACCATTTTTCCTTATTTTTTGCACCTGTATCGATGTAGCGGTCTATCACCATTCGTGATCAAACCCAACTTTGTAAAACTCCGAGAAGCTGGTGGATTTTGGCCTGACATAGCTCTAGCCCTTCGTGATCAATCCAAACTCTGCAAAACTCCGAAAAGCTAGGAAAGACCGGGCAACCTGCAACATATATATATATATACACACACGAGTGCCCGACACGGGGCTCCGCCCCTACTGCCAATCACGACAGTACCCAACCCGCCCCTACAGTACCGCGCGACTGTACCCGGCCCACTCCCGGATCCGGATCCCCTGGAGTTTCTATTTGAACTCCAAGGGGTGGAGTTCCGATTTTGCGAATAAGTGGGGCGGAATCAGAAAAATTGGTTAACATGAAAGTTCTAGATATCCCGAGACGAATAACTTTCATGTTGAACACTTTTTGATTTGAAGTCGTTTAGACCCCCGATTTAATTATTTTCGGACAGAATTTTTTCGGGGCCCAAATCGGGGGTCTAAACGACTTCAAATCAAAAAGTGTTCAACATGAAAGTTATTCGTCTCGGGATATCTAGAACTTTCATGTTAACCAATTTTTCTGATTCCGCCCCACTTATTCGCAAAATCGGAACTCCACCCCCTGGAGTTAGAATAGGAACTCCAGGGGATCCGGATCACTATCTCCCTCTCTTTCTCTAGGTTTAAGTGATCTAGTTTTTTTTTTTAATGAGAAAATAATGCACGATGTAGATTCAATTTTTGGACTTTTGGACTCTTTTGAATGACCTAGATGCAATTAAAATTACATCTTTATAGTAGATAAAGATATAATATGTATATATATATTTTAATTTTGGTGCGAACTTATTTTGCTGTGAATATTTTTCAGGTTTATGTACTGTTTTATTATTACCTTTACTACTTGGCTTCACATTTCTGTCAATATTTTAAATTTAGTACTTTAAATTTCAATTTCATCTATTAAATTTAAACATGAAGTTGAATATCAAAATTATTAATTTTAATTTATGTGACAGAATTTTTGCCTAAGGCTGAATAATGAATTTAGAATTGTCTTCAGATCTAACTGTTGCACAATTACTGCTAAAAACAGAGCCTACAAGTTAAATGGAAAAAATATCATCTGGTTAAACAGTTGTTTTTTAATTTTGTCTCTCTTTATTAATTTTTTTTATTTTTAAAATGTGTTTTTCTTTACTTTAAAAATATGCTCTCATATAGACAAAATACTCTAACTACAATAAAAAATGTGTTCTCCGTCGCTCGCAAATCCTTGTGTACAGCGCAAAAAAAAATGACGAGCATAGTATAACACTCAGTGGTTTGCGAATGTCCGGAGCACTGTTGGGCCAAGACAATGTCATGTCCAAAATAATATCGCGTGAAGATACTGTCGCGATTGATCATAGGAACAAAGCTCGTGTCTGTCACTATATTTATAAAAGAGCTACTATCATAACTTGATACACAATCAATTTATCTAACACTCATTAGCTAACTCGTTGGAAATGCAGTAAATCAACTCACGGATGTCCTCTCAACTAGCAATGAGAGGAAAAATGGGGGCAACAAAATCTTTCAATAACAAATTTTAAAATATTGCATTATAGAGTTCCACGAGATGCGCTACGCCACTGTACAAATCTCCAAGAATCCGCACATTTTAAAGTGGGTTTTTGCCAGGCCATTATTTGGGCCTAGTTTAGGGTATGAGCCATAGTGAAAGTACGTATGTGGCCAATCGAACCTAGCCCAATTAGTAATTTTAAATTTCAATGGAATTTATATTTTATGCATTTTGCTTAAAATGATACATTGTAACTACCCGCACATATGCTGGATACCTACAAAATTTTTGGAGCCTAAAAGGACAAGTCTAGTTGATGCAGTTGGGAACTGGCGGTCAGAGAATGAGGGATGCTTGTGATCACGCACGGGCTCTCAAACTTTCCGAAGGCAAGGTGACTTCCAAGTAGGTGACTTACAAAATGATTGTGAAACTTTTATTTAAATTGTAGTGTAAGATACATATATCAATTGAATATCTCCACCTCCTTTTGAATTCAAGCTCTGATTGCCAAAGATTTGAATGTCTAATCAATGATTATCCTCGTCATCTTCTTTAACTCGACGAATAGAAGCTTCTTGTGAAATCTGGACTTAATCTGAGAGACAAAAATCACAACCAAGCAATGGTAATCGTCGACTTAATATGAGAGACGAAAACCACAACCAAGCAACGGTAATCGTCGACCTCTATGCTAGGCCTCGGTACCCCTAAATACTGATTCTGATGGCCACACAAATTTGTCTGACATAAATAGTGGGAGAAGTTGTTTACACACAAAAAATCATGTTTCTAAGGAATCATGCCAAATTTTATTGGCTATATTTTGATGGATTTTAAAATCTACATATTTCTCGAATCACATCTATACAATTTTATTAGAAGAGGGGATCTAGCGCTTATTAGAAAAGAATCGAAGTGTAGAAAAATGGCTTAAAAAGAGGGAATGAAATTTTTTAGTGAATAATGGTAGAGTTTAAAGAAGTTATAGCTTCAAAGATCTTGGTTATATTTGGGAGTCAACCTATCATTCTAGCACTTAGCTTCATGAATAACTGATTGATCACCTCTTACCTTATGAGATTCTAATTACATTTATAATATGGAAGCAACTCAAGGACGGCGAAACAGTTCTGAGGTTTTAAACTATATAACTATGTAGAATCAACTATATATCTAATGCCTCAAAATAGTTAGAACTTGAAAGATTGGATTCCATCTCAGGATTGTGAATCACCAGAGGACTTGACTTTCAATGCAACAAATGGATCCAAAATGTTACCAAATAATCCTTCAGTAGAAATTTTTTGTGGGGAGTTTGCATCAGAAGTGTAATATGAATGCATGTTGGGGGTCTATCTAATTATTATAATAATCTGTAGAATCGGTAACCATCTTAAAGATAAATTTACAATGGGAGCATTCTCAACTAAATTAAGTCTCATGATTTTGTTCTTTCCAAGTTCTGACATGTAAAAACTTGCTATAAACTTTCTAGTCATGTGCACACAATTTTGAGTTAAGATATTTTCATTATATTGCCTCACACGATGTTGGGTATGATGTAATAGTTTGTCAGCTCTTTTAAAATTTTAGATCATCTGAAAAATCAGAAGGACCAACCTAACGCTAAATATTTTGTTTTGTTTGTTTCTTACAATAAACAAGTATTTTTCAAGGAGGGTACATCTACATTGCCAATAATGGTAAAGTGGAATAAATAAACTTTATTTGTCATGTACTCACTTTAATGAGGTTTACTACGAGACCTTTGTTATCACATTTCGATGTTAGAACTTTCATTCCAATACAATTGTGAAACACTATACAAAGTTCCCCATATAACATACTAGATATTTTTTCTTGCTCATGGTAGAGTGATTTGTTGAGTTGTAAACTTTTGAGCACTTCAACATCTCCACCAAACCAATGAGCATGTAAATCATCCCTATAAAATGTTACAAAATCTATAGTCCCTCAAATACTCAATTGTGTCAATTCTTCCAAAATATTACGAAGGGAAAAACTTAATATGATTTTATTATCTTTACGGAGGACTCATTTGAAACTTTCCATAATTGTCCAATGTATCTATATATGTAACGCCCCCGATTTTTCAGTGATTTATTTAATTTCTTATTTGACGTATTATGACGTCAGAGCGTTATGTTAGCGCGTGTTGGTCATGTGACGTTGTTAGAGCGTGCTCTTAGCTCTTTAGGTTTTCCTGCGTGGCTTGGTGATGTCTGGTAGCAAGATTCCATAGCGTGCCGGAGTCTGTTGGTGTCTCGGTGGAGCTTCTTGGGGAATACTTGTGTTTTGGTTTCGGGAGGAATTTGCCCGAGTTTTGTTCGTCGGATTTTGATACCGACTTTGTCGTTAGCGCGTTTTGCGTTCGTTAGGTTTGACCGGCAAAATTTTGGGATTTGCGTCGGGAGTGGAAAATTTTACATTAGGGAATTAGATCGGCTAATTTTAGACTTGCTCGTCAAGTTTCGTCGCGTTCCGAGCATTTTTGGAGGCTCGGCGCGCGATTGAAGTTTTGTATGTTTTCGCGTACGCCGTTAACTTTAGAAATTTTTATCTCGAAAACGGTGCGTCGGAATTCGATTTCGACTTCGCCGTTGGATTCGTAGCGTCGTCATTCGTCTACGGTGCGAATTTCGTTCGATTCGGCGCGCGTTTGGCCCTCCGTAACGATATAATGTTATATCATTATTATTAATAATTACTTTTAATATAAATATTGTTATTACATATATATATATATATATATATATATATATATATATATATATATATATATATATATATATATAAAGAATATAAAAAAAAGAAAAAGAAGGAGAGGGAATTGGTGAGAATTCTCACCGAATCAGCCCCCCCCCCCCCTCCCTCCTTGCCTTTCCCGCCGAACCAGCAGCCCCCCCTTTGTTATATGTATATAATAAAATACTAATTATCATTATTAGTAATAATTATAATATTATTATTAATATTATTATTAAGTATATATATATATATATATAAAGGCCCCTTTCTTCCCCCGAACTAGCAGCCCCCCCCTCCTGTGCGAGAGAAAACGAGGGCGGAATCCTCTCGTTCGCGAACCTTCCGGCGGCCGCCACCGCCGATCCGGTGGACGGAATCTCGATCTGATCGCGGCGTTGGAAAGCTCTCAACGAGAGCTTCGAGATCGCGGTAAGCTTTTCCCGTTTCGGTGATCGTTTCGCCATAGATTTTTCGGCCCTAACCCCGGTTGTTCGTTTTTTCGTAGATCTCGTCTCCGCGTGCCCCCTTTTGGACGAATCTACATGGTGGAGTATTTTGGGTGGACGTTTTCAAGAACGATTTGAGGCAAGTGGATTTCTCCCCTCTTGCGTGCCTCCATGGGTTGTATTTCGCCTTATTAACTCTCCTTGTCGTAGAATACCGGAGTAGTATAGGTGAGATTAGAAATATTCCTAGGTTAGGGCTTGTAGTTGGCCTAAACTAGGAGGATATCAGAATTTATTTTAAGTTGAATTCGGCGGGTAGGGGGAAATAATTCGGCGGGTAGGGGGAAATAATTCGGCGGGTAGTGGGAAATAATTCGGCGGGTATCGCCGAATTTAGGTTAAGTCTATTTCGGCGGATTTTGCTTGTAGAACTTGGTAGTTTCTAAGTGGCGTTGTCGGCTAGTTTTGGTGCCGAATCGTGGATCCTTAGCATGTGGTAGCTGGGTTTCTGAGGGAGTATGGTACCAGGGGAGTTCGAGCCGTGGCCACCACCATTCCCTCCTTTGGACATTTTGGGTTCCTGTAAGAGGTTGGAACTCTATGTGTGTGGATCCTGTGGCGGCCCCTTTAGTACTCTTGAGACACCTGGACCTGGTTATTCGGTTGTGACTGTTCTTAGTCTCCGACACAGGTTTGGGATTTGTGCCAGTGCTAACGATTTACAAGTTTAGGACTGTTAGTTCCTTTCATACTGTTCATTTGACGCATATTGGTTCCCTTACTGCCTCTGCAGGCTTGAGCGGAATTTGGTACGTTTTAGTACTTGTTGCATTTCTATCACCTTTCTGATTGTTACTCTTACATTTTTTTTTGGGTTCTTAGCTGAGGTTTTCATCATTTCTCTTGCAGGGTTGGTAACCCTTTTCTTTCTGCTCTTTTCATTCGATTATTATCTGATGTTTCTTTGCCACTTGTTTTATTATTTCTTGCTGAGGTGTTCTTCTTTTGAATGCCTCAGGTTCAGGTCTGTAGCCGGCTGAGCGGCTAATTTCAGGAGTTTCCTTGTGAACTGCGTGGTGGCAGTGTTTTCCTCACCTGTTGAGATAGTTCTTTAGCTTTGTAGTAGTACAGACATACATGCTCGCCAGCGAGTTCGTGTCAGGTTGTTGACGCTCGTTGGTGATTTTTCCTTGGTGATACTAAGTCTTTGCTTAGCTGCTAGTTTACTTGTTATGTGGTAGTTTCACTTGCTCTCTGGGAATGTTTTATGCTAGGTTGCTAGTTACCTTAAAACCTATAAGAACTACTATATGTATTGCATGATCAGCATGTTTTACAAAAGCTCAATCATTATTTTCCAAATGCGTAAAAAAGATTGTTTTCTTTATAAATATTATAAATTGAAATCTAGGGTCTTGCTTAGTGTAAGTTGTCCTCTTAGGACACTTATGCGTTCTTTTAGGATGTTAAACTTAAATGAAGTATTTTTCCGCTACGTATAGAAATAGTTTTCAAACCGTGGACTATCTGATCCACTGAGCCGAGTGATACGACCAATTAATTTAAAATCAGTTTTCTATTCATTTTAACTTATGATTTGAAGGATTAGAGTGTTGTCTGAGCGTTAGCAGTTATCCCCTGCTTGGCGTGGCATCACAGCTCGTAGTTATCTCGTGCTCTGATTGATTCATAAATGAGAAAAATGTGGGTTGTGACAGTTGGTATCAGAGGGAGGTTGCTTGACAAATTGTCGGGCAACCTTTCCCTGTTAGTATTAGATGTTTAGCGTCATATCATACACACACCGACATGTCATCAGTACGTCTTGGCTGAAGCACGGACACTACACTCATAGCATAACATGAAGTATACGGGGCATATTATTTATTTATGGGGTGCATAATATGTGTTTGTATATGGATCCACCATAGGAGGCAACCTGTGAGGGTTATGTATTTATGGGGTGCATAACCTCACCACATGAATGCGTTTAGCACGTTTTCTTTTTTGTTGCATGGAAATGTTATGTATTTATGGGGTGCATAACATTTTCATGTGTACGCCGCTCATAACATGCATTAAGGCTTTTTTTAGAATGCATAGCATAATCATGCATAACATAACATTGCATAAGCACAACGTGCCAAGCTAAAGATTTGCAGGATGACATGTGTACACACATAATTTTTTTGAGTCAAAAAGAGTATAAATTCATGCATTCCCGATCTAGGCATAAGAGTTAGTGTGATGATAGTGAATCATCGTAGGATAAGCATAACATCATTATTGAAAATCCCAGAGTAAGTTAGCAGCATGAGCAAGTACTTAAGTATGTATTGTTTGTACTATGTTGTTTGGTTCTAGTGGGTGGGCTAGGTTTTTGATTAGTGCTTTGTTGTTCCATTAGAATGTCGAGGCGTCCTTCGACAAGGTTGACTCCCCAATCGGAGGGAGAATCTTCAGGTGCGCAGAGTAGTGCAATGATAGAAGGTCTGCGACAAAGCAATGAAGCCTTGTCAAAGCAAGTAGTGGATTTGCAGTCTCGGGTCCAGTCCTTGTTAGCAGTTGTGGCAGGACAAATTCCGAGAGTTCAGGACCCTGCTGTGGGTCAAGCTGTTCCTGTTCCCCCTGCTCCTCTGGTGCCTCCGGTCGTGGTGCCACCAGAGATGACCTTTATTTCACAGTTTCAGCGACTTAGGCCTCCGACGTATGATGGTAAGACAGATTACATGGTCTTAGACGATTGGATGATATCAATCGAGGAGATGTTCTCATACTCAGGGATCACTGATAATCAGAAAGGTGATAGAAATGCAACAAGTATTAAAACGTACCAAATTTCGCTCAAGCCTGCAGAGGCAGTAAGGGAACCAATATGCGTCAAATGAACAGTATGAAAGGAACTAACAGTCCTAAACTTGTAAATCGTTAGCACTGACACAAATCACAAACCTGTGTCGGAGACTAAGAACAGTCACAACCGAATAACCAGGTCCAGGTGTCTCAACAGTACTAAAGGGGCCGCCACAGGGTCCACACACATAGAGTTCCAACCTCTTACAGGAACCCAAAATGTCCAAAGGAGGGAATGGTGGTGGCCACGGCTCGAACTCCCCTGGTACCATACTCCCTCAGAAACCCAGCTACCACATGCTAAGGATCCACGATTCGGCACCAAAACTAGCCGACAACGCCACTTAGAAATTACCAAGTTCTACAACCAAAACCCACCGAAATAGACTTAACCTAAATTCGGCGATACCCGCCGAATTATTTCCCACTACCCGCCGAATTATTTTCCCCTACCCGCCGAATTATTTCCCCCTACCCGCCGAATTATTTCCCCCTACCCGCCGAATTCAACTTAAAATAAATTCTGATATCCTCTTAGTTTAGGCCAACTACAAGCCCTAACCTAGGAATATTTTTAATCTCACCTATACTACTCCGGTATTCTACGACAAGGAGAGTTAATAAGGCGAAATACAACCCATGGAGGCACGCAAGAGGGGAGAAATCCACTTGCCTCAAATCATTCTTGAAAACGTCCACCCAAAATACTCCACCACGTAGATCCGTCCAAAATGGGGCACGCGGAGACGAGATCTACGAAAAAACGAACAACCGGGGTTAGAGCCGAAAAATATATGGCGAAACGGTCACCGAAACGGGAAAAGCTTACCGCGATCTCGAAGCTCTCGTCGAGAGCTTTCCAACGCCGCGATCAGATCGAGATTCCGTCCACCGGATCGGCGGCAGCGGCCGCCGGAAGGTTCGCGAACGAGAGGATTCCGCCCTCGTTTTCTCTCGCACAGGAGGGGGGGGGGCTGCTGGTTCGGGGGAAGAAATGGGTCTTTTTTTATATATATATACTTAATAATAATATTAATAATATTATTATAATTATTACTAATAATGATAATTAGTATTTTATTATATACATATAACAAAAGGGGGGGGGGGGGCTGCTGGTTTGACGGGAAAGGCAGGGGGGCTGATTCGGAAAGGCAAGGGGGGGGGGGGGGGGGGGGGGGGGGGGGGCTGATTCGGTGAGAATGGTAAACCATTCTCACCGATTCCCTCTCCCCCTTTTTCTTTTTTTCTTTTTTTTATATTCTTTATATATATATATATATGTGTAATAATAATATTTATATTAAAAGTAATTATTAATAATAATGATATAACATTATATCGTTACGGAGGGCCAAACGCGCGCCAAATCGAACGAAATTCGCACCGTAGGCGAATGACGACGCTACGAATCCAACGGCGAAGTCGAAATCGAATTCCGACGCACCGTTTTCGAGATAAAAATTTCTAAAGTTAACGGCGTACGCGAAAACATACAAAACTTCAATCGCGCGCCGAGCCTCCAAAAATGCTCGGAACGCGACGAAACTTGACGAGCAAGTCTAAAATTAGCCGATCTAATTCCCTAATGTAAAATTTTCCACTCCCGACGCAAATCCCAAAATTTGGCCGGTCAAACCTAACGAACGCAAAACACGCTAACGACAAAGTCGGTATCAAAATCCGACGAACAAAACTCGGGCAAATTCCTCCCGAAACCAAAACACAAGCATTCCCCAAGAGGCTCCACCGAGTCACCAACAGACTCCGACTCGCTAGGGAATCTTGCTACCAGGCATCACAAAGCCACGCAGGAAAACCTAAAGAGCTAAGAGCACGCTCTAACAACGTCACATGACCAACACGCGCTAACATAACGCTCTGACGTCATAATACGTCAAATAAGAAATTAAATAAATCACTGGAAAATCGGGGGCGTTACAGTCACTCCCCCTAAAAGAAAGTTTCGTCCCGAAACTTTACGCATAAAAACTTTCAATGGATATTTCAGTTGGTAGATGTGGCTCGCCAAGTAGTTTGGAAGTGTCTGAGCCTTCATGGATTTCTCTTACGAGGCTTCATCAGAAGGACGATCCTGATCTACAGCACCTTCATAATACAACTGAGAAGGGGGAGCTACCTGACTTTTCGATCGATAACGCGGGCACTCTAAAGTACCGCGGTAGATTTTGCGTCCCCAATTTTCGAGATATTCGAGTTAAGTTGTGTAGTGAGGCACACGGTTTAAGTGTGGCCTACCATCTAGGGTCTACAAAAATGTATAAGGACTTGAAACAAATTGCCTGGTGGATTGGGATGAAGGGTGACATTGCAAGGTTTGTGTCAGAATGTTTTACGTGCAAAAGAGTTAAGGCTGATCATGGAAGGCATGGTGGGAAGTTGGCGCCCTTAGAGATTCCAACTTGGAAGTGGGAGAGTATCTCAATGGATTTCATTACTGGTTTGCCGAGATCTCCCCGAGGGCATGACTTTGTTTGGGTGATTGTTGATAGATTAACAAAGTGTGCGCACTTCGTACCCTTTCAGATTGGTTACTCGATGAAAAAGATAGCGGAATTATATTTGAATGAAGTTATCAGGTTACATGGAGTACCCGTAAGTATAGTATTAGATCGAGACTCTAGGTTTACGTCTCGTTTCTGGAAGAGCCTTCAAGAAGGATTGGGAACTGACTTCAGATATTCTACCGCATATCATCCACAGACCAATGGTCAAACGGAGTGTGTTAATCAGATTGTGGAAGATATGATCCGTTGTTATATATTAGACCACGGAGGAGCGTGGGATGAACGCTTGAGGTTGATGGAGTTCGCATACAATAACACTTATCAAGAGAGTCTGCAAATGGCTCCTTTCGAAGCGCTATATGGAAGACGATGTAGAACTCCTCTATTTTGGGCTGAGGTTGGTGAGAGGCCGCTGTTAGGTCCAGATGCCTTAGAAGAAATGGAAGTCTCTGTAAAGCTTATTCGAGACAAGCTTCGGATAGCTCAAGAGCGATACGAGAAGAACGCCAATCGGCGTAGGTCCGTTTTGGAATATTCTGTGGGGGACATGGTATTCCTTAAGGTTTCCCCGATGGTTGGAGTGAAGAGGTTCGGTAAGAACCACAAGTTGGACCCGAGGTATGTGGGACCATTTGAAATTGTGAAGCGGATTGGTGTGTCAGCCTACAAGTTTAAATTGCCCGCAAATTTTCCTGGCGTGCACAATGTTTTTCACGTGAGCCAATTGCGGAGGTGCGTGCTAAGTGACAGACAAGTTCTGGATGCAGTGCCCCAGTTGGAGCCTAACCTTTCCTACGTGGAAGTTCCTATTCGTGTTCTGGATGTGCAAGATCGAGTGTTGCGGAGGAAGACAATACCGATGGTAAAGATTCTATGGAGAAACCAAGACGCGGAGAGCGCGACTTGGGAGTTGGAGTCAGCTATGAGGGAGGCACATCCTCATCTGTTCTCCTAGCTTTTCTCGGTATGCATTCGATAACCCATGGTTTTTTTTCCTTCTATGGTAGAAGTTTTTATGCGTAAAGTTTCGGGACGAAACTTTCTTTTAGGGAGAGTGACTGTAACGCCCCCGATTTTCCAGTGATTTATTTAATTTCTTATTTGACGTATTATGACGTCAGAGCGTTATGTTAGCGCGTGTTGGTCATGTGACGTTGTTAGAGCGTGTTCTTAGCTCTTTAGGTTTTCCTGCGTGGCTTGGTGATGCCTGGTAGCAAGATTCCCTAGCGAGCCGGAGTCTGTTGGTGACTCGGTGGAGCCTCTTGGGGAATGCTTGTGTTTTGGTTTCGGGAGGAATTTGCCCGAGTTTTGTTTGTCGGATTTTGATACCGACTTTGTCGTTAGCGCGTTTTGCGTTCGTTAGGTTTGACCGGCCAAATTTTGGGATTTGCGTCGGGAGTGGAAAATTTTACATTAGGGAATTAGATCGGCTAATTTTAGACTTGCTCGTCAAGTTTCGTCGCGTTCCGAGCATTTTTGGAGGCTCGGCGCGCGATTGAAGTTTTGTATGTTTTCGCGTAAGCCGTTAACTTTAGAAATTTTTATCTCGAAAACGGTGCGTCGGAATTCGATTTCGACTTCGCCGTTGGATTCGTAGCGTCGTCATTCGCCTACGGTGCGAATTTCGTTCGATTCGGCGCGCGTTTGGCACTCCGTAACGATATAATGTTATATCATAATTATTAATAATTACTTTAATATAAATATTATTATTACATATATATATGTATATATATATATATATAAAGAATATAAAAAAAAGAAAAAAAGGAAAAGGGGGGGAGAGAATCGGTGAGAATGGTTTACCATTCTCACCGAATCAGCCCCCCCCCATTGCCTTTCCCGCCGAACCAGCAGCCCCCCTTTTGTTATATGTATATAATAAAATACTAATTATCATTATTAGTAATAATTATAATAATATTATTAATATTATTATTAAGTATATATATATAAAAAAAGGCCCCTTTGTTCCCCCGAACCAGCAGCCCCCCTCCCGTGCGAGAGAAAACGAGGGCGGAATCCTCTCGTTCGCGAACCTTCCGACGGCCGCCACCGCCGATCCGGTGTACGAAATCTCGATCTAATCGCGGCGTTGGAAAGCTCTCGACGAGAGCTTCGAGATCGCGGTAAGCTTTTCCCGTTTCGGTGACCGTTTCGCCATAGATTTTTCGGCCCTAACCCCGGTTGTTCGTTTTTTCGTAGATCTCGTCTCCGCGTGCCCCCTTTTGGACGGATCTACGTGGTGGAGTATTTTGGGTGGACGTTTTCAAGAACGATTTGAGGCAAGTGGATTTCTCCCCTCTTGCGTGCCTCCATGGGTTATATTTCGCCTTATTAACTCTCATTGTCGTAGAATACCGGAGTAGTATAGGTGAGATTAGAAATATTCCTAGTTTAGGGCTTGTAGTTGGCATAAACTAAGAGGATATCAGAATTTATTTTAAGTTGAATTCGGCGGGTAGGGGGAAATAATTCGGCGGGTAGGGGGAAATAATTCGGCGGGTAGGGGGAAATAATTCGGCGGGTAGTGGGAAATAATTCGGCGGGTATCGCCGAATTTAGGTTAAGTCTATTTCGGCGGGTTTTGGTTGTAGAACTTGGTAGTTTCTAAGTGGCGTTGTCGGCTAGTTTTGGTGCCGAATCGTGGATCCTTAGCATGTGGTAACTGGGTTTCTGAGGGAGTATGGTACCAGGGGAGTTCGAGCCGTGGCCACCACCATTCCCTCCTTTGGACATTTTGGGTTCCTTTAAGAGGTTGGAACTCTATGTGTGTGGACCCTGTGGCGGCCCCTTTAGTACTCTTGAGACACCTGGACCTGGTTATTCAAGTGGGACTGTTCTTAGTCTCCGACACAGGTTTGGGATTTGTGTCAGTGCTAACGATTTACAAGTTTAGGACTGTTAGTTCCTTTCGTACTGTTCATTTGACGCATATTGGTTCCCTTACTACCTCTGCAAGCTTGAGCGGAATTTGGTACGTTTTAGTACTTGTTGCATTTTTATCACCTTTCTGATTGTTACTCTTACATTTTGTCTCTTTTTTTTTTGGATTCTTAGCTGAGGTTTTCAGCATTTCTCTTGCAGGGTTGGTAACCCTTTTCTTTCTGCTCTTTTCATTCGATTATTATCTGATGTTTCTTTGCCACTTGTTTTATTATTTCTTGCTGAGGTGTTCTTCTTTTGAATGCTTCAGGTTCAGGTCTGTAGCCGGCTGAGCGGCTAATTTCAGGAGTTTCCTTGTGGACTGCGTCGTGGCAGTGTTTTCCTCACCTGTTGAGGTAGTTCTTTAACTTTGTAGTAGTACAGACATACATGCTCGCCAGCGAGTTCGTGTCAGGTTGTTGACGTTCGTTGGTGATTTTTCCTTGGTGATACTAAGTCTTTGCTTAGCTGCTAGTTTACCTGTTATGTGGTAGTTTCACTTGCTCTCTGGGAATGTTTTATGCTAGGTTGCTAGTTATCTTAAAACCTATAAGAACTACTATACGTATTGCATGATCAACATGTTTTACAAAAGCTCAATCATTATTTTCCAAATGCGTAAAAAAGATTGTTTTCTTTATAAATATTATAAATTGAAATCTAGGGTCTTGCTTAGTGTAAGTTGTCCTCTTAGGACACTTATGCGCTCTTTTAGGATGTTAAACTTAAATGAAGTATTTTTCCGCTACGTATAGAAATAGTTTTCAAACCGTGGACTATCTGATCCACTGAGCCGAGGGATACGACCAATTAATTTAAAATCAGTTTTCTATTCATTTTAACTTATGATTTGAAGGATTAGAGTGTTGCCTGAGCGTCAGCAGTTATCCCCTGCTTGGCGTGGCATCACAGCTCGTAGTTATCTCGTGCTCTGATTGATTCATAAATGAGAAAAATGCGGGTTGTGACAACCTACCTGCTAACTCTCAACTAATATGTGGCCAAATGATTGAGTTACTAACTTTTGAGTTTTTTGACATGCCTTCTAAGTTCTAACTCCTATAGAATTGTAGATCATTTTTATAAAATCACTCATAATTTGTGGTGCCTATTGTGCCAAATTTTTCAAATTAATATGAAGAGAGAAGCTTTATACATTTTTTACTTTCTTCCTAAATGACACATGGAAACGCATCATGATTACCTCTTATGCCTGTTTATTAGTTCATTATCAATTGATACATGGTCAAAGCATCCTTTTATTTATCAATTAAATAATGAAATAAAGAAAAATCTTTGGAGAATTTTCAATGCTTCACTATGTAAGTCCACATAATTTTCAACATTGATACATTACTTCTTTGATCAAGGAGTTTTTCTTGAGTCTCTAGGGAAGCTCAGTTTATAATTACCTAATGAGATTTACTACCCCGATTCAAGCTGACTTTTTCGTTAATTATGCAAAAGCATACGTTGTCACATCGACAACAAATCAAGGAATGCACTAAACTCAAGCATGGATCACCCAACAAGATGCGACCATTAGATTTATATCTTCTTTTCCATCCAAGTAAAAATATACTTCAAAAACCTCGTCATCTTGTTCCCAACAATATTAATCAAATAAAGTATTAAGAAAACCATAAGTGATATGTATCTTTTATTGTAGTATTTGTACCATTTTCTATGGAGAGAAGGAGATTGAGTGTTTCATGATCAACATGGGTATTTGATTTCATTTTCTATAAGAGTAAAGCCGAAATCCACTCATGTTAAAAACCATGTTGAGGGGCAACTATTACATGCATAAAAGTCTACAAACATTGAAAATTTTATTATGAAGGTTCTTTTCTTACATTTGGTAATATGTTGTGGATGTGACCTTCTATATTATATGTGCAATGCAAGACACACTTTGTAATGCATTACCCACAGAAATGTAATTCGATATAAAAAAATAGTTAGTCGTTTTTGTTTAAGAAAAGTATTTTAGTATTGATGGTGGGAAAGTTCTGTTCTCACCGCCACTGCTGTCTTGCAGGCATTTGGTTTTCGGTGCTGGAAAAATATTTGTGTGAAAAGGGAACTTAAGTTTTTGGAATGCAATGAACCCTATGATTTCTAGGAAAGCTAAAATAAGTTTTCTACTTTCATGTTTCTCCTCTCGTAGATCTACATCTTCATTTTTCTCCTACCGCTTTTCCTCTCAATATTTTTTCTGGCATCTCTAATCCATCACTGGTTTCCCACCATTACTTTTCTTTCTGTCGCAATCGTCCCAAAGAGCTTAAGAAAGAAATTTTCAAATTCACATTTCACGTGTGATCTAGTTTCCCATATGCTAATAGTCCACCAATTACCAAGATTATCACATAAATGAATACCATATTCTCCTACACTGAAAAAAAATTTTTAACTCCTCATACACATTCATGACATGGGGATCTAAGGTGCCCCGAGGAAGGATAATTCACCTTGGAGCTCTGAGAAGATAAAATTCCTTCCCGCGAGGGCGACTATTATAAACAAGGCTTCCGCTGACAATTCGCCGGAGGCCTTGACGGGAATTTTACTTACGGATTTAGGTTGGAGTAGAAAATAAAAGAAACAACATTTATTTCATTGCTTTTAAATTACATTTGGATTCAATTTATAGATTTGATATCGAAATAGTCGTTGGTCCTTACAATAATAAAATGACATGAATTTTTGCAGGTGATGGTTGTACAACCCTGTGTTCGGCAAGTGGACCCAATATGGCAGAGCGAAGTGAGCCCCTCGGGATAAGCCATGGGATCACGAGTCCCAGGCGAGCCCCGAGGGGGGGGGGGGGGGGCAGCCCGCATCCTCCAAGCAGGCGGTTGAGCAGGAGCAACCCGACCCATCAACCCGGTAGGCAGACGAGCCGACCCACATCTGCCAAGCAGGCAAGCGAATTGCGGGAGTCGCCCCGCACCCGTTTAGGATGCGGGCGAGCTTGCAGAAAGCGGCTCGCACCCGCCTAATAGGCAGGCGAGTCGCGGGAGTAGGGCCGCACCCGTCCAGGGGACTGGCGAGCTGGCTCGAGCTCCCTCCCGTGTATGAGGTGCTAATAAAAGAATATATTCTCTCAATAACATGATTTTCTGAGAGATCATAAAGGAATAATTCTTTCAATCACATGATTTTGTTGCAATAACTTTATCTCGAGTGACATAAGACTCCAACTTCAAACTGTCGTTTTGCCCGATCATGCAGGCATGAGAAAAAATTTTCCAAACTAATTTCAATTCCAACTCTAGAAATCCATCCTTCAGCCAAACAACAATATTAGAATTCAGATCAATTCTAATTCTCATAGGAATTGAATTTTGATGAATTTCGATTCTGCAATTCTATTTCTTGTGATCCGAACAGACCCTTAAATATTGGTTCAAACAATGATTAACTCATTCCGTCTGTCCATCCATTTGTGGATGATAGGGGGATCTAAAAGTGAGTGTGGTGTCATTTTGTTTGAATATAGCTCACGCCAAAACTCGCTCAAAAATTGAATCAGGGTCGAGACAACAGTTTCTAGCACGCCGTAGCGTTTTACAATTGGGCTATTAAACCCAGAAGGGAGCAAATCAAAGTGCGCCCCTTTAGAAGTCTATCCACAATCACTAGAATATTAGAGTAATTATTAGATAACGGTAAATGTATAATGAAATCTAGTGTGAAATCCGTCCACTTTGAGTTGGAATAGGCAATTGCTGTAATAAACTAATAGACGCGGTACTTAAAGATTTAGGCTGCGTTTGGAAGGACTTATTTTCACCGGTCAAGCGGTCACGACCGCATGAACCGGACCTTAATTAAGGCCGGGTTCATGCGATCGTGACCGCTTGACCGGTGAAAATAAGCCCTCCCAAACGGAGCCTTAATGTTTTAACAAATATCACAATTTTGCACATAACTGGCAATTTTCGAAGGATGGTGGGGCCAATAAAAATTGGTGGAAAGTCATTTATAGGTTCCAAAATTTTCGGAATGTCCACTAATTTAAGATTGTGGCTCGGAAATTCTAGGCTTCGTTTGGGGGATTTATTTTCACCTTAATTAAGATCCGCTAACCGCTTGACCAGTGAAAATAAATCCCCCAAATAGAACCTAGACTTTATCTCAAGTGACAGTCGGGCATATACAATCGATTTTTGTAAAAAAAATGGCCTCACTGTTTTCGTCGATCTGGGGGTGCAGCGGGTAGTGTGAGCAATCTCATTGGCCAGTGCGTCCTTTTTATAACAAAAATCTAAATTTTGTAAAATGGGTAAATGTGAGTATGAAAAATATTTGTAAAATCAGTGAAGAATAAGGTGTAGACAACCCAGGATCTTCGCATCGGGATAACACTTCAGCGACCTTATTTTGCGGGATGGGTTTATATACGATAGTGTAGTTATAATCCGACCAACATTTTATATAAAATATTTTGTTGCTTCAGGGTTGTAATGAGTTGATCGGGAAGATGATGTAGCGTCTTATGATCCTTGCGGAAGATGAACAAGGATTTCAAGAGATATTGACGTCATTTAGAAACAACTAATGTAATGGCAAGAAGTTCTATGACATAGGTAGAAAGAGTGCATTCCAGTTCTATAAACTTGTTACTGTAAAAAGGGAGCGGATGGCCGTTTTGTATTAGGACTGCCCCTAGTCTTAAACCCAGACTCATCAGTGTCCATATTTGGTTTGTTACCAAATATTATGTTATGGGTCACACACCGTTAATTATCTAGTGGTTATGTTATTATGAGTATGTAGGTGTCGAGTCGAGCGTATGGGTCGAGTTGTATTAGTCAAGTCATATTGAGTCGAGTCGTGATTACGAGTTATTACCGTCTTAGTATTTTTAATGTTTCACATATTTTACTTTAACCCATGTCATCATAGTCCTATATATAAGCCCACTTAGAACTTATATGAGATGTTAAAGAATTAAATCAATTTCTCTATCTCTCTAACTCTCCCATTCTCTCTAAGTCACCTCTTCTCTTCCTCTAGTTGTTCTCCTCTCATCCTCATTCTAGGGTTACGAACCTGATGGGTTCTTTCTGAATTTTTTTTAAGTCAAACCGATAGGATTTTGACCGAGAATACTATAGCAATACGACCCAACCAAGCAAGCCACACCCGCTCAAAAGGCCTGAAATCACCCCGAAAGAGGAGCGAGGCCAAGCGCACACGCACACGCGAGCGACGAGCAAGCACCCAGCCCACGCGCGCGCGCAGCCCCAGCCCGCGAGCACGCGACCCCAGTCCATGCGTGCCCGCACAGGGCCGGCATGCGCGCGCGGCCTGCCCCGCACAACCCTTGCCCGCGCGGCGCGAACACGCAGTTGGTCCGCGCGTGCGTGCGCATGGCCGACATGTGCGGGTGCGGCCACCCCCCTGGGTGCGCGCACCGACAACCGTCATCGCCATCGCCGCCTTCTGCCACCGCCAGTTGCCACCATCAACGGGCACCCTGCCCGGGCTACCCGTTTATATTATTGTTCATGTTTGTTGAAATTTCACTAAATGATTAACGAAATAGCTTAATACCAAGTAAACACTTTCAAGACTATCAAGATGACACCTTGATCAAGCGGACAACGGAAAATCAGGCGCAGGAACACTCAACACACTTGTGTCAAGTAATTCAGATACACAAAGCTAAGCAAGAATCTTGTACTATTAAAAAATTTTCTTACATCGTCAGGCATACATGGCGAGACATACTTGCCAAGAATCTGGAGAAAGCAGAAAAATTACAATTTTGATCAAACTGCGCGGACTCAATGAGTAACCATCGGATCTGCTGCTAAAGCTATGGAGTCCGCAGAGGCCGCCTAGTCACAAGTCCGCAACAAGCCGCGCAGACAAACCGTTATTCCAGTGCTGAAAAGAACACAGTACGCCGAACTGTAAACCGCCTGACCGCGAGGTCGCCTAGTCGTCAGAACGAGCGGACGCTGCCACCAACTGAATCAAGCTGCCCAGTGGAGGACAACTTATTGAATAGAAGAACTAGTTGCAGAAGAGAAACTTCCTGGCCGCAAGCGACCTGTTGTTAACCGCTGGTTGAGACTGCGGAGTTCGCACCAACCTTAGAACCAAAATCCCGGCTCTTCAGTGCTGTCCGCACAACCTGCACAGCAAGAACCCGGTTAAACTTTTCAAACCGCGCGGATAGAAAATTCTAGTCCACAACAACTAATGACGAGTAGGCTTACTGTTCATTCAGTTCCTGTTGATGTGACGGTGTGTCCTATTTATAGGCACAGAGAGGAGTGTGATCACCTCCCCACCAATAGAAACACCACCCTAGCTCGCGACAAGCACAACATGTATCTGCACAACCTGCAGATACACACTGCAGACAGCCGCGACAAGCCGAAAGCCATCCCGCTAACAATCAACCAAATGGCCAGATAAAAAGGTCTAACCGCCGTCGCCAAAGAACTGCTGGACAAACCAAGCAGCAACCTCCGCAAGAACCACCACAGTCCGCACATCTTGCGGGCTCGACTCCAGTCCTCTCAGTCCACGTTAAGAGACGGAGAACGACAGGTACATGGAAAAAAACCAAGACCTCCTTCAATCTGCTGGAGCAAGCGGATACATATCAGCTCGCCCAACCTGGCCAACAAACCAAGCCTGCTGGAACTAGCGAACTACACTTCCAGTTCGCCTAGTTCACTAGCTTCAAACTGGTTCGCCAAACCGAGATCAAAACCGCCAATTCATACAACTACCTTCAAGAACACACCACCAGGCTGCCATCACCAGACTGCTCAGGCCGCACCATCAGTTCGCAGGACTATCCGCCCAGGCTGCGCTGTCTGCACGATCAACCCCCCACTTTCACTTCAATAATTTCAACACTCCCCCTTGAAGTGAGTAGTGGTGACCAAACCCAGCAGTCCTCGTAACCGAGTAAACGGCCCCTTCGACAACGGCTTCATGAAGATGTCCGCGATATTGTCCTCACTCCGAACATGTCCAACCACCAGAGATCCCTCCAACACCTTCTCACGAATGAAGTGGTGCTCAATCTCAATGTGTTTGGTTCGCGCGTGACAAACTTGATTATTAACCAGTTTAAGGGCACTTTCATTGTCACCGCGGAGAAGAGTAGTACCACGCACTTCTTCATGGACATCCTCTACTAGCCTCCTAAGCAAGATGGCTTTCTGAGCTGCCAAGGCCGAAGTCTTGTACCTTGCTTCCGTAGTAGAGACAGACACTGAGTCTTATTTTTTGCTGCACCAAGAAATACCGGCTGATCCACATGTGAAGATATAACTGTATGTTGACTTACGGTCGTCCGAATCTCCCCCATAATCAGCATCCGAGTATCTTTGAACAGTAAAGCCCGTGTCTCACCCGTAAAGGAGACCCATATCATAAGTTGACTTGACATACTTCAGAATGCTCCTTGCCGCCATCAGTTGAGGCTTTCGTGGATCCGCCATATACCGACTTACTCAGCCAACAATATAAGCTATGTCTGGCCTTGTAATGGTTAAGTAAATAAGGCTTCCAACCAAAGCTCAGAACATAAGAGGATCTGGAAGAATCCTCCCCTCATCTCGCCAAAGTTTAATGCCAGCCTCGAGAGGTGTAGAACTACTCCTCCCTTCACGCATGCCAAATCGTTAAACGATCCGTTCTGTATAGCTTTTTGGGAAACAAGTAAGCCGCTCTCTTTTCTCTCCACCTCTAGTCCAAGGAAGTGGTGGAGCTCACCCAAATCTTTCATTTCAAACCTTATAGTTAGCTCAGCCCTGAGCCTAGCTACCTCCTCCTTAGAGTTACCCATGATGATCGTGTCATCCACGTACAATAGCACCAAGACCAGAAGCTCCCCCTTCTTCTTGACGAACAAGCTCGAATTAGAATTAGAAGCAAGGTAACCGCAGAACTGGAGGTATAATGCAATCTTCCCATACCAAGCTCGAGGAGCCTGCTTCAAACCATAGAGGGCTTTCCGGAGCTTGCAGACATAGTCCGGGTGTTCTTCAGATATGTATCCCAGTGGCTGATCCATGAAGATGTCTTTGTCGATTTCCCCGTAAAGAAAAGCATTCCTTACATCTAGATGCCACATCTTCCAACCCTAGCAAGCCGCCAAGGCTATCACCATCCGAACTGAAGTCATCTTCGCCACTATACTGAATGTCTCTTCATAGTCTTTGTCGTACTGTTGTGAAAAACCTCGAGCTACAAGGCGAGCCTTGTGCCGCTCGATGCTTCCATCCGCCATCTTCTTCAACTTATATACCCACTTGCAGGTCACAGGAGTAACGCCAACAACCTTAGGCACAAGGTCCCAGGTCTCATTCTTCTTGAGTGAAGCCATCTCCTAATCCATGGCATCTTCCCACTCCTTGAATCCAGTGGCTTTATTAAATCTAGAAGGCTCCCGTTTATCCAGGGGGCCTGCAAAGAAACACGAGACGAAACTCACCGTATTTCCTTAGCTATACCGAGCTGGAGGCTTGATGGTCCTCTTCAATCTCCGAAGAATCTGACCCTTGCTCACCACCTCTGCTGCTTCTTTAGAATCAGCTCCATTCCCGAGCAAGCTTGGAGCATTGCCCCCTACTTCCTGAGCCAGAAGCCTCTGTCTCAGATCTTGATATACCTGGAGCTCCCGGTGACACAGACAGCTCCACCTGAAGATCTTCAACAACCTCCTTCTGCCCTCCATCAGATCTGCTCTCTTGTAACTCCACAGAGCTACCTCCATACGATGTCAGTCATCAAAGATAACGTCTCTTGATACAACAAACTTCTTCGTCACAGGATCCATACACTTCCATCCATTCTTCCGCTCGTCATAGCCTATAAAGACAAGCTTTCTTACCTTCACATCCAGCTTAGTCCTAAGAGCATCCAGAATGTGTACGTAGCAGGTTGAGCCAAACACCCGAAGCTATTCCATGCTAGGCTTCTCCTTAAACATCATCTCAATAGGAGACTTCATGTTGATCGGACTCAGAGGCATCCGATTGATGACATAAGATGCACAAGACATTCCCTCCGCACAGAAGGACCTAGGAATGCCTTTTGAATGAAGCCAACATTTGCAGGTATCCGTCAGATGACGGATCTTCCGCTCTGCTACTCCATTTTGTTGTGCAGTATGAACACAAGTGAGCTCTCTTTGGATCCCGTGCTTCATGCATAAGTTAGAGAACTCAGATGAAACGAACTTACCTCTGTTATCCGATCTGAACTTCTTGATCCGCAGGCCAAGCCGGCCATCTACCAGCTCCTTGAACTCCACAAACATCCGGAAAGCATCTAACTTATCCTTCATAAAATACACCCAAGTGTATCTTGAATAGTCATAAATCAAAACTAGCATGTATCTACTGCCTTCAAGACTAGCAGTGACGGTTGGCCCCATCAGGTCATCATGGATACACTCCAATGGTGCTTTATTCCTTATTTGCGACTTGTCAAACGGAAGACGATGAGCCTTACCATACTGACATCCCGCACAAATGTGTCCATCGCCAATGGATGACTGCTTAGGCAAGCCTTTCACAAGACTCTTATCTGTCAAAACTTTCAACTTGTCCATCCCGACATGTCCTAGTCTTTCATGTCATATAGCAACGCTATCGTTGGTCCTCATCCGATCAACATAGGATCTTGTTGATAAAACAAAAAAGTCCTTTACTCTTTTCCCAACATGAGCAACAACAGCCTTTACCGTTGATACGTTGTGGAGAAACTTCACTTCTGTTGGACTGAACAGAACGTGATAGCCTGCATCAACCGCATTGGTCACCGAGAAGAGGTTCTTCTTCATGCCCGGTACGTGATAGACACTTCTTAAGGTGAGTGGACCCCTATCACTACCCAAAGACACAACACCCTCCTTCTCTACTATATGAACAATATTATCAGCAGTAATAATAGCTTCGTTACTTGTGAATGTCTACAGAGAGAACTTTGACTCATCTCCGGTGAGGTGATGACCACACCCTGTGTCCACGATCAAGTCATCTTGGTAGTCGATGGTGGACAAAGCACGGAAAAAAGTGCCCGTCATAAATGCTCCTCCCCATCCGTCTTCCTCAGCACTGGAACCAGCTCCCTCCTTGCCTGCAACATGACCAGGCTACAGCTTGACCTTATAGTCTTTCTTGAAGTGTCCTGGCTGATTGCACATGCAGCACTTATGCCACTCCTTCTTCTTCTTCCAATCCTGCTTAGGAGCAGCGCTCCCCTCTTGTTGATAAGAAGTTGAAGGGCCATCACCAGGAACAGTCTTCTTCTTATTCTCCCATTCCTTCTTCTTTCCTGAGAAGAGAGCCTCACTACCACCTTCAGAGATAGTAACTCCAACCATTTGCTTAGCCAAACTTTCCCGTGATGCCAACAGGTTCTCTAGCTCCAGCAACGATGGCCGAATGGCCCAGCCTTTAACAGAAGTTACAAAGGCCACATACTCCTTCTACAAGCCGTGGATTATGTGCATTTTCAACTTAGCTTCAGAAATGGGCTCATCAAGATCCAATGATGAAATCTTAGGTTCTTCATTTTCAGAAAGAAGGTAGAGATGGAGAGATTTTCCTGAGTCTCCACAGCCAACTGATTTTCCAGGAACTGTAGCCTTGCTACATTCTTCCTGTTGAACAACCCATCAAGAGAAGTCCATATCTCAGCAGCAGATTGACATCCTAAGATGTGATCAAAAAGTTCTGGTGAGATAGCTCACCTGAGAGCAAACTCCGTTTTCGCGTTGGTCTTTATCCAAGCTCTCACCTCAACATCACCAGCACCAACACCAACAACAACAGTAACCTCCTACTTATTGTCACCATCGACGACATCCCACAGATCCTCACCAAGAAGATAACACTTCATACACGACTTTCACTTTTTAAAGTTAGTCGGTGTGAGTAGCTCGATTCCAAGACCCCTTGCATACCCTGCTTCCATTGCACTAACTCTGGTTACTTACTCACAGAAGTAGAAAGCAAACTGAAGGTTGATCACTGCTCAAGCCACTGTTCGCTCTAATACTATGTTGAAATTTCACAAGATGATCAACGAGATAGCTTGATACCAAGTAAACACTTTCAAGACTATCAAGATGACACCTTGATCAAGCGGATAATGGGAAACCAGGCGTAGGAACACTCAACACACTTGAGTCAAGTAAACCAGATGCACAAAGCTAAGCAATAATCTTGTACTATTAAAAAAAATCTTCTTACAAAGCCAGACATACTTGGCGAGACATGCTTGCCAAAGAATCTGAAGAAAGAAGAAAAATTACAATTTTGATCAAATCGCGCGGACTCAGTGAGTAACCACTGGATCTGCTGCTAAAGCTTTGGAGTGCGCAGAGGCCGCCAGTCGCAATAACGCAACAAGCAGCGCAGACAAACCGTTATTCCAGTGCTGAATAGAACACAGTGTACCGAACTGCAAACCGCTTGACCGCTAGGTCGCCTAGTCACCAGAACGAGCGGACGCTGCCACCAACTGAATCAGGCCGCCCAGTGGTGGGCAACTTATTGAACAGAAGAAGTTACAGAAGATAAACCGCCTGGCCGTAAGCCACCTACTGTTAACCGCTGGTTGAGACCGCAGAGTTTGCACCAACCTTAGAACAAAAATACTTGCTCTTCAGTACTGTCCGCACAACCTGTAATGAACCGGTCTGACTAAGCCAAACACCAAGTGTCGCCGGCCTACCAACAGCCCGGGTTTAGGCCCATAGCCGCCCTACGACACCACTGGTAGTAAGCCTAAACATCAAGGCCTGCAGGCCCATTACACCCCAACCAAATCTCTGCGCCTATTTATTAGAAGCGGTAGGTTGTTGCCACGGGATTTTGAACCCTGAACCTTGATAAGAGAGTCTTACAAAAAAGTGCACGAGTCATGATACCAACTGTCACAACCCGCATTTTCTCAGCATTAAAGGGGGGTACATCAGAGTAAAGAGTAAACACGAGTCATGATGCCACGTCAGCAGGGGATAACTACAGACACTCAGGAGACACCTCTTTAAACACTTCTTTTGAAAATTTATACATTAGTTAAGAAAATCTAGTTTTAAGTTAAATAGATAGCTGTATCCCTCGACTTAGTGTATCAATTAGTCCACGAATAAAAGTATAGTTAAACGCTGCGAAAGATACTTGTTTTGGTTGATTACGACATCCTACATGAGTATAAACGTCCCCTAGGGAACAACTCATGGTATGCAAGACTCTAGGTTTATAATAGTAGTAAAAATAGCTTTTTTATGGTACCTAAATATAATGACTTAGAATTTGAAAACGTGCTATGCGTGAAGTAATAATAGTAGTTTCCTTTATACTTGAAAATACCTGACATGTATTCCTATCATAAAACATCCCAGAGAGCAAGTAATCCAATTCATTACAAAGAAAATGAATAGCAGCTAACAAAGTATCCAAAATCAACTATCCTGTGGTCGTCAACAATCTGACACAAACCCATATAAATCAAAAGTATGTATGAACTAGGTAAAGTAACTAAAACAACAAACTACCTCGCAACGGTGAGGTGAAATCCACAGCCAACACTACTGCTCAGAAGCTCCCAAAACCAGCTCCACTACCTGCTAGAGCTCCGAACTTGAGGCATTCCAAAGACAGAACACCTCAGCAAGAGGGTACAATCTGTGACAGAAAAGTAAGCCAAAAGTAAACAAGGTCAAAAAGGGGTACCAACCCAAGACCAAAAGTGCTGAAGTAGAGTACAGAAGTAAAGTACAAAAAGAATCAGAAAATAGAACTTACATGAATTGTCGCGTACATCAAAATACACCAGATGCTCAGGGATAAAAGGTGAGGAGCAAGATTAAATCATAAGAAAGAATTTGCAAAAGAAACTTTATTAGCCACTGGTGGTCAACTCTACCCAAAAACACGGGCGAGGTGGTCACTCAACTGGACACACCCTCACAGATATAATATCCGTCTAACTATGGGGGAGACTCATACACTCCACCATTCACCACAGACGCCCAAACACCCGGTAGAGTTCCACAAGGTACTAATAAAGGGAGAAACCATTGCGGCGGTGGTTTCGTCCACTGACACCCGCAACAAAGAAACCATAATATAAATCTCAAGACTTGGTACATCGGATTCTACTAGACATTTCTAGATTTAAGAAATGGTTGATCAACCTTTAGGAAGGATTTACAATCCTAGATAAACTCTAACACGTCCTACATAATAGTTAAGTGACGGTTAAAAGAGCAAGATTCACCCACATCATCAAAACATATACCACTGTTCAAGGTTAGAATAGCAAAATCAAGAGCATGATAATACATGTGGATTTAAACAAAGAATTAAGACAGCGCTATAATCAGCAAGTTACTAATGATAACGACAAAAGAAGTTAGAAATTTCAACAGATCGGGAGAAAGAAGGGAAGAGGGGAGTGAAACCACCACTTTCCTTGGTTTTGCCGAAAAGAATTCTCCAAGTCGCTCTTTGTCGTAGATCGGGGCTAAAGAAGACGAGGGAAGTCAAAATCTGAACAAAAATGGCCAAAATAGAGGTTAAGGCAAAAAAGCCTAACGAGAAAAACTCAAGAAACGGAGAAAACATTACCATGATGGCGTAGCGCTCGTTGAGAGCTTTCTAGATCTATGATCAGTTCAAGATTTCGAGTACTGGAGCACCATCGGCAGCCACCAAAAGATTCACCGAAAAACTTTCTCTCTCTCTCACTCACGCCGCTCTGGTTCGGGAAAATGAACAGAAGTCTGATCGACTTAAAGAGGAAGAAGAAGTTTCCTTGTATATATTTATATGTGTATATATAATATTGAAATAAATAAAATATTGGACTCATCACACTTAAGGAGATGAACCAAGGTCGGCTGGACCGAAAATCTCAAAATGAAGTGCAGATTTCTCGAGTGGAATGAAGATTTCTCGAGAACATAAGGAGGGTAACTCGAGAACTAAGAAGGCATCTCGAGAACTAAAGGTGACTTCTCGGAAACAAATAGAATCATTTCTCGGGAACAGGTGGAAGCACAACTCGAGAATAATAAACCATGTTCTCGAGTACAAGTAGAGTCTACTCGAGAACTAGACGGCCTTCTCGAGTAACAAGGGACTTCTCAAGAAGAGACTATGGACTTCTCGAGAAGGGCTACTGGACATCTCGAGAACAACGAATCGATTTCTCGAGAACCAAAAGAGGGATTTCCCGAGAACTGTAGGACTTCTCGAAAACAAGAGGGAAGAACAACCCCGTTCGACGAATTCTACTCGAAGTTCGTCGAACACAAAACTCATTCGACGAATTATGATCGATGTTCGTCGAACACAAAGGAAAAACTCCGTTCGACGAATTCTACTCGAAGTTCGTCGAACACAAAACCCGTTTGACGAATTCTGATCGAAGTTCGTCGAACACAAAGGAAAAAATCCATTTGATGAATTCTGCTCGAAGTTCGTCGAACCCAGAACCATTTGACGCTTCGTCGAACTCCGTTCGACGCTTCGTCAAACTCCAGACAGTGCCCAAAATTTCGTCTCCCGCCTCTGATCGACGAAAACCTACTCTTAAGGAGGGCTTCCCGAGAATCAAAACAAGCATAAGACTTTAATATAATAATAATCATATTCAAATAGTTTGAACAAGGAATTACGAGTTCAAAATGGAGGGCCAAACACACGTCGAATTAAACGAATTTATTAGTGAAGACAACCCTAGAATCCGACGCACCATTCTTGAGACACTAACATCAAATGCTTACAAAAGCAAAAATCATCAACTGGATCCAAACACGCGCCGAGACTCCAAAATACTCGGATCACAATAAAACTGGACAAGTCCAAAACCTCAAAACTTCATCCCTTTCAATGAAGGAGAACATTCAATTCAATAAAAATCCCAAAATCTGGTCAAATCGACCCAACGGACGCGAAAACGCACTAACAGTGCAGCGCCGTAACATGACGTAAAAAAGTAATGCCTTGACGTCATAAAAATGACGATACCAATTCAAATAATTTCATCAAAAAATCGGGGGCGTTACAGTCACTCCCCTTAAAAAGTAGTTTCGTCTCGAAACTTAACACAACTTCAAAACCAAACCAAAATGAGAAAGTCAAACACATCCAAAAGCATGGAGACATACCATAAACTAAGAGAAGAGCTGTGGGTGAGATTCTCTCATTGCCGACTCCAATTCCTGCGTCGCGCTCTCGATGTCTTTATTTCTCCAAAGAACCTTGACCATGGGGATGGTCTTTCTTCGTAACACTCGATCTTGAGATTCCAAAATATGGACAGACTCTTACACATACAAAAGGTTGGGATGAATCTGAGGTACCGAGTAAAGGACTTGACGATCACTACGAACACACTTCCGCAATTGGCTCACATGGAACACATCATGGACGCTAGGGAAGGTAGCAGGTAAATCCAGTTTATAAGCTGACACTCCAATGCGCTCAAGAATCTGAAAAGGTCCCACATACCGGGGGTCTAACTTGTGGTTTCTTCCAAATCTTTTAACACCTGACATCAGAGAGACTTTAAAAAAAACCTTGTCCCCAACGTCGAACTCCAGATCAACCCTTCGTCGATTAGCATATTTCACATAATGCTCTTGTGCTATACAGAGCTATTCTCGAATATGAGTAACAACACAATTCATCTCTTCCAGGGCTTCCGGACCTAGCAGCAGTCTCTCACCAACCTCAGCCCAAAACAAAGGTGTCCTACAATGCCTTCCGCACAAGGCCTCAAACAGGGCCATCTGCAGACTCTCTTGATAACTATTATTATAAGTAAATTCCATGAGTGTGAGGCGTTCATCCCAAGCACCACCATGATACAATATATAACACCTTATCATATCTTCCATGATCTGATTCACCCTTTCCATCTGACCATTTGTATGCGGATGATAGGCGGTGGAATACCTTAAATCGGTACCCAACCCCTCTTATAAACTCTTCAGAAGCGAGATGTAAATCTGGAATATACAATGCTAACATGCACTCCATGTAATCTGATGACCTCATCGAGATATAACTCAGCTATCTTCTTCATATAGTACCCAATCTTAAAGGGCACAAAGTGAGCACACTTAGTCAGTCTATCAACTATCACCCAAACAGAATCGTTCCCACGGGGAGATTTTGGTAAACCGGCGATGAAATCCATCGAAATACTCTCCCACTTTCAACTTGGAATATCAAGCGGTGTTAGTTTGCCACAAGGCCTTCTATGGTCTATCTTAACACGCTGACACGTGTAACATTCCGACACAAACTTTGTTATACCGTTCTTTATTCCCGACTACCAAATAATTTGCTTTAGATCTTTATACATTTTGGTGGAACTAGGATGGTAAGCAACACTGGAAGCATGAGCTTCATTGCAAATCTTAGCCCAAATGTCACCAAAAGCGAGGATACAAAATCTACCCCGATATTTCAGGGTATCTAACTCGTACAAAGAGAAATCATGTAGCTCTCCCTTCTCAGTTCTATTTCGGAGATGCAACAAATCAGGGTCATCCTTCTGGTGCACTCTAGCAAGGGAAATCCAAGAGGGCTCTTCTGCTTTCAAACTAGCAGGCACAGTACTACTCTCAACTTCGATGTTTATCAACAAGAATTCTTCCACCAAGGATTGCACATATAGGTTAAATATTTTTGCAGTCTTCCTACTCAAAGAATCAACTACTACATTAGCCTTTCCTGGATGATAAAAAATCTCCACTTCATAATCGGCCACATACTCTAACCACCAATGCCGGCGCAGATTCAACTCCTTCTGAGTGAAGACGTACTTCAAACTCTTATGCTCTGTGTAGATTTTGCACAGTGCGCCATACAATAAATGTCTCCAAAGCTTCAACGCATAAATTACAGCAGCAAACTCCAAATCATGTGTAGGATAATTCCTTTCATAAATCTTTAATTGCCTTGATCTGTACGCTATCACCTTCCCTTCTTGCATCAAAACACATCCAAGTCCAATGTGTTATGCATCCACATACACAGCGTACTCGATTCCTTCAGTAGGCAAAGTTAAAACTAGAGCAGTACACAATCTCTTCTTCAATTCTTGGAAAGCTTCTTCACACTTATCGCTCCAAATTAACGCAATGTTCTTCTGTGTAAGTCTAGTTAGAGGTGCAGACAACACAGATAACCCTTCCACGAACCTTCTATAATAGCCTGCCAGGCCTAATAAGCTCCTAATCTCCTTAGGTGTAGAAGGTCTCTTCAATTGCATCACAACAGAAATCTTGGTCGGGTCTACGGAAATACCGTCCTTGTCCACAACATGGCCCAGAAAAGACACCTAGGTAACCAGAATTTGCACTTACTCAGCTTGGCATAGAGTTTGTGCTCCCTAAGGGTTGACAAAACTAAGCGCAAGTGTTAAGCATGCTCCTCAACACTACGGGAATACACGAGGACGTCATCTATGAACACGACCACGAAATGGTCCAGGAAATCCTTGAACACTCTTTTCATTAAATCCATGAAAGTAGAGGGTGCATTTGTCAAACCAAAGGACATCACCAAGAACTCAAAATGCCCTTGCGGAGAATGAAAAGCCGTCCGTGGAATGTCAGCCTCACGAACCCTCAACTGGTGGTAGCTTGAACAAAGATCAATCTTCGAGAACACAGCACATCCCCACAACTGATCAAATAGATCATCAATCCGAGGCAACGGATAACTGTTCTTGATGGTTACCTTATTTAACTCTCGATAATCTATGCAGAGCCTCATAGAACCATCTTTCTTCTTTACGAACAAAACAAGGGCACCCCACGGAGAAGAACTCGGCCTAATAAAACCATACTGTAATAACTCATCCATTTGAGTGCGCAACTCTTCTAACTCACATGGAGCCATACGGTATGGTGCCTTAGCAATAGGTCGAGCACCTGGCTCGAGGTATGTCACAAACTCCACCTCTCTCTCAGGAGAAAGTCCTGGAAGTCTATCAGGAAAGACATCTGGAAACTCTCGCACCACCGAGATATCCTCAAGACGTGGCGTAATAAAAGCTGTTTCTAGAGCAAAAATAGAAACAAGATACGCCTCGCAACCAGACTCTATAGCTCAAAAAACACATACCACAGAAATAATGAGGGAACCCTTGTCCTGAAATCCATAGACACTCATGGGTTGGTCGTTGTCCATCTTGAAGTCCATGCACTTTGCCTTGCACTGGATGACCGCATCATACTTGGACAACTAGTCCATGCCCAAAACCATGTTGAAATCCGCCAGATACAACACCATCAGATTCGCAAGGGCTAGGAAATCACCTAGGCAAATAGGGCACCTCTGAACTCCTTGATTTGATATCACCAGATCTCCGGAGGGAAGCTTGATGTTGAAGGAATCTCCTAATTGATCCACGTTCAAATGATGCTTATCTACGAAACTCCGCGCCACAAAGGAATGGGTGGAACCGGAATTGAAAAGAACGCGCGCCCACCTATTCTTCACCTTAAACTCCCCTAAAACCATAACATACATAACTAAACGAATGAAAACTAGGACAAATAATGGAGAGTAAAAGTTAAACTAGAATCAAACCTGATATCACTTGGGTTGAGGTCGTAGCTTCCTCCCTTGTCACCACATTCAGCTTTCCTTTCCCTTTTTCATGGTTTGGTGGCGGCGGTAGATCCCTAAGCGGGGTAGGCTACTATGGAGTCTGAGCCTGGGGGAATGAAGACTTCAGGTGCTCCTTCTTACCGCACTGGAAGCAAGCCTTATCCTTCGACCAGTAACGACTCACGTCATGCCCCTTCTTTGTACAAAACATGCACACCAGATCTCCTTTGGGTGCACCTTGGATGAAGAGCACTTGTTGCTGCTTCAGAGTGGCAGTCCTTTAGAAACACCTTTCGTAAGGGGGGCCAGATCGACCACAGAAGCTATATATTTCTCCACTTTTCCTCTTTGAAGAAAGGGCCAGATGCCCTAAACCTTCCATCCTCATCACCCTTCCTCTTCTCTTTTCTCGCCGCCACACCTCGATTCTTGGTGTTCTCAATCGCCTCAACTTTCAGAGCGGCTTCCACTACCTCAGCATAACTTTCAGCTCTATAAGCGCATTCCCACTGTTGGACATCGCTTCTTAGTCCTTCGAGGAAGTGCTTCACTCTTCCCGCCTCCGAAGCTCCCATATCTGGAGCAAATCTATTCAACTTACTGAACTCGACCTCATATTCGCTCACCGTGAGCTATATTTCCTTCAAATGGAGGAAATTGTTCATCAGGCGGTCCTGCTCTACTGAGGGTAAAAACTTCTTAAGCATCATCTTCTTAAAAGATTCCCACGAGCATCTTTCATTTAGGCTCTCCTTTTCCCGAATCCACCAACTCTTTGCCAGGAATTTTAGCCTATAGGCCGTAATCATTACCTTCTAGGCTTCTGCGATCCCTGAATACGAGAACATCTCCTCGATAGCGATGATCTAGTCATCCAAAACCATAAAGTCGGCTCTCCCGTCATATGTGGGAGGTCCATATCGCTGGAAAAGCGAAATAAAATTCATCTCTGGTGGTAGCGTCACCGGGGCACCAGAGGAGCAGGGGCAACGGGTATGGCTTGACCCACGACAGAATCTTGCACTAAGGGTTGCTGCGCAAGGGCGAGAGACAACAAAGACTGAATTTGTGATTGCATCGTAACTGCTTGCCTCGACCGAGCCTCATTGCTCTAACACAGACTCTCAATCAACGCATCTCTTTGCACGTCTGATGACTCACCCTCCGACTGGGGAGTCGAACTCATCGCAATATGCTTTGGCAGTATCTTTAAAAGGGTAAACAAACAACTCATCAAAATCCTAGCTTATAACTAGGCCTCATGTTGGTACCCTAGTTTGATTTGAGTTTAGTCTTCTCCTTTGTGCTCCTTGACCCAAGAAATATCTATGGTCAATGGTTAGGAGTCTAGCTGTAGAGTCCTCGCTTTTCCAAATTGAGAATTTGGTTAAGTAGGTTTTTCGTTCGACCATAGTCGAACGCCGTTCGACTATCGTCTATCGACTGATCGACGATCGTCTATCATTTGGTCGACGCCTTGGTCTGCGCTGATAGTTCGACTATCTGTTGATAGTTCGACTATCTGTTCTGCGCTGATAGTTCGACTATCTGTCGATAGTTCGACTATCTGTTCTGCGCTGATAGTTCGACTATCTGTTGATAGTTCGACTATCTGTTCTGCGCTGATAGTTCGACTATCTGTTGATAGTTCGACTATCTGTTCTGCGCTGATAGTTCGACTATCTGTTGATAGTTCGACTATCTGTTCTGCGCTGGTAGTTCGACTATCTGTTGATAGTTCGACTATCTGTTCTGCGCTGGTAGTTCGACTATCTGTTGATAGTTCGACTATCTGTTCTGCGATGGTAGTTCGACTATCTGTTGATAGTTCGACTATCTGTTCTGCGCTGGTAGTTCGACTATCTGTTGATAGTTCGACTATCTGTTCTGCGCTGGTAGTTCGACTATCTTTTGATAGATCGACTATCTGTTTTCTGAGGTAGGTCGACTATCTGCTTGATAGCTCGACTATCTCTGCGCGCTTGATAGCTCGACTATCTGTCCTAGATAGATCGACTATCTGGTAGTTCGACTATCTGTCCTGATAGTTCGACTATCTGCTGCGGTAGCTCGACTATCTGTTTGATAGCTCGACTATCTGGATCGTTCGACTATCTGCCCGGTAGTTCGACGATCTCCTGGCGTCGTTCGACGATCTTCGAAGGTCGTTCGACGTTTTCTGTCTGCCTTTGGATTTTATATTTATTTATTATATTTAATTATTTAATACATTTTCTGGCACGATATTTTAAGCTGTGGATAAAGTTTCCAGGCATTATTTGCTCTATTCTTATTGCCTGAGTTAAAATCTTTTAAGATAAAGTTGTTTGTCTTATTAGCTGTCTATTTAAATTACTTTATCTGCTGTCAGCCCCTTTATAGCCGTTAGACTGAAAAGTCTTCTTTTGCTATAAAGAGATAGTTTCTGATGTGACTTTATTTAGTCTATCTGATTATTTGATTTAAGCCTGCAGCTTCTTAGAAAGAGGTTTATTCCTTTTTATGGAATGTTTTGCTGCAGAAATATTTCTGTCTTCTTGATATTTACAGCCCAGGTCTCAAGGCTTAGAAGAAGACAAACAATTCAAATGGAAGAGAGCCGTTGCTTGATGATGATATAAAAAGAACCCTTTGCAGAAGGATTGAAGCTAGTGTTACATACATATTCAAAAGCACTCAAGCCTTCATCAAGCTCAAGTTTCCTGCTCTCAGCAAACTCCATCTAACTGAGAAGTGTTAAGATCTTCATCTCTTCTTCACCTGAGTTCTCCTGCTTTCAGGAAGTTCAACTCAGAGTTTCTTTGAAGAAGAAGAAGAAGAAGAATAGCTGCTTGAAGAGATTTCTTTTTGTTATTTATTTTCTTCCTGTAGCTCTTTCCTTCAGAATTTTCTGAAGAGTTTCTGCACTGAAGCAAGACTTCACCTGGACATCTTTGAGCCAGGGGGAGCCTTGATTCTTTAGAGCATTCTAGCTCAGTGCAAGCTTTTTGTGCTTCTCTAATCTATTGTAAAATAGAGAAGACATCTTAACCTTCTTCCCCCTCCTGTACAGGGTTATTACTCCCTTCAAAAGTATCCCTTGGTGGCAGGGCACCTGATCAAAAACCTGTGCTTGGTTTTTAGACACCTGATCAAAAGTCTAAAGGGTTTCTGAATCTACCTGAAGCAGATTCTGTTGGTGGCAGGGCACCTGATCAAAAACCTGAGTGGATTCCTACCGTGTGGGTAGAAGAGTGGACGTACCCAAGTTGTTTGGGGAACCACTATAAATTTCCTTGTGTCGTCTGGATTCAACTGTTTAATTCATGTACTGTGGCTGTGAATAGTTATAACTAGGTTGCTAGTTGCTGTTTAGGTTTTCCAAGCTTTAACTGTAATTACAGTTAGCTTGTGTTTGCACATCACTTGTGTTAGGCTTTAAGGTTAAATCAAAATCTATAATCTCTTCATTCCGCACTTCACTCCAAGGGAGTTGGGTAGACAGTTAAGTTTTGTATTGTGCAAAATTTGATTACTCTATTCACCCACCCTCTAGAGTAGTATCTATCCCTTCACTTTCAATTGGTATCAGAGGGAGGTTGACTGACTGTATAGGCTAACACCTAAGTCACAAGATCCTGATAGATACCAAGAGTTTATAGAAATTCACTATCATGGCCCAGTCTAAGGATTATTCTAGCACCAGACCTCCAGCATGCAACTTAGCAAAGTTTGGCATCTGGAAGGCAAGGATCAAACTTTATATGAACTCTATTGATGAGAGTATTTTTGCTTCTATTTTGTCAGGTCCCCCAAGAGCACCTGCTGCAGCCACTGCCTCATCATCTGATATGAGTGCAGTGCCTCCTCCAGACTATAATGATGAGTACAAGAAGGCCAAAATTGCTGATGCCAAAGCAATGAACATACTGGCTCAGACTATGTCTGATGAAGTGTTCCAGAAGGTTGCTGATTGCTCTTCAGCAAAGGCCATGTGGGACACACTGAACCAGATTGTAGCTGGTTCAGCTGATGAAAGGAAGGACAGGAGGTCCAACCTTATCTCACAGTACGAGAACTTCAAGAAGACTGATGCTGAATCAGTTGAGGCTATGTACACCAGGCTCAGCTCAATCATCAATGAGCTGAGGACCCTGGACAAGGACATATCATTGACAGAGGTCAATGATAAGATTCTTATGTGCTTCCCCAGCACATGGGATCTAAGAATCTGGCCCATCAAAGAAGCCAGAAGTACTAATGAAATCTCAACTGAAGCTCTCCTCGGCAAGCTCAAGTCTTTTGAGCAAGTGCTGAAGACCAGAGAAGCAGAAGCTGAAGCAAAGACCCCCACTCCAACAAGAAAAGAGCAATCTCTAGCTCTTAAGGCTGCAGATGTTTCTGAAGGCAGCCAATCCAATGAGGAACTTATGGCACTGTTTGCCAAGAGGTTTCTCAAGATGGGGAGAAAGGAATTCAGAAAGAAGTCTTCACGCTATGAAGACAAACCAAGGTATGACCGTTCACCTGCTAAAGAAATTATATGTTATGGTTGCAGGAAGCCTGGACACATTTTGCCAGAGTGTCCAGAGGAGAAGAACAAAGACAAGAGGAAAGAAAAGGAGCAGCACAGGAAGCACTCCAAGCCATCCTCCTACAAGAACAAGAAAAAGGAGAGAGGTTTCATTGCTGAAACCTGGAGTGATTCTGATGAAGAATCATCCTCATCAAGCTCCAGTGAAGATGAGGAAGAGAAGAAGGCCAAAGAAGTTTGCCTCATGGCAATAGATGCCTGCAGCAACCACTCTGCTGCAGAGAGTTCTGAATCTGATGAAGAGATGCCTACTGAAGATGAGGTACTTTCATCTTATGATTTTACTTCAGAAGAGTTTAAGTTAGATTTTAAATCTCTATGTTTAGATTTAATTAGTTCAGAAAAAGAGATAAAAGAACTTAGAAATAGGCTAGCTGACTCTGAATCAATAGCCTCTGAAAATGTTAGGTTAAAGGAAGAACTCACTACTTGTAGTGAAGAAATCAAATTTCTTAAAGTAGAATTAGCTAAGTCTAAGAGATTAGAAGAATCCCTTAATGGTAGAAGCCTTAAGCTGTTAGAAATTACCAGCATGACCAACACTAGGTCAGGTAATGATAAATTAGGCTTAGGAGCTTCTCCCAGTGAACCCCCAGTCCTCCTTAAAAATAACCTTTCAACTCCAGTGAACTTCATTTCAGCTAGTGGAAAGAAGAACACTGAGCAAGTAAACCTTGTAAATAAAACATTAAATAAGGCTAAGAGAGAAAAGAGAAAGAAGTTTTTCAAAGAAATGCAAAGAGCGTCGAACGCCGCTCGACGATCGGATGCTCCATGGTCGAACGAAGCTCGACGATCTGAGCGCCCATCGTCGAACGTCGATCGACGATTTCAACATGATTTTCAAAATCATAATCAGTATCATAGAAACCTAAATGAAAATAGAAACCCTAGGTTTGTTGACCCATCATCTGCATGGAGAATCCCACCTAGGAGATCTCACCCTCTAGGCTATCACCCTCAGCCTGCATTCTCTTATATTTCCAGTTTTCTTATGTGAAAAACAAGGGACCCAAGGTTACCTGGGTCCACTCTGTCTAAATAATTGTTTTGCAGGTGAAGGCCTATCCAATCACTCAAAACAAGTGGTATTTGGATAGTGGATGCTCTAAGCATATGACAGGAAACAAAGAGCTTCTGTCAAAGTACAAAGCTAAGCTCGGCCCAAAGGTTATCTTTGGAGACTCCAGCTGTGGTCAGACAGAAGGATATGGCAAGATCACGATTGGAGCTGTTACATTCAAGAGAGTTGCTTATGTCAATGGACTGAAGCATAATCTGATTTCAGTTAGCCAGCTATGTGATGCTGGCTACCAGGTTTCTTTTTCTAACTCCTCTTGCAATATTACTTTAAATAATAATGTTGTTTTAATAGGTAATAGAATAGGCAATATATATTTAGTAGATTTTAATTCATCTCACTCTGAAATCTGCCTGTTTAATGAATTAACCCTTAATAATAATTCTTTATGGCATAAAAGGCTTAGTCATGTAAACCTGAAAAATATATCTAGGTTATCTAAGCACAACCTTGTTAGAGGCTTACCTTCTTGCCCCTACAAGAAGGAGAGTCTATGCAAGGCTTGTCAGCTAGGCAAGCAAACCAAGAACTCATTTAAATCTGTAAATAAAAGTGATTCTCCTAGAATCCTGTATTTATTACATTTGGACCTTTTTGGCCCAATAAATGTACAGAGTTTAGGAGGGAAGTATTACACTTTAGTAATTGTAGATGACTTCTCTAGGTTCAGTTGGGTTTTCTTTTTGAGAACTAAGTCTGATAACTTCAAAGCCCTTACAGACTTTCTACTTTGTGTGCAGACTGAGTACTCTACTCATGTGGCCTTGATCAGAAGTGATCATGGTACTGAGTTTGACTCTCTTCTCATGCAAGAATTCTGTGAGAGAGAAGGTATCAAACATAGCTTCTCAGCTCCTAGAACTCCCCAACAAAATGGGGTAGTTGAGAGGAAGAATAGAACACTAATTGAAGCTGCTAGCACATTGTTGGCAGATGCTAACATGCCTCTATCCTATTGGGCAGAAGCTGTTAGTACAGCCAACTATGTCTTGAATAGAAGTTTGATACACAAACTTAAGTGTAAAACTCCTTATGAGTTGCTTAAAGGAAAGAAACCAAAAATTAATTACTTTAGAATTTTTGGCTGTACTGTTTATATTCATAACAATAATAAAGAATATATTAGAAAATTTGAAGCAAAAGCTTCAATGGGAATTATGCTTGGATATTCCCAAGTAAGCAAAGCTTATAGGGTTTATAACAAATCAACCTGTAAGATAGAAGAATCTGTGCATGTGACTTTTGATGAGTCTCAGATGTTTTACAAGGAGAAAGAAAATTCTCCTTCATCTAGTTCTTTGCAGGTACATGATGCCCCTAAAGAAATCCTTCAACTTTCAACTCTTCAGATCACTGAATCAGACAGTGATGAAGACATTGCTGAAGCTGTTGAAGCTGTTGTTGTTCCACCAACAGTAGATCAAATTCCTCCTGAGGAATTAATCCCAACTGTTGCTGAAGATCACATCCCACCTGCTGATATTGTCACACTTAGAGATCACCCTACATCTCAAGTGATTGGAGACATATCAGCTGGTGTGCAAACAAGACATCAATTAAGACAGGATGTGATGCATGCTTGTTTCCTCTCACAGGTTGAACCCCTCACCTTTAAAGATGCAGAGCTAGATCCCCACTGGATCATTGCAATGCAAGAGGAGCTCAATCAGTTTGAGAGATGTAAAGTTTGGACTTTGGTTCCAAGACCTAAAGGCCAACTGATCATAGGCACCAAGTGGGTGTATAGAAACAAGTTAGATGCAAATGGAATAATAGTAAGGAATAAAGCTAGGCTTGTAGCTCAGGGCTACAGACAGGAGGAAGGTATAGACTATGACCAAACCTTTGCTCCTGTTGTAAGGCTAGAAGCAATAAGGATCTTCTTGGCCTATGCAGCCTACATGAAGTTTAAGGTGTTCCAAATGGATGTCAAAAGTGCATTCCTAAATGGTGAGCTTAAGGAAGAGGTGTTTGTTGAACAACCACCAGGGTTTGTTTCATCAACTCAGCCTTCTCATGTTTTTAAGTTGCAAAAAGCTCTTTATGGACTAAAGCAAGCTCCTAGGGCCTGGTATGAGACCTTAGCTAGTTTCCTGTTAGAGCACAACTTCACTAGGGGAGTAGTTGATAGAACCCTTTTCGTTAAGCATCACAAGGACACAATCCTGTTAGTTCAGGTGTATGTAGATGATATTATCTTTGGCTCCACTGATCCCAAACTTTGCAAAAGGTTTTCCAACTTGATGCACTCTAAGTTTGAGATGAGTAGCATGGGTGTGCTGTCTTACTTTCTTGGTCTCCAAGTTAAGCAAGATGCTGATGGTATCTTCATCTCCCAATCCAAATATGCCAAGGAATTGGTAAAGAAATTTGGGATGGCTGATGCTTCAGCAATGCCTACACCCATGGCTACTAATGTAGTTATTGATTCTGATGATCACGGCAAGCCAGTTGATCAAAAGAATTATAGGGCCATTGTTGGTTCCCTATTATATCTAACTGCAAGTAGGCCAGATATAATGTTTGCTACATGCCTTTGTGCTAGATTCCAGGTCAACCCCAAGGAATCTCATCTGATTCTTCTAAAAAGAATCCTGAGATACCTGAAAGGATGTCCAAATCTAGGACTTTGGTACCCAGCTGAGTCAGAGTTTGAATTAATTGGATATTCTGATTCTGACTATGCTGGTTGCAGAGTTGACAGGAAGAGCACCTCAGGAACTTGCCAGTTCCTGGGAGAGAGATTGGTCTCTTGGTTCTGTAAGAAGCAGGCTTCTGTCTCAACTTCAACTGCAGAGGCTGAATATATAGCTGCTGCTAGTTGTTGTTCACAGATCCTGTGGATTCAAAACTAGCTTGTGGATTATGGTTACTCACACAAGAACACCAAGATCATGTGTGATAGTACCAGTGCTATCTCAATTGCACAAAATCCAGTGCACCACTCTAGAACGAAGCACATTGAGATTAGGCACCATTTCCTGAGAGATTGTGTGGAAAAGAACAAGATCTGTCTTGAGTTCATATCCACTGAGTTTCAGAGAGGTGATATATTCACCAAGCCTTTAGATGAACAGAAGCATCTGTTCTTTTTAGTCCAACTAGGCATGATCAATGGACGAGACTAAGTGTGACGATATCTGCCTATGTTGAGGTCTGCTTGAAGATCGTCGAACGATGATCGAAGATCGTCGAACGGATTGAGCCTATCGTCGACCTCTGGTTAATGATAGCTTATCTGTTTGAAGATCGTCGATCGACGTTCGACCATCGTCGAACAGGCTGAGCTCATCGTCGATCTCCGGACGACGACAGCCTATTGTTTGAGAAGCCAGAAATAGTCGAACGATTGTCCGACTACTCTGCTTCTGAGCCGATCGTCGAACGGCTGTTCGACTATCGGTTCAAGATCTTTTTAATAGACCGACTATATCCGGTTCAATATAAAGCCGATAGTCGACCTAGGTTAAAAGATCTGTTGCTTTATCGTCGACGGAACGTGCCCTTTCGCATTCTGCTTTCCCGCTTGCGATTTTCTGCCGCTCCGTCCCCTTCGTCTTCCTCCTCCTTCTCGCGTTTCTCCAGCGATTCAATGGCGATTTCCCCAGCTGTTCTAGCCGTCGTCAAGTTCGATGCAGGATTCAGTGTAGATTTTGAAGCTTTCAGCAGTTGCGATGCCGGCATAGTGGAAGTTCTCCAGCTCTGCAGAGATCAAGGTTTAGAGAAGCTGATGTCTGAAAGGATCAAGATTAACATTCCAGAAATAAAAGAATGGGCTTTCACGTCGTCTTCCACAGACGAATCGATGATCGGTACCATCGGCGGAGTAGAAGTTATCCTGACTCCGACCATTCTTTCTGATGTTTTCGGTTTAGTTATTGGTGATGAAGATTATGAGCAAGATGCTCAGGAGTTCGGAAGGATGCTCGTCGAGCTGGGACATGCCGAGGGCATTCCCACCAAGCTGCTCAAGGTAAACTTTCCCTTCAAGATCAAGTTCCTCGCTGAGGTCGTCGGAAAAGTGCTTCTGGGCAAGCATTCTGCCCATGATAACATAACAAGGCAGCAGTTCGCACTTATGTGTGCATTAGTTAATCGGAAAAGGATCGATTGGGCTGCAGTTCTGTTTGATTTAATCAGGAAGAAGACAGGAAAGAAGGAAGTCACCCTGGGAAGGGTTATTGGAATTTTCCTGAAGGAGAAATTCCCCCAGCTGCTGAGTTCTGCCGCAACTACCATCAATGCCAGCAAGAAGATGGATCCCCATCTGTTCTCAAAGTGGAAGAGGACATTCGTGAAATCTGCTCCAGCGCAATCTGAGGACACAAGGACTGCTTCAGTCGCTCCTCAACCTAGTGAAGCTGGCTCAGCTCTCCCTTCCTCCTCCTCTGCTTTGCCGTCTGCCTCAGTTGAAGTACCATCAACTTCAGCTGAGGTACGACCTTCTTCTTCTGCTGCACCTGAAACAACTATGGTTGTTCCTCTGTCTCCTCCAGCCTCTCCTCTACCTGCTCATCTGGCTAGGATATCTGCTCCTAGTTTTGATTTGCTAGGATCAGAGAGATTCCCTACTCCTCCTGTATCTCCTCATGCATCTCCCGTTAATTCACCAGTTCATTCTCCATCCCCTGCTCCCTCTCCTGCTCCATCTCCAGTTCGATCCCCTGTCCCCATTATTTCTCATCCCAGCTCATCTACCATATCTGCTGCTGCTCCATCCACCTCTAATCCATCATCTTTTGAAATCTCTCCTGAGATTATCATTCGCATCGTGGAACTGATTACCCCGTCAATCAAAACCATGATTGACGAGGCAATCGCTCCCCTTGCTGCCTCCATTGACCGTTTAACTGCCTCCATCCAATCCATTTCCAAATCAGCTGAGCCATCTTCCTCTAGGGGCCTGGTTTCAGTAGCTACTGAAATCAGGCAGGGGGAGATGTTCAATGAAGATGTCTCAGACCTTCCTGCTTCCCCTCCAGCTGAAATAGAGATAGCTCCAGATGTTGTCTTATCTGTCCAGCCAGAATCTGCTCAAGTTGAGCCAGAAGAAGTTCCAGATGTTGTTATGTCTGTTCAAGAAGAGACAGCTCCTGCTGAGGAAGAGATTGTTCCAGCTGAGGAAGTAGTAACTCCAGCTGAGGAAGAGATTGCTCCAGTTAAGCAAGTTGTAGCTCCAGTTTTGACTGAGAAAGAAATATCAGATGGAATATTGCTATCAGAAATTGCAGTGAAAGTATGCTTAGAAGATCTAACATCTCCTGTGATAGTCAGATTCCTGGAAGGAATCATAACCTCTTATCTGAATGAATGCTGGGAGATGGTTAAATATGAAGGTAATTCTTTCATTCGTTTTGTCGATGAATCTATTAATTTGATAGTATGTGAATACCTTGAAGGAATGATTCAAGCTTATTTAGCAGACATGTATTCGTAATTTTACAGATATTATTAAAGATGATTTAACTGCTCAAATCATAGCAGTAGTTTCTGTGGCTGACCCAAGTATTCCTGCTACTCAAGTAGACCCTGAGGTGGAATCCTTCTTAGATAAAGAAGAGGAGTCTAAGAAAGAGGAAGTCAAAGTTGACTCTCCAGTTCTGAGTATGGAAGAAGCTAAAGCAAGAGCAGCATGGGACTTAAGAGTTTTATCTTTAAAAGAAAAAGAGAAAGATTTGCAATTTGAGAAGTCATCCATCTGGGATGACTCTCCTGGTTTAGATTTAGACTCCCTTCTGGCTTTGGATGCCATGGAAGAAGAAAGGGAGAAATCTGTTTCAAAGCTTAAAGAAAAGGCTGTCTCAGAAGCCTATGATCCCTATGAGAACCCTCCATCATCCCATTCTGATGATGATGATGATTCAGATTTGTCTGAAAAGTCAAAGAAAAGGAAATCTGCTGCAAAGAAAAGAAAAGCTCCTCCTCCTCCTCCTCCAAATAAGGATAATGACATTCCCTATTATATTTTGAAGGGCATTGACCCCAAATCTAAAGATTTTCAGCATTGGATGAGGTTTTCGAAAAATCAGCAAAAAGAAAGGAAGAGAACTAAGAGGTATGACAGTCCAGTCTCCAGATGGACTCCCAAAGGTCCTCCTCCACCTCCAGGTGCAGGAGCCTCTGGGAATCTACCTGCTAATCAATCTGCAGCTTATGGAAAATCTGCGTCTGCTCAGCACCAACCAAGACAAGGTCATCAAAGTTCGCAAAGCAAATCATCTTATGGATCTCAAAGACCAATGAAGGAGGTTGTGGCCCAAAGACTAACCTTTTCCCCACCTCCTTCTCCAGTTCAATCTAAGAAAAGTGTTTCAAAAGGTAAATAGTTTACAGTGTTTTAAAACCTTCTAGCAAGTCCCTTCTGCTAAGTTTTCTAATGTCTTATCTAGATATAATAGCTGAAGCTGCTTCTCCAGAGCCCGTATATGAAAATCCTGAGCTCGATCCTAATTTTAGGATGGCTCGCTTTCAAGAGCTTGTAGGAGCAGCCCAAATAAGAAAAGCAAGAGCCGAAGGTAAAGATACGTCTGGCTTTACTACGATGTCAGCATATAGAAAGAAAGAATTTGAGAAATTCCAAGTCAATCCTGAGATATTTGATCCAGCAAAGTACATGGAAAAACATCCTGAAGCTGTTGTCCCCAGAGCTACAGAACTAAAGATCATTGGGGCTCAGGATCTGAAGATGTCAAAGAAGGAATCAGATGACCCGCTTAGAAAAATTTCCTTTGTCTCTAGTTCTTCTGATCCATTACCTGACCCTAAAGATTCTTGATAGTTTGATTAAACTGCTGTGTTATATTTATTTATCTGATTGATAATCTGCCAGTTTATTGCTATCTATCTGTTGAAATTATTTTGTTTATTTTATTGCTAGCTGTTTTTAGTTTCTGAGAGACTTAACTCAAATAGGGGGAGATTGTTGGTACCCTAGTTTGATTTGAGTTTAGTCTTCTCCTTTGTGCTCCTTGACCCAAGAAATATCTATGGTCAATGGTTAGGAGTCTAGCTGTAGAGTCCTCGCTTTTCCAAATTGAGAATTTGGTTAAGTAGGTTTTTCGTTCGACCATAGTCGAACGCCGTTCGACTATCGTCTATCGACTGATCGACGATCGTCTATCATTTGGTCGACGCCTTGGTCTGCGCTGATAGTTCGACTATCTGTTGATAGTTCGACTATCTGTTCTGCGCTGATAGTTCGACTATCTGTCGATAGTTCGACTATCTGTTCTGCGCTGATAGTTCGACTATCTGTTGATAGTTCGACTATCTGTTCTGCGCTGATAGTTCGACTATCTGTTGATAGTTCGACTATCTGTTCTGCGCTGATAGTTCGACTATCTGTTGATAGTTCGACTATCTGTTGATAGTTCGACTATCTGTTCTGCGCTGGTAGTTCGACTATCTGTTGATAGTTCGACTATCTGTTCTGCGCTGGTAGTTCGACTATCTGTTGATAGTTCGACTATCTGTTCTGCGCTGGTAGTTCGACTATCTGTTGATAGTTCGACTATCTGTTCTGCGCTGGTAGTTCGACTATCTGTTGATAGTTCGACTATCTGTTCTGCGCTGGTAGTTCGACTATCTTTTGATAGATCGACTATCTGTTTTCTGAGGTAGGTCGACTATCTGCTTGATAGCTCGACTATCTCTGCGCGCTTGATAGCTCGACTATCTGTCCTAGATAGATCGACTATCTGGTAGTTCGACTATCTGTCCTGATAGTTCGACTATCTGCTGCGGTAGCTCGACTATCTGTTTGATAGCTCGACTATCTGGATCGTTCGACTATCTGCCCGGTAGTTCGACGATCTCTTGGCGTCGTTCGACGATCTTCGAAGGTCGTTCGACGTTTTCTGTCTGCCTTTGGATTTTGTATTTATTTATTATATTTAATTATTTAATACATTTTCTGGCACGATATTTTAAGCTGTGGATAAAGTTTCCAGGCATTATTTGCTCTATTCTTATTGCCTGAGTTAAAATCTTTTAAGATAAAGTTGTTTGTCTTATTAGCTGTCTATTTAAATTACTTTATCTGCTGTCAGCCCCTTTATAGCCGTTAGACTGAAAAGTCTTCTTTTGCTATAAAGAGATAGTTTCTGATGTGACTTTATTTAGTCTATCTGATTATTTGATTTAAGCCTGCAGCTTCTTAGAAAGAGGTTTATTCCTTTTTATGGAATGTTTTGCTGCAGAAATATTTCTGTCTTCTTGATATTTACAGCCCAGGTCTCAAGGCTTAGAAGAAGACAAACAATTCAAATGGAAGAGAGCCGTTGCTTGATGATGATATAAAAAGAACCCTTTGCAGAAGGATTGAAGCTAGTGTTACATACATATTCAAAAGCACTCAAGCCTTCATCAAGCTCTAGTTTCCTGCTCTCAGCAAACTCCATCTAACTGAGAAGTGTTAAGATCTTCATCTCTTCTTCACCTGAGTTCTCCTGCTTTCAGGAAGTTCAACTCAGAGTTTCTTTGAAGAAGAAGAAGAAGAAGAATAGCTGCTTGAAGAGATTTCTTTTTGTTATTTATTTTCTTCCTGTAGCTCTTTCCTTCAGAATTTTCTGAAGAGTTTCTGCACTGAAGCAAGACTTCACCTGGACATCTTTGAGCCAGGGGGAGCCTTGATTCTTTAGAGCATTCTAGCTCAGTGCAAGCTTTTTGTGCTTCTCTAATCTATTGTAAAATAGAGAAGACATCTTAACCTTCTTCCCCCTCCTGTACAGGGTTATTACTCCCTTCAAAAGTATCCCTTGGTGGCAGGGCACCTGATCAAAAACCTGTGCTTGGTTTTTAGACACCTGATCAAAAGTCTAAAGGGTTTCTGAATCTACCTGAAGCAGATTCTGTTGGTGGCAGGGCACCTGATCAAAAACCTGAGTGGATTCCTACCGTGTGGGTAGAAGAGTGGACGTACCCAAGTTGTTTGGGGAACCACTATAAATTTCCTTGTGTCGTCTGGATTCAACTGTTTAATTCATGTACTGTGGCTGTGAATAGTTATAACTAGGTTGCTAGTTGCTGTTTAGGTTTTCCAAGCTTTAACTGTAATTACAGTTAGCTTGTGTTTGCACATCACTTGTGTTAGGCTTTAAGGTTAAATCAAAATCTATAATCTCTTCATTCCGCACTTCACTCCAAGGGAGTTGGGTAGACAGTTAAGTTTTGTATTGTGCAAAATTTGATTACTCTATTCACCCCCCCTCTAGAGTAGTATCTATCCCTTCACTTTCACCTCACAAGTTAGTTTAGACCATACTTAAAAGACACTTGCTTATACTGCAACTTGCTCTGGGATTTTATAATGATGTTATGTCCTACATAAGATGATATCCTTCTCATCCTATTGACTCATGTGCCTATGATATGAATGCATGGATACTTTATTCTTATTTAAAATCATGTGTGTACATGTGTCATCATGTAAACCTTAACTTAGCACGCATACTTATGCGATGATATGTTATGTATGCAGTGCTATGCATTCTAAAAAAAGGCCTTAATGCATGCTATGAGCAGAGTACACATGAAATGTTATGCATTCCACACTATATAACATTACATGCAACGAGAAAAGAAAACGTGCTAATGGGCACCCATGTGATGGTGGATATGCATCCCATACTACATAACCGTCACATGTTGCCACCTATGGTGGATCCATATACAAACACATATTAGGCATCACATACTACATAATATGCCTCATATACTTCTTGTCATGCTATGAGTGTAGTGACTATGTTTCGTCTAAGACGTACTGATAACACATCGGTGTGCGTATGCAAATGGATGAAGGAAATCAAATCTACAACGGATGGCTGGTTCGACCAACTTGTCAAACCAGCCTCCCTCTGATACCAACTATCATAACCCGCATTTTCTCCGCATTAAAGGGGGGTACATCAAAGTAAGGAGGAAACACGAGTCATGATGCCACGTTAGCAGGTGATAACTGTAGACGCTCAGTCGGCACCTCTCTAAACACTTCTTTTGAAAATTTATACATTAGTTAAGAAAATCCAGTTTTAAGTTAAATAGATAGCCGTATCCCTCGGATTAGTGGATCAACTAGTCCACGAATAAAAGTATAGTTAAACGATGCGGAAGATACTTGTTTTGGTTGATTACGATATCCTACATGAGTATAGACGTCCCCCAGGGAACAACTTATGGTATGCAAGACTCTAGGTTTATAATAGTAGTAAAAATAGCTTTTATACGGTTGCTAAATATAATGAGTTAGAATTTGAAAACGTGTTATGATTGAAGTAATAATAATAGTTTTCTTTATACTTGAAAATACTTAACATGCATTCCTAGCATAAAACATCCCAGAGAGCAAATGATCCAATTCATCATAAAGAAAACAACTAGCAGCTAGCAAAGTATCCAAAATGAACTATCCTGTGGGGATCAACAATCTGACATGAACCCACATAAATCAAAAGTATGTCTGAACAAGGTAAAGTAACTAAAACAACAAACTACCTCGCAATGACGAGGTGAAAACCACAGCCAACACTGCTGCTTAGAAGCTCCCAAAACCTGCTCCACTACCTGCTAAAGCTCCAAACCTGAGGCATTCCAAAGACAGAACACCTCAGCAAGAGGGTACAAGCGGTGGCAGAAAAGTATGCCAAAAGTAAACAAGGTCAAAAATGGGTACCAACCCAAGACCAAAAGTACTGATGTAGAGTACAAAAGTAAAGTACAAAAAGAATCAGAAAATAGAACTTACGTAAATCTTCACGTACATAAAAATACAGTAGATGCCCAGGGATAAAAGGTGAGGAGCATGATAAAATCATAAGAAAGAATTCGCAAAAGAAACTCTATTAGCCACATGTGGTCAACTCTACTAAAAAACACGGGCGAGGTGGTCACTCTTCTGGACACTCCCTCACAGATATAATATCCGTCTAACTGCAGGGGAGACTCATACACTCCATCATTCACCATAGAAGCCCAAACACCTGATAGAGTTCAACAAGGTACTAATAGAGGGAGCAACTATTGCGGTGGTTGTTTTATCCACTAACACTCGCAACAAAGAAACCATAATATAAATCTCAAGACTTGGTACATCAGATTCTACCAGACATTTCTAGATTTAAGAAATGGTTGATCAAACTTTAGGAAGGATTTACAATCCTAGATAAACTCTAACACGTCCTACATAATTTTTAAGGGACGGTTAAAAGAGCAAGATTCACCCACATCATCAAAACATATACCAATGTTCAAGGTTAGACTAGCAAAATCAAGAGCATGATAATACAAGTGGATTTAAACAAAGAATCAAGACAGCGCTATAATCAGCAAGTTACTAATGATAACGACAAAAGAAGTTAGAAATTTCAGCAGATCGGGAGAAAGAAGGGAAGAGGGGAGTGAAACCATCACTTGCCTTGGATTTGCTGAAAAGAATTCTCCAAGTCGCTCTTTGTCGTAGATCAGGGCTAAAGAAGACGAGGGAAGTCAAAATCTGAACAAAAATGGTCGAAATAGAGTTTAGGGCACAAAACCCTAACGAGAAAAACTCAAGAAACGGAGAAAACTTTATCACGATGGAGTAGCTCTCGTTGAGAGCTTTCTGGATCTATGATCGGTTCATGATTTCGAGCACCGGAGCACCGTCGGCTGCCACCGGAAGATTCACGGAAAAAATTTCTCTCACTCACTCACGCCGCTCTGGTTCGGGAAAATGAATAGAAGTCTGATCTCCTTAAAGAGGAAGTAGAAGTTTTCTTATATATATTTATATGTGTATATATATAATATTGAAATAAATAAAATATTGGACTCATCACACTTAAGGAGATGAACCAGGGTCGGCTGGACCAGAAATTTTGAAATGAAGTGCAGATTTCTCGAGTGGAATGAAGATTTCTTGAGAATAGAAGGAGGGTAACTCGAGAAATAAGAAGGCATCTCGAGAATTGAAAGTGACTTCTCGGAAACAAATAGAATCATTTCTCGGGAACAGATGGAAGCACCACTCAGGAATAACAAACCATGTTCTCGAGTACAAGTAGAGTCTACTCGAGAACTAGACGGCCTTCTCGAGTAATAAGGGACTTCTCGAGAAGAGACTATGGACTTCTCGAGAAGGGCTACTGGACATCTCGAGAACAATGAATCGATTTCTCGAGAACCAAAAAGGGGATTTCCATAGAACTGCAGGACTTCTTGAGAACAAGAGGGAAGAACAACCCCGTTCGACGAATTCTGCTCGAAGTTCGTCGAACACAAAACCCGTTCGATGAATTCTGATCGAAGTTCATCGTACACAAAGGAAAAACTCTGTTTGACGAATTCTACTCGAAGTTCATCGAACACAAAACCCGTTCGACGAATTCTGATCGAAGTTCGTCGAACACAAAGGAAAAACTCCGTTCGACGAATTCTGCTCGAAGTTCGTCGAACGAAGAACCGTTCGATGCTTCGTCGAACTCCATTAGGCGTTCGTCGAACGCCGTTCGACGCTTTTTCGAACTCCATTTGACGACCAACGCACAAAATTTCGTCTCCCGCCTCTGATCGACGAAAACCTACCCTTAAGGAGGGCTTCCCGAGAATCAAAACGAGCATAAGGATTAAATATAATAATAATCATATTCAAATAGTTTGAACAAGGAATTACGAGTTCAAAATGGAGGCCCAAACGCGCGTCGAATTAAATAAATTTAACAGCGAAGACAACCCTTGAATCCGACGCACCATTCTTGAGACACTAACATCAAATGGTTACACAAGAAAAAATCATCACAAGGATCCAAACATGCGCCGAGACTCCAAAATGCTCGGATAACAATAAAATTCGAAAGGGTCCAAAACCTTAAAACTTCATCCCTTTCAATCAAGGAAAACATTCAATTCAATCAAAATCCTAAAATCTGTCAAACAGACCCAACGGACGCGAAAACGCACTAACGGTGCAGCGCCGTCAACATGACGTAAAAAAGCAACACCTTGACGTCATAAATATGACGATACGAATTCAAATAATATCATCCAAAAATCAGGGGCGTTACACAACCTGCACAGCAAGAACCCGGTTAAACTCTTCAAACCGCATGGATAGAAAAGTCCAGTCCGCAACAACTAATCGCGAGTTGGCTTACTATTCATTCAGTTCCCATTGATGTTATGGGGGTCCTATTTATAGGCACGGAGAGGAGTGTGGTCACCGCCTCACCGATAGGAACACCACCCTAGCTCACGGTAAGCATAACATGTATCTGCACAACCTGCAGATACACACTACAGACTTCCGCGACAAGCCAGAAGCCAGCCCGCTAACAATCAACCAACTAGCCAGATAAAAAGGTCTATCCGCTGTCGCCAAAGAACAGCTGGACAAACCAAGCAGTAACCTCCGCGATAATCACCACAGTCCGCACATCTTGCGGACTCGAATCCAGTCCGCTCAGCCAACATCAAGAGACGGAGCACGATAGGTACTTGGAATAAAACTAAGACCTCCTTCAATCCACTAGAACAAACGGATACATATCAGCTCGCCCAACCTGGCCAAAAAACCAAGCCTGCTGGAACTAGCGAACTACACTTCCAGTCCGCCTAGTTCACCAGCTTCAAACTGGTTCGCCAAACCACGAACAAAACCGCCAATTTGCACGGCTACCTTCAAGAACACACCACCAGGCTGCCATCACCAGACCGCACTATCAGTCCACATGACTGTTCGCCCAGGCCGTGCGGCTGCCCGATCAACCCCCCACTTTCACTTCAATAATTTCAACAATGTCTGGCCGGCCTGCGTGCCGATGTATGCAAGACATTTTGCTATAAATTGAACAATATAAGGCCTTAAAACCACTATTATTTGTGTATTCAGTTTATCATTCCTAATCTGTGTAGTGGACATTCAATTGGTTGGGTTCTAAATATAATTTTTAAATTCTTCCGCTAGAATGCACTCTGTGTTAGGATGTGTGAAATTGATTTATGGTTTCAATTAGTAACTCCTTTGACTGTCCGTAGTATATGGCGTCGAGCCCCGGCCAGACATTCATTTATATACTATTTTACAGATGGAGGAGTTACATAGTACATCTCTAACACTTCTCTTTTCTAGATAGAGCATGACTCTGACAACAAATACTCTAGGTTTGCGACATTTAGAAGATGAATAACTAAGGCTCTGTTTGGCGCGACGTTTTAGGTTCAGTGGGTTGCGGATTTTCAAAAAGCTCTGCCAAACAAAATTTTGAAGAGGACCAGTGACATCCTCCACCGCTAATAATAGCGGTGGCCCGCTATTTCCCAGTCGCAGAATTTTTCCGCGACTGGGAAATCGCAGAGCTGTACTTTTTTTTATTAAATAATTATATATAATTATTAAATAATTATATATAATAAGTTATTAAATAATTATATATAATAAGTTATATATTAAATTAATTATATAATAATAAGTTATATATTAAATTAATATTATATAATTACGTTTATAATTATTATAATTAAATTGTTATTATAAGTTAATAATTATTATAATCAAGTTATAATTATTATAATTATTACGTTATAGAATTAAGTTATTGTAATGTTTTTTTATATAATATTTATAAAATAATATATAATTAATAAATATAGTATTATTTAAATAATATTTATAAAATATAAATACAAAACAACACTGTAAACGCTGTTCTTCTAAACAGATTCACAGATTCTTCCACCACTCTGTAAAACAGCCGATTATTCCACCACTGCTTTCCACCACTGCTTCTCCAGTCGCTGCAGCCGCGCCAAACAGAGCCTAACTAAACTTCCTCAAGTGCTTCCTTGAATCCATTTCTGACAAGTTCTGATGTCTCAAACAAGAAATCAACACCTTTGGGTACCATTGAATAAGTGAACCGAACGGGAGAAGACGAATAAGACTTGAGAATACTCTAACAGGAACATAGAGAGAAGACAAGGGCAACGGAAATATGTGAATTATCCCAGGCACACATTTCAATTTATAGTTACCCTATTTGAGAATGTGGAAAGACGCGTGTCTGTCATGATTTACACGATGTGATGAATGGTTGTGATTAATCCCATGAATTTAATATATTCGGATCCGTCAGATTGTATGCGGTGAATGCACTCGATGCACTCGACGCTCTCAATGCCTGGAGTTAATTCAGCACTCTCAATACCTACTCAGTTAAACTTTTCCTTTCTTGTTTTCCTTCAAGAGGTTAACTCCCAAATACATATATATACAGAATAGAAATACATTACTATAGAAATGCTACCTCAAGTTCAACATGCCCAATTGAAATTTGAAGGTGTTGAACTTGGTTCATCAAGAGCCTTAGTAAAGATGTCAGCCACTTGTTTGTCAGTGGGTACCAACTTAAGGTTGATATCTTCATTCTCAACATGCACTCTTATAAAATGATACCTAATTTAGATATGCTTGGTCCTGTTATGTGAAACAGGATTCTTAGCTATTGAAATTGCATTAGAAGAATCACAATACATGGGGGTTTTATGATCCTTGCGGAAGACGAACAAGGATTCCAAGAAATATTGACGTCATTTTGAAACAACTAATGTAATAGCGAGAAGTTCTATGATAGGTAGAAAGAGTGCATTCATGTTCTATAAAATTGTTACTATAAAAAGCGATTGGATGGCCGTTTTGTATTAGAACAGCCCCTAGTCTAAGTCCATACACATCCGTCTCCATATTAATCTTGTAGATGTAATATAGGGGGATATTAGAGTCGTCTTAAGGTCTAAGAAAATTGTGAAATTTGTAGTCTAAGTAAATTTATTATGAGGAAGTAAAGCTATAAGCGGGGCCAAAATATTGCTCGAAAAATTACGAATGTGATGAGGCTCTCCATATCTAGTCCAATCAAACTATGGGTCCAGAGAGCCCACTCCCTTTGGTGGAGAAATGGTCGTCCGCCCCTTGTTTGCTCCAGTGCCAAGAGAAAGGCCGCCCAGGCTGGGCTGGCCTTCGGCCACCCGACATGGGCGGCCATTTCTCCATCAAGGGAGGGCGGCATCATCACTGCCCGCTCCTTGTCTACTCCAGATCTAGGAGGAAGGCCGCCCAAGTTGGGTGGCCCTCTGGTCATCCGACATGGGCAGACATTTCTCCGTCAAGGGAGGGCGGCATCGTGGCCGCCCGCTCCTTACCAGTAGGAGCGGATCTAAGGGGCCGGCGGGGGCTCGAGCCCCCCTAAGGATCCATATAGCTGACCCCACTATAGTGGGATAAAGGCTTGGATGTTGTATACATCAAAAATAGTGTCCGAATAAGGGAGAAAAGAGCCCGGAAAGGTGGAGACATTTAATTTTTTTTATTGGAAGATGAGAAAGTTGACATGAGAGATAACAGATTTAATTAATTTTTGTAGAGATAACATGTTTAAATTTAGTTGAGATAGCTGTAAACAATTTTGACCCCGCCAAGTCCACCTTTTTTGCTTATAGCTTCTTTGAAATCTTTGAAAAAAATACTATCGTCATCTTTAACATGATATAACACGACATCTTCTTTACTTAACTCATATACTCTTGTTTATTTTACTAGTGTCTATTTTATTACACCCTAAGAGTACACGAGATCAAAACCAATTAATTTTGTCTACGTGTTTCTTAAACTTTTTGAATGGTTTGGGTCCCCCCTTGTTGAAGTTCTCATTCTCTGCAGTAGCAACATGCGTCCATACTTTTATTTTGAGTTCGTTTTAATATGGAGTTCTCTTACTTTAAAGATAAACTTTAATATGTTATTAGGGGTGTTGACGAATGATGATGGCAACGAGGTCAGTTGAATGCTTAAATACTGATGATAACACTTTTCACTTTTATTACAACTGATACTTTCTAACAAGGAGGTCACCTTAAACATTTTCACTTCGACCAACATATTTTTTCTTGAATTTATTTACTTCATCACACAAATATTTAACCTGAACACCTGATCAAACAATTGAAATTGGAATTGTTAATACTCATTATATTCCTACATCTCAAATTATTGAAAAGTTAATATTATGTATACTACAATAAAGATCAGGCCAGCATCACACAATATCCATTTGTTCTGAAAGCTGATTAAAAATTGAGGTCAGATATCTCTAAATAGATAAGTGCAATAAGAAATAATTCCTTTTTTTTGACTCAATTGTGATATCTATATATGTGCAAATTTTGGTATAGACATTAATCATAAAAAATATTCTTCGCATTTTGATTGGGCCCCCCTAGTCAAACCTCCTGGATCCGCCCTGCTTACTGATTTCCATGCCAAGGGAAAGGCCACCCAGGTAGGGCGACTAGTTCCCCCTCCAGGGGCAGGCAATAACACAGGCGCATATCCTTCGCCAACCCGTGCATCGAGGGGAAGGCCGCCCAGGTGGGGTGGCCCTCCGGCGGCCCAATCTAGGCGGCCAGTTTTTCGCAAAGGGCAGGCGGCAACGTGGCCGACCGCCCCTTGCCGACCCTCCCATGGTGAGGGTAGAGTCATCTGGCTTTAGCCGAGGAAGCCTCTCCCCGGCCGTCGGCATTCTTCCGCCACCGGTGTCGCCGGACCACCCCTCCCCTCACGGGAGGGGAAGTTTTTGTCTCCTTTGGCAGTTATTTTTTCGTCCGGGAGCAGTTTAGTCATTTTCATAAAAACTGTATTCTGTGTGCCCCAATTCCAAAGATTTTATTCATCCAAGCCGGTAGTTATCAGGGGAAATTACCAGAGATCCCCTCTCAGAATCTATATATAAGCTTGTATCCTTCTTTCATTTTAACCTTTCCTCCGCCCGAAATTTCTACTACAGAGTTTCTCTCCCTCCCACTCCTCCTACGCATTTTCTCTCTCCTCTCCTACTCCTCCTATAGATTTTCTCTCTCCTTACCCATTTCTCCTACGATTCATCATTCTCTCCTCCTCTAACGTACGCATGCCCTTCTGTGCGCATGTTTCTCCTTGCGTGCGCTACTCCTTACGCGTGTCTCTCCTCCAAAGTGTGCACATCCCTCCGTGCACACATTATCCCTTGTGCACGCTCCCCCGTGCACATGTTTCTCCTCCTAAGTACGCTCTCCCCCCTGTGAGCACGTTCCCCCTTGCGTGCGCTTAACCTTGCGCTCGTCTCACCTCTTAATTATGCACACCCTAAGTGCGTGCGTTCCCCCATGCGCACGTTACCCCTTGTGCGTGTCTCACCTCCTAAATGCACACGTCCCTCCGTGCGCATGTTCCCCCATACGCGCACTCCCCCTTGCGGGCGTCTCTCCTCCTAAGTGTGCACACCCCTTTGTGCGCATGTTCCCCCTTGTGTGTACTCCCCCCTGTGCGTGTCTCTCCTCCTAAGTGCACACGCCCCTAAGTGCACACGTTCCTCCTTGCACGCGCTCCCTTTTGCGTGCGTCTCTCCTCCTAAATGTGCAAGCCCCTCCATGCGCACGTTCCCCCTTTACATGCGCTCCCCCTTTGCACACACTCCCTTTTGCGCGTGCCTCTTCTCCAAAGTGCGCACTCCCTTAGGTGTGCACATTTACCCTCGCACGCACTACCCCTTGCGTGTGTCTCTCCTTCTAAGTGCGTATGTCCCTCCATGCGCACGTTTCTCCTTGAGTGCGCTACCCCGTGTGCATTTCTCTCCTCCTAAGTGGGCACATTCCACCGTGCGCGCGTTCCTCTTTGTGCACATCCCCCTTGAGCGCGTCATTCCTCCAAGATGCGCACGTCCCTCCGTGTGCTCGTTCCTCCTTACGCGCATTTGCCTTACACACGTCTCTCTTCCAACTTACGCACTCCCCGTTGTATGCACATTCCTCTTTGTATGTGCTCCCCCTTGCGCGCTCCGCTCCAAGTGCATCGCCGTGCACTTCACCCCTAGGTTTTCTATAAGCGCTCAATGTTATCAACTCAGGGACAAGCATACCAGTAGTCAATGAGACTAACGTTCCAGACTGCTCTAAACACAACAAGTGACAAGCCATAAAAGATCAGGAGTGTAGATTGCACCGCCTAAGCTTCCAAGCCGCCAAAATCAGGACAAGCCAAATAAGCAGCTCCTGCTTCCAAACTTAAAGACTCTAAAGTGTTCAAAGTTTCCAAAGCATCTAGAGTGTGAAGCTCCCTATTATAGCAAGAAAAAGAATTAGCTCTTTGAGAGGTGGCATTTCACCCTCTGAGCCCAGTACTCTCTCTCTAATAATTATTACGAGGAGCAGTCTGTTGCCCTCGCTTCCCTCAAAAGCACAGTAATGTGACAATAAATAGTGGAAGTTTGGTCGGCATAGATCCAACCACATGGGTTTTCACCCAGTTGATGGATTTTCCATGTATTAAATTTGCCTTCTTAGCTTTCAATTTTCTGTGACTGTATGTGCACTCGTCCGCTATCAAGCTAAGGCAGTTCAATTTAGTCTGGTCTACTAGGAGTGTTGAGTTGGTCGCAATAGTTTGGTGCTATCTGGGGGAATGAAGTTCCCCAAAGATCGTAGAAGACTCATAAGATAATACCCTCTGCACAATGATACTCGTGACTAGAGACCATGGCAATAAAAGCCATCCACACTGCTGAAATATCAACCCCTAGGGGGCATGTTAATACAACTCTCCCCCGCCTGCTCGAGAACATGCCTCTCATAGTAAAGGCCTTAAATACACATGATACGACCTTGGAAGGACGCGTACGCCGGACTGAAGAGCATCAAAAAAGGATCCTCATGCTCCCAAGAAGCGGAGGAATGCTACAAGCTCATGATCATGCTCCCGAACAAGATAGCATGCCTCTGTCAACTATGGATCCCGCTCCAGCCAAACATTTCGCTAATGAGAGGCATATAACACAAAAGGAACTCCCCATCTTGTCTAACCAAAGTCACAATGATCGTCAGCTTACAGAACTTGAATTCTAGCATCACCACAACCATACAGATGCAACAAAAATTGAACCAGTGGTAGCAGTCCTGTCTCGCAAAGAAATTCATGCCTGTTGGAGCATGCGTTCCATGCTTCTTGGTTTGCTAATAACAAATCTCGTTTGTATTTGATTATGGTGTGTTTATGATGTGCATATATAACATGTCTAACACTTAAATCATTTTTGGCTTGGATTCGAGACCATAAAGAAAAGTTAAGGTGATATTGTCTGGCAATATCCAGTATCGTCACCCGGTGATAGCTCGAGGAATAATTACTGCATGATCTCCACGGCGTTCAGTTAACCTCGATATCGCCCGTCAATATCGATATCGCTCTGGTGATAGCGCACGATTGGTCACGACTGATATGTCCTGTAGAAGTTTCGAATCCATGGGACATGTGGCAGCCAGATAGGATATCGCTGGCAGGCGATATCGCCAAAATATATATATATGGCTCATTTTAGTGTGGAGATTATGACTTTCAGATTCTGGAGTGTTGCTTCTCGTGCATCTTGCCCAGAGAGCTCAAGCATCTAGAAAAACTCCATCTTCCCAAGATGGTTCAAGAAAGAAGGAACGAAGATTTGTACGCAGCATCTCAAGCAACCGCAACAAGCATTCTTCGACACCTTCAGTGTTTCATTTAGTGGGAGTTTTCATTATGAAAGTTAATTATTGTAATTCTTCATTTCTTCATTATAATCAATAGAGGAAATCACCGCCTTGTACGTGGCGTCTAGGTCTGTGTGTGGTTTAGGAGGAAATCTCTTCCTTGTGCGTGATGTTAGGTCCTTGTATGACTTAGGGAGTTATCGCCGCCTTGTGTGCTGCGACTAGATCGGGGTGAGATCTAGGGGGAGGTTAGTAGCAAGATCTAGTGAGAGATACGCTATAGACGGCCAGTTCTTGGTAGAAGTGCCAGTGAAATCAAAAGGAGTTTATTTTTCATAGCCTTGATCTCTAGTTTTATAGAGAAACTTTGTACATTGTTTGTAACATTTTTAAATAAACTATAGTCATTTGTGTTCTTTTGATTTTCTAAGTATTCATAATTGATTAGGAAAAATTTGCTTTTGATTTCTATTATTATTTCACTCAGAAAAATAGACTAAAATAAAAATTTAGTGTTAACCCTTATTCACCCCCCCCCCTCTAAGGGAGCCTCACAATCCAATAAGTGGTATCAGAGCAAGGTTACTCCAAACCGGTTTCACCAGCAGGAGTAATGGCACATAATGATCACACATTTTCTGAAGGACAAGGTATTAGTAGACCTCTCCTGTTCACTAGTACAGACTATTACTATTGGAAAACTTGAATATGATGTTTTCTAATCACCTTAGATATTGAAGTATGGGGAATGATAGAACAATACTACACTCCACCTACAACGGTAGATGGAAGTGTCAGTATGGAAAAACCCTAGGACAAATGGGATGACACTAATAAGCTAAGGTGTAAAATAATGCTAAGACAATGAACGCTTTATTCTATGCGTTAGATAGAACTGAATTTAATCGATTATATGCTTGTGAAACTGCATATGATATTTGGAATTTACTTGAAGTTACTCATGAAGGTACATCACAGGTGAAGGACTCAAAGCTTTTCTGGTTAGAGTCCGAATTTAAAAAGTTCAAGATGGAGGTTTATGAAGACGTAGACTCCATGTACACGAGATTCAACAAAATAGTGAATGACTCTAAGGTCCTTGGAAATAGTTTTTCAAACGGTGATTTAGTGAGGAAGATTCTTAAATCGCTTCCCCCAAAGTTCAATCCAAAAGTGACTGCCATCTCGGAGTCACACGATCTAAATACTCTTTAATTTGAGAATCTTTTAGGAAATTTGGAAACTCATGACGTGGAACTAAGGATTCAACAACAAGATTATAATTTAGAGCCAAGGAATAAAGCGTTGACGTTGAAATCCAAGTAGGAAGAGGAGAGTGAGTCTGATGAGAATGATAAAAAAAGTGAGGAAAGCTTGTTCGTCAAGAGGTTCAAAAGGATTATGAGAAATCCTGAAAGAAGAAATTATTTCAGAAAATTTTTCAACAAAAAGAATCTGGGAATAAGAAACGAAAAGCCAAAGCTGATGGAGAGGATGATGAAGAGCATCCACCATCTGAGTTTTACCATTATAGAAGAATTGGACATATCAGGAGCAAGTGCCCAAAATATCTGAAAGAGCTAAAAGAGAAGAGGCACAAGAAGAAGGATAAGAAGAAAGTTCTTAAGGCTTAAACTTGGGATAATGTCACATCTGAGGAGTCAAGCGAATCAAGTTCAGAAACTGATGAGGAGGCCAACATGTGCTTGATGGGAAAGAGCATCTCATCATCTGATGACGAGTGCAGTGTCCAAAGCGACACTAAGGTAACTCCTCCAACATATGATGATTTATATTCTTAATTTCTTAAAACTTGTAAATATTTTGACAAAAGCTTAAATGAGATTAAGTTGCTCAAATCTGAAATTAAAATTTTGTTGAAAGAAAATAAAATACTAACCACTGAATTAAAAGTACTTGGTAAGGAGAAAATGATTTGTCAAGAGGGCTGTCACTCATTGACAAGGATACTAGAACTAGAAAAGGATCTTGCTAAGTCCCGATTCTATGTTGATTTCCTTACAAAGGAAAAAGGGGAGTTAGGAAGATCTCTAAAATTTTCTCAATCTTAAGTAGAAGGTAGCAAAAAGGCCTTTGCTAACTGGTGCGGTACATTAGTCACTGAAAACACCACCTTGAGAGCCTGAGTTCGTGATTTAGAAATGGCCATTAAAAAGTTTGGAGTTGGCCGAAAATCACTGCATATGATTTTGGCAAATCAATGCTATGGTTCAGCAAAATTTGGTCTCCGATACACTCCTGGAAACTATCGCCTGACGATAGCCACTATCGTCAGTGATAGTAAAAAATTGACAAAAATTATTTTTTCGGATAAAAACTCTAAACCTGCTATCACTACTACTTCTAGCAAGAATTCTCAAAATGTTTTGAAAAATTCTTCAACCTTGTTTTTCACGTGTGCTAAATGTAATAAATGCGGTCACACTACTCAAACTGCTCACACTTGTAGGAAGACATGCCATTATTGTGTTTAACAAATCTGGGTACCTAAGGCATCCACCTATTCTATAGGAGGCACCATATGGGTAACCAGATCTTTACTCTCATCCTCTTTCTAGGTGTGTTGACGGGCTAAGGATAAAGAAGATGTGTGGTACTTGGACTTAGGATGTTCTAAGCACATGATGGGCAACAAGTCAAAGTTCCTTAGCCTAAAAATAAAGAAAGGTAGAGTAGTTACTTTTGGAAACAATGGTAATGGAAAGATAATTGGCATTGGAGTAGTAGGTAACAAGTCCTTCACTATATCAAATGTTTTGTATGTGAAAGGTTTAAAACAAAATTTAATTTCTATAAGTCAGTTATGCGATATTGGTCTAAATATTTTATTCGACTATTTTACAAACCTTTGTAAAATTTTTGATTCCAAAAAAATAATGTTGTTCTTACTACACCAAGGTCTCAAAATGTTTATATGATAAAATTTCATGATCTCTCATATTCATCTCTAAAATATTGTTTTATGTCCAAAAATGAGGAGTTAGATTTATGACATAGGCGACTTGGTCATTCTAGTACAAGTTAATTTTAAAATTGTCAAAAGATAAATTAATCAAAGGATTACCTATTTTAAGTGGAAATTTATCTTCTTTATGTTCGCCATGTCAAAAAGGGAAATTTTCAAAGTCATCGTTCAAAAGCAAAAATATTATTTCCACTACTAGACCTTTACAGTTGATACACATGAATCTGTTTGGTCCTACTACTACACAAAGTTTAGGAGGTAGAAGATACACTTTTGTTTTGATTGATTAATATTCTCGCTTTTGTTGGACAATATTCTTAACGTCAAAGTCTTATGCATTCCTAGAATTTACAAAATTATATACACATATTCAAAATGAACTTGATTTAAAGATAAAATGCATTCATTCAGATCATGAAGGTGAATTTGATAATGATAGGTTTGTTTCTTTTTATAATGAGTTAGGAATTAAACATGAATTTTTCGCTCCTCGCACACCACAATAAAATGGTGTGGTAGAGAGGAAAAATAGAATTCTTCAAGAACTAGCTCGCACTATGTTATCTGAGTACAAATTATCTAGATCATTTTGGAACAAAACTATAAATATGCATGTTATGTTATTAATCGTGTTATGCTTCAACCGTTTTTGAAATTAACACTTTATGAATTATATTTTCAAAAGAAATCGAATGTATCTTATTTTAGAGTTTTTGGTTGTAAATGTTTCATTTTGAACACTAATGACACTGTAGGAAAATTTGATGAAAAATGTGATGAAGGTATATTTATTGGTTACTCTTCAACTAGTAAAGCTTATAGAATCTATAATAGGAGGACAAAAATAGTTGAAGAACCAATTCATGTTAAATTTGATGAAATTTTCTCCTGTGTAGAAACTAACCCTACAGGTAATGATGAAGAGCCTTTCCTCCACTAAGGTCGGATGATGATGAAATACTTGGAGATAAAGAAAACGACAAGGAAGAAAAAGATGAAGAAGAAGTGGAAGAATATGTGCCTCCAAGTGAATTGAGAGTTTCAAAAGATCATCCGCAAGATTTGGTCATTGGAGAATCTTCAAGAGGGATAAGTACTCGTTCGTCTCTACATGATTTATTTTTGAACCTTTGTTTTATATCTGATATAGAACCGAAAGATGTGCAAACCACTTTAAATGATGATTCTTAGTTTTTAGCTATGAATGAAGAACTTAGTAAATTTGAACGTAATAGAGTTTGGAAACTTGTAGAAAGACCTTCAAATCTTCCTATTGTAGGTCTTAAGTGGATTTTTTTTAAAAAAAAAGATAATGAATCTAGGGTCACTAGAAACAAAGCTAGACTTGTAGCAAAATGATATTCTCAAATTGAGGGGATAGATTTTGATGAAATTTTTGCACCTGTAGCACGGTTAGAAGCAGTTAAATTGTTTCTTGCATTTATTAGCATTAAAAGATTTAAATTATTTCAAATGGATGTAAAAACAGCTTTTCTTAACAGGTATATTAAGGAAGAGATGCATGTAGATTAACCTCCAGGTTTTGAAAATGAAAAATTTCCTGATCATGTATATAAATTAGAAAATGCACTTTATGGTTTAAAGCAAGCACCCCGAGCATGGTATGATAGATCGACTTTATATTTGCTAAAGAATGATTACAAAATGGGTAGTGCTGATTGTACACTTCTCATTAAGCATGTTCATGATGATTTAATAGTTTTACAAATTTATGTTGATGACATTATTTTTGGAGCCACTAATGAAGAGTTATGTGATAACGTAGTAAGAATTATGAAAAATGAATTTGAGAAGAGCATGGTAGGAGAACTTACTTATTTTCTTGGTTTTCAAATTACACAAAGACATGATGGTATTTTTATTTGTCAATCTAAATATATTCACGATGTTTTGAAAAGATTTGGATTTGAAAATCTAAAGCAAGCAAATACTCATATGAGTGTTTCTTTGAAATTAGGAAAATATAAAAGTGGAATATATATGGATAAAACATTATATAGAGGGATGATATGATCACTTTTATATTTAGCCGAATCTAAACCTGTTGGGTATTGCATCCACAATAACACAGATTTGAATGAAGTCACCCTTGAACTAAGATGAATTAAGTTGTATTTAATATCTTTGTTTAGTTGTGTGTTTACAGACCATCATTGCTAACTGTAGACCAATGTTAGTCTATAGTGGGTCATGAACACAGGACCATACAGTGTAATCCCTCACTGTGTGATCCAAGGTGTTGACTCATGTATAACCTCTCTATTGGGACACACTTCATATTCAAGCACTTGGACCATGGAATGAAGAATTAATTCTTGAAGAGAAAAAGTTTCTAAGATTAAATTTTTTTCTAAGTCCACTTCTCGAGAAGTCTGGTATAGTTCTCGAGAAGTAGAGTTAGCAGACTCGAGAAGTTCACTTGGTTCTCGAGAAGCCTAGACTAGTTCTCGAGTAACATCATTAAAGTTCTCGAGAAGCTTAGCCTAGTTCTCGAGAAGTCACCTCTTATATTTCTCGAGTAGTTAGAGATAGTCGTGAAAAATTTTCTAAGTCCATCTCTCGAGAAGCTAGTTATAATTCTCGAGAACTTAGCTTTTAGTTCTCGAGAAGTCAGCTTAGTTTTCGAGTACAAGTTTTAGCTCTCGAGTAATGTTATTTTAGTTCTCGAGAAGCGAAATTTAGTTCTTGAGTTGACTCAACGCTTATATCTCGAGTACTATCTTAAGTCCAGAAAGTATAGCTCTCTAGAAATCAGCCTTGTTCTCGAGAACTTATTCATACTTCTCGAGAACAGCAATTCATTTTTTTTTCAGAAAATTTACTTAAGTCAAGATCGACGGGATTTTCAAATGACTTGACGTGATTGGTCCACATGTCATCATTAATGTTAATTCTAACCGTTAGGGGAAATCCTATATTATGTCTTTTTTATTAAGACTAACCCTAATTGGTGAACCATACTTTTTCTAAATTTCTGATCGGCCGTCTCTCTCCAAGAACGAATTTACAGAAGCTGCCGCCGCCGCTCAGTTTGAAGATCTACACTACTATTTTCGATCAAGTTAGACTTGCTGTTCAAGGAATCTTCATCTTCTCCTTGATTGAGTAGGTCCTAAGTTTCTCAGGTCAGATCTACAGAGAGTCTTCTTCAACATTCCGGAAAAAGCCGCAAAGTTCAGAAGAAGACCTAGAGATAAATTTTTCCAGATCTGAGACAAATCTCTATTTGTATTTCATATCTCTTTGTAATTTTGTAGGAGATTATTCTCCAAGTGTAGGAGCGTTGTTCTCCGAGTTGTAGGAAGTTTTCATTTTCCGACTGTAGATCCCTTTGGATCAAGATTGTAGGAACTTGGTTCCGAGACGTAGGATTGGTTTTCAATCCGAGATAGTGGAGTAGCCGAGTCTAGTGATTTACTAGATCGGTGAGGGTAAGTGGACGTACCCAAGGTTGGGGAACCACTATAAATCTTCTTGTTGTCTGTGATTGCTTGATTGTTTTTGTGCAAGTTCGTTAAATTTTTTATTCCGCAAATAGACGCACAATTCACCTATTCACCCCCCCTCTAGGTGATTTAGGTAGACAACTTAACACTTTCAATTTGTATCAGAGGGAGGTTGGTCGTTAAAAGTTTAACAACATGATCAATTTCCTCTCTAAGTTGTCTCTTGAGAATTTTCAAGCAATGGACAAGGCTAAAGATTTTGCCAAGCTTGCCCTGTGCACAAAGAACAATTTTCCCATGTGGAAAGATAGAATTAAATTTTTCATGGAGGCTGTGGATCCCCGGATCTTCATGATTGTTGAAGAAGGTCCCCACATTCCTATGACAATCTCAACTATAGATCCAACAAAGAAAGTCCCAAAGAAGCTGATGGATCTAGATAAAGATGAGATTGCACTTGTCTCCTTGGACAAGAAAGCCAAAAATATAATTACAAGTGCAGTCGTTGACTCTATGCTGCAAAACCTGATCCACTACGAGTCTGCTAAGGAGATGTGGCAGTCCCTCATCACCTTGATGGAAGGTACAGAAGAAGTAAGGGATGACAGAAGATCCTTGTTGAATCAGAAATATAAAGCCTTCCGACTAGGGCACAAAGATACCATTGCAGATACTTTTGAGAACTTTTTCAAGATAGTTAATGGCCTCAGAGTATATGGTTGAGTCTTCACCAATGGAGAACTGAATGACAAGTTCCTAAGATCCTTAACCAAGGAATGGGACAACAAGGTCTGTGCCATCAGGGAATTTGGAAAGCTAGCTGAGACAGATCCTCAGAATCTCTTCGGGAAGCTGATGTCATATGAGTTTCAACTCAACACAAGGAAAGCTGAAGAAGAGAAGAGCAGGTCTACATCCAAAGAGAAGTCTGTTGCTTTAAAGGCAGACACCTCCAGGAAGTCAAAGGCTACCTCTTCAACCCTAGCACAAGAAGTTAGTGAAGAAGAAAACTCGGAGCCAAGTACCTCGGGATCTGAACTATCTAAAGGAGAGTTCTCCTTACTCTCACGGCAGTTCAAGAAATTCTTGAACAAGAAAAAGAAATGGAAGGGCAAGGATGCCTCTCACAGAAGATCACAATATGATGGTGATCGATACAGAAAAGGCTCAAGCAGCCACGACAGGTATGGTTCTAAACCGAACAAATATATTTCGACTGACATAGTTTGCTACTGTTGTAACAAGCCAGGTCACGTCATAGCTGACTACCCCCACAAGAAGAAGGAGGGTGGCAGGAGAAAAGAAAAGAAGTCCTCGTATAGTAAGAAGAGGACAAATAAGAGCCTGATAGCCAAGAAGGGCAAGAATCTTAGTGACTCTGATTTATCTTAGTCAAGTGAAGAAGAGGAAGCCTACTTTGGACTTATGGCTCAATCAGATGATGAAAAAGAGCCCCAGTTCACTGGGGAGGTAAAATCTCACACCCCTCTTTCAGAATCCGAAGTTTCTGAGCATGATCATGAGGACAACTCCTCTGATGATGAGTCTGAACTCATGGCCCAATATAAGGAGTTGATCATGGCTTACAATAAATGTAGAAAGGTCGTGAAAACTCAGGAAAAAGAGATTAAGTCTCTAAAAGCCATATAAAGCTCTCTGAGAGAGGAATTCGTTAAGATGGACTCACTCAGAGAAGACTTAGATACTGCTGTTGATGAGTTCAACAAGGCTATCAAGCACCTTGATCTAAAGGATGAAATCATCAAGGGGTTGGAAGACTTACTAGAAGCTGAGAAGAAACTTGTTGAAGGTTTCTTTAAGCCCAATATAGTTCTTCCTCTTGTTGCTGAGTTCTCTGCTCAGGCCAAGGGTGCTGGGCTAGGCCATGTTGAAGCTCATAGTAAATCTTCTAGGAGGAATAAGGCTCAGAGAAGGAATAAGGCAACCAAGAAGGCCTTGGCCAAAGCAAAGGGGAAAGCCCCTCAAGATCATACTGTCTTTAAGAAAGTCATATTTCCAACTAATGAGTTTGATCTTGACTCATCCTACGACCACTTGACCAGGCCTACTTATGTAGAGTCAAATTCTCGTTACCAAGGATGGACTCGCCCCAGAAACTTTGGTGAGAGTGTCTTTAAGACACCTTATAAAGAAGTCATTCTTCAGGACTATGGTCCTTATGATTATGGTCATAACTTCAAGAAAGCACCAAAAGTAAAATCCATTGTAGAAAAGCCTGTGATGGAGAAGAAATCATGTGATTGCCATCATCATTAAGCTTCTTCCTCCAAGAATGCTACCCCTGCTGGACCAGTATCTCAGAAGGTCAAGTAGGAGTACCTAAGGAAAAGATACAACATGTTCGACTGTTGGTGCTGTGGCAAAATTGGTCATTTTGCCATCGATTGTTAATTTAATCCAAGAAATGTTGCAACTCCTCAAGTTGGCAACATGAGAATGACTACTCATGATGCTAATCCTCGTAGGGGGAGTGTTCTAACACGAGACCAAGGACCCAAACATATTTGGGTTCCTAAGACAAACTGATTATGATTGCAGGGATGTCCAAAGGCCACCAAAACACCAATCTAGTATTTGGATAGTGGATGCTCTCGGCACATGACCGGGACAAGAAGCCTGCTTCAAAATTATTCTCCAGTATTGAACGGACCAATGGTCATCTTTGGAGATTTAGACCGAGGGATAACCAAAGACTACAGTATGATCACTGACGGTAGTGTATCCTTTTTGGATGTAGCTTATGTTGAGGGATTGGAACACAATCTTATAAGCATAAGCCAACTATGCGACAAAGGATACATAGTTGAATTCCTCGCTGACAAGTGCCTGATAAAGTCTGTTGATAATATGGAAACAATTCTATCTGGCACTCGAAGCAGGAATATATTTTGTTTAAATTTCATTTGTATAGATTCTTCTACACCAGTGTGCTTTTTAGCAAGAGATAGTGCGTCTCTTGGTGACCAATGGCACAAGAGGTTAACACATATTAATTTTAAAACTATTAATAAACTATTCTCCCTGAACTTAGTTCGTGATGCCCCGAATGTCAAGTATGTGAAAGATAGACCTTGTCATGCATGCGTAAAAGGCAAGCAAACAAGGGCTACCTTTAAAAGTATTATTGACAAAAATTCAAGTAGATGTCTCCATCTACTTCATATGGACTTGTTAGGTCCACTGCAAATTAGAAGCTTGGGAGGTAAGGAATATACATTAGTTATTATTGATGAATACTCGCGCTTTGCGTGGGTGTTCTTTCTGAAACACAAGTCAGATACCTTCGACATCTTTACTAATTTCGTCAGGCAGGTCCAGAATGAATACAACTTTTCCGTTGTCAAAATCAGAAGTGACAATGGAACAGAGTTCAAGTCTGGGGCCATGACAGAATTCTATGAAAGCCTAGGTATCTTTCATGAGTTTTCCTCTCCTCGCACTCCACAGCAAAATGGAGTAGCTAAGAGAAGGAACAGAACACTCATTGAGGCCTGCGGAACTATGTTGAGTGATGCTTCAGTACCGGAGTACTTCTGGGCTGACGTCGTCAATACTGCATGCCATGTGCAAAATCGAGCACTCATCAATAAGAATCATGATAAGACACCTTACGAACTTCTAAAAGGCAAGAAACCAACTATTTCATATTTTAGAATTTTTGGCTGTAAATGCTTCATGCTTAACAATGGTAAGTATCATACTACCAAGTTTAATGAGAAAAGTTTTGAAGGTATTTTTTGTAGGTTACAGTAGCTATAGTAAGGCATATATGATTTTCAATAGAAAAACTCTGGTTGTAGAGGAATTCATACATGTTGTATTTGATGAGACGAGCTTGCTGCAAAGCAAATTGTCTAGTGTGCTTGTTGAAGATGCAAGTACAAGGCTGAAAGAAATCAGCTTGAATGAACCGACTGAAGGTGAAAAAGAAAAGTTCATCAAGATCACTACTCAAACCCCCATTGGAAAGGTAGACGATGAAGATGAAGAAACCATCCAAGTTGATGAAGACACTCCAGCGGCTGAAGAAGTTCTAGATGCTAGGAACCTTGAGCTCAGACATCTGAAGGATCATCCATTGGACCAAATCATAGGAGATCCCCGGGATGGTGTCAGAACTCGTCAAGATACAACTAACGAGAATTTATATTTAAGTTTTCTCCCACAGGTTGAACCAAAAAAGTTTGAGGAAACAAACTCAGACACATCATGGATCTTAGCCATGGAAGAAGAACTGAACCAGTTCAAGTGCTGCAAAGTTTGGAAGCTTGTTCCAAGACCCAAAGGTAAGAATGTCATCGGGACGAAGTGGGTCTATAGGAACAAGTTGGAAGAGGATGGGACAATCATAAAGAATAAGGCCAGACTCGTCGCCAAAGGCTATTGTCAAGAAGAAGGAATCGACTTCGACTAAACATATGCTCCAGTGGAAAGGCTGGAGGCCATCAAACTGTTCCTGCCATATGATGCACTGAAGGGCTTCACTGTTTATCAAATGGACGTGAAATCCGCCTTCCTTAATGGTGACATAAAAGAAGAAGTGTACGTGGAACAACCCCCAGGTTTTGTTGATCCCAACTTTCATGACTATGTTTATTTATTATCGAAAGCACTATACAGTTTGAAACAAGCTCCTCGAGCTTGGTATGAAATGCTATCTAGCTTTCTCCTCGAGAACAAGTTCACAAGGGGAAAGATAGATAAGACATTATTTCTTAGGGAAATTAAAGGCAAGATTTTGCTAGTGCAAATCTATGTCGACGACATTATTTTTGGTTCTACAGATAACAACCTCTACAAAAAGTTTTCTAAACTTATGCAAGAGAATTTTGAAATGAGTAGTATGGGAGAGCTGAAGTATTTCTTAGGACTTCAGGTGAAACAATCTGAAGATGGAATTTTCATCTCACAAACAAAGTTCACCAAGGAGTTGATTAAGAAATTCGGAATGGAGAGTGCAACCTCTATGAGGACTCCAATGGCCTCAACTATGTCTCTGGACAAGGATGAGAAAGGGAAACCTTTTGTTGAAACCAAGTACAGAAGCATAGTTGGATTCTTGCTCTACCTTACTGCTAGTAGACCAGACATAATGTTCTCTACATGTGTCTGTGCTAGATTCCAAGTGAACTGTAAGGAATCTCACTATACTGCTGAAAAGCGGATCTTGAGATACCTTAAAGGTACACCGAATCTTGTCTTATGGTACCCAAGAAATAATGATAGCGAACTAATTGGTTTTTAAGATGCAGACTTTGCAGGTAGCAAAGATGACAGAAAAAGCACTTTCGGGACGTGTCAGTTCCTTGGAAGAAGGCTTATCTTATGGAGCAGCAAAAAACAAAATTGTCGCAATCTCAATGGCCGAGTCAGAATATATTTCTACCGGCAGTTGTTGTGCACAATTGCTTTGGCTAAAGAACCAGCTAGAAGATTACAACATGAAGGTTAAAGACATTCCATTATTTTGCGACTCCTCCAGCGCAATAGCAATTGCCAACAACCCAGTCTCGCGCAGCCGGAAAAATCACATCGAGCTCAGATATCACTTCATCCGGGAGCATGTGGAGCAAGGGGATGTGGATCTGCAGTACGTGCCAACAGATCGGCAAGTTGCAGATATTTTCACAAAGCTGCTGGACGAGACCAAGTTCAATTTCTTCAAAACTGAACTTGGGATGCTGAACAGAGAAGGATAGACCAAAAGAGATCATCTCAAAGCTCAGGAATCGATGATACTACAAAAAGGTCAGAAATTTCTCAAGTGGAAGGCAGTTCTCGAGAAATACAGTTACTTCTCGAAAAGTATATAACTAGTTCTCGAAAACTTAAGTCCACTTTTCGAGAACTAAAGATCTGTCTCTCAAGAAGTACAATAAGTTCTCGAAAAGAAGAAATATACTTCTCGAGAACTATAACCATGTCTCTCGAGAACTAACCCTACCTCTCGAGAAATGCCCCATCTATTTTCGATTTCTGTTCATTTTCTCTATTTCGAAAACCGATCGATTTCTGCTTTAATCCAAGGGTTATTTTAGATTAATTAGATACATAATCAACATTACTAGGGTAATATATATATAACTTTAGAAATCTCAAATCAACCGACATTTCAAAATCCATTCTCTCGAAAACTCTTCGCCTTCTACCGACCAAAGCTTCAACACTGCCGCTTTCTCGCGCTCCGTCCATCGCCGTCGTCAGTATCAATGGCCCAGCAGTCCAAAATCGGAGTCGGCAGTGAACTTGTGGTCGCTGGGATTGCAGATATTTCAGACGATTTCAAGAATTAGCTTCTTCTGCTAGAAACCGAAGGTTTGAACTTTGTTCTTTTAGAACCTTATAAGATTCTATTTCCAGAAGTAGAAGAGTTCTATAGAAATGTCAAGATAAGGAGGAATAACACTGCACTGAAATCTAAGGTCAAGGGATTTAAGATTAAGTTAAGCCTGACCATAGTGTCCAGACTTCTAAGATTGCCTACTATAGATGATGAAGAGGAACTTACTCAAGAAGACAATGACAGAACCTGTTATTTCTGTGGAGTTCCGGTGGACATTATCTCTCTAAAGAGAATTGCTCTGAATGATGTTGGCAAACTTCTAGTGGATATAGTTGGGAAAATTCTTTGGTGCAGTACAGGGTCTATAGGTTTCATAACCAATGACCTATTCAATGTCATGACAGCCATAGTCTGCAGGAAGAAATTTCCATATGGTATGATGATTTTTGACTTGATCGGGGATAACATTAAAGAACCAAAGTTTGTCAGGATAATCTCCTTGATGTTGCATGAGATTGATCCAGTTGTCTTCAAGACTTCAAAAGGTACACCAATTCATCACTTAAAGAAGATCTCCTTAGCTTCCATTCAAAGGTGGGAGTTAAAACTGAAGAATCCAAAGTAGATAGCTAAAGAGCTTGCAGCCCCTGCTTTAGAGGTCAAGACCCCATCTCCCTCCTCGCATGAAGTTGCTGAACCATCTGGTGCAACAACTGAGGGGGAGCCTGCTTCCTCTGTTCCAGTTGACAGAATTCCATCTCCTCCTCCAACCAGATCTCCAGTGAGAAGTACAGTCCGTTCACCAGCTAGGATACCAGTTAGATCACCAGTGAGAAGTTCAGTCAGAAGTCCAGTCATGAGTTCTATCAGATCTTCAGTGAGGTCCCCAGTGGCAGACTTACCAGATGAGATATTCTCAGATGAGCAAGCTCAGAAAACCATCAACTCTACTGTAGCAGATATAAAAAATATGATAAAAGAGCTCACCTCTGATGAACCTCTTCCTCCCCTCCACACAGAAACTGCTGAAGAACTTTCAAAGGATCCATCTCCAGCTTCCTCTCCATCTCTAGTACCTTCTCCAAAAGCAACTCCTTCTCCTTCTCCAAGAAAAAACTCACCTCAACCAAATACCATCCTTCTATCAGAAGAGGATGAGCCAGAACCTGAGGCAGTTGAAGCTCCTCTAAGGAGACTTTATTTCTCGATTCCTACCTTCCTTGATGAAGAAGGAGATATAGTCATTCATACTACCAGAGCTAAAATCTCTGTAGTTGTTGAAGAGATCCCTCAATGGGCAGTTCCACCTCCACCTCATATTGTTGTTCCTGCTACTCCTGTTGTTCCTGTTGCTGCTACCCCTATAAGTTCTGATATACTAAGTAAGATTGAAGTTATGTTGACTGAGCAAAGGAAATATTTTTATGAATCCCTCAAAGTAGTCCAAGACAAAGTCATTGCTCTAGAGAAAGAGATGAGCAAAGGATTTGCAGAAATCCAGCACAATACTGACTCTCTCAAAGAGCTATTTCAGATTGGTGGTAAAGCTATAGACCACACTATCACAAGTGTTGGTCAGGTCATGGATCAAATAATAACTCTTGCTAACAATCAAATCTTTTTGGAGAAGAAAGCCCAGAAAAACCTCATGAAAATTTGTGAAGAGGTTGGTACCTTCAAAGAGGATGCTATAGCTACACTATCTGTAGAATTCAGAAAGGGGGAGAGCTTGGTGAAAGATATGTGGAAAAGCATGTGGACAAGTTTACTACTGCTGCAAATACAGTTTGGTCTGACAAGATATCTGAAATTAATAAGAATGTTTTAGAATAAATCCAGTCTGTTAAGTTCCATAACTATTACATTACAGTCTGGATGCATAACCAGATATTCCCTGAATTTCAGGTTTATCCTAATGTCATTCCTCATAACCTGAACCCTTTTGCTGAAGGTCAGTCAAGTCAGATGCCTGCTCAGATGCAACCTCAGATGCCATGCTTCTCTCCAAGGCCAGAAGATCAAAATCCTCCTCCTGCTTCTTATGACCAAGTATGGGATGATGTTTTTCCTCAAGGTTTACCTGAAATCAACACTTCTAAGATGAGTAAGTATGGGGAAGGCCCCTCTGCAAGCAAAAGTATTCCTAAGCAAGACACATAGAAAAGAAAAGCACAGGAATTTGCTGAAGTCTGGAGTCCTACCTCTAAAGCTTTAATTCTTGATACTCTCAAATAAGTAATGGACTACAATGAAAACAGGAATCTCCACTACAGCTATTCTGAGTGGGAACTCTATAATAAGTCCATGAATAAAAGGAGAATCTATGACAGAGAGTATGGCAAGAACAATCCTAAGGCTCCTCCAAAACCTCCAAGGTACTACCCAAAGCCTTTCAGCTACCAGATAAGACAACAAGAGAAGTATGACAGGAAACATCAGAGCAAGGAATGACTTTCTGTTGATGACTGTTTTTAAGATTATGGATGAAATGGATGTTGATTGGAAATCTAAAACATTATATATATATAATTTCTGGTTTTGCTAATTCTGTGTTTAATTTTTCATTCTTGCATTTGAATCTTTTTTTCATATACAGTTCTTTCTTTATTGGTATAATTCACCTTAGTGTAGAGGGTTATGACTTCTACAAATAGGGGGAGATTGTTGGGTATTGCATCCACAATAACCCAGATTTGCATGAAGTCACCCTTGAACTAAGATGAATTAAGTTGTATTTAATATCTTTGTTTAGTTGTGTGTTTGCAGACCATCATTGCTAAGTGTAGACCAATGTCAGTCAACAATGGGTCATGAACACAGGACCATACAGTATAATCCCTCACTGTGTGATCCAAGGTGTTGACTCATGTGTATCTCTCTATTGGGACACACTTCATATTCAAGCACTTAAACCATGGAATGAAGATTGGATTCTTGAAGAGAAAAAGTTTCTAAGATTAAAATTTTTTCTAAGTCAACTTCTCGAGAAGTCTGGTATAGTTCTCGAGAAGTAGAGTTAGCAGACACGAGAAGTTCACTTGGTTCTCTAGAAGCCTAGACTAGTTCTCGAGTAACATCATTAAAGTTCTCGAAAAGCTTAGCCTAGTTCTCGAGAAGTCACCTCTTATATTTCTCGAGTAGCCAGAGACAGTCGTGAAAAATTTTCTAAGTCCATCTTTCGAGAAGCTGGTTATAATTCTCGAGAACTTAGCTTTTAGTTCTTGAGAAGTCAGCTTAGTTTTCGAGTCCAAGTTTTAGCTCTCGAGTAATGTTATTTTAGTTCTCGAGAAGCGAAATTTAGTTCTTGAGTTGACTCAATGCTTATCTCTCGAGTACTATCTTAAGTCCAGAAAGTATAGCTCTCGAGAAACCAGCCTTATTCTCGAGAACTTATTCATACTTCTCGAGAATAGCAGTTCATTTTTTTTCAGAAAATTTACTTAAGTCCAGATCGACGGGATTTTCAAATGACTTGACGTGATTGGTCTACGTGTTGTCATTAATGTCAATTCTAACCGTTAGGGGAAATCCTATATAATGTCTTTTCATTAAGACTAACCCTAAGCGGTGAACCGTACTTTTTCTAAATTTCTGATCGGTCGTCTCTCACTAAGAATGAATTTACAGAAGCCGTCGTCGCCGCTCAGTTTGAAGATCTACACGACTATTTTCGATCAAGTTAGACTTGTTGTTCAAGGAATCTTCATCTTCTCCTTGATCGAGTTGGTCCTAAGTTTCTCAGGTCAGATCTATAGAGAGTCTTCTTCAACATTCCTGAAAAAGCCGCAAAGTTCAGAAGAAGACCTATAGATAAATTTTTTCAGATCTGAGACAAATCTCTGTTTGTATTTCATATCTCTTTGTAATTTTGTAGGAGATTATTCTCCGAGTGTAGGTGCGTTGTTCTCCGAGTTGTAGGAGTTTTCATCTTCCGAGTGTAGATCCCTTTGGATCAAGATTGTAGGAACTTAGTTCCGAGACGCAGGATTGGTTTTCAATCCGAGATAGTGGAGTAGCCGAGTCTAGTGATTTACTAGATCAATGAGGGTAAGTGGACGTACCCAAGGTTGGGGAACCACTATAAATCTTCTTGTCGTCTATGATTGCTTGATTATTTTTGTGTAAGTTCGTAAAATTTTTTATTACGCAAATAGACGCACAATTCACTTATTCACCCCCCTCTAGGTGATTTTGGTAGACAACTTAACACTTTCAAAACCTTATATTATGTTTATAGTTTGTTTATGTGCTAGATTTCAGGCTAATTCTAAAGAATCACAATTAAAAGCGGTTAAACGTATTTTTAGATATCTTATTGGTACTTCTAAAATAGGTTTGTGGTATCCACATAATGATATTTTTTTTGCCAGGTAATTCTAATTCCGATTATGCTAGATGTTCATTAGACCGCAAAAGAACAAGTGGCACTTGTCACTTTCTTGGCCCATCACTAATTTTGTGGTCGATTAGGAAATATAATTATCTTGCCTTATCTACTCCCGAGGCCGAATACATTACACTAGGTAGTTGTTGTGCACAAGCTCTTTGGATGAAATAAACCTTAGAAGACTTTAGAATACATCAAGAAACCATTGAACTAAGATGTGATAATAAAAGTGCAATTGATTTAACTAATAACCCAGTTCATCACTCTAGGTCTAAACATATAGATGTTCACCATCATTTCATTAGAGGCCACATAAAATAAAATTTAGTAAAGGTTAATATTATTAGCATAGATTCACAGCTGTTAGTGTTACTATTATGATCTAGAAGTAATTAAACATGTAGCCTCACTGCCAACTTAGTATGAGCCTATCAGGATCGCACATAAGATTATGGAGAAATGGGAGATTGAATCTGTATGGTATAGCTCATATGATGATTTGAAAAGGGCTTAAAATATTCTAAGGCAAAAGAGTCGAGTGTGTCAAGACCACTCAATGCCTTCGTCGAGTAAAGAGTTTACTCATCGAATGGCGGCGTTGAGTGAGTTGAATGTATTCAATGATTTATCGAGTCAAGCAGTTGATTTGAGGAGTATTGCACTTAAGCATTGAGTGCATTGAGTCCATTCAATGATTCATCGAGTCAAAGTGTTGACTTGACGGATCTGAGTCTTAAGCATTGTGTGCATTGAGCTCACTCAACGTCATTCGACGAATTTGGCCTTAGGCATTGAGTGCTTTGTGTTCACTCAACGCCATTCGACGAATCTGGCTTTAGGCGTTGAGTACGTTGAGTGCACTCAACGCCATTCGACGATCAATTGTTGATTCGTTGAGTTTGGCGCAGGAAGCGTTGAGAGCGTTGATTTTATTCAATGCCTTTGTCGATGTCAAGTGTTGATTCGGCTGAAGGTAGGCATTGAGTTTGTCGTGTATCCTATGGATACTCTATGATTCGTTGAGTATAAGATGATACTTGACGATTTATCGTATATTCCATGGATACTCGACGATTCGTCTAGATAAGGGTTGCCTGACCGAAATTCTTGATTCTAAGTCTTGGGTCTGCGGATAGCGGCGAAGCTGTTCTATTTATCACTTGGAGTATAAATAGATATTTTTAGGGTTTCTACAGGATATGCGATTAATCTTTTCTGTCTAAGCACACGAGCCGTTACTATGCGAAAGACCTATAACCCTAAAAGCCCGGCGAAAGTCATTCCACCTTCACCGTCACCGATCCTGATCCTGTTCCCGACAAGTGTCGTCGTCGCCTCTCCTATAACAGATCTAACAGTCTGTAGAGACGCTGAGTGTCCTGTCCTGACCTAGCACTTGTGCGATAAGTTACTGTGAGTTCTCCCGATCGTGTGGATTTCCTATAGAGGTGCAGATAATCTTTCTGCGCTCAGGACTCGAGCCGATGTATGGCCGGTTAATTTTTCTATAGCATCTAGGTTGAGTATTAACTCAATCCTACAAAGGTAATTTTATTTTACAATAAGTTTCACTTCTTGATTCATGAATATGGTCGATCCGAACACTTTGGGTTTTCTTGTTCTCTATTTTTGCTACATGCACAAGTGTTGTACCATCTAGTAAAACCCACTAGGGGTATCAGAGACAGGTTACTTGTAATATTCATTTTTTTAAAAGTTGCTAAATCCATGGCGTGTAGATTGGGAAATTTTAGAAGTGTTCTAAAATGCCTAAATCTATTCTTGGACTCTACCAAGAACGCATGTGATTTTTTTTGTTTCTACTCCTTAACAGTAACCGTCCCTCTTATTGTTTTGAGAAACCAAATATGTGTTAGATTTTGAATCTCACATAAGAGAGACGAGCCTGTCGATTGTGTAAGTGGAGGTTGTGTTGCTCATGTCCTATGCATGTAAATCTGAAGTTTTAGAAATGTTCTAGATGTTTAGATTTAGCCTGGCTCATCAAGTGTTGATAATGTTCTTGTGCACATCTGGGATGCATTTGGATTATGATTGTTGATTTTTATTTTGTGGATGTGCACACTGGTTAATTGTGAACCATGATTAAAGTGTTAATCAAGTATCTAAAATCCCTTAAGTAATATTAAGTATTAAGATGCCTTCAGATGGATGACACTCTTCCTATCTCGATCGATGAAGTGTAGGCTTGCCACAACAAGGTGCATTAATCTATTTTGGTAAGGGTGTGAGCAGATAATTGTGATATCCCACTGTCGACATCGAGTCTAGCTTAATTGGGTGACCTCAAAGGTTGAGTGCCCAAAGGCATAGGGTTGTCATACACCATATGATGGATGCGAATAAAGAGTTATTCACCAGCCATACAGGAGTTGCATAGTGATGCAATTGGCAAGCATTTCCTACCTAAATAGCTGCATTATGAGAGAAAAGCCATAGCTGACTCATAGTGTTAGTGAAATATGGATCTTGTCCACTAAGAGGGTTACTCGCTAAACTCTTCGAATTGATATAGAGGGTTATCAGTTTGATAAAAAATAGTGGAAGTTATTTTGATTAAATCCCTAATCGAAAGAAAAATTATATTTATGAAATGTAGTACTAATTTTACTTTGCATTGATCCTTGTAGAATTTCCATGGCAAGTGGTTCACACTCCACCTTGTCCCTCCGAGTGATCCTTGAAAAGGAAAAGCTGAGCGGGACTAATTATTTGGACTGGTATAGGAGCTTGAGAATTCTTCCAAGGCAAGAGCGCAAGCTCTATGTTTTGAAAGAGGTATCCCCTAATATGCCTGTTGGGATGCGACCCGTGCTGATAAAAATGCTTACAAGAAGTATCACGATGACTCCTTAGACGTCGAATGTCTCATGCTTGCGACCATGAACTCTGAGCTCCAAAAGCAACACGAGAATATGGGTTACAAGGAAATTGACGAGCATCTGAAGAAAATGTTTCAAGGGCAAGCTCGTCAAGAGAGATTCGATGTCACTAAGGCGTTGTTCCGGTGCAAGATAGGAGCTCGGGACCTAGTTGGGACTCACATACTCAAGATGATTGGGAATATCGAGAACCTTGAGAGACTAGGGTTCCCTCTAGGCAAAGAGTTGGCTACAGACCTGATCCTACAATCGTTGTCGGACAGTTATGAGTTGTTTGTCTTAAACTATAACATGAATGAAATAGACAAGACACTGCCCGAGATCCTAGGCATGTTAAGAACTGCCGAAATCAACATGAAGAAGGCCAAGCCTGATAGCCCCATTATGATGGTGCATAAAGGCAAGGGCAAGGGCAAGGGATTCAAGAAGATGAAGGTGGGACCTAAGTCTGCTCTGGAGTCCAAGTCTTCTGCACTGAAAACAAAGGTTCAGGGAAAGAGGGAAAGTGCCACCGTTGTGGCAAGGCTGGTCATTAGAGGAGGAATTGTCCTTCGTACATTAAGGGTCTGCAAAAGATGAGGGGAGTTATGACTTCCACTTCAGGTATATATATTATAGAGATAAACCTTTCTACTCCTGCATCATAGGTATTGGATACCGGATGTGGTTCTCACATTTGTATTAATGTACAGAAATTGGGAAGGAGAAGATTACTGAGTAAAGGAGAGGTGGACCTGTGTGTTGGCAATGGAGCAAGAGTTGCTGCTGTCGCCATGGGTGTTTACCGTCTTTCTTTGCCCAGTGGGCTTATAATAGAACTAGATAATTGTTATTTTGTTCCTTCCATAATTAGAAACATTATAACCATTTCATGTTTGGACATGATGGGTTTTTCTTTTATTATTAAGAATAATTATTGTTCAATATTTAAGAATGATGTTTGTTATAGTGTAGCCCAAATGTTTAATGGTTTATATGTTTTGAACTTAGACCATTAGATCTATAACATAGAAAATACTAAAAGATTAAGAACGAATGACTCAAACCCTACATATCTTTGGCATTGTCGTTTGGGTCATATAAATGAGAAACGTATATCCAAGCTCCATAGAGATGGACTACTGGAATCATTTGATTATGAATCATTTGAGAGATGCGAATCTTGTTTGTTAGGCAAGATGACTAAGGTCCCTTTTACTGGAAATAATGAGAGGGCTGGTGATCTCTTGGGTATAATACATAGTGATGTATGTGGACCCATGAGTTCTATGGCTAGAGGTGGGTTTCTCTACTTTGTTACATTTACTGATGATTTCAGTATATACAGATACGTGTATATTATGAAGTGCAAATCTGAGACCTTTGAAAAGTTCAAAGAGTTTAAGAATGAAGTAGAGAACTAGCTAGGTAAAAAGGTTAAAGCACTCCGATCTGATCGAGGTGGCGAATACCTAAGTCATGAGTTCCGTGATAATTTGAAAGAGTATGGTATTGTATCACAACTCACTACACATAGAACACCACAGCATAATGGTGTGTCTGAGCAGAGGAATCGTACTCTGTTAGACATGGTACGGTCGATGATGAGTCATGCAGATCTGCCTGTTTCCTTTTGGTGTTTTGCTCTAGATACTGCTGCTTTAACATTAAATCATGCTCCAACGAAGGCGGTTCTAACGACACCATATAAGATATGGAATGGGAAGCGTACTAGTTTGTCGTTCATTAAGGTTTGGTGCTGTGAGGCTTATGTGAGACGTCAAAAGCCTGATAAGCTGTAACCCAAATCAGATAAGTGTTATCTTGTGGAGTATCCTAAGGAAACTTAAGGGTACCACTTCTACCTACCGTCTGAGGACAAAGTGTTTGTCGCGAGGAGTGGTGTCTTTCTTGAGAAAGAGTTCTTTAGTAGAAAGACTACCAGGGTAGAACTTGAAGAAGTTCAAGAACCACAAACTATGAATGAACCAAAATTGGAACCTGAGCTAGGGCAATAAGTTGTTGTAGCTGGAGAACCTGCTCAGGAAACACACATTCCAGGTAGATTTTGTAGACCAAGGTTTGAGCTTGAGAGATATGGATTTATCGTGTCTCAAATAGGTAATGTGTTGCTTATGGATCATAGTAATGAGCCTATAACCTACCAAGAGGATATGAGTGGATCGGACTCCGAGAAGTGGCTTAAGGCCATGAAATCTGAAATGGAAGCCATGTATGAAAACCAAGTATGGACTTTGGTGGAACCACCTAAAGGGGTACGACCCATAGGGTGCAAGTGGGTCTTCAAGAAGAAGACCTACATGGATGGGAATGTACAGACATTCAAAGGGCGACTGGTTGCTAAAGGTTTCAAGCAAATTCATAGTATTGATTATGATAAGACCTTTTCCCCTATTGCCAGGGTTAAGTCAGTCAAAATTTTGCTTGCTATTGCTACGTATTATGACTACGAGATCTATTAGATGGATGCCAAAATGGCTTTCCTAAATGGAAACCTCCTTGAGGAAGTGTATATGACACAACCCGAGAGGTTTATATCTCCAGGTGATGCCACTAAAATATGCAAGCTGCAGAGATCCATTTATGGATTAAAACAGGCTTCTCGAAGTTGGAATCTTCATTTTGATGAAAAGATCAAAAAGTTTGGTTTTATCAAGAACGAGGATGAACTGTGTGTTTACAAGAGGATTAATGGGAGCATAGTTGTCTTTCTGATTTTGTATGTAGATGATATACTGCTGAACGGGAATGAAAAACTGACCCTACAAGTTGTTAAGAATAACCTATGGGTCTTCTTTTCAATGAAAGACTTGGGTGAAGTAACTTATATACTTGGTATTAAGATATATAGAGATAGATCGAAGAAGTTGCTGGGTTTGGCCCAAAGTACGTACATTGACAATGTGTTGAAACGGTTCAGCATGCTTGAGTCCAAGAAAGGATTCTTACCCATATCTCATGGTGTGAGTCTCTCTAAGGACTAGTGTCCTAAGTCTTGTGAAGATAAGAACCGTATGAAGTTGATTCCAATTGCTTTGGCAATTGGGTCAATCATGTATGTAATGATATGTACTAGACCCGATGTCTCTTATGCATTGAGCATGACTAGAAGGTATTAGTCTGATCCCATTGAAAGTCACTAGAATGTCGTCAAGAGTATCCTGAAGTACCTAAGAAGGACTAAGGATATGTTCTTGGTGTTTGGTGGAGAGGAAGAGCTCTTTGTAAGAGGTTACATTGATGTTAACTTCCAAATTGATAGGGATGACTCAAAGTCTCAGCCAGGGTTTATATTTTGCCTGAATGGAGGTGTTGTTAGCTGGAAGAGTTCCAAGCAGGAGATAGTTGCCTATTTTACTACAAAGGCCGAGTATATCGCCGCTACAAATGCATCGAAGGAGGCTGTATGGATTAGGAAATTCATCGGCGAATTAGATGTAGTTCCTAGCATTATTCGTCCCATAGATCTCTACTGTGACAACAACGGTGCAATTGTACTTGCTTCGAAACCTAGATCTCTTCAGCGCTCTAAGCACATACTTCGGCGGTTCTATTTAATTTGAGAGATTGTCGATCGAGGAGATATGAGCATTAGCAGAGTGCCGACTGAGGAGAACATTGCGGATCCACTGACAAAGCCTCTCGCATAGAGAAAACATGATGGTCATGTTAGATCTATGGGTATACGATACCTGAATGATCAACTCTAGTTAGAGTCTTGTGGATTGTATGTTTGTTGGCTGTAATTTTTCATTTAATGAATAATATACTATATGCGTTTCATTTTATATATTTTTGCAAGTTCTTTTATTATGTTATTATTTCTATTGTGATAGAGTAGTTAACTGTATAAATTCCCTTAGAATGTTTGCTTCCATAGGTCAAGTAGTGACTTGAAGTGAGAACCTATGATCCTAGAAGCTTCATTATTAAAGGTCCCTGGTCGTTGAATCATCTTAGAAGCTATAGGAGATGATGATACCTTTAAGACTAACATGTGCGTTGACTGATGACCCATCCTCATAGGTCATGATATTGTGATATCAAGTCATCACATGGGTACTTGTTATGAACAAGTTGTACTAGACAGACCCACTATGAGAATACTTTGTGGATTGTTATATGAACGTGTCATAATTATGACTCAAGTGGCAATGGTGTTTGTGGTCCTTTGACCTGAAGTCACAGCTTTCATCGAGTGAGGAATATCGTGCTTTGATGCCATCAAAAGTCCAGTCTTGATAAAGTTGGATGATAAAGGTGGTTATTGGGTACGTTACGAATCATTTGGGTGTTTGCATGTGAGCAGAAATGGGATTTGTCCTCCTTTATGATAGGAGTTGCATCCAAGGGCCCCTTGATGGAATGGGATTGAGAAATGCATGGCCATGCTTGGTTGAGTCAATATGTGATATTGGGCTCACCAATTTCTGGAAGACCATTCTAGATCAGTAAACTGGGATTGAATGATTATGAGGGTGACACGGTCTATACCTCTAGTTCTTTCCGGATGTAAGGGACGAAGGGACATGATAACACTGTAACATTGGTCACAATGGATTTTGAGTTGATTAACTCTTACTATTTGGGGATCAATGATGTATTGCTAGATGCCGCTCATTGTTTGTGAAGCTTTTGTTTGATAATTTCTAGATCAAGTGGGAGACTGTTGGTGTTACCATTGTGATATGGAAGTGATCAAACATGTACCATCACTGCCAACTCAGTATGACCATATCAAGGTTGCACATAAGATTGTGGAGAAATTGGGAGATTGGATCTGTATGGTATAACACATATGATGATTTGAAAAGGGCTTAAAATATTCTAAGGCAAAAGCATTGAGTGTGTCGAGAACACTCAATGCCTTTGTCGAGTTAAGAGTTGACTCGTTGAATGGTGGCATTGAGTGAGTTGAGTGTATTCAACGATTCGTCGAGTTAAAGTGTTTACTTGATGGATCTGAGTCTTAGGCATTGAGTGTATTGAGCTCACTCAATGTTATTCGACGAATTTAGCCTTAAGCGTTAAGTGCTTTGTGTTCACTCAACGCCATTCGACGAATCTGGACTTAGGCGTTGAGTGCACTCAACGCCATTTAACGATCAATTGTTGATTCATCGAGTATGGCGCAGTAAGCGTTGAGAGCGTTGAGTCCATTCAACGCCTTTGTCGATATGAAGTGTTGATTCGGCAGAAGGTAGGCGTTGATTTTATCATGTATACTGTGGATACTCGACGATTCATCGATTATAAGATGATACTCGATGATTCGTCGTATATGCCACGGATACTCGACGATTCATCGAGACAAGGGTTGTCTGACCGAAATTCTTGATTCTAAGTCTTGTGTCTTCGGATAGCGGCGAAGCTGTTCTATTTATCTATTGGAGTGAGCTCAACACGAGCACTTGTATGTATGGTACCCGTATAAAAAACCATAGGTGCACAATCGTCAAAGTAAAACTCCTGGTCGATCCAACTGTATTTCTTGTATAGGATATGTTGGATGATTTGACCCATCAGTACTATGTTGAGTTTTTTCCATATTGGATTCTAAAGTTTATACGTGTACTGAATATTTGATAAAATCAAGTCTGCCACATCAAACGACTCCCTTTCCAGGATCATGTATGTCACATAACTTAATTGAGCCGTTATTTTTATGGTGTCCCCGGATTTGAGCATAATAGTATGTCTCAAAATATCTTGCACTAAATGTGAATCCGAGGTGAGTGTGGTCATGGACTGAATTAGATTTTTCATGGAATTTCCATGTAAAACCATGTTCAAAAGAGTCCAATGTCTATCTTTTCTATAGTTTTCAACTACATCTAGTATGTAATCCCACTCTATAAGCCCAAACTCATCTCTCAAATCACGGTGAGTTATTTCCACAGTTTGTCCTTGGATTTTAGACCTCACTCAGCCATTCAATTTAGTAAAATTGGGATCTCTTAAGTGGTTGAAGAATTCTCTAATTAACACTGAATAAAACATGTATGGAAGTATAACTGACATTATACCTGCCATTGCCAATAGATCATGTATGTGTGCATGACAGACTTGATCAAATTGAATCACTTTCCCCACACCGATGTTTGCATTCTCCATCCCAGGAAATGTTTGATACGCAGAGTGTGCATCACTACCTGTGCTCCTCCTGGCCTTAAAACTTGAAGCCATACCTTAAAACTGTAATAAACTTGATTTTAGAAACTTCCACGATATCGCTGGGCAATATAAAAAATCATTCAATATACTATTTCAGCATGCACTCTCTAACATTAACATTCCTACTTCCTAAATATAAAATATAAATCATTTATGCACAATTTCACTCAACAAATTTTAACAAAAAAATTTACACCACTATTCATCATCTTCTTCCCTAAAAATTCCTAGATCTATGTATTTCATCATACCAGATCTATGCCCTCTTCATAATACTAGATCTATTACTTTATTTTACTAGGCCTATTTCATGGATCTATGCCCTCTTCACCAAAAACTATAACTTTAAACCTCATGCTAAATTGTAGCAAAAACAACCTACAATTTGAAATTTTCTCCCAAAAAACTTCATGAAAGCTTCCATCAATACATTTGAATCAACAAATCCTAAAGGAAGGAGACCAAAATTTCCTAATCATATCTTGATTTGGAGGTTTCGTTGGCATCGAGTCCATCTTTCGCTCGAGGGCTTCGGGAAAAAAATGCCCTAAACGGTACTTTGACTCCAGATCTGGCATTATTTATAATTCCGCGCTATCGCCTATCGACGATATCCGATATCGCCTGGCGATAGCCCGAAATTGCTAATTTTTTTGTATCTGTCACATATTGATATGACTGTACCATATTATTTCTATATCTTGTTTAGGCATTGTACAATGTATATTCTATTATATTGGGTTACCTCTAACATTGTGTTCTATTCAACCTTTTCATATCATTTTGTATATACAACTCCCCTAGTGTATTGTAATTGTGAAATTGTTTTTGCATGCCTCTACGTTCGAGGACTATTTTATTTATGATAATGCTTTCTCATACATAATTGTGAAAATTTTCTTATGTATTTACCATTACTGCTTATGTGAATTGTGAGTGTTCTACCATAACCATTGGAATGTCATGATAAAACTCTTGCTTTATCTTATTTGATTTGCACAATTCATTTTTTCTTATCCTATATTGCCCCACAAGTGAATTCGGAGTTCTATGTCAAGCCAAAGCAAAAAGCTTATTCTTATAAAGAAAACTACAAAAAAAAGGCTGACAAGGAACCTCCACTAAGCACTACTCACCCTCCTTATAAGTCTTCATAAGAATTGCGAGGTTAAGCACCTTAGACAGAATTGTAAAGTGTCTTGTGTAATCTTTATATGCTATTCATTTACTTTTTGTGCTCTGAATTCTTGGGTACAAGTATGGCTAGTTGTGAATATTTCTTGGTTAGGTTTTTTAACATTTCCGGGTTCATGTATGTTTTAAGTTTCTACATATGTATTTTTTCCTCTAACTTTCACTTGTACACTGTATTATCATTTCTAAGATTTCTTCTCAAGAGAATTGGACCGAAATTGATTCTAAATATGTTCACTAGTGTATATGACTATGATATACCTGTATGAATTCAACAATGTTCATGTTAACTCATATTTATCGTTTCAATACATTGTTTCACATGCTCTACACTTGTTTTTCACATCGTGTTTTTGGCCTATTTTGCTTCCGCATACCCTCTGACCTTTACATAACAAGTTTCGTTCTCACATTTCTTTTGATAATACCAAAAGGGGGATAAATTTTTGAGAAACCATTCATTCCATTTAAACCTTTTATTAAGCTTACTTTAACACCAACACCAACATTTCACTTTAATACAAATTACACTGCTCTATTTAGGGGGAGTACACATGTAGGGGGAGCACACATGTAAGGGAGATTAACATCCAAGCGCAGTTTTGTGCACATACAAATGCTAAGTCTTGCTCATCACATTTACTAACACGTTATAGATCATTCATGATTTCTTTCTAAATGGATTTGTTATTATCAAAAGGGGGAGATTGTTGGAGCAAACGTTCCACGCTTCTTTGTATGCTAAAAACAAATCTCGTTTGTATTTGATTATCTTGTGTTTATGATATGCAGAAATAACAGGTCTAACACTCAAATAATTTTTGGCTTGGATTCGGGATTGCAGAGAAACGTTAAGGTGATATCTCCTGGCGATATCCAAAATCGCCACCCGACGATAGCTCGCGAAACAGTTACCGCATGATCTCCACGACATTCAGTTAACCTCAATATCGCCTGGCGATATTGATATCACTCCGGCGATAGCGCACGATTGGCCACGATCGATACATCACGCAGAAGTTTCGAACCCATGGGACACGTGACAGCTGAATAGGATATTGCTGGCAGGAGATATCCAGTATTGCTAGAGATATCGCCAAATTATATATACGGCTCATTTTTATGTGGAGATTACGAATTTCAGATTCTGGAGTGTTCCTTCTAATGCATCATATCCAGAGAGCTCAAGCATCCAGAAAAACTCCATCTTCCCAAGAAGGTTCAAGAACGAAGGAGCGACGTTTTGTATGCAGCATCTCAAGCAACCGTAGCAAACATTCGTCGACATCTTTAGTGTTTCATTTAGAGGGAGTTTTCATTCTGAAAGTTATTCATTGTAATTCTTTATTTCTTTATTGTAATCGATAGAGGAAATCACTTTCTTATGCATGACATCTAGGTCTGTGTGTGGCTTAGGAGGAAATCGTTGCCTTGTGTGTGATGTCTAGGTCCTTTTGTTACTTAGGGAGTTCTCGCTGCCTTGTGTGTTTCCACTAGATCGTGGTGCGATCTATGAGGAGGCTAGTAGCAAGATCTAGGGAGAGATACAATATAGCTTGTCAGTTCTTGGTAGAAGGACCGGTGAAATTAAAAGGAGTTTATTTTTCATAGCCTTGATCTCTAGCTTTATGGAGAATCTTTGTACTTTGTTTGTAACATTTTTAAAAAAACTATAGTCATTTGTGTTCTTCAGATTTACTAAGTATTCATAATTGATTAGGAGAAATTTGCTTTTGATTTTTGTTATTATTTCACTCAGAAAAATAGACTAAAAGAAAATTTTAGTGTTAACCCTTATTCACACCCCCCTTTAATGGTGCCTCACGATCCAACAATGTGATGATTACTGAAGAGATAAAACAAGATATGCACCATGCCACTCGCCAACCTCGAACACCATTAGTGCTAGAGGTCCTAGAGTATTCAATCGTGAATGATTTTAAGATCCCAAAACTCGAAACATTCAACGAAGTGGATTACCCCTAGGACTATATTGATCATTTCGCCAACGTAATGAGGATCAGTGGAGCCCCTGATCAACTTCCATATCAAGTGTTCCTGACAACACTAAGGGGGAAGGCGCGCGCTTGGTTCTACTCCCTGAAAAAAGGAAGGATAGATAACTTTGCACATCTATTACGGTCCGTTCGGCCCCCTGGAATTGGAATTGGGAATTGGAATTGGGGCAACAGAATTCCAATTCCAGTGTTCGGATGTTAGGAATTCCCTCGGAATTGGAATTGGTCCAATTCCATGGAATTCAATTTTGTACTATGACAAATTCTTAGGGGTAAAGACAGATATTTCATGGAATTCAGTTTTTTACTATGCTCGTCATTGTCCGATCTCATCGTCGTCGCCCGATCTCGCCGCCGCCGCCCGTTCTCGTCGTCGCCGTCCGATCTCGTCGTCACCGTCCGGTCTCACCGCCGCCTCCCTATCTCTCCACCGCTCACTCCCGATACCGCCACCACCACCCGATCTCGCCGCCGACGACCGATCTCACCACCTTCGCCCAATCTCGCCACCGACGATCGATCTCACTGCCATCGCAGCCCGATCTCGCCGCCGTCGCCGCCTGATCTCGCCACCGCCGCCGCCCGATCTCGCCATCGTCGCCGCCCGATCTCGCCGTAGCCACCGCCCGATCTCGCCACCACTGCCCGATCTCGCTACAGCCGCTCGATCTCACCTCCGCCACTGCCCGATCTCGTCGTCATCGCCTGATCACGACCTCGATCTCGTCGTCGTCGCCCGATCTCGCCGTCGTCGACCGATCTCGTCGTCGTCACCCGATCTCGTCATCACCGCCCGATCTCGCCGTCGTTGCCCGATCATAATTAATTGTTTGTACACTACTTGAAGTTGATTTTTATGGTGTTGTGTTCTTTTTTTGCCAATTTCTATATTTTCTTAGAGATTGCAAAAGGAATAATTCCTTCCATCACTTGGTTTTGTTGCAATAACTTCGTCCTGAGTGACACAAGACTCCAACTTCAAATTGTCATGTCGCTCAGTCCTGCAGGCATGAGAAAAAAATAAATTCTAAACCAATTCCAATTCTAGAAATCCATCCTGCAGTCGAACAACTGCATTGGAATTCAGACCAATTCCAATTCTCACAGGAATTGGAATTAGATGAATTCCAATTCTGCAATTCCAATTCCAGGGGGCCGAACGGGCCGTTACAGATCTTTATTGACATGTTCATCGCAAACCAAAGAATAATCGGGGACTCCTCTTCCCTATTGGGGATCCGTCAAAGTAAGGATGAAACTCTCAATGACTTTTTTCACCGTTTCACATCTGAAGCGCGATAGATCCCATGAGTCGGCACTTAACTTTTCTGTAACTTCCTCCTGGGAGGGCATCAACCTGACAAATTCTACTCAACAATGATGAGGGAGATGGTTCCAGCTACCCCGACCTTATACGCGAAATCGAGGCTCAGATTGTAGCCGACGAAGTAGTCAAATCACATTGGCAGCAATTTCAGGACAGTTTGAAGAAAAAATGGCAAGGATGATCATCGCCTCAGAATAGGAGCAATGATTACCTCTACAAGACACGAACCCAGTAGCTTCAAAACCGCGTTCTTCTCAACACATCCATGGCCAACATACTCTACACAATCCAAGATAAAGTGGCACTCTGCCAGCCCAAGCCGATCGCTCCAAATAAGGGAGATTAGTCGCAGCATTATGAGTTCCACCGCAGACACGTACACAACACCGAAGATTGTGTAAAGCTGAAAAAGGAAATCAAGCATCTTCTTCGTAGAGGGCTTCCAAAAAGATTCTTACAGAGAAAAAAACTGAATTGGTCAGTGCCACCCGGTCAATGAAGGGTCAACCACTCACCTGCAGAGCAAGACAAGAGGACAACCCCTAAAATATTCATTCTCGGAGAAAAGCTCTCCCGCATTCACGGAGTTATGCCAATGCATATTCTTCTGTCCAGTTGACTTTAATTGCACTAGGCCATGTGTAAGCTTCAATACCCTATTTTTTCAAGTAGATAATCTAATTCTATTTACTTCATATGCTTCGAACGACAAACTATAATAGGCAAGGTCAGAATACCTACGCCTGTCATCGCCAGGGGCCAACCCTCCTTGGCGATCGATGCCTACCAAATAGGTAAGGTCACGAGACCTATGTCTATTGTCGTCAGGTGCTGACCCTCCATAACGATTGATGCCTACCAAATAGGTAAGGTCGCAAGACCTACACCTGTCATTGCCGAGACAACCCTCCTTGATGATTGATGCCTGCTAGATAGGTAAGGTCACAAGAACTACGTCTGTCATCGCTAGAGGCCAACCCCCCATAGTGATCGAAGCTTGCCAAATAGGTAAGGTCGCAAGACCTGTAAGTCCACCTAGTGTCAACTACTTACACCTATGGGGGGGATAGGTGTCTTTGCAGCGTATTTGCGGAATTAAGGTTTTACCTGCACAAGAAAACAAAACAACACAGCACAAAAAGTACAGAAGCAATTTATAGTGGTTCCCCGATTTGGGTACGTCCACTTTCCCCCTTCGACCTATCTCCCAACCAGGGACGACTCGGTCACTTCACCAACAGGATTGAAATCCAATCCTTGCACTACCGGAAGGAACCCTTCCACACGTAGGATTCAACACTCCCACAACACGGGTTGCACCCAACCCTACAACTGAAGACCAATCGGTCCTTTACAATGAATTAAAAATAGCTTGTAAGAAATACAAACAACGTATGGAGACTAAGGTGTCCCTCTTCGTTCGACGACGTGTTCTTGAGGTCAACGAAGAGTCCACAACCTTAGATCTCACTTGGAGAGAATCTCCCCGAGACCGGCGGCGGCGATGAGCGGCGGCGAGGCACTCGGTGTTGACGGCGGCAACTGAAAACAGCAGCAAAGCACTGGAGATTCAATCTTCTTAGCGAAGTCGGCAAGGTCTACCAACGGTCACACGAGGATCGATCGTCTCGATCGATTCGGACGGGGAAAGATTTCCCTATCTCAAATCAAGAGACAAAAGATCTCTGGATAGACACGTGAGACGCTGTGCAGGACTAGGTTTCTATCACCGAGGATCTGGAGGAGATCGAGATCGGCTTCGGTGATCGGCTGCGGCGACGGAGGCGGAGCAAGTTCGCGAGATTAGGGTTTTGTCGGCCGCTTTGTTTCGTATCTCGTCTGTGTCTGTTACTGTACACAAATACCAGAGTATTTATACACTAGGTCAAGAGATGACCGTTATGGGCCCCACCATCAGTAAGACCGAAGTCCGGTTCAAAATCCCGCAGATGTCGTGGACCGGTCCAGGCAGAGTCGGAAAAATACCCAAGTCAAATTTGGCGAGAATCATGGGTGATTCTCGACGAATCGGCGAGAATCACTTACGATTCTCGCCGAATTCTACTTAGAGAATTCTGGCAGCACAGGTTACAGAGGCCAGGGAGAATCGGTGGGAATCACCTTGGATTCTCGCCGACTCGTCGAGAATGCAAAGTCATTCTCGACGAATCGGCGAGAATCACTTGGTGATTCTCGTCGATTCTGCCTTAGATGATTTTTCTGACTGCGTCGAGACGCCCAACCCGGCAAGAATCAACTAGTGATTCTCGACGACTCGTCGAGAATCACTGGTGATTCTCGACGAATCGGTGAGAATCACCTAGTGATTCTCGACGATTTACACTTAGACGATTCTCGTCTTTCAACCCGTGAGATGGTCATTGGCCCATCCTTGCTCCTTGTCTGCTCTTGCTTTATCATAGCCCTGTACTTGAAATAAAGTACACCCCAATAGAGAGAGTACACGTAGGCCAACACACTGATCTGCTCAACGAGGGATTACGTTGCACAGACCCGTGTATATTGACCCACTGCACCCTGACATTGGTGTGTACTTAGCATGGAATAACTGCAAGCACAACTAGAAGAAATTCATCAAATACATAGTCTATTTACCTTAGCTTGTACAGGGGCTTCTTCAAATTAGGTACATTGTGGATACAATACCCACTTGAGAGGACTTAGCGCTACCAACTGCACCAAAAGACCGGCCTGAAGGTCAAAGGCGCATACTAATCTTTATATTAAAGGTCCTCGGGCGGATCCACGGGGCAGCCAGTTAAGCCATTACCGCATAGCGCCGCAACGCGGGGGCGATTCCGGACCCGCAAGCCCTAACAATCCCCCCCCAGAAACGACCCCGGGGTTTCGAACCCGCGACCCCCTCTGATACCACTTGAGAGGACTTAGCGCTACCAACTGCACCAAAAGTCCGGCCTGAAGGTCAAAGGCGCATACTAATCTTTATATTAAAGGTCCTCGGGCGGATCCACGGGGCAGCCAGTTAAGCCATTACCGCATAGCGCCGCAACGTGGGGGCGATTCCGGACCCGCAAGCCCCAACAATCCCCCCCCCCCCCCCCCGAAAACAACCCCGGGGTTTCGAACCCGCGACCCCCTCTGATACCACTTGTAAGTCCACCTAGTGTCAACTACTTACACCTATGGGGGGGATAGGTGTCTTTGCAGCGTATTTGCGGAATTAAGGTTTTACCTGCACAAGAAAACAAAACAACACAGCACAAAAAGTACACAAGCAATTTATAGTGGTTCCCCGATTTGGGTACGTCCACTTTCCCCCTTCGACCTATCTCCCAACCAGGGACGACTCGGTCACTTCACCAATAGGATTGAAATCCAATCCTTGCACTACCGGAAGGAACCCTTCCACACGTAGGAGTCAACACTCCCACAACACGGGTTGCACCCAACCCTACAACTGAAGACCAATCGGTCCTTTACAATGAATTAAAAATAGCTTGTAAGAAATACAAATAACGTATGGAGACTAAGGTGTCCCTCTTCGTTCGACGACGTGTTCTTGAGGTCAACGAAGATTCCACAACCTTAGATCTCACTTGGAGAGAATCTCCCCGAGATAGGCGGTGGTGACGAGCGGCGGCGAGGCACTCGGTGTTGACGGCGGCAACTGAAAACAGCAGCAAAGCACTGGAGATTCAATCTTCTTAGCGAAGTCGGCAAGGTCTACCAACGGTCACACGAGGATCGATCATCTCGATCGATTCGGACGGGGAAAGATTTCCCTATCTCAAATCAAGAGACAAAAGATCTCTGGATAGACACGTGAGACGCTGTGCAGGACTAGGCTTCTATCACCGAGGATCTGGAGGAGATCGAGATCGGCTTCGGTGATCGGCTGCGGCGACGGAGGCGGAGCAAGTTCGCGAGATTAGGGTTTTGTCGGCCGCTTTGTTTCGTATCTCGTCTGTGTCTGTTACTGTACACAAATACCAGAGTATTTATACACTAGGTCAAGAGATGACCGTTGTGGGCCCCACCATCAATAAGACCGAAGTCCGGTTCAAAATCCCGCAGATGTCGTGGACCGGTCCTGGCAGAGTCGGAAAAATACCCAAGTCAAATTCGGCGAGAATCATGGGTGATTCTCGACGAATCGGCGAGAATCACTTACGATTCTCGCCGAATTCTACTTAGAGAATTCTGGCAGCACAGGTTACAGAGGCCGGGGAGAATCGGTGGGAATCACCTTGGATTCTCGCCGACTCGTCGAGAATGCAAAGTCATTCTCGACGAATCGACGAGAATCACTTGGTGATTCTCGTCGATTCTGCCTTAGATGATTTTTCTGACTGCGTCGAGACAGCCAGCCCAACCCGGCAAGAATCAACTAGTGATTCTCGACGACTCGTCGAGAATCACTGGTGATTCTCGACAAATCGGTGAGAATCACCTAGTGATTCTCGACGATTTACACTTAAACGATTCTCGTCTTTCAACCCGTGAGATGGTCATTGGCCCATACTTGCTCCTTGTCTGCTCTTGCTTTATCATAGCCCTGTACTTGAAATAAAGTACACCCCAATAGAGAGAGTACACGTAGGCCAACACACTGATCTGCTCAACGAGGGATTACGTTGCACAGACCCGTGTATATTGACCCACTGCACCCTGACATTGGTGTGTACTTAGCATGGAATAACTGCAAGCACAACTAGAAGAAATTCATCAAATACATAGTCTATTTACCTTAGCTTGTACAGGGGCTTCTTCAAATCAGGTATATTGTGGATACAATACCCAACAATCTCCCCCTATTTGAAGAAGCCTAAACCCTACAAGCTAAGGTGAATAGAGCATATAGAAATGAAAACCATAAACTTAAAATTGTGTTGAGAGAGATATTCATTACCAATTAGATATTCATTACCAATTTCTTGAGAGCAAACTTGGAGCCACCTTAGCCTTAGCCGAGAGGGTAATCTCCCCCTTTTCGGCTTCTGTAAATCGGGAACTGAAGCATGTGACACCATGCTCCCTCTCAGTTCTTGTACCTTTGCTTTCACCAAATTCCTAGTATAGGCTCCCCCTAGATGCATGAGCCTTGAGCTCCTGTAGTCTTCATTCTTCGTTGTTTAGAATTCCCAATTCAGTTTTGAACATACTGAACTTGGCCTCGTCAAGGGGCTTTGTGAAAATGTCTGCAATCTGCTTGTCAGTGGGAACATAGCAGAGAGAGATGTCCTTGTTCTCCACGTGCTCCCGAATGAAATGGTAACGCACTTCAATATGCTTTGTTCTGCTGTGCGATACCGGATTGTTGGCAATAGCAATTGCACTGGAGGAGTCGCAGTACATCGGTACTTCCTTGAACTGGAGGTCATAGTCGGCTAACTGGTTTCTTATCCATAGGAGTTGTGCGCAACAGCTCCCAGCCGAGATGTACTCAGACTCTGCAGTGGAGGTTGCGACACAATTCTGCTTCTTGCTGTTCCATGAAATAAGCCTTCTTCCGAGGAATTGACACGTCCCGGAGGTGCTTTTCCTGTCATCCCTACTTCCTGCAAAATCAGCATCTGAAAACCCTATTAGCTCGACATCATTTCTTCTCGGGTACCATAAGCCAAGATGAGGGGTACCTTTAAGGTATCTGAGAATTCGCTTTGCAGCGACATAATGAGATTCCTTAGTGTTCACCTGATATCTGGCACAAACACATGTGGAGAATATGATATCCGGTCTACTTGCAGTAAGATAAAGCAGAGATCCAATGATGCTTCTGTATTTGGTTTCATCCAAAGGTTTCTCTTTCTCATCTTTATCCAGAGACATGGTGGATCCCATTGGAGTCCTCATAGAGGTTGCATTCTCCATTCCGAATTTCTTGAGGAGTTCATTTGTGAACTTCGTCTGAGAAATGAAGATTCCTTCCTCAGACTGTTTCACTTGAAGTCCCAAGAAATACTTCAGCTCTCCCATACTGCTCATTTCAAACTTTCCTTGCATAAGTTTGGAAAACTTTTTGCAAAGATTGTTGTCCGTTGAGCCGAATATAATGTCATCAACATAGATTTGCACCAGCAAAATCTTGCCTTTGACTTCCCTGAGAAACAATGTCTTATCTATTTTTCCTCTAGAGAACTTGTTCTCAAGAAGAAAACTAGACAATGTCTCATACCAAGCTCGAGGAGCTTGTTTTAGGCCATATAGCGCTTTATTAAGAAAATATACATGATTAGGATAAGTTGGATTGACAAAACCTGGAGGTTGAGCAACGTATACTTCCTCTTTCAAATCTCCATTCAAGAAAGCCGATTTCATGTCCATCTGATAGACTGTGAATCCTTTATGAGAGGCATAGGCTAGGAATAGCCGGATTGCCTCGAGCCGTGCAACTTGTGCAAACGTCTGGTCAAAGTCAATCCCCTCCTCCTGTCTGTATCCTTGAGCCACCAGTCTGGCTTTGTTCTTGATGATGACACCATGTTCATCCAACTTGTTTCTGAAGATCCACTTGGTGCCAATCACATTTTGCGTCTTCGGTCTGGGAACCAGCGTCCAGATATCGCATCTTTCGAATTGATGCAGCTCCTCTTGCATGGACAAAATCCACGACGCGTCTTTGTTCGCTTCGTCGAACTTCTTTGGCTCCACCTGCGACAGAAAGCTAAGATGCAAGATCTCGTTAAGAGTACCTCAGCGAGTTCTGACACCTTCTCGGGGATCCCCAATGATTTGATGTCTGGGATGATCCCTCACGTGTCTGAGCTCTAGAAGTCTTGCATCAGGAGCTTCGACTATTTCTTGGGCATCTCCTTCTTCTAAAGGATTTGCCTCATTTTGATCTTCAACTTCTCCGATCGGCGTTGATGTGGAGACCTTGACATACTTTGGAGTTGCATCCTTCTCGGGATCATCCAGTTGTAGCTTTTTGAGTCTGGCACCTGCAGCTTCAGGAAGGCAACTAGAAGTCTTGCAATTAAGCAAGCTCCCTTCATCAAATACAACATTTATTGATTCCTCTACCACTAGGGTTTTCTTATTGAAAACTCTATAAGCTCGGCTGTGGCTACTATAGCCCATGTATATGCCTTCGAAGCATTTTTCACCAAACTTAGTACGCGGGTACTTCCCATTATTCAGTACATAACACTTGCAGCCAAAAATCCTCAGATAGGACATGGATGGTTTCTTGCCTTTCAGTAGCTCATAAGGAGTCTTACGATGGCTCTTGTTAATCAACGCCCGATTTTGTACATGATAGGCCGTATTGACAGCCTCAGACCAGAAGTATTCTGGGAGAGAAGCGTCATTCAATATTGTCGTGCACGCTTCAATGAGTGTTCTATTCCTCCTCTCTGCCACTCCATTCTGTTGAGGAGTGCGAGGGGAGGAGAACTCATGAAAGATACCAAGCTCTTCACAGAACTCTGTCATAGCTCCAGACTCAAACTCTGTTCCGTAGTCACTTCTGATTTTGACCACTGAGCAGTTAAGTTCGTTCTGTATCTGCTTGACAAAACTGGTGAAGATGTCAAACGTATCAGACTTGCGTTTTAAAAAGAACACCCACGTAAACCGAGAGTGATCATCTGCAATCACTAGCGTATACGACTTCCCTCCTAAGCTATGAACTTTCATTGGACCAAACAGGTTCATGTGCAGAAGATATAGACATCTGGAGGAATCTTTGTCTGGGATGCCCTTAAAGGTAGCCCGAGTCTGCTTGCCCATCTTACATGCAGGACATGGACTATCTTTGATGCACTTAATAATAGGAGCATCCCTTACTAAGTCTTTGGAAAACAACATATTAATTGTTTTGTAATTAATGTGTGCCAATCTCTTGTGCCATTGTTCACAAAGAGATGCACTGCCTTTAGCAACGAGGCATACTGGGGTAGAAGAATCTAAACTAAGAAAATCTAAACAGAAAATATTTCTGCTCCTAATGCCTGTTAATACGGTCTCCGAAGAGTCACATGATATTATCAGGCATTTATCCTTGCAGAACTTAACGTCATACCCTTTATCACATAACTGGCTTATGCTGATCAGGTTATGATTTAACCCTTCAACATAAGCTACGTTAGTGATAGAGAGTATGCCGTTGGAAATCGTACCGTAACCACTGGTGACTCCCTGATCAGATCCCCCAAATATGACTTTGGGTCCATCCTCGACTGGAGAGTACTCCCTCAGCAGGCTTCTTGTCCCGGTCATGTGACGGGAGCATCCACTGTCCAAATACCAAATAGGAGTTTTGTTGGCCATTGGACATCCCTGCAAAACAGAATTAATTTGCCTTAGGAACCCAATCGAACTTGGGTCCTAGATTCCTTGTTAGCATACTCCCCCTCGATTGGTTAACTCTACGAGTGGTCGGCCTCGCATTGCTAACATAAGGAGTCTCGTTATACCTTGGATTAAACCAACAATCCATGGCAAAGTGACCAATTTTGCCACAGCACCAGCAGTCAAACCTGTTATACTTCCTCTTGGGCGCCTGCTTTACCCTTGAAACGTGGGGTTCAGCTGGGGCCGAAGACCTGGAGGTGGAAGCAACATGATGACCACAGTCACATGACTTCCTCACCTCTTGGCTTTTCAGTGTAACAGGCTTGTCCTTAGGTGCCTGCTTCCTATTATGGCCGCTAGAAAATTGACCATAATTTCCCAAGGGGATTTCCTCATAAGGTGCCTTGAAGACACTCTCACTGAAGTTACGGGGGAAGGTCCACCCATCATATCGGCTCTTCGGCTTTGCAATCGAGGGCCTGAAGTGATGCCCATATGTTGACTCAAAGTCATGTTGGTTACAGGGAAAGCTAGGCTTTCTGAACTCAACAGGGCTGCGTGGGGCCTTTCCTTTCTCATCAGCAGAGGCTTTCTTGGCAGCCTTATTCTTCCTCCTGTTCCTGTTTCTCCTGGATGAGGAGCTAGATACCCCTACATGCCCCAAGCCAGCTCCTTTGGCTTGAGCAGAGAAGGTATCAACTAATGGAAGAATAGTTTTTGGCATAGAGATCAAGGAGCCTAAGAGATTCTGAATGCTTGATCTTAAGCTTCTGCTCAACGCCAAAAAAATCAACCATAAAAGGTGTAACACAAAGAAGAATCCAAAGTTCCGCAGCGATATTCAAAGCTGCTACAAAATGCAAGCTAAACACAAAGATACAAATACAGGAGTTACCCCTTGATGTCAGCGCTAGAAAATGCTCGCCTTCAGATAAATCTACAATGCCAAGAATGGCTACATCGCAACAACTTGCCGACAACATCAACAACTAGAATAAAGGCCTGAACCTACAATCTCAGACAGATTCTTTAGAGAGAGAAGCCGGCTACGCCGTATCATCACATCTCCACTTCCAAGAGGATAACCTTCACTCTAAGTCGTGCAGGCATCTCACACTTCTCCCTCCAAAAAACAACCTGCTGGATAATAGCTAAGTGTGTTGCGTACAATACACACTCTATACAGCGTACCTTGCACACACACCGTGCACATTACACCTTGCCCGCGCACCGTGCATACGCCAAACATTGTGCCCTAAACACACAACACATGAAGCACATATTGTGCCATTCGTGTAGAGAGTCCAAATATACAACTCCTGCACATTACTCCTAGCACGCCATACACCCCTTACATGTTCTGATTTTCACATCTCCCCAACATTTAACACTACACACAATATACACTGCGCACACATTATGCGTTTTGCGCACACATTGTCTGCACCTCGCGCACACTACGCCCGCCATACATATTAACGCATAATTCTCACCATTCACAATCCATTCACTTCACCTCCAGTATATTTACCACATCCTCAAAATGCTCATCACCATGCGATAAGCCCACATTTCCTGACGCCTAAGTAGAATAACAAGCACATAACTTCACAAGCTTGCGATCACTTATCATATCAAGGAAATATTTAAAGAGTTGTTTCAGGAAAATTTTCGTGCTCATTTTCAAGGAAAATGACCTCCGAAAATTTGGGGGTATATGATACGACTCTCCTTATCCTGTCTGATTGAACCGTGGGTTAACAGAGCCCAATCCCTTTGGTGGAGAAGATGGGTTGACCAGTCAACCCCACTAGCGGCATGACCACCGTGACAACCACCACAGTAATTACCACCGCTTTCCTAACCTCATGGCCTAGCTGGCCCCTCGCAGGATGGTGTACCCAATTCCATTATAGGGCCCTGACACCACATGACTTCAACCACCGCCCCTAGAAGGGGTAACAAATTTGGCGCCAAGGGCGGGCGGCAGCATGGACGCCTGCCCCTTGTCTGTTCCAGTGCCAAGAGGAAGGTCGCCCAGGCTAGGCGGCCATTTCTCTATCAAGGACGGGTGACATCATATCTTCCTGCTCCTTGACATCTCCAGTGCTAGGAGGAAGGCCTCCCAAGTAGGTTGGCCCTTTGGTCTCCTAACCTGGGCAGCCATTTCTCCGTCCTGGGCAGGCTACATCGTGGCCACCCGCTCCTTGCCGGTTCCCACGCCAAAGGAAAGGCCGCCCAGGTCGGGCGGCCCTCTAGCTTTCAACTTAAGCAGCTAATTTACCCACCAGGGGTAGGAGGCAACACATCCAACTGCCCCTCGCTAGCCCCTGCATCGAGAGGAAGGACGCCCAGGTGGGGCGGCTCTCTTGCTACCCGACCTTGGCATCCAGCTTTCTGCCAAGGGCGGGCGGCAATGTGGCCTCCCTCCCCTTGATAGCCCTCCCATTTTGAGGCCAAGGCAATCCAGCCCTAGCCGAGACAGCCTCGCACCAGCTGTCGGCGTCCTTTGGCCGCCAGTGTCACATGACCACCCCTCCCCTCGGAGGAGGGGTGGTTTTTGTCTCCTTTGTCAGTTATTTTCCCATCCGGGGAGCAGTTTAGTCATTTTCAAAAAATGGAAATCTGTGTGCCCCATTTAAAATGATTGTATTCATCCAAGCCGGTAGTTATCAGAGGAAATTACCAAAGCGCCACTCATAAAACCTATAAATAAGCCAGCATCCTCCTTCATTTTAACCTTTTCTTCGCCCGAAAATCCTCCTACGAATTTTCTCTCTCTCCCACTGCTCCTATGAATTTTCTCTCTCCTCTCCCACTCCTCCGATGAAATTTCTCTCTCCTCGCCCATTTCTCCTACGATTCCTCATTCTCTCCTCCTTTATTGTGTGGATGTCCCTCCATGCACATGTTTCTCCTTACGCGTGCAATTCCCTGCGCACGCTACTCCATCCTCTAAAGTGCGCACGTTCCCCCTAGCATGTGCTCCACCTTGTTCCCTTCTCTTCTCCTAAGTGAGCACGCCCCTCTATGCAAACTTTCCCCCTTGCATGCTTTCCCTTATTCGTGTCACTCCTCTTAAGTGCGCATGCCCCTAAGTGTGCACGTTCCCCCTCACACACGCTACCCCTTGCGCGCATCTCTCCTTATAAGTTCACACAGACCTCTGTAAGCACGTTCCTCCTTGCACGCACTCCTCCTTGCATGCATCTCTCCTCCTAAGCTTGCAGGCCCCTCTATGCGCATGTTACCCCTTACACACGCTCCCCCTTGGGCGCGTCTCTCCTCCTAAATGCGCATGCCCCTAAGTGTGCTTGTTTTGCCTCGCGCATGCTACCCCATGTGCATGTCTCTCCTCCTAAGTGCATACATCACTCCACACGTACATTCCCCATTTATGCGCGCTCCCCCTAACTCGCGTGTCTCCTCCTAAGTGTACATGCCCCTAGGTGCGCGTGTTCCCCCTCACGTGTGCTACCCCTTGCGCGCGTCTCTCCCCCTAAGTGTACACGTCCCTCTGTGCGCACGTTCCACCTTACGCGTGCTACTCCTTGCACGCTGAAAGTCTTTGAATACAAGAGTAGATAATCACCTAGAGGGGGGGGGGGGGGGGGGTTAATAGGTAATTAAGGTCTTTTTAAGTTCTTTATAACCTTTTACTGTTTTAGGTCCTACTGTGTTTGCTTTGTTCTGCTTTCAAAAAAATAACACACCAGATATTTATAGTGGTTCCCCAGTGTATGGGTACATCCACTGTCCCTCCATCCTTTCTAACAGAATGTTAGACAAGTCACTTCTCCAATAACTTGGCTCCTTAGAGATTACAACACGATCCCACCGGATCACTCAGTCTCCACTGAGACTTACCGCACAGGCACTCACCCCACCACACAGTAATCACCTGATCAACTCACACAGGCATAAATGCCCTTCAACACAGGCTTGGAGATCAGCCCTAACACACAAATCCTACACTGGATCCTACTCTCAGTCTTTATAACTTAGGATTTATAACACTGATCTCACAGATCCACACACAATATATATAATCTAGGCCTTAAAACATAGATCTTGAACAGGTCCACAGAATTTGAAAGATTAAAATAAATTTGACTTAAGAGATTTTGTTCTCTGAATCAACTATTTCCTAAGTCGAGTGAATCTCAGCTTTATCTTCTTCTCAACAACAAAAAAGACAATCTTCAATGATCTACTGCTTGTGTTGGAAGTTACTCAGAATCTTGATTCCGATCTTGCTGATGAAGGAGGAAAGAATGTTAATGATTATCTTTGATCAACTAACCTGTAGGCAGAGTTCAATTGCTCTGCCTTTCTTTCTGTCCTGAAAAAAACCCAGATAAAATTTCTTTTTCACTGATCCAGAGATTGATCTTCTGATTTGGCTCTGTTTGGATCGATAAGCAACTTTAGCTAGGGCTTGCCCACACTGATTCTTCTTCCTCAGAGTAACCCTCTGATCTTTCTATAACAGATGTTGATTGCAGCAACTAACTAAGAGACTTTTCAGATTTGTAGAATTGAAGTTCTTGTCTCTGCAACAATGGTGGGGGAAGAAGACATACTCCCGCTCCTCTTTTTGTGAAATGAATTGATCTGTAAGAATGTTGATTTGATCCAAATCTCATCCTCTATTTATAATCCCGTCATCTAACAAGATGATTGACACGTGTCGCTGCTTAATCGGTTGATTATATCCTTCGTTTTACAGAATTAGACTGATGGCGCCGTTAATAATGGATAACATCTCTTCCTTAGTCATTTTGAACTATGTTGACTTTTTGTTGACTTTACCGACATCAGCCATTTTGAACTTAAAAATTTTCAGAAAAATACCCAAGCGTTGATTGCGTTGAGTGAACAGGCATTACTCAACGAATCTGGACTTAAAAAATTATCAGCTCTGCTAGGCGGTTAGTGGCATTGAGTAAATGACATTCACTCAATGCTTTTAGACTAGCTTAGTTTACTGCTCTTTCTGCATCCTAGGCATTGAGAGCGTTGAGTTTAGCTTCATTAATCAACGCTTTTTGACTTAGATTATTTTCTGCTTCTTCAGCAACTTTGGCATTGAAATCATTGAGTGAACTGACTTCACTTTAACAATTCTGGACTTAGAATAATTTTTAACTCTTTCTATAACTATGTAGCTGAGAGCATTGAGTGAACTGGCTTCACTCAAAGCCTCTTGATCTTGGCGTTGAGTGAACTGGCTTCACTCAACGCTTCTAGTCTTAGTTGATTTTTTGTCTCCTTTTTCTTTGGCTTTGACAAAAACTGCATGGCATTGAGTGAACAAGCTTCACTCAATGCTTCTCAACTTAACTAATTTTTTGTTTCCTTTTTCTTATAGCTTTGACAAAAACAGCTTGACTCAATGCTTTTGGCTATATGGCGTTGAGTGAGTTAACTTCACTCAATGCTTGTGGACTTAGCCACTTTTCTTCACTGTTACTGGCTTCTAGTTCAACTTGCGTTGAGTGAGCTTGCTTCACTCAACGCCTGTAGACTTAGTCATTTTTCTTCAGCAACTGCCTTGATATTTTGCATTGAGTGAGTTTGCTTCACTCAATGCCTGTGGATTTAGGCAATTTCCTGCCTTTCCAATAAGCTTCTTTGAGTCCACCTGTCAATATCACTTGAACCACCTATCCAATCAATATGACATATACTAACCTGCATGCATGAACTGAAACATACATCAAATACAACTATGTGTATATCATTGGCTTGTTTGACTTCTTACCAATCTAGGACATTGGGATCAATGGACCCAACAATCTCACCCTATTTGAAGAAGTCAAAACACCACTTGAAAGACTTTTGTCAATACTATACACTAACATATTCAACAACAATATACACCAACATATTAACACAAGAGGGTTAAGGGTTACCACATTTCCCATTTTTCTAGTATGGTGATCATCACCTACTCCCCCTTTATTGCTACATGGTACACCTGCACCTTCTCACCTTTTATGAAAACACCACCTACTCCTCATGTTTTGCTGCTTTTACACTTAGTCACCTTCTCCCCCCTTTTGACTTCTTGAGACAGAGGGAGAGGTTGACCATCTATGATTATCTTCTCCCTTTTTTGAAGACAGATTATCAACTGGTGCTGAACTTGCTCCCCCTCAACAAGAACATCTTCTACCAAGACTGTGGACACTCCAGCCTTGTTACCCTTTTCTAGTCTCTACATCCTACAAGATAATATAGTTCCTGCAACAAAACAACATGAAGAGCAACTGAATCTACACAAAGTTTAACATACCCAACTCAAACTTGAAGGTGTTGAACTTTGCTTCATCTAGTGGCTTGGTGAAAATATCAGTCACTTGCTTGTCTATTGGGACAAACTCAAGACTAATATCCTCACATTCCATATACTCTCTTATAAAATGATATCTAATCTCTTTGTGCTTAGTCCTGCTATGTGAGACAGGATTCCTAGCTATAGAGATTGCACTAGTTGAGTCATGGAATAAAGAACTTCTACTTAACTAAATGTTATAATCATGAAGTTGATGCTATATTCACAGCAACTGTGCACAATAGCTCCCTACAGCTATGTATTCTAACTCTGTAGTAGAAATAGAAACACTTGTTTACTTTTTGCTACTCCATGACACAAGCCTTTTTCCCAAAAACTGACAGGAGCCTGATGTGCTTTTCTTGTCTTCTTTGTAGCTTGCAAAGTCTGCATCTGAAAAGCCTATAAGTTCAAAATCTCTATTCTTAGGATACCAAAGACCAAGATTTGGTGTGCCCTTTAGATATCTCAAAATTCTCTTAGCAGCAGAGTAATGAGATTCTTTAGGGCATGCCTAATATCTAGTACAGACACATGTAGCATACATAATGTCTGTCCTACTAGCAGTTAGGTATAGAAGGGAGCCAATTATCCCTCTATACAAAGTTTGATCAACAGGTTTCCCTGCCTCATCTTTGTCTAAAGACATAGTTAACCTCACGGGATTTTTCATGGTGGAGGCATTCTCCATCCCAAATTTTTTAATCAACTCCCTGGTAAACTTAGATTGAGATATAGATAATCCCTTTTTAGTTTGTTTTACTTGGAGGCCCAAGAAAAACTTAAGTTCACCCATACCGCTCATCTCATATTTCCCTTGCATAAGTTTGACAAACTTTCTACATAAGTTGTCATCAGTAGATCCAAAGATTATGTCATCAACATATATCTGGACTAGGATGATCTTTCCTTTGGATTTCCTTATAAATAGGGTCTTATCTATCTTCCCCCTTGAGAATTTATTCTCAATAAGGAAGCTAGACATGGTTCCATACCAAGCTCTAGGAGCTTGTTTCAACCCATATAAAGCTTTCCTAAGTCTATAAACACAATTAGAATGGTTAGGAACAACAAAACTTGGAGGTTGTTCAACATAGACTTCTTCCTTCAAGTCTCCATTTAGGAAGGCTGAATTCGCATCCATCTGATAGACTTTGAATCCATGGTATGCAGCATATGCAAGGAATAGTCTGATAGCTTCTAGTCTTGCTACAGGAGCAAAGGTTTGATAAAAGTCACTACCTTCTTCTTGTCTGTACGCCTGAGCTACCAGCCTAGCTTTGTTCTTAATTATAATGTCATTTTAATCAAGCTTATTCCTGTAGATCCACTTGGTTCCAATGACATTATATCCTTGAGGTTTGGGAACCAGCTTCCAAACCTTACACCTTTTAAACTAGTTCAGTTCCTGCTACAATCCAGAACTGGTCTTTGTTAGCCTCTTTAAATTTCTTAGGCTCTACTTGTGACAGGAAACTGGAGTACATTGTTGTGTTGAGAAATCTGCTCCTTATCACTACTCCTTGGCTTGCATCACCAATAATGTGGTTGCCTAGATGATCCCACAGATGTCTTACTGCTGGAGGCTGTTTACTTTCATCATTATGCTCTTCATGATTCAGATCTTCATCCACTTCCTGTATGCCTTGTTTTTCCTCTGGAATACACACACCCTCAACTTTGTCTTGAATTGTTGAAGCAACTTCCTTAAAAGTGAGCTTATCCAACACTAGTTCAGTACCTGTAGAACTAGAAGAAGAGCTTGACAACTCATTATTATTCATATTTGACTCATCAAATACTACATTAACCTACTCCTCTACAACTTGACTTGTCAAGTTTTAGATCCTACAAGCCTTACTATGATTGTTGTACCCAACAAAGATCTCCTCACAAGACTTGGCAACAAACTTAGTATTATAAGATTTCCCATTGTTGAGCACAAAGCACTTGCTCCCAAAGATTCTAAGATATGCAAGGTTTGGTTTTCTGCCCTTCAAGATCTCATAGTGAGTCTTTTTGTGGCCCTTGGTGATAGAAGTCCTGTTGAGGACATGACAAGCTATGTTTACTGCCTCAGCCTAGAAATATTCTGGGAGAGATATGTCATTTAGTAAATTCCTTCCAGCTTCTATGAGAGTCCTATTCTTCCTCTCAGCAACCTCATTTTGCTGGGGTGTTCTTGGAGAGGAAAACTCTTGTTGAATCTCTTGTACTTCACAGATTCTTGTCATGCATTCAGATTGAAATTCAGTCCCATGGTCACTTCTGATTTTTACCACAGTACTGTCCAACTCATTCTGTATTTTCTTGAGAAATTTCTTGAAGACATTATGGGTTTCAGTCTTTTTCTTTAACAAGAAAACCCAAACAAATCTGGAAAAGTTATCAACAACCACAAAGGTGTAGAATTTCCTATCTAGACTATGAATTGGCATTGGACCAAATAAGTCCATATGCAAGAGGTATAAACACCTCATAAAATCTTCAATCTCAATGCTTTTGAAGGAAGTTTTTGTCTGCTTGCCCTTTTGGCATGCAGGGCAAATTCCTTCCTTAGTGCACTTCATGCTAGGACCATTCCTAACCAACTCTTTACTGAAGAGCTTGCCTATGGTCTTATAGTTCAAATGAGCTAGCCACTTGTGCCATTTGACATAGTGTGAGAATTTCTCATTTGCAACTAGGCATATGGGAGAGTCTGAATTTATGCAAAGAAAATTTAAATTATACATTCGCACTCCTAGTGTCTGTCAAGATGACCTCATGATCACTTGACTTCTTAATGTGGCACTTATCCTTGTGGAATGAAATGTCATAGCCAAGATCACATAGTGTGCTTATGCTTATAAGGTTGTGTTGTAACCCTTCCACATAAGATACTTTTGTTAAAGTGACTAAGCCATTTGAAATCTTACCATAACCTCTAGTAATCCCTTTGTCTGCTCCACCAAAGATCACATTTGGTCCATCCTTCACTTGAATGAACTCCCTCAAATTGGTCTTCATTCCAGTCATGTGCCTGGAACAACCACTGTCCAAGTACCATATAGGGGTGTGGAAACTTTGACTAACCTGCAAAGCATATCTATTTTACCTTAGGATCACAATATTTATAACATCCTAGGTGCATGTTAGTGTCAAAATGAACTTATCTACTAGTAGTTTTTCTTACTGGAAGACTGACTTTAGCTCTAGACACACTAGGGTTATGGCAGCAGTCAATGGCATAATGGCATATCTTGCCATGTCACCAACATTCATGAAGGTTATACCTTCTTTTCTGAGCTGGTCTAGTGACTGTGTTAACAGCAGTAATCTTTCCAAAAGGAACAACAGTAGTCTTCTTCAAATTTCTTTCAGCAACTATCTGACTGAAGGAGTGTATTTCAAGAGCTTTAATTTGCTTTTTCTGAGTGTCATTATCAGCAGTTTTCTTTGCAGAAATCATGCTTCTGATAGCATTAGAAACACCCAAATCAGGCTTGCTATAAGATTGACCTTCAGTCTGAGTCTTTGCTGATTGAGTCTAAAGTTTGGCCACTACCCCATTCTTAAGAGTTGGAGCTGGAGCACCAAAAACAAATGGTCCAGGATGGGCCATTTTTATTTCTTCATGAGCAGCCTTGAAGGCACTCATCTCCATTTCTCTTCTCCTTATATTGGAAGATACATTAGTATCCTTCCAGGAAGAATTCCCATTCTTCTAGTGACCATACATGGAGTCCCGGTCATACCTGTTTGTAGGGAGTATTCTCTTTTTAAAAGGAAGGGGTGGCTTAGCTGGAGCTTTTCCCTCTCTTTTGAAAGAGGCAGCTCTGGTGTTTCCCTTGAATCCAACTCCTCTCTCGTTTCTTTAATAGGATAAGGAATCAATAATAGGCAACACTAAGTTGGACTTAGAAAAACTAGCCACAATCCTCTTCTCCCTTTGGAGCTTTTCTTCTAGATCCCTAATAAGAGCATTTTTATATTTTATGGTGCCTATCTGTATGTAAGTGTTAACCTTCAGCTAATTAACTTCCCTAATTTTTTGTTCTAGTATGATAGCTGTCTTAGAGTGCTGGGAAGCAACATGCTGTAGAGATGCAATCTCTTGAGTCCGCTTTTTAGACAGCTACTTAATCCTTTTGAATGCATCCAGAAGTTCACCATATTTAGCAATCACATTATTGATGTCATCCTCAGATTCATAATCACCTTCATCCTTAGATAAAGATGCTTCTGAACCTAGACTAGTCTTATAGCTTGACTTAGATGAAGAGCTGAATGAAGAGTGTACCTTAGATGCACCAGGATGATCCTGACAGGATTCTTCATCAGATCTTGTCATCAGTCCAATGTATGTTTCCTCATCTTCGTCTGACTCAGAAGAGGATGAATCAGTCCAGCTTTTCTCCTTCTTAGCAATGAAGGTTCTCTCCATCTTGCCCTTCTTATGATGATGATTTTTCTCATCAGCCTCCTTCTTCACAGGACATTCAGCCACAACATGCCTTGTCTTGCTGCAGAAAAAATAGATAACCTTATTAAAAACATGTTTACCAGGTTTGGGTCATACCTGCCCTCCTTGGAGGGTTTCTTCTTGGTTCTGTAATAGTCTTCCTTATGTTGAAAAGAAGAAGTAGGTTTGCTCCTCCACCCCTTCTTCTTCATCATCTTCAAAAACTGCCTTGAGAAAGCAGCACATTCTGTATTAGACATATTACAGCCTGATGTCTCTTAATCTGAACTTTCTGACTCAGCTGGCCTTCTTGGGGGAGAAGGATTCTTCTCCTTGCTCCTCTTGGAGCTATCAGCCTTGAAGGCCACAGTAGATTCTTTGACCTGGACTTTGATGGTCTTCTCTTCCTCCTTCCTTGCAGTTAACTACATCTCACATGACAACAACTTACAAAACAGTGTGTATGGTGGATTATCTGCCAACTTTGCTAATTCTCTAATGATACATATCTTAGTATCCTAGTCTCTAGTAAGAGACCTAAGGAACTTATCATTTAGCTCATAGTTGCTAAAGACCCGGCCATAGGTCCTTAGCTCGTTAATAATTCTGAAAAATCTTTCATAGCAGCTAGCTTTGGTCTCCTCCCTGATCTGTTTAAAAGCTTCATACTCTTTATTGAGCATTGACTTTTTATCATCTCTAACTTCCTCAGTACCTTCCATGTAAATTACCAAAGTGTCCCACATTTCCTTTGAGGTTTTGCAGTGCACCAAGTTTTGAAAGGTGGAGTCATTTATGACATTAACTATAATGTTTTGTACTCTTATCCATTGTAGCTAAAATGACTTCATCCTTAGTCATATCAATTTACTTCTTTGGAGTCTGAATGTTTTCATCAAGGATAGATACCTTCATAGGATTGAAGGGTCCTTCCTGAACTGTTATATAGATCCTAGGATCAGATGCCTCTATGAATAATTTGACCCTTTCCTTCCATATACCAAAATGCTCCTTCCTGTAGAGAGGAGGTTTCATGGATCCTAGCTCTTTGTGAGTCTCTCCTGAACCCATCTGAACCTTCTAACAGCTATCCTGGAGATCTACTCAGACTGTTAAGCCTTTCTTGAGTAACCTAGCTCTGATACCAGTTGAAATTCTTTGAATATAAGGATACCTAATCACCTGGGGGGGTGAATAGGTTATTAATTTATTTTTAAGTTCTTTAAAACCTTTTACTGTTTTAGGTCCTACTGTGTTTGCTTAGTTATGCTTTCAAGAAAATAACACACAGCACACCACATATTTATAGTGGTTCCCCAGTGTATGGTTATATCCATTATCCCTTCCGCCTTTCTAATAGAATGTTAGTGAAAGATAAATCTATGGGTAGTTAATCACCTAGAGGGGGGTGAATATGTGTCTTTTTTGAAATCTTTAGCACTTATACTTAATAATTCAGTAGATATTTGAAAATAAACAATCACAGATCACAACACCCATAATCACAGAGTAAACAAAAGATTTATAGTGATTCCCCTATCTAGGGTACATCCACTTTCCCCCTTCTTCCTCGCTAGTAATGTGTTAGAGAAGGTTATATCTCCTCCTCTTCAACTCAGATCAATATATCTTACAAACTCAGTTTCTTTCCAAAAACCTACACCTCAGACCAACAGGTCTTACCTCAGAGATCCACCCAATCTCCTACCTTAGGTCCCTCAAAAAACTAACCTCGGACTATACAAGTCTTACACCTCAGTGATCCCAGACAAATCACCTACCACTGGTCCATAAAGAACCCTACCTCAACCTTTATAACACAGGCTTACAAATCAGAGAAAAAATCTCCCACACACTCATATCTCAAAGAGATCTTACAGGTTTAATAGGGAAATAACAAGTAGAATTATTTGAGTAAACAGATTCTTCAATTCAGCAACATCACATGATTGATTCTTGATGAGCAGACTGGCTGAAATGAAACTTCATTAGATCTTCAATGTTTTTGATGATGATCGGCTTGAATCTTCGAAGAACTTGTTGAATAGATCTAACTTAATCCTCTGATCAACTTGTTGAAAGGATCAGAATACTTTCTTGAAGACATGTGTCTTCCTTCTTCTTAGAGTTGTCGCCCTTCTCTGACTTAGGAGAAATCAGAATGAGTGAATTGATTGATTAATTAGTTGTGTTCTGTGTAGACGACCCCTCTATTTATAGCCTTCACTGGTTGCCGGCATCTGATGATTACATCATCATATGCAATCATACTTCAAGTTTTCCTTCAAATTGATTCTTATGAGATGTCAAGTCACTGTAGCTGACATGACACTTCTGGCTTGACTTGATACTCAGCTGTGTTGACTCTGTACAACTTCAGGATCATAAGTGTCAAGAAGTCCCAACTGTCTCAACACTATTGTCATGGGATTTAAGGTGTCGAGATATCTGACTTGTCTCGACACTGCTGACTTGATCTTCAAGGTGTTGAGATAGCTGAATTGTCTCGACACAGCTGACTTGATCTTCAAGGTGTCAAGATAACTGAATTGTCTCAACATAGTTGTCTGAACTGTCGAGTGAAGTGTTATATCTTGACACTGCTGTCTTGTATCTTTTTGATCTCGACACTTCTCTTATAAAAGTGTCGACATAGTTATGAAGTGTGCCGACACTTTTGTACTTAGTCATTTCTTCTGCGCCCCAACTTGCAGGGCTTTGACTGTCCTAACTTCACTCAACACTATTAGCTGTATGGCGTTGAGTGAACTGGCTTCACTCAATGCCTGTGGACTTAGTTTTTTTTTCTATCTTTCCAGTCAGCTTATTTGAGTCCATTTGTCAATGTCACTTAAACCACCTGTCCAATCAATATGGCATAGACTAACCTGCATGCATGAACTGAAACATACATCAAATATAACTATGTGTATATCATTGAGTTGAAAGGGCTTCTTCAAATCAAGTACATTATTTTCAATGTACCTAACAATCTCTCCCTATTTGGAGAAGTCATAACCCCAATTCAATGATATACACCAGAATACCAACATAAGATAATTATGATGTAAATGTTAAGTACTGTAATAGAAATATAAAACAAATAAAAACAACAAGACAAAAATAGTAAAGTGCCAATAAACATTTTCATTTCATTTTTGCCAGTGTTTAAACAGTCTTGAATTTACAATTTACTATTACAAAATTACAAAGTTTCTAGAAAAGAGAAATACTCTAAGATTGTTCTGGCTCTTTGATGATAATGCCTTTTCTTGATTGTATCTTTGCTTTGACTTCAGGCAGCTTGTCTTCAATAACCTTCTTCTTTCCCTTGTCATCCTTGGCCTTCAAGATCTCTTCTTCCTTAAGCTTTTGCCTTTCAAGATAATGATAGGGCTTAGAGAAATACTTGATGGGTTTAATATAATTAGCTGGGATCTTCCCTGCCTTCAGATCTATTATACTTGACTCATTCTTATTCTGAGTACCATTTGCCCCTGTCAGCTATATTGTTAACTGATTTCCATGTATTGAGTATAATAGATCTGGAAGGTTGAATCCATTGCTCAAAATCTGACTTTGCTTCAGCTTGCTCCCTGAATCTCTTCTTAGATAATTGAGCTTTTTTTTATTTGAGCATGACAAGAGAAGTCGTCTCCACCTTCTCACATACTACATTCTGAACCTGTGGTGGAGGACTGTACATAGTATGTACTGTAGTGTGAATAGCCTCAAACTGAGCTAGTTCGCTTTCAAACTCAGCTGTTTGATCTTCATCATAATTTATGGGAGGAAAAGTATCTCGGATGCTATTGGAGGTCCAAATAGCATACTCAGAGCTTTACTTTATCATTACTCTCTCCCCTTTTATGGCTTCTCTCTCAATATGATCTCTTAAGTCATCCTCATAAAATCTTACTTGGTGTACAAGATGATTAACCCCCGAGGTGAGATGTGTCTTTACCTTGAGCAAGTGTTCATCTAGTTCTTTGCAAGAAGACATGACTGCCTTAACCAAAGAGTCTGCATGTATAGATAGCTGAGATTCAATATCTTTTTAGGTAGAGCCTATCTTTATCTCCAGAGATGTAGTTTGCTCAACTAGCTTTACCAGTGAAATATCATGCATTGCTATCATGTTATTATTCATTCTTATCTAATTCTCAAGGACATATCCTTGTTTAACAATTATATCTTTTTGAGTCTCCTTTGACTCCTTCTGCTATTGAGCAAGGTAGACTATAATATTTGCTCCTCTTTGGAAGAAGTCAGTCACATCCTTCTTCAAGAACTTGACCTCAAATCTAATGGATTTGATATCTTGTGCTAGTTGGAACTGTACCTCCTTAGTGTTTTCATCTACATATTTTTCTAGTTGTCTTCTTTGTTGATCTAACATTATTTGCATTTGAATCAAGAGAGAGCTGAAATCCAGAGTAGGAGTAGGTGATGTTTCAGATTGAACTGTTTTCTTATAGCTCCTACTCCTTTTCCTGAGTTCCTAGATTTTCCTTTTCTTGAGCTGAGAGGCTTCCTCCTCATCAGAATCTGAAGAACTAACAACTTCAACTGAAGTAGGCTCTTTAGCTCATTCAGTGTTTGGGGCCAGATCTGCTATCTCCCCCTCAACCCTTACACCTACTTATCCATGGTTGAGTTCCTCCATGGTTTCATCCTCTAGTTGTGCCGAAGCATCAGAATAATGATCATCTGGGCGTGTATCCTGTAACTTCCCCTGGAAATCAACTTCTTTATCCATAGGAAATTCTTCCTCATTCTCCTTAGAGAATGCATTCTCATTCTCTTTATCAGACATTTGCATATCTTGTGCAGGAACATTTTCTAAGTCTTGAAGTTCATTGGGGTTCCCCCTCAATGTGATCCTTCTCTGATCTTGTCTCCCCCTACATCTTATCTCCAGTACCAAGAGAGGTCCTTGAAGAATTTTCTGTTGCTGCATCATCATGTTTTTCTGTGCTGGAGCTTCCTTGTTCTTCAGAGTCAATAGAAGATTCTTCTTCCACAACCACTACTTTTTTCTTATTCTCTTTCTTCTTCCCTAGTAATGGTGTCTCTTTTGTTAATACTCTATCCCATCTTGCTAGAATTCTTATGTCCATTCTTCTCATATGATTGATCTTAGATCCAATCTTGAGATTGAGACTGTCAGGAAGTGCTTGGACCAAATAGAGGCTTATAATCCTTGCCATATTGGTATTCTTGATGCTCTCTGCTATTTTGTCAAAGATAATTTTGCTCTAGTTAGTCTTCGCTTTGAATATTATCCTTGTCATCAGCTAAAATATTTGAGCAGAGATTCTGTTATGTGTTCCTGTTTTGCATAGCAACACTTTTCCTATAATCTCTGACAGAATTTGCCTTGAGTATTCATTCCCTTCCTGACCAGGGTGCTTCCAAGCTTTGTGGTTGGGGCCAATCCACACCAGTCCAAAGCTTCTGCAGTCTTGGCAGAATCTAGGTCATCTTCTTGATCAACCTTTGGTAAGTGGAATATCTTTGTCAACCTTCTTGTTGTAAGCTTAACTTTCATTCCATTTACTGTGGACTTAATCCTGTCTGCATTTGAATCCAGTTGGTTATTGAAAATTAACTCAAAAACATCTCGTTTCCAGATATTGGATGGTTTTGAGAGCAAATACTCTAATCCTGCTCCGGTGATAAGGGTTATCACATCCTTGATTTCTTCTGATGCCGAGTCGAATCCATGTCGAATGAGTTCATATCCTTCGAACACGTTGTCTTTACTTTTGGGAGACATTGGAGAGAAGGAATCAAAAGAGGTGCATCGACGAAATGGAGTTCTAGGTCTCGACACTCAGAAATCAAACTCTCAAGATCTCAAGATGGCATAGTCGACCTCTATTCTCATACCCTATTTACGGTCTAGGCTCTCCTGAAGTCAAAAAGGTGCGCACCATTTAGACTGTTCCAAATTTTTAGGAAAAGACCTAGTGTCGGCACTATAAAAATTGTCTGTCGAGATGTGTTGACATAAGTCCACAGAAGGATAATATCTCTCGACATATACATTAGGGTCTCGACACCCTTTGATGTCTCGACACTTTGGTGCTTCGACACAACTTTTGGCTTAGCCAATATTTTGTCTCCTAAACTATAGAAACTTATTACTTAGATGTTTTAACTTTATATTTAATTAAGTAAACTTAATTATTGATTAATATTTTATTCTTATTTTCATCAGTCTTTATGTATGCATTAATTGTTCCAGATTTAACATGCCAAGTTCAAACTTTAAGAAGTTAAATTTCTCTTCATCCAGGGGCTTGGTGAAAATATCACCAATCTATTTATTTGTAGGAACAAATTCTAGATTAATGTTTTCCTTTTCTACATGCTCCCTAATAAAGTGATATCTAATCTCAATATGTTTAGTTCTACTATGTGACACAAGATTATTTGCAATTGAAATGATATAAGTAGAATCACAATATAATGGAGTTTTACTTAGCTGAATGTTATAGTCTTGTAATTGATGCTTAATTCAAAGCAATTATGCACAATAACTTCCAACTGAAATGTACTCAGATTCAATAGTGGATATTGTTACACTTATTTGTTTTTGCTGCTCCATGACACTAGCCTTCTTCCAAGGAATTGACAGGAACCTGAAGTGTTTTTCCTGTCTTCTTTACAACCTGCATAATCTTCATCTGAAAAACTTGTTAGTTGAAAATCACAATTCTTGGGATATCATAGGACAAGACTAGGTGTGCCCTTTAGATATCTTAATATTCTTTTGACTGTTGTATAATGAGACTCCTTAGGGCAAGCTTGATACCTAGCATAGACACAAATAACATACATTATGTCTGGTCTACTGGTAGTTAGATATAGTATTGATCGAACTATGCCCCTATACAAGGTGATATCAACTGACTTGTCAGCACCATCCTTATCTAAAGACATATTGGATCCCATAAGAGTTCTCATGGAAGTGGCTATTTCCATTCCATACTTCTTTATTAACTCCTTGGTGAACTTAGACTGACTAATGAAAAGTCCATCTATAGTTTGCTTAACTTGGAGACCCAAGAAAAATTTGAGTTCACCCATGCTACTCATCTCAAACTTACGTTGCATAAGTTTGGCAAATTTTGTGTAAAGTGACTCATCAGTAGAACCAAATATAATGTCATATACATATATTTGTACTAAGATAGTCTTGCCTTTGACTTCCCTTAGAAATAGTGTTTTGTTTATTTTTTCTTCTAGAGAATTTATTCTTCAGAAAGAATTTAGACAGAGTCTCATACAAAGCCCTTGGGGCTTTTTTAACTCATAGAGAGCTCTTAATAAAAGATAAATATAATTAAGATGAGTAGAGTCAATAAAACCTGAGGGTTGCTCAACATAAACCCTTTCTTTGAGATTACAATTAAAGAAGGCTGACTTCACATCCATTTGGTAAACCTTAAATCCTTTGTAGGCAGCATATGCCAGGAAGAGTGTAATAGCTTCCAATCTAACCACTAGTGCAAAGGTTTGATATAAATCTATACCCTCTTCTTATTTATAGCCCTTCGCAACCAGTCTAGCCTTGTTTCTGACTATAACACCATTCTCATCCAGTTTGTTCCTGTAGATCCACTCGGTTCTTATGATGTTACAGTCATCTGGTCTGGGAACCATCTTCCAGACATTACATCTCTTAAACTGGTCTAATTCTTCCTGCATAACTACTATCCAAAATGGGTCTATATTGGCTTCTTCAAACTTCTTTGGTTCTGTCTGAGACAGAAAAATTTAGTACATTATAGTGTTGTGTTGTCTACTTCTTGTGGTCACACCATGAGCTGCATCTCTAATGATCAGTTCCCTTGGATGATCCCTTAGATGTCTGATAGCAACTGGTAACGCGACCTCTTCTTTTTGAACAACTTCATCTTATTGCTGAGTCTCTTCTTTTGGTTGTTCCTATGCAAGTTGTTCCTCAATAATGTTGACTCCATCTAGTATACTTTGGCTTGCTGAAACTGATTCTTCTATTGATAGCTCCTTTAGCTTCAAGTCTTCTCCAGTTGTGCTTGATGTACCTGATTTATCATTGTAATACATAGAACTTTCATCAAATACAACATGAATAGACTCCTCAACAACATGATCCCTCAAGTTGTAGACCCTATATGACTTACTATAGCCAAAAATATGCCTTCATAGGACTTCTCAACAAACTTAGTTAAGTATTTTTTCCCATTATTAAGGACAAAACACCTACATCCAAAGATTCTGAAGTAGGTCAAGTCTGGTTTTATGCCCTTCATTAGCTCATAAGGAGTCTTATTCAGTCTTTTGTTCATTGAAGCTCTATTAAGAACATGACATGCTGTGTTAATAGCTTCAGCAAAGAAATATTCTAGGAGAGAAGAATCACTCAGCATGGTTCTTCCAGCTTCAATGAGAGTCTTGTTCTTTCTCTCAGCAATCCCATTTTGCTGGGGTGTTCTTGTAGAGAAAAACTCTTGCTGAATCCTAAGTTCTTCACAAAACTTTGTCATGCATTCATAATGAACTCAGTTCTTTGATCACTTCTGATTCCGACCACAGAACTGTTCGATTCATTCTGTATTTGTTTGACAAATGTCTTGAAGACATCAGGAGTTTCAGACTTTTTCCTTAAAAAGAAAACCCAAGTAAATCTGGAATAGTCATCAACAATCACAATGGTATAGAATTTCCTACCTAGACTCTGAACTGGCATAGGAACAAACAAGTCCATATGCAAGAGGTATAAACATCTCACAGAATCTTTGGTTTCAGTGCTTTTGAAGGAAGCTTTGGTTTGTTTGCCTTTTTAGCTTGTAGAGTAAATGTTCTCCTTAATGCATTTAATGTTAGGACTATTCCTAACTAGCTCTTTACTGAATAGCTTGCCTATGATCTTATAGTTCAAATGAGCTAGTCTCTTGTGGCATTTGACACAGTGTGAGGCTTTATCATTTGCAACTAGGCATATGGGAGAGTCTGAATTTAGACAAAGAAAATTTAAATAGTACACATTCCCACTCCTAGTGCCTGTCAAGATAACCTCTTGGTCACTTGACTTCTTTATGTGACACTCATCCTTGTGGAACGAAATATCATAGCCAAGATCACAAAGTTAGCTTATGCTTATAAGGTTGTATTGCAACCCTTCCACATAAACTACTTTAGTGAAAGTGACTAAGCCATTTGAAATTTTACAATAATTTCTGGTAATCCCTTTGTCAGCTCCACCAAAGATCACCTTTGGTCCATCCTTCACTGGAATAAACTCCCTCAAATTGCTCTTTGTTTCAGTCATGTGTTTGGAACATCAACTATCCAAGTACCAGATGGGCCTCTATCTTTTGTGCTTGAACATACCTGCAAAATAAAGATTTATTTATCCTTAGGAACCCAAATTGTCTTGGGTCCTAGGTGCTTGTTAGCTGGGGCTCCATTGAGACCTCCTGAGAATATCTTAGTTGGGTATATTTTTGTCTATGAGAAACTGTGTGATTGAACCAGCAGTCTAGGGCAAAGTGTCCAATCTTTCCACAATACCAGCACTCATATATATTGTATCTCCTCTTTGGAGGCATAGTATGAACTTTATGCTGACATTCCTTAGGACAGGAATCAGCAGCTTTTACAGTTGCATATTTACTGTGAGTAAGTTATTTGTTTTGCCTCACTATCACAGCAGTCTTCCTTGGAGGAAACACATTAGCAATAACTTTCATATTCACAGATGTTCTAGGTGCTCCTGGTCCAGACTTCTAGATTTCTTTTCATTTGGTCTGAGAAACAGGCTCTGGCAACACTGGATCCTTTTGTCCTGTCAGCTTTCTGCCTCTCCTTCTCCTAGGTTTTATATAACTAAGACCACTTCCAGGAGTTCTTGAGAAGGTATCTATTATGGAGAGCACAGTCTTAGATTTAGAGAATTGTTGAACAAGTCTTTTCTCATTTTGGAGTTTGAGTTCTAACTCCTGAATGGTTGCATCTCTTTGTTTGAGCAACATGATTTGATCATCAATGATCTTAGTTATCTTAGCTAACTTTGAACTTTGAAGACCAATCTGCTGAGTAGCCATCTCATGATGGTACTTAAGACCTCTTAGTGATGCAATCTTGATGGCTTGTTCTTTGATAAGCTTTTTGCTCTTTACAAGAGCCTCTAGAAGTTTTTCAAATTTAACTGTAAGCTGTTGTAGTTCAGTCTCAGAGTTGAACTCATGTGAATCAAAATTTAAGCTACATGAGTCTGACTCATCCTCAGTCTCATGAACAGAAGTTGTAGAACAAATATATTTGTCAAAGATTACCTCATTGTTCTGACATCCGTTTCTTGATTATCAATCAGTGCCATTAAGTTGACCTCCATATCATATTCAGATTCATCATTGAGTGATGTAATTGTGGAGTTCTTTCCCTTATATATGGTTTCTCTGATGAAATCCTCTTCACATGAGAACAATCCAATGTGAACATGTTCTTCATCTGATTCAGTTGAATCTAAACCACTATTAGATAAAGTTTTTGGCTTCTTTGCCATCAGACACTTTTCTGACTTCTTATCTTTGTTGAACTTCTTTTCCTTGGACATCATGTTCTCCTTTCTCTTTACTGGACAGTCAGCAATGACATGTCCAGGCCTGTTACAGTAATAACAAATAATGTCAGTCTTACCGTGTTTGTTCTGGTTTGAATCATACTTGACCACAGAGTTGTTTCTGTGTTTGTCTTTGTTTTTTCTGGAACTTGGTCCAGATGATGTCTTCTTGTTACATTGCTTCCTTCTTCTCATCATCTTCTTGAATTGCCTGGTGAACAATGCCAATTCACCATTTGACAATTCTTCTGATGAAGAACTTTTCCCAGAACAGACTGTATCTTCATCTCTTCTTGGTGATGAGGGACTTTCTCTTTTAGTCATCTTAGATATGTCTGCTTTGAAAGCCATAGATCTTGACTGATTTGAACTTCTGGCAAATTCATCTTCAGCTTTTCTTGAGTTTAACTGTAACTCATGAGACAACAGTTTCCCATGCAAATCTTGGGTGTAACATGTTCCTTAGATTACCCATTTATCTTACTGCACATATCTTTATGTCCCATTCTTTGTTTAGGGATCTCAAAAATTTATCATTGAGCTCATATTAAGAGAATTGTCTTCCATAGTTCCTAAGATCATTGAATATTCTAAAGAACTTCTCATAACAAAGTTCTTTAGAATCTGTCTTCCCTTGCCTGAAAGCCTCATAATGTTGATTGAGTAGAGACTTTCTATCATCTCTGACTTCTTCAGTGCCTTCCATATAGACTATTAGAATATCCCACATCTCCTTGGATGTTTTACAGTTGACTAAGTTTTAAAAGGTAGAGTTGTCTATAACACTCACAATTATGTTCTGTGCCCTTTTATCCATGATGGCTAGAACCACCTCATCCTTAGTCATTTTAGATATACTTTTTGGAGTCTGCACATAGCATCTAGGACATATACTTTCATAGGAATGTATGGTCCTTCTTGAACTGTGACAAAGATTCTTGGATCAGATGCCTCTATGGATAATCTCACCCTCTGCTTCCAAATAGAAAAATTATCCTATGTACATATAGGAAGCTTCATAGAATTGAGTTCTATATGAGATTCTAAAGCCATGAAATCTGATATGTATCAACCACCCTTAGGATCTTTTTCTGACTGTTAGGTCTTTCTTAGAAGAACCTCGCTCTGATACCACTTGAAAGATAAATCTATTGGTAGCTAATCACCTAGAGGGGGGGTGAATAGGTGTTTTTTTTAAAATCTTTAGCACTTATACCTAATAATTCAGCAGATACTTGAAAATAAACAATCACAGATCATAGCACACATAATCACAGAGTACACAGAAGCTTTATAGTGGTTCCCCTATCTAGGGTACATCCACTTTCCCCCTTTATCCTCACTAGTAATGTGCTAGATAAGGTTATATCTCCTCCTCTTCAACTCAGATCAACAGATCATACAAACTCAGTTTCTTTCTAGAAACCTACAACTCAGACCAATAGGTCATACCTCAGAGATCCACCTAATCTCCTACCTCAGGTACCTCAAGAATCCTATCTCAGACTATACAAGTCTTACACCTCAGTGATCCCACACAAATCACCTACCTCAGGTCCATCAAGAACCCTACCTCAGCCTTTATAACATAGGCTTACAACTCAGAGAATAAATCTCCTACACACTCAGATCTAAAAGAGATTTTATAATTCTGGGTAAACAGATTCTTCAATTCAGCAACATCACAAGATTGATTCTTGATGAATAGACTGGCTGAAATGAAACTTCACTGGATCTTCAATGTTATTGATGATTGGCTTGAATCTTTGAAGAACTTGTTTAATAGATCCAACATAATCCTCTAATCGGCTTGTTGAAAGGATCAGAAGACTTTCTTGAAGACCCGTGTCTTCCTTCTTCTTGGAGTTGTCGCCCTTCTCTGATTTAGGAGAAATCAGAATGAGTGAATTGATTGATTGATTAATTAATTGAGTTCTGTGTAGACGACCCCTCTATTTATAGCCTTCACTGGTTGCTAGCTTCTGATTGATGACATCATCATATGCAATCATACTTCAAGTTTTCCTTCAAATTGATTCTGATGAGATGTCAAGTAACTGTAGCTGACATGACACTTCTGACTTGACTTGACACTCAGATGTGTTGACTCTATACAACTTCAGGATCATAAGTGTCGAGAAGTCTCAAGTGTCTCGAGACTACTGTCCTAAGCTTTAAGGTGTCGAGATATATAACTTGTCTCGACACTGTTGACTTGATCTTCAAGGTGTCAAGATAACTGAATTGTCTCAACACAGCTGACTTGATCTTCAAGGTATCGAGATAACTAAATTGTCTCGACACAGCTGTCTTAACTGTCGAGTGAAGTGTTGTGTCTTGACACTGCTATTTTATATCTTTCTGATCTCAACACTTCTCCTACAAAGGTGTCGACATAATTGTGAAGTGTGTTGATACTTTTGTACTTAGTCATTTCTTCTCCGCTGCAACTTGTTGGGCTTTGACTATCCTGACTTCACTCAGCACTATTAGCTGTATGGCGTTGAGTGAACTGGTTTCACTCAACGGCTGTGGACTTAGTCAATTTTCTACCTTTCCAGTCAACTTCTTTGAGTCCATCTATCAATGTCACTTGGACGGCCTATCCAATCAATATGACATAGACTAACCTGTATGCATGAATTGAAACATACATCAAATACAACTATGTGTATATCATTGAGTTGAAAGGGCTTCTTCAAATCAAGTACATTATTTCCAATGTACCAAATAGTTAGACAAGACACTTCTCCAATAACTTGGCTCCTCGGAGATTACAACACGATCCCACCAGATCACTCAGTCTCCACTAAGACTTATAGCACAGGCACTCAGCCCCACCACGCAGTAATCACCTGATCACCTCACTCAGGCACAAATGCCCTTCAACATAGGCTGGGAGATCAGCCCTAACATACATATCCTACTCCCAGCCTTTATAACTTAGGCTTTACAACACTGATCTCACAAATTTACACACAGCTTATATAATCTAGGCCTTACAACACAGATCTTGAACAAATCCACAGAATTTGAAAGATTAAAATAAATTTGACTCAAGAGATTTTGTTCTCTGAATCAACTACTTCTTGAGTCGAGTGAATCTCAGCTCTATCTTCTTCTCAGTAATAAGAAAGACAATCTTGAATGATCTGTTGCTTGTGCTGGAAGTTACTTAGAATATTGATTCTGATCTTGCTGATGGAGGAAAGAATGTGAATGATTATCTTCAATTAGCTAACCTATAAGGCAGAATTCAATTGCTCTGCCTTTCTTTCTGTCCTGAGAAAAACCAACATCAGATTTCTTCTTCACCGAACCATAGATTGATCTTCTGATTTGGCTCTGCTTGAATCGAGAAGCAACTTCAGCTAGGGCTTGCCTAGACTGATTCTTCTTCCTCAGAGTAACCCTCTGATCTTGCTGTAATAGATGTTGATTAAAGCAGCTAACTCAGAGACTCTTCAGATTTGTCAAATTGAAGTTCTTGTCTGTGCAACAATGGCGGGGGAAGATGACGCACTCATGCTCCTCTTTTTGTGAAATGAATTGATCTGTAAGAATGTTGATTTGATCCAGATCTCATCCTCTATTTATAATCCTGTCATCCAGCGAGATGATTGACATGTGTCACTGCTAAATCGGCTGATTATATCCTTAATTTTACAGAATGAGACTGACGGCGCCGTTAATAATGGATAGCAGCTCAAAACATTTAATATTAGTGACAACAAATGAACATTTGCTCAATTTAACAAAGAGTTTTGATTGTAAAGAAGAGAAAATGATTCGCAAGTGAGATGAACGAGATACTAAATCAGGAATATAAAAAAAATATTGTCGAGAAATATGACAACAAATTTTCTTAAGTACGATGGAAAAATTGAGTTCATTAATTTTTGAAGGGTCCATTGGTTAGGTTAGAATTGGAGCACTGGAATTGGAATTCAATTTATTATTCCAATTCCTGTATTCGGCAGCCATAAAATACCTCGGAATTGGAATTCATTTCAATTATTATAAGAATTAATTATAAAGGAAACATGTCTCCCTCAATTCCGATCTCGTGAGTTCTTCATAGTTCATTCGCAATTCCCACCCCTACCAGTGCACCCCCGACCCTCAAAAAGACATCGACACCAACTTTGTTGTTCGCCTGAGCGCGCTTTTTTCCAACAAACGGGCGCGCATTTTCCGCCCAGACACGCATTTTCCTCCGGACGCGCATTTTCCGCCTGAATGCAAATTTTTTGCCCTGACGCGCATTTTCCGCCTGTGCACACATTTTCCGCCCGGGAGCACATTTTTCGCTCGGACGCGCATTTTCTGTCTAGGAGCGCATTGTTTTGCTCGGGCGCACATTGTTCGCCCGGGTGCACATTTTTCGCCAAGGAGCATATTTGCAGCCCAAGATTTTTCCCCCGGGCACGCATTCTTCCGTCCGGGAAGGCATTTTTCACCCGAGAGCGCATTTTTCCATCCGCGACATGCATTTTTCGCCCGAACGTTCATTTTTCCCCGAGTGCGCATATTCCTCGAGTGTACGCTCGAGTGACAAATGTGCATATGGGCTGAAAAATTCATGCTCGAACATAAAAATGTGCCCTAAGGCAGAAAATGGATGCCTGGGTGAAAAAAATGCGCGCTCATGCAAAAAATGTGCACCCGGGCAAAAATTCGCAATTGGACGAAAAATGCGCTCTCGACAAAAAATGTGTTCCTGGGCGGAATAATGCGCGCAATGGCGGAAAAATGTGCGTCGGGGTGAAAAATCTGAACTCGGGAGAAAATGGGCACTGTGGAGAAAATGCACGCCCCAGAAGATATAATGTGCACTCGAACGAAAAATAGGCTAACGAACGGAAAATTCGCGCCGAGGCGAAAATGCACGCTCAATCAAAAATGTATTCCCTATCGAAAGATGCACGTCCTGACAAAAAATGCGTGTCGAACAATGAAATGCGCACCACTGCGGAAAATAGGTCCCCTAGACAAAAAAATGCTAGCCGAACATATATTTAATCATTTTTGATGATCATGAAGAAATCTATGTTTTGGATCTATCAATTCCATGGACTGAATTCTAATAAGCAGCCGAACTATGTAATTACTAATTCCATTCATATGACAGAATTTCCGCATTCAGCCGAACAACATAATTGGAATTGAGTTCAATTCTAATTCCCGCGGGAATCTAAATTGAGCCAATTCTAATTTCTACATCTCATTTTCTGTCAAACGAACAAAACCAACAGATTGCAAAAATGCTAGGGAGGTTAAGGACGTCCTTGAGTAGTTCAGTGACCAAGTGTTCTAGTTCTTTTTTTTGATGTGAGGATAACAATAGACACGAACCTTAGCTAGTTGGCTTGGGTCAGTTAAAGAAATGTGGTGCTCACATGTGCGTGTTGGAGGTTATCTATGGGGATTCGAAAATATGGAGTAAAATTTTTGTGAGTAGCAGTTATGTGAATTGTGGGGCAGAGCTTATTGTAAAAAGAGTGGCATCGTTTGGTTGTGTAGCATATAACAAACAAGAACACTCAAGCCTTTATTTCATTATAGTGGGGTCAGCTATATAGATCCTTTGTCGACATTGTGCCCTATCTTGTGTCATAATCTCACTAATTTCTAAGTACATCATGTCTTTCCTTATAGTTTTTTCAAAGTCTTTATTGTGGTCTACCCCTCCCTTGTTTAACATGCCTAGTGACTATACTCTCATAACGCCTAACAGGTGCATCTAATGGTCTCCTTTGTACGTGTCCAAACCATCTTAGTCGAGCTTCTTGCATCTTCGCTACAATTGGTGCTACTCCTATCTTATCCCTGATTCATTCATTTCTAATTCTATTCAGTCTCATGTGTGTCCACACATTCACCTAAGCATTCTCATCTCCGCAGCTCCCATGTTTTGCGCACGTACACAATTCACTACCCAACACTCAGAACCATAGAGCATCGATGGTATAATCGCAGTACGATAGAACTTGCCCTTAAGTTTTAATGGTACTTTACGATCACACAAGATTTCTGACACGCCTCTCCACTTAATTCAACCCGCTTGGATTCTTTGTGTCACATCTTTATCAATACCTCCGCCTTTTTGAACTATCGATCCAAGATATTTAAAACATTCACTATGAGAAATATCTTGATCACCCAACTTAATAACAAAGTCATCTGTCCTTCTTGCACTGCTAAATTTAAGCTCCATATAATCCGTCTGTGCCCTACTCAACCTAAAACCCTTCTTTATGTTGTGTAGCATAAAAAAACAAATGAATCAGTATCGCCTTGATGCATTTAATTAGAAGCCCGAGTTGGGGAGACTGATGATGACTGGAGCTCGTGATTGTTGAGGTATATTTATATTTGTGTTAATGGGCTCCTTAACGGGTCGGTTAGGATCCGATAGGAATCCAAACCCGTAGTCGGGGATTTAGGGTTTCGCCTATAAATACCCTAGCTAGGGGCAACGAGGAGACCATTCCAAACTTGATGGTCACGCGGATGCTTCGAGCACTCTAACAGTGATACCTCGAATTCGTACTGGAGTATCATTAAGAGTAAAAGTCATAGTCTTAGTTTTATAATTTGTGGTAATATCGTCTAATGTGTCAAGCCAATTGCAGTTGAGAATAATATCGGCCTCAACAAAGCCTAAAATGTGTAAATCCATGTAAAAAAAGGTGTGAATGAATTGTGACTTGAACTTGTCGACAAAGTCATGATCATGACATTTTAGCACTGTCTCTCACATGAACGGAAAAGGCCCGGCGGTGGGGATGGTGATGCAGTGGTAGACTAGGGGTGAAGAAAACTTGACACACCAAAGGGGCCCGAGAGGTAGTTTGTCAAACACGAGTAGAACACCAATGAAGCCAACCGTTTTTAAATGTATTAAAAGTGTGTTTATAGCATATGCAAATATACGGGAGGGTATTACGCAATGAAAGTAAGCCACGAGAGCGGTTCACACTCGGAGAGTGCAATTAGTCGAACTGCCGTTCGAATGACCCTGCAAATTAGTACGATCTCAAACAACCAACGCAATAATAGACGGAATCACCATAAACATATAACATCAACTAGCATACTCAATGTTCAAGATATGAAAGCAAATAATGACTTACAAACACGTGCGAACCCAAATCTGAGAGGAAGTAGGAATCGACGGGAGAGGCTCTTGCTGAATCTGACGGCTGTGAGGAGGTCGGGGAATGGTGAGGTGGTTGTCGGGGGAGCTTGGTGGTTGTTGGTGGCTGTAGGAGGGAGGCGAGTGGCCGGCGAGGCTGCTGGAGGGGGAAAGGCGGGGTTGCTGATGGTGGTAGGTGGATGCAGGGGCTCGGCGAGGCTGCTGGAGAGGGGAAGCGAGGCAAGGTGAGGTTGCTGGAGGTAGAAGAAGGGGGGGGGGGGTTCGGTGGGGTTGTTGGAGGAAGTGGTGGGGCTGGAGAGTACCGGAGGTGGTCGGCGAAGGCAGGGATGAGGGGAATCGCGGGAATGGGAGGGATAACCAGGAGTCGCACCTGAGGGTTGGCATCGCACCAAATGACCGGCTGCTAGAAGCTCTCAAAACATCGGTCCTCTCCTCTTAGATTTAGGGTTTATTTATAGGAAAAGAAGGGGGCATCCGGAAGCTTCCATAATGGACGGCTATGATTGGCCGAACTTCCGGGTGCCAAAACTACCAAAATAAATGACCGAAATAAATAAAGCAAAATACAAAATTAGTGGGCGTCGACTTTCCGAACGCATCCGTGGAGCCGGATTTTCCGCAAAGGCGGGCCCAACTAATGAAGAAGATCAAAGCCGCCTCCGGCGGGAATAAACGCGCGTGATCCCGCGCCTTTTGTCCGTCTGGTCTCCATCAACTCCCCCTGGCTTAAAAGCATTCATCTCCGAAGAATGGAGACGATTGTACTCCTGGCGCAGCTCGGGGGCGAGTCTCTCAAGCTCAGCTGGGGCAATCCACGTATCATCAAGACTGGGACGACCTCTCCAATGAACCAGGTACCGCAGTGTTCGTGGATCCGCCGTTGTCACATAGTCATGGGCCAAGATGCCCTCGATGGTCTCCGAGTCCGCTGTCAATGCTGCCGAAGGTGTCTCACACTCAAGTGGGCTCACAGGTGGTACTGCCGGTGGTGCTGCCATGTCCTCGGGTTGGGATGCGATTGGTTGAGGCTGGGAAGGTGAGGGTGGCACGTGTGGGAGTGTTGGCTCAAGTGGTGGCTCCACGGGAAGGGACTCAAATGGATCCTCATATGCTTGTTCCTCAAAGTATGCAGTCAAATCTTCAACGTTGAATACCCGGCTGATGCCCACATGGTTTGGGATATCAATCTCATAAGCATTAGTCCCAATCCTTCGTACTACCGTATAGGGGCCCATTCGTCGGGCGTTCAACTTCCTTGCGGTCCCCGAAGGGAACCTCTCAGAACGAATGCGAACCAAAACCTGTGCGCCAATCTCAAAGTTTCTCTCCCTTCTGCGTATGTCTGCATATGCCTTATAATTTTCATTACTTGTTGCGATTTTTTTCGGATGGACTCGTGAATCTCATGCAAGTGCTCGACAAACGACTCAGCTGACGCACTAGGTCGAGACTCTAGGGGAAGGGGTATCAGATCTACAGGCGTCCTAGGCTCGTATCCTAGTAGAATATGGAAGGGACTGAGACCCGTGGTCCTATTCACCGAACTGTTGTATGCAAATTCGGCCGAGGGCAACACAGAATCCCAAGTAGACACGTGCTCGCCAACAAGGCACCGAAGGAGGGCTCCCAAACTCCTATTGACCACTTCGGTCTTGCCGTCGGTCTGTGGGTGATAGGCCGTGGAAAATTTCAGTGTGGTGCCCGTCTTCATCCATAATGTCTTCCAGAAATAGCTCATGAATCGAACGTCACGATCAGACACGATAAAGGATGGTAGTCCGTGGTATTTGAACACTTCCCTAAAAAACAAGGTGGCTACTGAAGACGCGTCGACCGTCTTGCGGCAGGGAATAAAATGGGCCATCTTGGAGAAGTGGTCCACGACGACATAAATGGAATCAAGTTTCTTGAGCGTGCGGGGCAGTCCAAGAACAAAGTCCATGCTAATATCGACCCAAGGCCTGTGAGGAATGGGCAAAGGTGTATACAACCCACTAGGTTGGCGTGAGCCCTTCGCTATCTGGCACGTCCTGCAGTGCCTGGTCACTCGTGCCACGTCCTTCTTTAGGGAGGGCCAAAAGAAGCGATCCTCCACCAGGGTGGTAGTCTTATCACGTCCGAAATGCCCTGCGGCTCCTCCCGCGTGCATCTCCCAAATCAAGAAATCGCGGAGGGAGGTATCGGGAATGCATAGCCGAGTGCCAAAGAATAGGTAGCCGTCAGACACGGAGAAATCCTCCATCACCCCAGGTGGGTCCCGGGTGAGGGTTCCGTAGATATCTCTGAAATCTGAGCACTCAACGTAGTCTCCGGGTAGGCGCTCAAATCCCACCACCTGCGTGCTCATTGCCTGCAGCAGGGTGATCCGACGACTCAATGCATCAGCCGGTTTGTTCTCAGTACCCGCGCGGTGCTTGAGAACATAATGATAACTCTGCATGAACTCGACCCACTTGGCATGGCGATGGCTAAGTTTTGACTGGGAGTCTAAATACCGTAATGCCTGGTGATCAGAATATAACATGAACTCCTTATGCAGGAGATAGTATGGCCAATAGCGTAAGGCCTGAACTATCGCGTAGAACTCCCGGTCATATGTAGAGTACCGCTGCCGGGCCTCATTCAGCTTCTCCCTGAAATAAGCAACCGGGTGGCCCTCCTGGCTGAGTACTCCACCAATCCCAAGTCCGGAGGCGTCACAAGCCACCTCAAACGCTAAACCAAAATCTGGTAGTCTAAGGACGGGGGCAGTAGCTAGTCGGTCCTTAATTTCCTCGAAGGCCTTAGTTGCTGCCTTGGTCCACGCAAATTCTCCCTTACGAAGGCAGCTCGTAAAGGGGGCCATAATCGCACTGAAGCTCCGAACAAACCTCCTATAGAAGGTGGCAAGTCCGTGAAAACTCCTGGCCTCGTGGATATTCGTGGGAACAGGCCACTCGCGGATAGCTCGCACTTTGTCAGGATCCACAGCGATACCTGACGCAGAGATAATGTACCCAAGGAAATGGACTGACTCGGCTAGGAAATCACACTTCTTCAAGTTCACAAATAGGTGCTCTTTTCGGAGGGTGTCTAACACCAGTCGGATGTGATGAAGATGATCAGCGCGCTCCTGGCTATAGATCAGGATATCGTCAAAATATACGACCAGGAACTTGCCCATGTAGGGCCGCAGAATCTGAGTCATCACCCACATAAACGTGTTGGGGGCGTTTGACAACCCAAAGGGCATCACGAGCCACTCAAAGAGGCCATCCTTCGTCTTGAAGGCCGTCTTCCACTCATCGCCCTCGCGCACCCTAATCTGGTGATACCCGCTTCTGAGGTCGATCTTTATGAAGAAGCGAGCACCAGTCATGGCATCAAGTAAGTCATCGAGGCGGGGAATAGGAAAACGGTACTTTACCGTGATCTTGTTGACGGCTCTGCTATCTATGCACATGCGCCAGCTACCATCCTTCTTCGGGGTGAGAAGGGCGGGGACCGCACACGGACTCAAGCTCTCACGCACGAAGCCCTTCCCCAGTAGTTCGTCCACTTGCCGTTTTAGCTCGGCGTGCTCAGTCGGGTTCATGCGATAGTGTGGGAGGTTGGGCAACGATGCCCCAGGTACAAGATCAATCGCGTGCTGGATGTCTCTCAAAGGAGGGAGCTCATCGGGGAGCTCCTCGGGCATAACGTCAGAAAACTCCCGTAATAGTCGCTGCACTGCGGGGTCTGTAGTGACGAAATCTCCCGTGGGGGTGTCCGAGGCTAAGGTGGCAGCCACAATAAATACTATCCCTGACTCATGGCTAACTCTCAAGAAATCACTCGATCTCATCATATGTTAGGGCTTGGCAGACCCAAAACTGACAGATGACTCAACCTTGCCCTTGGGTGGTCCCTTGGGCTGGGTCGGGGTCAGAGTAATCTTCTGGCCTTTATCATAGAATACGCATATGTTCGATCATCCGAAGCACATCGCATCGTGGTCAAATAACCAGGGTCGACCTAATAAGACGTGGGCCACGTCCATCGGGATGACGTCACACCAGACCTTGTCCTCGAAGGACGCTAATCGGAGGGGCACCAAGCACCGCTGGGTAACTTAGATCGCAGATTTGTCCACCCAAAGGACACGATAGGGATGGGGGTGTGGCTCTGGGGTAATCTGCATACGCTCAAGAGCCTTCTTGGTCACAACATTGACACAACTCCCACCATCAATGGCAAGTTTGCAGGGTCCGCCCGCGCTTTGGAAATACGTATAGAAGATGGTGGTGCGACGCCAGTCATCCTCCGCACGGGGTGTGTGTAGGAGGCGGCGTACAACTCCCAATTCCAGTGATCTCTCAGCGTCATCCTCCCAATCTTCCTCAGCAGTAGCTACCAAGTCTTCCTTGGTCTCCTCTACATTTTCTTCCTCGTCTTCCTCAATGATCAGACTCCGCATCGGGCACTGAGCGGCGTAGTGTCCTCTCTTGGAACATCTATAACACTGAGGCCCACTGGACTTAGAGGATCCAGTCCAGATGGCCTTCCCTTTTGCATCCTCGGGGACGCGGAGAGGCGCAGAAGCCTGAGAATAAGGAGGTGTGGATCTCCTGAATGTGGAGCCCTCGGGTTTGGGGGTCTTCTGGCGAGAGCCAGTGGACTGGAGGTAAAGCTCATACTCAAGGGCTAACTCATAAATCTGTTCAACGGTCTCTCGACGATGGGGAATCAGCTCACGCCTAATGTCATGTTTCAGGCCGTGCCGAAACCTGGATGCCGAGGCACTGCTCTCTTCCCGAAGATCACTCCGCACGATCAAGTCATCGAATTTGGTCATATATTCTGCCACCGACATCGTTCCTTGTCGCAGCGCATAGACTTGATCTAGGAGTCGGTCGCGATAAGAAGCGGGGAGGTACTTTTCTTTTAAGCGTCTCGTCATGTCTTCCCATCGGATGATGGGTCGATAACCGTCTCGCTCTAAGGCTCGTTCCACACTAGTCCAGTAGTTCATGGCGGAACCTACTAGTTTCATGCGTGCAAATCTCACCCTACGCTCGTCACTCATATCGTACCAGTCGAAACATGTTTCCATCTCTCGGAGCCAATCACTGAAGGCACCAGGGTCTTGATGACCATCAATGTTGGGACCTCAATACGGATACGGCGTAAGATCTCTTCGTCCATAGATGGGGGCCCTCTTCGGTTGCCGGGGTAGCCATCGAAGTGGTCGCGAGGGGCATAGTCGGGGGATTGTGGTCGCTGTCGGGGGCGACGATCGGGAATGGGGTGATGGCGACGATCCTCAGGTTGACCACCTTGACGAGGGGCGGCATGGTCGCCCTGGCCCTCATAAGCATCCTGACGCGCACGGAGTTCGTCCAGTCGACCGCCTAGTTGGTTAAAGCGATCTAGCATCAAGTGTTGGAATTTGGCGGTAGGCATCTCCGCCGTCGAGTTGGAGTTGCCGGGCCGATCGTCTGTGAGATTTGGATCAGACATGTTATGCCTAAATGGTCTACCACTACGTAGCATACGCTCCCTAGCCTAACGTGTGCAAGGTTGGGGAGGCGGGGGGGGGGGGGGGGGGGGGGGGGGTTGATGGCAAGCTAAGAAACTCACCAACCTGGCTCTGATACCAATTTGATGCAGTGGTAGACTAGGGGTGAAGAAAACTTGACACACCAAAGGGGCCCGAGAGGTAGTTTGTCAAACACGAGTAGAACACCAATGAAGACAACCGTTTTTAAATGTATTAAAAGTGTGTTTATAGCATATGCAAATATACGGGAGGGGATTACGCAATGAAAGTAAGCCACGAGAGCGGTTCACACTCGGAGAGTGCAATTAGTCGAACTGCCGTTCGAATGTCCCTGCAAATTAGTACGATCTCAAGCAACCAACGCAATAATAGACAGAATCACCATAAACATATAACATCAACTAGCATACTCAATGTTCAAGATATGAAAGCAAATAATGACTTACAAACACGTGCGAACCCAAATCTGAGAGGAAGTAGGAATCGACGGGAGAGGATCTTGCTGAATCTGACGGCTGTGAGGAGGTCGGGGAATGGTGAGGTGGTTGTCGGGGGAGCTTGGTGGTTGTTGGTTGTTGTAGGAGGGAGGCGAGTGGCCGGCGAGGCTGCTGGAGGGGGAAAGGCGGGGTTGCTGATGGTGGTTGGTGGATGCAGGGGCTCGGCGAGGCTGCTGGAGAGGGGAAGCGAGGCAAGGTGAGGTTGCTGGAGTTAGAAGAAGGGGGGGGGGGTGGTTCGGTGGGGTTGTTGGAGGAAGTGGTGGGGCTGGAGAGTACCGGAGGTGGTCGGCGAAGGCAAGGATGAGGGGAATCGCGGGAATGGGAGGGATAACCAGGAGTCGCACCTGAGGGTTGGCGTCGCACCAAATGACCGGCTGCTAGAAGCTCTCAAAACATCGGTCCTCTCCTCTTAGATTTAGGGTTTATTTATAGGAAAAGAAGGGGGCATCCGGAAGCTTCCATAATGGACGGCTATGATTGACCGAACTTCCGGGTGCCAAAACTGCCAAAATAAATGACCGAAATAAATAAAGCAAAATACAAAAATAGTGGGCGTCGACTTTCCGAACGCATCCGTGGAGCCGGATCGTTCGCAAAGGCGGGCCCAACTAATGAAGAAGATCAAAGCCGCCTCCGGCGGGAATAAACGCGCGTGATCCCGCGCCTTTTGTCCGTCTGGTCTCCATCAGATGGACAAACCTTAATGTTGTGCGACGTGAGTAGTAAGGAATTTTTTAGTAAAGCCACAATCTAGTAAAGATGAACATAGGTGGAGTGAATTGCACACTAAAAGCAAAGTGTTTTAAAAGAAGTTGAATTGAGGAGAGTGTGTTCAAACAAATTGTGTCAAGATATGATGGTGGTTCAAGATGAGGGCCCTCAGTTTCAGATCAAGGCTCGGGTGGGTGGATCGATCATCCTCCATGATCAATAAAATGGCCTTGTCCTAGCACTTGCGATTTGGGGTGTAACGTTCATCGCACATGTAACATAAACCATTTTCATAGGGGTGTTAAAGTTCTGTCAGAGATAAACATCGTTGATAAGGTTTATTGATGTTTGTGGTGGGGCTATAAAAGTGGTTTGAGAGGACTGCGAGTGGTAAATTGTTTATTAATGTGGCACTCTTCTAAAACCCGATCTTCAAATAGACCGGCATAATAGAAAGCATTAGGAAGATTTGTCTGTTCGTGAGTATAAAATCACTACGAATGCAAGGTTTTAGACCGGAAATAAAAACATTAATCAGTCCATAGGGCTAATATTTTAGTCAAGCCTTGTTTAAAGATAAGACCTTGCAAGATTGTGTGTATCACGAACGAGGGCCTGATACCAACGTGATGTTGGTCAGTGTAAGTGTATGGATGCAATTAGAAGATAATCGTCGGGTAAAATATTATTAAAATCAAAATGCTTTTTAATTTGAAAGAACCAATTATCCACAACACCGTTACTAAAATGTGGTAAAATGGAAGTAAACGATTGAAGGGGCCAGGAGGAAGAGATTCTTGAAAATTACTGACCGGAGGAGGAGGCACAACCAATGGAGCATGTGGTGCGGGAGGAGGGCGTACCGGAAGGTCTAGTTGCGGACGAATTAGAGTTTCCCGCATAAGGATAGGTGGGGTAAAGGGCCCGGAGCCAAAGTGCAGATGCTGGGCTGGTAATTCTCTGTGGGAAGAAGTAGATGGGCCATCTCCATCCATGGAAGGGCGAGCTGGAGGAGAAAATTGTAGGTGGGTTACTCCCATGTATTTCTAGGTGAGAGATGTGCATTTACCGTAGGATCGAGCATTCAACGGCCGAGATACGATCATCTGTTGGAGATACAACCGAATGTACCGCGCATCGATACGATCGTATCTCGGCCGTTAATCTTTATTTAGCTGGAGATCTCGGCCGTATCTCCCACCTAGAGATACATGGGAGTAACCCACCTTCAATTTTTTCGAGCTGAAGAAGGATGGGTTGTTGTAGCCAGTGGAGCAAAGCAGTGGATGAATTTGGGGACATCCATTGGAGATTTTTGTTCATGCGATCGGGTTCTTGATGTATATCTTGATGAAGAAGTTGTATTTTGTTCCGAAATTTTGTACGAGTGTCCTCATTTTGATCCATGTAGACTTCTTGACGGAGATCAAATTCGTGTAATGTGCGTTCTTCCAGATCTTGACATGACGCGGAATTCATTTTGTTGCATGTTCATACACCATTCGTAGGCATGAGGGAGGAAGAGAGCACCAATGTAATCAAGGCTTCTGCCCGCGACTCACCCGAACTGGGATTTCTATTTACGGACTTTGGTTGGAGCAGAAAATAAAAATAAATAACATTATTTATTTCGTAGCATTTGAATTACATTTGGACTCAAGACCTGTCACTAAAATAGCCATTGGTCCTCACAATAGTAAAATGGCACACATGTCTTTTTGTAGGTGGTCGTGAGCTGTTGAATGTTTTTGATGTTTGTTGAGCGCCCGTTCTGTCGGCTTGTGTACCAGATATCCAATGGATCTGCAATGTGTATTTCTTTACTTTTGTTTTTGTTATCCAAAATTACTCTTCCTAGTAGCCATGTTCAAAAAGATCGGGTCTGGGGAGCCCGTCCTGGTCTGGAGCAGAAAAAGCAGGTCCGGTCCTGGCCCAGAAAAAGCCCGGCTAGGTCCGGCCCGGGCCAAGGCCGGGCTTGGGGGCCTTACAAGGCCCCATATCAGCCGGTTGACCGACCCGGTGCTTGGTCTCGGCCGGGCCGGGCAAAGCCCAAGCGCCAGACCTAGCCAGGGCCCGGCACCCGGGCCTGCGGGAAATCTCGCCTCCATTGAAATCCTGTCAGTAGGTGGGATTTCCTATTGGAAATCCCTCCATAGCCGGGATTAAAATCCTGCCTAGTCCATCAAGATTAAAATCCCGCCTAATCCAAAATCAGGCCGGCCCGTGCCGACCTGGAGGTCCTTATCCGGCTCTTTGAGAGAAAGCCCGAGCCCGAATCAAACTGGGCCCATGCCGATCCCGATTGGCAAAGAGCACGAGCCCGATTGGCACGGTCCCAACCCGACCCTATTGGAGTTTTTGAACACGACTGCTTTCTAGTTCATTTTCTCACAGTAAATTCAGTGGCGGTAATTGTGGGAATATGTCTTGTTAGTTTTGTAATTTGTGCATCTTCTATTTAAACTATGCAACTTATTTTAATTAATAATCGGCAGATAAAGGCTCCGTTTGTGGGGACTTATATTCACCGGTCAAGCGGCTACGACAAGGTCCGGTTCATGCGGTTGTAACCGCTTGACCGGTGAAAATAAGTCCCCCCAAATGGAGCCAAAATGAGGTAACAAGTACTTCTTTATTTGCAGTCAAGAGCAGTCAGGCACAAACGAAAAAAAATTTGTTATGCCGAGCGGATCTAAAGGAAGGTCTGGGTAATGTCTGGCTGTGCGATATGCCAATCACTGATCAGACCGCCAAAAAAATTCACGATTAAAAAAAATTAAAAGTGATATATGTCGGGATATCAAAAGACGCAATATCCGATCAGATGTTCTAAAAATAATTATGAAAAATAAGATTTAAATTGACGACAAAAAAGTCAGAATTAACATTTTATAATTTATTTTAGAAAAAACTACTTTTAGTTGGGTTAAAATAATTTTTTTAGGATGGGAGCCGACCTTTCGGCGGGGAAAAAATTTTCAGGCACAGACGTAGCCCCATGCACTACCACACTGGTGCATGATTATTCTTAATTGCAAAGAGGCTCCTCCCCTCTCAGGCTGTCACCCACGTTTGTGAATACTCTGGAAACACACGATTCAATGTTGTAACTTCTAGACAATTGATTGTTACTAATATAATTATTAATTTTTGCACTTTGACCTAACTTATAATATAAGCTTAAAAATCCTAAATGCGCCTACCATTTTCGATATTATATGCGATTCATAAGCCTCGGTACCTTTTTTCCTATACTTCATATATTTTGATAGTTTATTGTTAGTGGTACTCTAACTCACCTCAGGGGGGATAGGTGGCTTGCACTTTTAATTGAGTCTTTTCAATTTAAGCATATGAGTACAGATTATAGCACACACACAACAAACACATAGTTGTGTATAGTAGTTCCCCAAAATCTTGGTGCATACACGTTTTCTCTACACCTATCTAACAATGAGCTAGACTAGGCAAAATCCTCCAAAAATTCACCTCATTGAGCTTACACCTCAGATCCCCCAAGATCTCTCAAATCTGTCCCAGATCCTACCTCAGACTTATGAAGAAGTTCTATCTCAGGCACCCATGCCTTAAAACTCAGAGTGCTCCAACTCCTACAGCTCAGAAACCCTCCAAGTTTCCTACCTCAGATTTACCAGAAAATTCTACCACTCATGCTGGGAGTACAACCCTACAACTCAGGCATAAAGGCCCTACAACTCAGGCACAAAGACCCTATAATAGATGTAATTAAATGTTATAACAGAAGTCTAAAAAGAAAAAGACCTTTTAGCTTTAACACTTCTATTGTTCTTGCTTTGATGACAAGATTAGGAGCAGGTCCCTGAATAGAGTAATCTTCAGGTTGCACAGGTTAGGGCTTGCTCCACATTGATCTTCTTCTCTAGTAGATGCAGGAAGATCTATCTTGAGTCTAATGAAAAACTCTCCTTGTTCTTCTGAAAATATTTAGCAAGAACTATCTTCTTTTTCTCAGATTGGGCAAACTTTTTTTCATTTTTTTCTTGTGTAACGACACTATTCTATTGCCCAAGATATTTTTCCTTATACTCTTTGGCAATCTACAACGGCCTAAGAAAGCATCCTGTCAACAACATGGACAAGAATAGAATATATTATCCCTGCTTTCGGCGCCAGCGCCAAAATTGACTTCTGCCAAGCTGTCTGGGCTTCAACGGTAATATTTTGAATATACTCCCCGATGCCATTGAGTGACAACTTCATTCTTAGCGGTGTCTGCCTTGGCACTGAGTTCAACGGCTTTCGGCCGCTTTTCTATGGTAACGCTGAGACACAGCTTTGTTCTAAGCAGTATCTGCCTTGGTGCTTTGTTCTGCGGCTTTCAACGGTTTCTCCACGATAACGCTGAGACAAGGCTTTATTCTCAGCGGTATGTCAACAAAAAAGTTGACCTCTGATATACCTTCTCAGCGGTATAATCCATCTCTTCTCTAAGCTTGTTTTAGAGACAATACTAATTGCCAAGAATACACATAAGTAGATATGCTATCAAATACACACATGTGTATATTATTGACTCATGAGGCTTCTTAAAATTTAGGACATTGTGGTCAATGTTACCAACAATCTTCCTTCTATTTGAAGAAGTCAGAATCCTAGTAAATGATGTTGGAACCCTTGTTTGATTTGGGCTAGGTCCACTCTTAGGATATTGACCCATATGTATAGCCAGGGTCAAGGTCTAAGTCTAAGTTAGACTTTACAGGTCAGACTTCTCAGGACAAGCTTTGGATTTCTCTCTTAGATCTCAGTCTCAGAAGAATTCTGTGGAATTCATATCAGTTCGACTTTCGTCGAACTCAGCTCGACAATCGTCGATCTCCTTCAGAGATTAATCTCTGAACTGAGCTCGACGATCTACGAGCTCAGGTCTACGTTTTATCTTGTTCTCAGATATCTCGGATCGCAGATAGTCGATCTCAGCTTGACGATCTTCCATCCCAGATCGACGACACATCTCTGTGTCCGATTCCTTTTATTTTCAGCAGCTGTCTTGAAGATTTATGTTGGGGCTGCGGTCCGGAATCGCCCCCGCGCTGCGGTGCTATGCGGTAATGGCTTAACTGGCTGCCCCGTGGATCCGCCCGAGGACCTTTGATATAAAGATTAGTATGCGCCTTTGACCTTCAGGCCGGTCTTTTGGTGCAGTTGGTAGCGCTAAGTCCTCTCAATTGGTATCAGAGGGGGTTGCGGGTTCGAAACCCCGGGGTCGTTTCCGGGGGGGGATTGTTGGGGCTGCGGTCCGGAATCGCCCCCGCGCTGCGGTGCTATGCGGTAATGGCTTAACTGGCTGCCCCGTGGATCCGCCCGAGGACCTTTGATATAAAGATTAGTGGCGCCGTCCTCCAACAGTCCGGGCTTTTGGTGCGAGTGGTTGCGCTAAGTCCTCTCAATTTATTTCCTAATTCATTGATTCTGTTTATGTCAAATTATCTCTGGTAGTTAATGCTGACATTCTCAATGCATATAGCCGTTTCTTCACAGCATTAATAATGGTATTTCACAGAGTTATTATTCTGACTTATGTGCCAAGACAGTTGGGGAGAAAATTAATTGCCAGAATTTGTAGCCGTTTTTCTCCTCGTTTTCTGCAGTAATTCAAGGAATATTTTTGAATCTAAAAAAAAAGAGATATTCATACTGGTTAATAGTCAGACAAGTACATTCAGAAACTCTCTCTCTCAGAAATCACAAGCATTCTTGTCTACAATAGCTTTCAGAACTCTCCATTCTGCTCTCAGAATATAGAAGAAGAACAACTAGTTTTCATCTTGAGTCTTCTTCCTCAGTTCTATCTTCAGGAATCTACAGAGAAAGAAAATCAACATCATTTCTATAGATTCTGAAGAACAAGAGCACCAGTCTATTGAAGACCTACACCCTTGACTAAGCTTCCATCTTCCTAAATCAACTCATTATCTCAGGGGGAGCTTTGACATCATCAAATCCACATAGTCTTCTCATTTGCCTTGAGAAAGAGAAGACTGCCATCTATTTTCTTTAACCTATCTTGTACAGGGTTATTACTCCCTTCAAATGTGAACTCTTTGGTGATAGGGAATCTGATAAAAAACCTATTGGTTTTTAGGCACCTGATCAAAAGCCTGAAGGGTTTCTAGATCTACCTGAAGCAGATCTTATGGTGATAGGGAACCTGATCAAAAACCTAAGTGGATTCCTACCAGGGTGGTAGAAGAGTGGATGTACCCAGATTTGGGGAACCATTATAATTGTCTTGTGTCGTCTGGTTGCTCATATTTCTTTATTCCTGCTGTGTTGTGTTTGCTCTTATTTTTAATCCTCTTATACTTATAAGTAACATCTATTTTAATTCCGCAATAAAAATTAATTAAAAGTTTTTAAATACTCTATTCACCCCCCCCCTCTATAGAATATTGGATCTATCCCCACTCTTTCAATTGGTATCAGAGGGTCGTTTCTGTTGGTTGAACAGGCTAACACCTGAACCTGAAGATCCTTGATAGATCCTCTTCTCTTTCTTTCTTCTTTTATAAATCATGACACAAAATAGAGATTATGCAAGCACCAGACCTCCAGTATGCAACCTGAATAAGTTTGCTCTTTGGAAGGCAAGAATAAAAATGTATATGAACTCAATTGATGAGGATATCTTCAACTCTATTTTGACAGGTACACCAGCTCTAGTGGCAACTACCTCAATAGCATCTACAAGCTTAAATGATGTTCCACCTCCGGACTACAATGATGCTCAGAAAAGGGCTAAGATTGATGATGCCAGAGCTATGAACATCTTGGCTCAAACTATGTCTGATGACATCTTTCAGAAGGTTGCTGAGTGCACTTCAGCAAAAGCCATTTGGGACTCAGTTAACCAAATGGTTGCTTGATCTACAGACGAGAGAAAAGATAGAAGAGCCCATCTTATTTCTCAGTATGAAAACTTCAGCATATCAAAGAAATAAGAAACTGAACCAGTAGTTGAGATGTATAATAGACTCAGCATAATTGTTAATGAGCTGAAAACATTGGACAAAGACATATCACTGACTGAGCTAAATGACAAAATACTCATGTGTTTTCCCAAGTCTTGGGATTCCAGAATCTGGCCTATCAAAGAAGGCAGAAGCATCAATGAGATTACAACTGAATCTCTGTTAGGCAAGCTCAAGAGCTATGAGCAGCTCCTCAAGACAAGAGAAGAAGAAGAAAAGAAGATTTTTACTGTAACGACCCAAAAATTGTAAACGAACCGGTCGCATCCTAAGGATTTTTTGTGCCTATATACAGGGCTACACAGCCTGGGACACGGACATGTCTAAGGCCGTGTCCTTCTGTGTTGACTGGGTTGTGTCCAGGAAAGGACACGATAGGAAACACGGTTTTGAACAGTAGTGACACGGGCGTGTCAGGGGTGACACGGGCGTGTCCTCACCCGTGTCACCACCCGTGTGCTTCTCGGGTTGAAATCCTGGGGTGTGTTATCAGGAGTGTACGACCGCGTTACATGGGCATGTACTAGTCGACACGGGTATATTCCTTTTTGCACGGGCGTGTCTATACCCGTTTCCACCAAGGGATGTGGCGATTGCGTGGCGGTTATCTGTGACACGCCCCTAGGTCACGGGCGTGTCAGGACCCAATATGGGCGTGTCAGGTAGAGATACAGGCGTGTCTCGACCCGTGTCCTGCTCTGGATCGACGATTTCGTGTGCAAGCAGGGCACACGGCCAGGCACACGACCGTGTGCATATCCATGTTCGGCCATCTGAAATGAATTACAGAGTTAATCTGGGCCGTTCATTTTTCTTAAATACGATCCAACGGCCCTGGCTTGCTTCCTGATGGTTTATGGATGGGAATGGGGAAGTTATTCCTCATTTCATCTTTGGCTTTCTCTTTCTAAGGATAAGAGAGAGGGGAGAGCAAGAGAAGGTAGGAGTAGAGAAATCCGGTCACCGGTGGTGCTACGGTGGTCCGAATCGCGTGCCGAATTCAGATTCGCGGAGGCAAGAGCATTGCGGTCCTTTCCAACCGTGTACTTTTCTCCATGGCGCCAAAACGTGCTGCAAGGGTAACGATTCTCAGCTTGGACATGTGAAGTCCTCTTCCTTTCTGCATGGGAAACCCGCTCTCGCGAGTGTGCGGTGAGTGCGCGGTGTTCCTTGGGGTAGATGTGAATTGTCCCCCATGTGTTGCATGCAGAGTCCAAAATCGAAGTACGAGCATAGGCATTGTGTGTGAAGCCTACTCGGACGTGTTTGTCTGGATCGGTGATGTTGCATTGTGCGTGGATTGTCGGAGAAGACTCCATATTGTGTTGTTTTTCGGGTTTTCTACACGGTAGATTGCAACAGGGAGCCTTGGGGATTAACTCCAAGGTGCACCCGGAAAACTGGGCGAAAACGCATTTCTGTCAACGAGGTGGCCTGGGGCCAACCTTGTATATAATTGGGATTGTATGTGCGAGGCCTGTCTCCAAGAGACATGTAGGGCCTTTCTATGGAAAGCGGTGAGCCCATGGGGTTCAGAATTATTAGGTCAGGGAGCCGAATAGGAAAGGCAAAACCGACCCGCGCCCTGCAGGTTTGGCTATGAGTACTACGGTATTCAGAGACGGTTGGGCGACTTGAGCAATGGGAAATGGTGGAGCTATACTTGTGTTATGTAGACTATAAAATGAGAGTAGCGGAAAATTGGCTCTCGTCGGTGGCATAACGAGAGTCTCAGGCCAGGGGCCGTAAAGACTGAAATGCTCAAAGTAACTGTCAAGTCAAGGACCTCTGAACGGAGGTGGTATCCGGGAAGTTCGGTACACCGTCAATAAGCCCTGGGTGCATAGGGTGGGCGGCCGTGCGAGCCTCCACTTATGGTGAATTGTGCTTGGTTGTACTTTCACTAGGATTTTTGGATGTACTAATGAAATACAGGGAAGGAGCACCGCCATCCCGAATAAGGGGCGGGGTCATTATAATTTTGTCATCTTTAGCTGACCGTTGCTTTGTTTGCCACCGTACGGTGGAATGTTGCTTGCAGGTGCTGCAGAACGAGGTACCAAATAGAGGGCTTAAGCCCAAGCTGCTGTGCTGGCCCTCGAAGGCCAAAGCGAACTGTTATTTTACTTCTATCATGTGTGGCCGACCTGCGAGCCGATGTCTGTAAAACACTATGTTGTTAAGTGAACATTTGTAAGGCCATAAGGCCAAGTACTTTTGTGTATTTTGGTATTTCATCCCTATTGTGGTTAGTGGACATTCATGATTCATATTATCTTTTATTTGGGTTCTTTCAACTACTTAAAAACTTCCGCTAGTTGCTCTGTGTAGGACGTTTGTGATTGGGAGAATGGTTTCATTATTTAACCCTTCGGTCTGTCTGTAGTATATGGCGTCGGGCCCCGACCGGACCTACTGCTATATACCAAGCGATGGATAGGGGTGTTACAATTTTTTATCAGACTACCGGTTTCGGTCTTGCTTATTGGAATTCGTAGGCGAATTCTTTTAAGGGGTGGTGAGCACATATATGTGTGTCATCGTTATAACATAAAAAGAACCCATGAATGTTCACTTAGGAATGAAAATACTCTTATTTTTTAGGAACCTCAGTGTTCCAATGATTGCTTTTAGCAATTTATATGTCGTCTAATCGATAGTTATGCTATATAGGGGACTACGAGTGGTGTGGGGCAATCGCAAGGTCACCACTCCACAGAGAGTAGTGCACTTAACAGCGTGCTTGAGACCCTTCTTTCTGTTGAAACCATAAGAAGGATAGTTGAAGTATTGTTCGCGGTGACTAAAGCATAACTTGGAGGGCAAGTGCAACCCCCTGTCTCTGGGATGACTTCAACACCGCGTGGTGTGATGGAACAACTGACATCTATAAGACCTTTGGATCAGCAGTTGAACATGCTTTTAGTGCAGGGTACGCACTCAGTTGAGGAGTATTTGCAGGCGTTTCTTATCATAAGGCGCTACCCAGGGTTTGATTTGGAGAACGAGCAGACTATAGTTAATAGATTCTACAACGGTCTGTGTGATGAATTACGACTGCAACTCGTAGGACCAAAGCTACTTGGATTCCGAGCGTTAGTGGAGTCGGCTAGAGCTTTGGAAGCAGATCTGGCCAGAATTAACCAGACGTCAGAGTACAGCTTACCAAAATCCCCAGGTCCCACAAAGTCTGTACACCGAAAGAGGAGTAAAGTGAGGCTTGACGTATCTGCTAGTCAAACTCCATATTACTGTTATAAATATGGAAGGTTTGGTCACTTTGCCCGAGATTGTCGTAAAGACGATCAGGGGACAGAGAAAGCTATGAAGGGAGTCCAAAAGAAGAAAGACTCCAGTGCTGAGAAGACAGAGTTCAAGGCGCTACCAACCTCGAAGTCCAGTTTCCGTAGATGGTGTAAGAAGGTAAGGAGGTCGGTTCTAGTTCCTTCTTTTGATGCATCTGGAACAACTATTGGCCGAGACCCGGACGCATGCTTTTGCTGTGGGAAGCTGGGACACTTTGCCCGAGAGTGTCAAAGAGGACGTATGGAGTCCAAGGAGAAGCCTAGTGCGACCTACGAAGACAAGGGCAAGGGGTTGGAGGCACCTACACCTCAATATGATCCATCCCAACATAGAGGATATAACTTTGGCCATCAGGAGGTTATGGAATATGCTGACATGGTGATATGTATGGTTTAATTTTTGGTATGTCAGCTTTAGATACTTGTTGCCTTACGCGTGTTTGCCTATGTTTGGTTGTGATAGGATTTGTATTGATTTTTTGAGTGTCCGGTGAAAGCACTGTTCGTCATGGGAACTTATCATTCCTTTTTGTCCGAAGGTTGTGTATCGCGCATCGGAGTTCCTTCTTCGATGGCAAGAGACAAATCGATAGTGCTGCTGCCTATCAGGTGCTCTATACATGCGAATAGTGTCTGTTGTATGAAGTTACGGATAGGAAGTCAGGAGTTTGACTTGCAAGCATCGCTACTGCTGTTTATAGAATTCGGCGTAATCTTTGGTATGATTGGCTCTCGTGCGTACATCAATTTCAAACGTAAGGTGGTCAGTGTTATACTAGCTATAGGTTGTGTGATGTCGGAACTGAAGTATTACTTCAAGAGCTGGTGGAATAGAGTTATGTGCATCCAAATTTACTGCCTTGGAGCACACCGGTCCTCTGGTTAAAAAGAGGATGGAAGCTTACAACTCTGTAGTAGTTACTAGAAGTTGATTAAGTTAATGAAAAAAGAATAAGTATCCAAACCCAAGTAGTGATTATCTATTCGATCAACTCAATGGGTCAAGTGTGTACTCAAGTTGAATCTGAAATCCGGATACTATTATTTGTCGCTAAGGTAAAGTGATATTCCCAAAACGGCGTTCAGCACACGATATGAGCATTATGAGTTCATCGTTATGCCGCTTGTGCTGACAAATGCACCGTCCGTGTTTATGGATTTGTGGTATTGGGCGTTCAGTGAGTACCTGAACCAGTTCGTGATAACCTTTATCGACGACATACTGGTATACTTTCAGTATGAGGGTGATCATTCCAAGCATCTGGATTCGGTATTGGAGACGTTAAGGAGAAATCAGCTGTATGCCAAATTCTCCAAGTGCGAGCTTTGGTGACCCTCAGTAGCGTTTCTTGGTTACGTCTTGAGTGGAGAAAGTATCGTGTTGGACCCGTCAAAGATATTTGCGATACATGAGTTGCTTGTGTTATCTGCGTTGGCGAAAAGTCTGAAGTTTATAGGACTGGACGGCTAGTACAGACGCTTCATAGAGAACCTCTAGCGGATAAAATTACCCCTTACGACTTTGGCGAAGAAAGATCAAAAGTTTGTGTTGTCGCTGGAGTGCGCGCAAGCTTTAGAAGAGCTGAAAAGTAGGTAGACCTCGGCAACCATTCCATGCTCACCGAGTAGGACCGAAGGAGTTGAGATTTACAGCAATGCTTAGGGAAGTGACTTGTATTTTGTTCTGCTCCAGCATGGGAGTGTAATAACATATAACTCGCGTTAGTTGGAGGTAAGCGAGAGGATTTATCCGGTCCATGACTTGGAGTTAGCGGCCGTGATACTCGCCCTGAAGCTATAAAGGCGCTACCTAAACGGTGTGAAGGCGCTATCTAAATCGATCACAGGAGCCTGAAGTACTTATTGGATCAAAAGGACTGAAACTTGTGGCAGCGGAGGTGGATGGAGTTACTGGAGGACAACACCTTCGACATACATTTTGGCGCAAGTTTTAAAGATATTGGAGATCACCCTCGTGGAAAGCAGATCATGGATGTTGCTTTTGATAGGTCAAATCCCCAACATGTTTTTGAAGACGGACTGTTGTGGAAGGACAGTCGTTTGTGTGCCCCAAGTATGGAGAGTCAGCGGCAGGAGTTGATGTACGAGGCTCATTATACCAAGTACTAAATTCACCCAAAGTGCACAAAATGTTTAGAGGATTGAATAAGTGGTTCTGGTGGTCAGGACTGAAAAAGGATGATCCGGTGGAAACGTTAGCCAAACTTTACATGGATAACATTGTTAGGTTATATGGTGCACCCTGTAGTATTATTAGTGAATGAGATGAACGCTTCACTTCCAACGATACCAGGCTAGTGCATAAATTGTTGGGAGCTAAGCTAAGCTTCAGTACAGTCTTCCATCCAAAGACGGATGGTCAGACGGAATGGGTCAACAAAATGATGGAGGACATGCTTCACATGTGCGTCTTGGATTACTAAAAGTAGTGGGAATATCACATGTACATGGTTGAGATTACGTATAACAACCGCTACCAGGCGAGTATATAAATGACGCCCTTCGAGGCCCTTTATGGTAGAAAATGTCGCACGCCATTGTCGTAGTTAGAAACGGGTGAGACAAAGCCATTCAAGAGGCAAGTGTAGGAAGATGCAACGTCATTGGTACAAACTATTCGAGGAACGTTTGCAGACCGCTCAGGACAGGAAGGCGAAATACTATAACGCCAAAGCTTAGGAATGGGGAGTTCGCTGTTGGAGATTGGATGTATTTGAAAATCAAGCCGTTCAATGGTGTCTCGCGAGTCCGTCACTTGAAGAGGCTGAGTCAGAGATACCTTGAACCGTTTGAGACCCTGGAGCGAATTTGTGAAGCAGTGTATCGACTGAAGTTATTAGTGGAGTCGAGTGGGCTACACGATACTGTAAGAAACGAACAAAAAACAAACAGGAAGTGGTATAACAGAAATTTTATTATCTGAAAGTGGTAAACTTTACAAAGGTATGGCCTCCCTTTTATAGAATGGAGGAGAGAGGTGAGAGTACAAATAGACAATGTGGGATTAAAAAATTACAGTGTTGAGCGGCTAGAAAATAAAGAGACCGAACAGGCCGAACGGTTAGACAGATGGGCTAACCGTTCGACAAAACCAGAAGGAAGAGACCAAGCTGCAGTAGGAGACCTCCAGACCGCCCGGTCTCTAAGATGCCGGAGGTAAACCGCCAGACCGCTCGGTCCACAAATAGCAATAGTCTGGATGATAAACCACTGGAGAGTAACCGCTAGACCGCGCGGTCTACAACCCGCCAGACTCAGACTGCCAGACTGCTCGGTCTCATACTTCAACACTCCCCCTCAAGCTGGAGCATAGATATCCATCATGCCCAGCTTGTCACAAATGTGGAAGAAGGAAGTAGAAACCTGCTTGGTGAAGATATCTTCCAACTCTTTGTCGGAGGTGACAAATGGAGTGCAAATCTGTCTCTTCAAGACCTCTTCCCTAATGAAATGGCAGTCGACTTCTATTTGTTTCGTTCTCTCATGGAAGACAGGATTTTTGGATATGTATATAGCGGTCTTGTTGTCACAGAACATAGGAAGAGGATAGTGGTAGACCTCTCCTAGGTCAAGCATGAGAGCACACAACCATTTTAACTCATACGTCGTTGACGCCATACTTCGATATTTGGCTTCTGAACTAGACCTGGAGACAACAGACTGTTTCTTGCTCTTCCAGCTCACAAGATTTCCTCCAACAAATATGCAAAAACCAGATGTAGATTTACCGACACCTTTATCATCCGCATAACTTTAATCTGAGTAGGCTTCAACCCTTAGATGACCATTATTCTGAAAGAGTAGCCCTTTTCCTGGTACTGCTTTGACATACTCTAATATCTTCAAGGCAGACAGAAGATGGCATTCCATAAGAGCTTGCATGAACTGACTAACCTTGCCTACAATATAAACAATGTCGGGTCTGGTCACCGTGAGAAAAATAAGTTTGCCTACCAGACGTCTGTACTTCATGGCATCAGATAGAAGAGGCGAGTCATCTGTCCATGTTTTGTCTTCTCCAATAGCCATGGGATACCGAGCCGGTTTGGCACAAGTCAATCCTACCACTCGTAGAAGATCAAGAGCATACTTCCGTTGGGAGAGAACCAACGAGCCGGGCTTCCGAGAGATTTCTATCCCCAAAAAGTATTTCGGGGAGCCCATATCCTTCTCGACCAGGTGTTGACGAAGGTGTTTCTTTTTCAAGTCCACCCCAGCCTGATCATCGCCGGTAAGAATAATATCATCCGCATACACCGCCAAAACCACCAGTACCGATGCGGTTTTGCGAATAAACAAGGAGTGATCGGTCAAGCTTATTGCAAAGTCGATGGCAGCCACAATGCCACTGAACTTGTCGAACCATGCCCGAGGGCTCTGTTTTAGGCCATAGATTGCCTTCTTCAACTGGCATACTCGTGTCTCCCCCTGAGAAACATACCCAGGAGGTTGCTTCATATAAACGTCCTCTTGAAGATACCCATAGAGAAAGGCATTTTTGACATCAAGCTGGGAAATAGCCCAATCCCTGTTGACGACCACAGAGAAAAGAACCCGGATGGTGCTGAGGCGAGAAACCAGAGAGAAAGTATCAAAGTAGTCAACCCCATAAGTCTGAGTAAAGCCTTTAGCCACCAGCCGGTCCTTGTAGCACTCCACAATGCCGTCTAGACGAAACTTCCCAACAAAAACCCAGCGACAGCCGACCACATCAGTACCCACTAGTGGAGAAACAAGGGTCTAGGTACCCCATTCAGTAAGAGTGGTGATTTCCTCATCCATGGCATATTTCCAATGAGGAATAACAAGAGACTCCTAGTAGGTGCGGGGAGTGGTAGTAGCCGAGATAGCAAAAGCAAAACACCTGCGAGAGGGAGTAAGCCGATCATAGGAAACATTGCCGCAAGCGAGTGTTGGGTACACGCCCGCACACCTTTGCGAAGAGCAATGGGAAGATCCATGCCAACTGGTGACTCAGTGACCGGAGCGTTAGTGGCGGAGAAAGCTGGCCCGGGACTGGAGAGAGACGGATGCAGAGATGAGGGGGGAGGTGGAGGGGGGTATAACGGAAAGATAAGGAGACGGAGGAGGAAATGAGATATGAGTGGAGACGTCGATAAGCGTGGAAGGAATAGAGAGAGATGGTGGAGAGTCAGAGACATCAGGAGGAAGAGGTGATTGAGGAGAGAAGTAAGATGCATTTTCGAAGAAGGTCACGTCCGCAGAGACAAACTGCTTGCGTAGAACGGGGTCAAAGCAACAATAGCCTTTTTGAGTGGTTGAGTAACCCAAAAAGACACACTTGGTGGAACGGGGGGAAATCTTATCACGGGTAGCAGACGGAGCATGCACAAAAGTTGTACACCCAAAAATACGGAGAGGGAGAGGAAATGGTTCCTTGCCCGGGTAGAGAATGGAGAAGGGGGTCTGGCTGTGGAGAATCGTAGAGGGAAGGCGATTGATGAGATAGCAGGCGGGGAGAACAGCATAGCCCCAGTAGGAGCGAGGTACCTGCATCTGCGTCATAAGAGTGCGAGCGACATCGAGGAGATAAGGATTTTTACGCTCCGCCACCCCATTTTGTTGGGAGGTGTAAACACAGGTTGTCTGATGGATAAGACCATGTTGCATACAAAAGGAGGAAAACTCATGACTAAGATATTCCTTAACATTATCAGAGCGTAAAATTTTAATAGAAATATCAAACTTAGTTTTAATCATATAATAAAAGGATTGCCATACAGAAAGGAGTTCAGAGCGATCTTTTAAGAGATATACCCAGGTACATCTAGAGAAATCATCAATAAAGGTTACAAAGTAAGAACTACCCCAACCAACGGTGAGAGTAGGAGCAGGACCCCAAACACCAGAATGAATGAGATCAAACGAGCGAGAAGAGCCACGACCTTGATTCGGTGAGAAGGAAGAGCGGTGATGTTTGACAAGCTGACTTGCATCACAGTTGAGCGGAGGGCTTATAGGAGGTAAGTGGGGCAGAAGCTAATGAAGAATTCGAGGAGGAGTATGTCCAAGGTGAAGATGTCATTGAACTAGATCTGTAGAAGAGGAGGAGAAGGAAGATAGAGAGGAAACGTTGTCAAGGAAGTAGAGGCCGCTGCTCTCAGTCCCTGTAGCAATCGTCCGTTGGGTCCTCGGGTCCTGAAAAGAGCAAGAAGTTGGAGTGAATAAGACAAAGCACTGAAATTGCTTGCATAAAGTAGTAACAAATAATAAGTTGCAAGGGAACTTCGGGACATAGAGGGTGTCCAGCAAGCGAAGCGACGGGGTGACTTGAACCACGCCCGTCCCATGAACCGGGGAAGGTGATCCATCCGCAAAAAGAACTGGAGGCAACCGATCATGCGTTTCTAGGAGAGAGAAGCATTGAGGATTACCGGTTATGTGATTTGTAGCACCAGAGTCAATCAGCCACTTACCTTTGGTAACGACATGGGCACTACCTGAAGTGGTGGACATAGAGGCAGACGGCCGAGAGGAAGCGGAGGTAGAGATATCAGAATTATCCATAGAGAAACACACTAAACCGCGCGAGTAGTAGCGAAGTCGTGCGGATAGAAAGCGAGATGGCCGCGCAGACAAAAGAGGAGGCCGCGACGGAAAAGAAAGAAACCACAGCAGGCTAAGAGAAGAAGAAGCTGCAACGGTCACGGTGTCAGCACACAAGCGGTAAGAAGGGCCACGACCATGAAGCAGACCAAAGTAAATGGACAAAGGTCATACGAACTGTGAAGAGGTCGTGCGAACTAGAAGAGGAAGGAAGCAGAGAGCGGCAAGAAGACCAGGCTGCGGCAAGCCGAACAGAATGCGGCGACAAGCGAGAAGCGGTCAAACAGAAAGTGACCGCAAGAGAAAGAGAAACCAAAGCGGATTCGACGAAAGCCACAACGGACACTCAAGGAGAACGCAACGTTCAATGTGTTAACACACCAGCGGCCAGAGAAGCCACGACCAAACTGCGTGACTAGAGAAGCAGAAGGGAAGAAGTCGTGTGAATAAAGGAGATCACACGAAGCAAGGTAGGCCGCGCGAACAAGCAGAGTTCGTGCGAAAGAGAGGAAACTGCGCAACTAAAGGAGACAAACCGCACGGTTAGGGAACAAACCATGTGGTTAGGAAACAAGCCGCGCGAACAAGGAGAAATCGCAGCGGTTAGGATAAAGAGATCTGCGGCGGTCACGATGATAGACACCAATGACTAGAAAAGCCCTAACCAAGCCGCAGAACCAAGTAGAGGGAAAGAAGTCGAGCGGCTAGAAAGCAGCCTATGCAAACAGAAGAAAGAGAAGACCGCGCGATTAGAGAAAAGTCCTTGGGAATACAAACAAGGCGAACAAGGCTAACATGTCGGGAAAATAGGTCGCGGCTGTAAGACCCCATTTTTTTTTTTTGAAAACCCGGGGTCTTATGCCCAGAACCGCCGCTTTGCGGTGACACCTTCGCACCCGGGAAGGTCGTCACTACAACGCGCCGATTCTGCCGGCCTTTTCGATCACAATGAGTAGCAAGCAAGAGAGAAGCAAGTCCACCAAAAGAGAATATCACATAAAATAAAACTCCACGAAGGGAGTGTCCACAGAAAATCATCAGAGTATAAATAGTCTGGAAATAAAAGGGCTCATGCCCGGTACATCAAATCCTCACTACAAGATCACTCAAAAGCGGAAACAAAACTAAAACTCTACGAAGGGCCGGGACTCACAGTCCCCGCAGTCTGGACTCTAGTGCTAGACTGTCCCATCTCCAAGCGTACCGGCCTCCTGGGCTGCTCCTCCATGCTGGGCTCTGCGATCCCCTAATATGATATGGTTCGAAAACCGTTAGTCTAAAAGACTAAGCCCTATCATCCCCCACCCCTTCCCCCACGCTCTAAGGCACCGGGCGGAGAGAAAGAAAGGGGAGGACATGAAGGTGGAGATAAATTCCAAAGCAGATGACGGTGGACCTAACTAGCAAGTTATAACAGGGGAGCAATTAATCTTAAGTGTTGTAATAGGTCAAACAAGAAGGAGAATAAGTAAGGTAATTTAAACCTTCACTTATGTGAGTACACATAAGCCAAGGGATCTTTTGCAAGGCTCCCATCGTATAAAGTGTCCCATATCACTTATACGTTGGGGTGTCGGTTATCAAACAGCAGCATATATATATATTGAAATTAACCTTTGATTTATAAACTTGCCCACACAAGCTTATAGACCAAGGGGTCGTTTTGCAAGTCCTAAAGTATAAGCGTCCCATTCCACTTATACTTTAGGTGTCAAGGTTGTTATGAATGATTATGGCATGCAGCTATATGGTGGGTATGATGATCAAGCAGTGCAACTCACACACCCAACTTTGTGTACACAAACCTTTAGTTCCCCCTTTCTGGAGATAACTCCCAGGATACTCCCGTAGTGGCAAACGGAAGCGGTGGGTTGGGCCTCGCCCACCTCAAAACCAGTAAAAGCACCGCTGGTCTGACCTATCGTACGCCCTCAACGCCTGGTGCACGAGGCGGACTCCTGCGTACTCTTGCCGACTGGTCCAGCGGACTTAACCTTGGCTAAGTGCTAGTCACCTTGCCGAGTCAACGATATCGGTGTCTGTGCAATCGAACTCCCCGATATCGAAAACCCACCACCTTAATCTTTCCTATTTTTATGCACATGCAGCAGTTTAATATATAACAATTTAAAGTGTCAAACTCCCGGACTAAACCGTCCGTATTAACCACATCCGAGACCAAATTCCCCGGACTAAACCGTCCGGCTCATCTCCAGATTTCATCCCTTAGAACACCACGGGACGGCGCCCCCTTGAACACCTCGGGACGACTTAACCATTACCAACCCTAACTAATGAGTGTGTGAAACGTGAATCCCTATTAGGCTAATTACTCTTTCGTTTGTTTTAAGTTTTACGTTAGCCCAGGACTGCCCCCGGCATACCCCGTGAAGGGCTCTCAAGGGGCACTAGGAACCAAGACGGCGACATTACGGCCCGAAGTTCCCTTTCGCAAGGCACTTATTGATATTGGTTGTCTACCCTTTACCCAATCCCTTTTTAATGTTATAATGAATCTAACCCTAGTGTACTTGACTCTTCCACTCCTAGGGCAAGACGATCTTTCGTCTACCCCGAGCACCTCCTATGCTAGCCAAACACATCTTTACTCATCATAATCTCCAATGATGAATTCCATGCTCATTTTCCCAAGCCTATAAGGTACAAACTCCACCCTTATATCCAAGTCCCATACTAACACTGTTCATGCCTTTTTCACACCAGACATACCCTTCTACCCTATACGTTGCCCATGATAGAACGTCCATTAAATTCTCTTCCAAAACCCTTGTAATAATTACTGGGAATCTACCATGTCATAATATGCCTAAATCCAGAAAATTATAATTTTTCCTAATTAAATTGATAATTAATTAATTTTCCAAATAATTGACCATGGGTGATAATGAACATGAACTACATGATCTACTCAAGTATTGGTCATCCAAAAATTATAGTTACTGTATAACAGTGAATTATTACTAAATATTAACTCCCAGGATTTTACAAATAGTATTTATCCTCTAATTAAATTATTCATCGAAATTCCATAATTCATATTTAATGAAGGAAGTACAACAATTAATCATCATAAAATTATGAAAAAATTACAGAGCCTTGATAATCATCAGAAAAGTCCTCTGACCAAAAATAATAATTTTATTTGCATTTAATATACCAAATTGAATTTATCTAAATTTTTATGGGCAATAACATTTAATGAAGCAACCCCTAAATTTATAATTCAAATAATTCCATAAAAATTCACTGAGATGTAATATGATATTAAAACTCCTCTGACTAAATTTCACAAACTTTAAATGACTGGTTACTTCATAAATAATTCCTAAGTAAAAATCTCTATTTGCTAAGTTGTGAAGGAAGTACTCTAATTATTATCCCATAAATCATGATAAAATTTCCAGAGGTTTAATATATCCTAAAAACATGATGTACACAATTTCATTAAAATCTAACTCATACTACCACATAAATTATTTCTCCCAAGATTCTACGATTATGTACTTTTGTTAAGATACCCATATGAAAACTTATTTAAATTTCATGAAACAACAACTACTGTTCAATATATCAAAATTAACATCCTCTATCATAATTTTACATGAACTTAAAATCCTTTGACTCATCATCCATTCCATAGGATATAAAGATCTAATTTTGTATAATTAGAATTAAGTGATGTGACTAAGTACCCATACCATGCAACTCCTTCCTAGGGCATAATTCCACCCCTAGAACATCATGGACTAAACTCTAGATCCATACAAAGTCATAAAACCCTATGTCCTTCACAAACCCCATAGATCAACCCTTAAGGTTTGAACTTGGATCCTAGGGCAAACCCACCCCAAACCATCTCAAATTCCATGAGGGGGTGTTTTCTCTGTCCATGGGTCTCTGGCCAAAATCCCAACCCATTTGGGTGAGAATTGGACCCACCATGCCCCAACAACCCCTTGCCCTAATTTTCCCCTTTAAGGACCAATCTTTGATCACATCAAAACCCAATCATTTCAAACCCAATTGGGCTGAAATTTTTATCAGAGCTAAATGATAACCCTAAAAACATGCCTCCAAAATTTTGGAGACTTTTGAGGTGATTTGACCCTTCAACTACCTTACCCTAGCTTCTCTAGGTTTAGGGCAAAACCCTATGTTAAACTTCTTTAAATGGGTTCCAATTTTTTCAGGAGCTAGGTCTAGGTGAGATTAAGCCCCTGTCCAAAATTCAAAGCATTTGGACCAAGGGTTAGGTGTGGGGAACTTTTCAAAGATTTGCCCTATTTGTAGGACCTACCCTAGAAAAATGACCCTACAGGTCAGAATACTTGTCCTAATATTTTCCACAACATATCAAACTGTAGATAATTAAAAAGCCTACAACATTCATGTTGATCAAATTTGATGGACAAGCCTCTAAAGGGCCTAAATAATTTTTATAAGAAATCTGCCCTAATCCTAGGACATACCCATAATCAAATGGCCATACAGGTCTAGGTACTCTACCAAATTTTCACCACAGCATATCAAATTGTAGGTATTGAAAGGGCCTACAACTTTCATGCTAAAAACTTTTTCATCAGGTGCCCATAAGTGGCCTAAAATCCAAAAACAGTAAACTGTATATAAAAAAAAAACAGAAAAACAGAAAATAGGATTATTGATCCTGCACGAATCTTAAAGCAGGATCGGGTGGCTCCTGTTCATCTTCTCCGATTGAGCAGAAAATAGACCCGCGCAGGTGCTCTTTGCGGCCAATTTCCCGGCGGCCTGAGGCGGCGCCACCACCGGGAAACATCACCCATTTGTTCCTGGTGGTGGGGGCTATCCATGGCCGGAGCTAGGGTGGCCGGAGGTGGCGGCGCCGCCCTACCCGAGAGCTCCAAAAGTCCATGAAAAATGGCAAATTTCTGAAATTTTGAAGCTTGGCTCCGGTTCGTTTGGGCATGAAATCAACTTTTAAATATTCCTAGGATCTAAGCGTGAGAGAAGGAGAGGAGGAGGACCTTATTTGGGGGGTTCGACGACGACGGCGGCGGCGGTTCGCCATGGCATTTTTCCTCTCCGGCGAACTTCCCGATCCCTCGTTCCTCCACCAAAACTATTGATCTTATATGTTATTTTGACTGCCATGGACGTTTTGAGGGAGATGGAATAGTCAAAATTCAGAATAGGGGGCTGCATGGGGGTTTTATAATTTTTTTCATGGGAGGGGAGATGAAGGGGTGTTTGGCCATGGTGGTTGGGCTTCTCCATTGATGGTGGCTGATGGGAAAACGATGGGAATCTCTTCCCAAAGGTCAGGAGGAATGAATGGAGGCTTGGGGAGATGAATGGGGTGGCTCATGGTGTCCCTCCATAACTCCCCTCTCTCTTTTCCTCTTTCTCTCTCCTCCATTAAGGAGAAATTGAAGCTTTCTCTCTCCTGCCACCCTATGGCCGAAATTATTCATGGCACCAGCCTAAATGCAACCCTCAAAAACATATTATTAATTAAATGATGAAGAATAGAGGGGTGATTCACCTCCCCACCATGAATGACCCTCTTTCTTCTCACTTTCTCTCTCCTCTTTATCTCTCTAAATTTAGGCTTCTCTCTCTCTCTCCTAGTCACTAGGTTGACTTGGTCAATCCTCTAGGATATGGGCAACCAAATTAATACATAATAATCATGCAAGAGATTAGCCTAAGGGGAGGGTGGCTTGAGGTTGGGTTAACCCATAAAGACTAGGTTTGACTTGATTTGGGCTTGGGGTTGACTTGGTGACTTTGACCTTTTGGGTCAACACTAATGGGTCCTTAGTGACCCATTGGGCTCCCCTAAGGCCTAGGTAGGGTTAGTTGGGGTTGTCATGGCATCTTGGAGGTCACTTGCCCCTTAGTAAGGGCACTTTGACCATTTTAGTGCTAGAGTTGACTTTGGTCAACATGACCATTTGGGTTGACCCCAAGGGGTCCTTGGTGACTTATTGAGCCCACATTAGGTCTAAGGGGATTTTTAGAGTCAAAATGAACCTACTAGGCCACCCAAAATCAGAGTTTTGAAAATTGCTATTTGCAGACCAAGTGAGTCTCAACGAGGTTTTTAGGTCACTTGGTCTCCTGGGCTCACCTAGGTTAACTCATAGGACCTAGTCATGCTCAAGTCACTCCTAGGGGGGTCCAATTTGAAAATGGGATGTTACAGCGGCGACTAAAGAAGAGGTCGTGGCGACTAAGTACAGGTCACATCGAGAAGAAGAGGTCGTGCACACAAAGGGCAACGACAAGGAGAGGAAGAAGCTGCGCGAACAGGGCGCAAGTAGGAGGAAGAGACAAGTCGCGAGGCCAGGTCACGAGAACAAGAAGCAAGCCGCGCAGACAGGTCGCGCGGTCAGAGAAGGCACACAGAATTAGGAGGAGTAGATCGAGTCCTCTGATACCATGTAAGAAACGAACAAAAAACAAATCGGAAGTGGTATAACAGAAATTTTATTATCTTAAAGTGGTAAACTTTACAAAGGTATGTCCTCCCATTTATAGAATGGAGGAGAGAGGAGAGAGTACAAATAGACAATGTGGGACTAAAAAATTACAGTGTTGAGCGGCTAGAAAATAAAGAGACCGAACAAGCCGAACGGTTAGACAGATGGGCTAACCATTCGGTAACACCAGAAGGAAGAGACCAAGCCGTAGTAGGAGACCGCCAGACTGCCCGGTCTCCAAGATGCCAGAGGTAAACCGCCAGACCGCTCGGTCCACAAACATCAACAGTCTGGATGAAAAACCGCTGGAGAGTAACCGCTAGACCGCGCGGTCTAAAACCCGCCAGACTCAGACCGCCAGACCGCTCGGTCTCATACTTCAACAGATACATTCCACATATCGATGTTGCGGAAGACGGTACAAAAGCGTTTGCAGGTTGTTGCGGTCGATCAGGTGCCGGTGGATTGTGGGAGGACGACCAAGGTCAAGCCCGTATGCATTGAAGACTTTGAAGTCAAACAACTCCGCAATAAGAAGTTTTGAATGGTTAAAAAAAGTCCGTTGGGATAATTGCGGTCGTGAAGTGCTTTCATGGAAGCAAGAGCAGATTATGATGGAGGAATACCCCGTGTTTTTCCGCTCAGGTAAAATTTAGGTTGTGTACTTTTACCTAATTTCGGGACGAAATTCTTTTAAGGGGGGAGGGGGAGATTTGTAACGCCTCAAAAATTGTAAACGAACCGGTCGCATCCTAAGGATTTTTGGTGCCTATATACAAGGCTACACGGCGTGGGACACGGGCGTGTCTAAGGCCGTGTCCTTCTGTGTTGGTTGGGCTGTGTCTAGGAAAGGACACTGCAGGAAACACAGTTTTGAACAATAGTGACACGGGCGTGTCAGGAGTGACATGGGCGTGTACTCACCCGTGTCACCACCCATGTTCTTCTTGGGTTTAAATCCTGGGGTGTGTTTTCAGGAGTGCACGGCCGGGTTACACGGGGGTGTACTAGTCGACACAGGCGTGTTCCTTTTTGCATGGGCGTGTCCTTACCTGTGTCCACCAAGGGACGTGGCAGTTGGCGTGGCGGTTATCTGTGTCATGCCTCTAGGTCACGGGCGTGTCGGGACCCAACACGGGCATGTCAGGTTGAGACACGGGCATGTCTCCACCCGTGTCCTGCTTTGGATCGACGATTTCGTGTGCAAGCAGGGCACACGGCCAGACACACGGCCGTGTGCAAAGCTGTGTTCGACCATTTGAAATGATTTTCAGAGTTAATCTGGGCCGTTCGTTTTTCTTAAATACGATCCAATGACCCTGGCTTGCCTCCTGATGGTTATGGATGGGAATGGGGAAGTTATTTCTCATTTCATCTTTGTCTTTCTCTTTCTAAGGAGAAGAGAGAGGGGAGAGCAAGAGGAGGTAAGAGTAGAGGAATCCGGTCGCCGGTGGTGCTATGGTGGTCCGTATCGCATGCCGAATTCATATTCGCGGAGGCAAGATCATTGCGGTCCTGTCCAACCATGTACTTTTTTCCATGGCGCCAAAACGTGCTGCAAGGGTAACGATTCTCAACTTGGACATGTGAAGTCCTCTTCCTTTTTGTATGGGAAACCCGCTCCCGTTAGTGTGCGGTGAGTACGCGGTGTTCCTTGGGGTAGATGTGAATAGTCCCCCTTGTGTTGCATGTAGAGTCCGGAATCAAAGTACGAGCATAGGCATTGTGTGTGAAGCCTACCCAGACGTGTTTGTCTGGATTGGTGATGTTGCATTGTGCGTTGATTGTCGGAGAAGACTCCATATTGTGTTGTTTTTCGGGTTTTCTACACGGTAGATTGCAATAGGGAGCCTTGGGGATTAACTCCAAGGTGCACCCAGAAAACTGGGCGGAAACGAATTTCTGCCAACTAGGTGGCCTGGGGCCAACCTTGTATATAATTGGGATTTTATGTGCGAGGCCTGTCTCCAGGAGACATGTAGGGCCTTTCTTTGGAATGCGGCGAGCCCATGGGGTTCAGAATTATTAGGCCAGGGAGCTGAATAGTAAAGGCAAAACCGACCCGCGCCCTGCAGGTTTGGCTATGAGTACTATGGTATTCAGAGACGGTAGGGCGACTTGAGCAACGGGAAATGGTGGAGCTGTACCTGTGTTATGTAGACTATGACATGAGAGTAGTGGAAAATTGGCTCTCGTCGGTGGCATAACGAGAGTCTCAGGCCAGGGGCCGTAAAGACTGAAATGCTCAAAGTAACCGTCAAGTCAAGGACCTCTGAACGTAGGTGGTATCCGGGAAGTCCGGTACACCGTCAATGTGCCCTGAGTGCATGGGGTGGGCAGCCGTGCGAGCCTCCACTTATGGTGAATTGTGCTAGGTTTTACGTTCACTAGGATATTTAAATGTACTAATGAAATGCAGGGAAGGAGAACCGCCATCCCGAATAAGGGGAGGGGTCGTTATAATTTGGTCAGCTTTAGCTGACCGTTGCTTTTTTTTCCACCGTATGGTGGAATATTGCTTGCAGGTACTGCAGAACCAGGTACCAAATAGCGGGCTGAAGCCCAAGAAGCTGTGCTAGCCCTTGAAGGCCAAAGCGAACTGTTATTTTACTTCTATCATGTGTGGCCGGCCTGCGAGCTAATGTATGTAAAACACTATATTGTTAAGTGAACATTTGTAAGGCCATAAGGCCAAGTACTTTTGTGTATTTTGGTATTTCATCCCTATTATAGTTAGTGGACATTCATGATTCATACTATCTGTTATTTGGGTTCTTTCAACTACTTAAAAACTTCCGTTAGTTGCTCTGTGTAGGACGTTTGTGATTAGGAGAATGGTTTCATTCTGTAACCCTTCGGTCTGTCTATAGTATATGGCGTCGGGCCCCGGCCGGACCAACTGCTATATACCGTGCGACAGATAGGGGTATACATTTACCCGTCCAAGGAAGGATCAAAATATAGCATTCAAAGCCTCTGAAGAAAAAGAAGCAATTCCTTCCAATGAAGAACTGATGAGCCTCTTTGAAAAGAGATTCTTCAAGATGGGAAGAAAAGATTTCAGAAGGAAGTCTTCAAGAAATGAAGATAAACCATGGTATGACAAAACTCCAACTAAGGAGATTATTTGCTTTGGCTGCAGGAAACCTTGACACATTCTACCAGAATGTCCAGGGAATAAACACAAGGAAAGAAGAAAGGAAAAGGACTCTAGGAAACACCACAACAAACCATCCTCTCACAAGCACAAGAGGAAAGAGAAAGGTTTCATTGCTGAAACTTGGAGTGAAACTGAAGAATCATCCTCCTCCAGCTCTAATGAAGATGATGAAGAAGCAAATTCCAAATAAATATGCTTAATGACTATTAATGCTTCAGGTCATGGATTAAAAGTAGAAGAATCTGAAGAATATTTTGACTGTGATCAGGTAATATAATCTTTTGATTTTACCTCTAAAGATTTTAAAAAGGATTTTAAATCTATGCGTAATGATCTTATAAGATCTAAGAAGGAAATTAAACTTCTCACAGATAGACAACTTGAATATGATAACTTAGTATCAGAAAATATCAAATTAAATAATGAATTGAATATGTCTACTGAAAAAAATCACATTTCTGAAAACTGAACTAAGTAAAACAAAACAATTAGAAGAAAATTTAAATGGCAGACACTTACAGATGGTAGAAATCACTAGCACACTAAATGCTAGGTTGAATAAAAGTAAACTAGGATTAGGTGAATCACCTAGGGAACCTCCTCTAATTCAGAAAAATTTCTTATCCAAACCTGTAAATTTCATTTCAGAAAAAGGTAAGAAAAACACTGAACATATTGAAAAAGTGAACAAAGTATTAGAACAAGTTGAACTTAACAAAAAGAAACAAAAAGCTAAGTCTCAACCAAAATCGTCGAACCAAAATCGTCGAACTCAGTACTTCTCGTTGAACGCCAACCGATGATCTCTGAACCCAGAGATTGGGTTTAATTACTTAGGAAAGAGAGATTGACGATATCATCAAACATCGTCGATCAGAGATCGATGATCGTGGAACACAGATAGTAACAACTATTATACTGTGAACCGAGATCGACGAGATCAGCACTGGTTGTCGAACGCAGATCGACGATCTCAACTTAAATTGTTGAACCCAGATTAGTCTTATAAAAACTCTAACTACTATAGAAACTTCAATAAAAACCCTAAAACTGTTAACCTTTTTCTAACTGGATAATCCCACCTTGAAAATTTCATCCCTTAGGTTATAAATGCCAACTTGTTTGCTCCTTTATTTCCAGTTTCAAGTATGAAAAAAGATAAGGACCCAAGGTAACTGGATCAAGAATTTTAGTATGTTCTCTTGCAGGTGAAGACCTATCCTATCACACAGGATAAATGGTATTTGGATAGTGGGTGCTCAAAGCACATGACAGGGAATAGAGACAACCTAACTAATTTCAAGTTCAAGCTAGGTCCAAAGGTGATCTTTGGAGATTCAAGCTTTGGTCAGACAGAAGGCTATGGAAATTTTACTATTGGAGCTGTCACATTCAGCAAAGTAGCTTATGTAAATGGTCTGAAACATAATCTGATATCCATAAGTCAATTATGTGATGCAGGTTATCAGGTATGCTTCACTGAATCCAAATGCAATATCTCTTTAAATAGCAATATTATTTTATCTGGCTTTAGACAAGGTAATATATATTTGGTTAACTTTAATTCTGCTAGTTTAGAAATCTGTTTATTTAATCAAGTTAGCAATAACAATACCCTTTGGCATAAAAGACTAGGCCATGTAAATCTAAGAAACATTGTTAGGTTATCTAAAGACAACCTTGTTAGAGGATTGCCCTCTTGCCCCATACAAGAAGGAAAGCCTTTGCAGGGCTTATCAGTTAGGCAAGTAAACTAAAAATAGTTTTAAATCAGTAAATAAGAGTGATTCACCGAGGATTCTGTACTTGCTTCATTTGGACCTTTTTGGACCAATTGTTGTACAAAGCTTAGGAGGGAAGTTCTATACTTTAGTTATTGTAGATGACTTCTCTAGGTTCACTTGAGTTTTCTTCTTGAGACACAAGTATGATAACTTTAAAGTTCTTACTGACTTTCTGAAATGCATAAGGATTGAGTACTCTACTCTAGTTGTTTTGATCAGAAGTGATCATGGTACTGAGTTTGAATCTCTTCCCATACAAGAATTCTGTGAGAGAGAATGTATCAGGCACTATTTCTCTGCTCCTAGAACTCCTCAACAAAATGGGGTAGTAGAAAGGAAAAATAGAACACTCATTGAAGCTGCAGGCACATTACTTGCAGATGCTCACATGCCTCTATCCTATTGGGCAGAAGCTGTAAGCACAACAAACTATATCCTGAACAGAAGTTTGATACATAAACTTAAGGGCAAGACTCCCTATGAACTAATCAAAGGGAAGAAACCTAAAATAGATTACTTTAGAATATTTGGTTGCATCTGTTACATTCAAAATAACAACAAAATTTATCTTAGAAAGTTTGAAGCCAAAGCAATAATGGGAATTTTTTAAGGATATTCCCAAGTCAGCAAGGCACATAGGGTTTTCAATAAATCATCTTTGAAATTGAAGAATCTGTCCATATTACATTTGATGAAGCTAATATGTTTTACAAGGAGAAGGAAACTTCTACAAGTAACTCTTTGCAGGTACCCAAACTTTGTGAAAAATTGGATGATCTCAACCTTACTCAAAAGGTTACATCACATTCCTCCTCACAAGTTGATGAAGAAAGTGAAGAAAAAACTTTGGAAATGTCTGAACTTCCTCCAACAGCTAACTGAATTCCACAAGAGGAATTATTACCCCAAGCTGTTGTTGAACAAACTCCACCACCTGAACTTTCCACACTTAGAGATCACCCTACATCTCAAGTGATTGGGGACATAACAACTGGTGTGCAGATAAGGCATCAACTCAACCAAGACTTGATACATGCCTGCTTCTTATCTCAAATTGAGCCCCAATCCATTAAAGATGTTGAGCAAGATCCACACTGGATGATTGCAATGCAAGAGGAGCTCAACCAATTTGAGAGATGCTGAGTTTGGGACTTGGTTCCAAGACCCAAAGACTATCCAATCATTAGAACTAAGTTGGTTTTCAGGAATAATCTTGATGCCCATGGATCAATCATAAGGAACAAAGCAAGACTTGTAGCTCAAGGCTATAAAAAAGAAGAAGGAATTGATTATGATCAGACCTTTGCTCCTGTTATAAGGCATAAGCAATCAGGATATTTCTTGCTTATGCTACTTTTAAGAAGTTCAAGGTATATCAAATGGATGTCAAGAGTTCCTTTCTCAATGGAGAACTAAAGGAAGAGGTTTACGTTGAATAATCTCAAGGTTTTATCTCTTCAACCCATCCTTCCTATGTTTTTATATTGCATAAAGCTCTCTATGGTCTAAAGCAAGCTCCAAGAGCTGTGTATGAAACCTTAGCTAGCTTTCTTTTAGAGCATATGTTTTCTAGAGGCATAGTAGATAGAACTTACTTTATTAGACATCATCATGATAGAATCCTGTTAGTAAAAATTTATGTAGATGATATTATTTTTGGTTCTACTGATTCCAAACTATGCAAAAGGTACTCTGACCTGATGCATTCTAAGTTTGAAATGAGTAGTATGGGTGAACTCTCTTACTTTCTTGGTCTCCAAGTGAAGCAAACACCTGATGACATCTTCTTATCTCAGTCCAAGTATGCTAAGGAATTAGTAAAAAGGTTTGGGATGGCTGATGCCTCAGCAATGAAAACACACATGGCTTCCAATGTTGTGATTGATTCTGATGAAAAAGGGAAATCTGTTGATCAGAAAACTTATAGGGCTATTGTTGGATCCCTATTATACCTCACAACAAGTAGACCAGACATCATGTTCTCTACATGTCTTTGTGCTAGGTTCCAAGTGAATCTTAAAGAATCTTATCTAATTTTGCAATAAAGGATTTTGAGATATATAAAGGGTTGCCCTAATCTAGGACTTTGGTATCCAACAGAGTCAGAGTTTGAGTTAACTGGATACTCAGATGCTGACTATGCTGGATGTAGAATAGACAGGAAAAGCAAATCAGGAACATGCCAGTTTCTTAGTGATAGGCTTGTGTCTTGGTTTTGTAAGAAGCAAACATCAGTGTCCACTTCAACTGCAGAGGCTGAATACATTACAGCTGGCAGTTGCTTCTCACAGATAATGTGGATTCAAAACTAATTGCTGGATTATGGATACAATCTAAATAATTCAATTATATTTTGTGATAGTACTAGTGCAATTTCTATTTCTCAGAATCCAGTTCATCATTCTAGAACTAAGCATATAAAAATAAGGCATCATTTCATTAGAGATAGTGTAGATAAAAAGAAAATTAATCTTAACTTTATCTCCACTGATTTTCAAAGAGTAGATTTCTTCACAAAGCTTTTGGATGAAAAAAAACATCTATTCTTCTTAAATCAGCTTGGAATGATAAATGGAGTGGATTAATTTATTTTCTGTCTGTCTTTGAAGATCTGTTCACAAATTGTCGAATGGAGATCGACGATCGTCGAACTCATCTCGAGCTCTATCGTCGACCTGAGATCGACGATAGCTCCGTATGAAGCTAAAATTGTCGACCAGAGTTAGAAGACTTTTCTCTTCAGAAAATAAATCGTCGACCTGAGATCAACGATCTATTTTCCCTCTTCATTAAGAGTCCGATGATAATATTTTTCTATAAATACGTCGTCGACCTAAGATCGAAATTTTCTTATCTTATCGTAGGACAGAGCCCGACCTTTCGTTTTTCAAAAGAAAAACCAATATTAAGGTTTCTCATCGTGCTCTATCCCGCACCTTCTTAGTTCTCTTGCGCTTGATCTTTTTTTCTTTGCAAGACTCTAATGGCAATTTCAGCGGCCGTTCTTACTGCGATGAAGTTCGACACAGGTTTCGACATTGACATGGATTCCTTCAACCACTGCAATCCAATCTTCGTGGATAAATTACATCTCTTCAAAGAATAGAATCTGAAGAAGATAAAGACAACCAGGATCAAGCTTCCAGCAACTGAAATTAAAGAATGGGTTTACTCTTAAACATGTCCAGATGAATCGACTATGGTTGGAACTTTTTCTGTAACTCAGGTTATTCTAACTCCAGCTATACTTTCTGAGATTTTTGATTTAGTAAATGGAGAAGATGTTCTAGAACTAGATACCTCTGAGTACAGTTCAATGCTGATAAGAATGGGTCATCCAGAAGGAACACCTTCAAAACTGCTTAAGAAAAATCTGTCTGTCGAATTTAAATTCTTGGCAGATGTAGTTAGTAAAGTTCTGATGGGCAAGCACATAGCACATGACAATATTAACAAGCAGCAGTTCTCTGTGATGTCTGCTCTAGTTAATAGGAATTTTATAAACATGGCAGGTCTTTTCTTTGAGTTGATTAGAAGGAAAAACTCTAAGAAAGAGGTTTGTTTTGGGAGAATATTGGGAATATTTCTCCAGGATAAAGCTCCTGAATTGTTGGTCTCCCAGACCCAATTCATAAATTCTAGTAAGAGGATTGACTTATCACTGTTTGGAAAGTGGAGAAGGACCATTCCCAGGCCTTCCAGTGCCTCCAAAACTTCTGAGGATACTAGAGCTGATGCAGCTACTTCCCTAACCCCAGCAGATGTTCCTCTCTCTATCTCACCCTCAGTTCCCTCAGTTCCTGCCTCCCAAATCCAATCCTCTCCAGTTCTTTCACCTTCACCTCCTACTTCACCTATCCAAATTCAGAACTCCCTAGTTCATCCTTCTTCTCCTCTTACAGATCATCATGCATCTCCTCAGACCACTTCTTCTCCTATAATTTCTCCATCATTATCCTCTTAGATTCCCTTTGAGCCCATCCAAAAGGATATTCCTCCTCTCAATATTCTAAGTCTAAAGGCAAATATAGTCAAGCTCCTCCTCCCAGATCTCTATATTCTGAGCAAAAGCAAGATAATCCCTCAGTGACAAACTTTCAAGCTCAATCAACTCAATTCAGATATGTCACTAAATTGCCTCCTCAGGATGATTCTCCTGCTGTTGATTAGGAACTTGATCCTAATTTTAGGATGGCCAGACTCAATGAGTTAATTGGATTGTCTCAGATTAACATGGCCAAAAAAGAAGGACAAGATCTTTCACAGTTTACTACAATGTCCTCCTACAGAGAAAAAGAACTTGAAAGGCTGCAAGTGAGTAAGAAAGTATTCAATCCTACTGAATATATGTCACTTCATCCAAAAGCAGTTGTCCCCAGAGCCACCTCTCTGAAAACTCTTGGTGTGCAAGACTTAAAGATGTCAAATAAGGAAGCAGAAGCCATCCAGGAAGATTGCTTTTACAAAAACCTCTTCTGCTCCTCCTCCTGCTAATTATTCAGTTTTTCTCTGAACTATTTTTTTACCTTACTGTTTTATCTGAACTAATTGTGCAGTACATTGCTATATTATATCTGTTGATAATTTAAATTTTATAAGATATGTATGACCTTGTATTTTTAGTTTTCATTTTACTTTGAGTGACCTCACCCAAATAGGGGGAGATTGTTGGAACCCTTATTTGATTTAGGCTAGGTCCACTCTTAGGATGTTGACCCATATGTATAACCAGGGTCAAGGTCTAGGTCTAAGTTAGTCTCTACAGGTCAGACTTCTCAGGACCAGCTTTGGATTTCTCTCATAGATCTCAGACTCAGAAGAATTCTGTGGAATTCATATCAGTTCGACTTTCGTCGAACTCAGCTCGACGATCGTTGATCTCCGATCGACAATCTTAGAGATTAATCTCTGAACTGAGCTCAATGATCTACAAGCTAAGGTTGACGTTTTCTCTTGTTCTTAGATATCTCAAATCGCAGATAATCGATCTCAGCTCGACGATCTTCCATCCCAGATTAACGACCATTCTCTGTGTTTCATTCCTTTATTTTCAGCAGCTGTCTTGAAGATTTATTTCCTAATTTATTAGTTCTATTTATGTCAAATAATCTCTGGTAGTTAATGATGACATTCTCAAGGCATATAGCTGTTTCTTCACAGTATTAACTATGGTATTTCACAGAGTTATTATTCTAACTTATTTGCTAAGACAGTTGGGGAGAAAATTAATTGCTAGAATTTGTAGCCGTTTTTCTCCTCATTTTCTGCAGTAATTCAAGGAATATTTTTGAATCTAAAAAAAGAGATATTCAGACTGGTAAATAGTCAAACAAGTACATTCAGAAACTCTCTCTCTCTTAGAAATAACAAGCATTCTTGTCTGCAACAGCTTTCAGAACTCTACATTCTGCTCTCAGAATACAGAAGAAGAACAACTAGTTTTCATCTTGAGTCTTCTTCCTCAGTTCTATCTTCAGGAATCTACAGAGAAAGAAAATCAACATCATTTCTACAGATTCAGAAGAACAAGAACACCAGTCTATTGAAGACCTACACCCTGGACTAAGCTTCCATCTTCCTGAATCAACTCATTATCTCAGGGGGAGCTTTGGCATCATCAAATCCACATAGTCTTCTCATTTTCCTTGAGAAAGAGAAGACTGACATCTATTTTCTTTAACCTCTCTTGTACAGGGTTATTACTCCCTTCAAAATTGAACTCTTTGGTGATAGGGCACCTAATCAAAAACCTATTTGTTTTTAGGCACCTGATCAAAAGCCTAAAGGGTTTCTAGATCTACCTAAAGCAAATCTTGTGGTGATAGGGCACCTGATCAAAAACCTAAGTTGATTCCTACCAGGGTGGTAGAAGAGTGGATGTACCCTGATTTGAGAAACCACTATAATTTTCTTGTGTTGTCTGGTTGCTCATCTTTCTTTATTCCTACTGTGCTGTGTTTGCTCTTGTTTTTAATCCTCTTATACTTATAAGTAACATCTATTTTAATTACGCTATAAAAATTAATTAAAAGTTTTAAATACTCTCTTCACCCCCCTCTAGAGAATATTGGATCTATCCCCTCTCTTTCAAATGATATACCCCAAATCATAACTAATAATACTATTCAAAATGAGATAAGTAAGCACATAAACAAAAGGTTTGAATATTTCAAGTTTTATAAATATTAAATTTTTTAAAGCAAGCTTACAACAAATTATCTACACCCAAAAGCCCCTAAGAACTAATAAACTTAAAACATGTTATGTTTCAGGTTCCTTAATTACAATGCCCCCACCCCCGAATTCTTAAGAGCCTTCTGCCTTTGCCTTTCAAAGTAGTTGTAGGGCTTGGGGTAGTATCTGCAAGGTTCTGGGGCATTCTCTCATAGTTTTCCAGATAGCTTATCTTTTCTAAATTTCCTCTTTATCTCTTCCTGCTTCTCGTACTTATTCCATTCCAGAGAGCTGTAAAGTTTGCCTCTGTATATCTTTTTGGTTTTGATTTGCTCCCAGGAGACCAGGATAATATTCTTGGAGTTTGGGCTCCATTGCACATAGTCAGTCCTTGCCTCCAGCTATTCTCTGTGTCTCTTCTTTCTCCACCTCACATTATCTTCATCAATATCAACTTCTTTGCCCTTTGATTGAATTAAAGTGGTGGGGCTGAGGACAGCTTCTTCATCAGCCAAGATAGGGCTGAATGCAAATTTGTCAGGCCCTTCATAACTAAAGACAGGAAGTTCCAAAGCTTCTTTGATTAGATTTGAGGTCAAGATAGCATGATCTAAACTTTATTTTATCATTGACCTCTCCCCCTTTATGGCTTCTTCAGACACGAGGTTGCTTAGGAAGTTTACACCAAATGTTATGTGATTCTTCACTTCCAACATATGATCATCTAAAATTTTAGTGCACACATCCATTATTTTCTCAACAATTTTTCCGTACTCCTCCATCTTCTTTGATGTTTCATTATAAAATATTTCCATGTTATGAGAGGTACTACATTGATTTTGGATGACATCTTTCTGCACATTCTGAATCTATTCAAGTTGTTATGCAGTGTGGTCTATAGTAGGATGACTCTCATGAATAATACAACTGTGTTTTCTTTCAACAAGTTGACTTCAAATCTTATGGAATTAGTCTCAGTGCACAAATCCTTTCTTATATCTTTGATAGATTCATTCATATACATCTCTAATTTCCTTCTTTGCTCATCCAAGAGACCTCTTAGATGAGAAAGAAATGAGGTTGAAACTTTAGCATCCATCTTAATATAAGATGGAGAGTTGATCTCTGCATTTCTCTTCCTTATATCTCCCAATATTTGAGAATCTGCCATTTCATACTCAGAGGAGTGTGCATGTTGCTCATCATTATGGATGGACTCCTCCTTTTCTTGATGCTCAGTAAGGTACATGACAAAATCATCTTTGTCCACCTCTTCATTTTCTTTCTCTATATCTACATCTACTTAAGCCGGGGACTCATTGTGAGTCTCCCCCTAAACCCGCTCATCTGTGTTCAAAAATTGATCAAGAGGATTTTCCATTTTATCCTCAATGATTAGCACTTACTACCCCTCAAGTAGAGCATCATTTTTCTATTCAACCACTGGCTCTTCCTCATCCTGTTCATATGGATTATCTATGATTAGATCAATCCTCTCTTTGAGATTTTCTAGTATCTCATCAATCTTATGTTGGAGAACTTATGTTGTCTGTTCAAACACCCCCTCGCTGGGGCACTAGTCCTCTCTAGAATACATTACTCTATCAAGTTGGATGCTTCATTCATTTCTGGAGCATCTTGCTCTTTCTTAGTTGTTTTACGATATGAGATTACATTTACCTGCACAGAGAAGTCCTAGACATCATGTTCTTTTTATTTTGAAGTGTATATGTTATGATTATGAATGGGTTTCCTGTTTCCATGCCTATGACCATCTGATTCAAATTCAGAGTCATTGCCCTCAAATGTATACTTTCCCTTATCCTGGTCTGATCCTTTCCCTTTATAATTTCACACTTAGGCAGACCCTTGTGAATCTCTGAAGGATCTTAAAGTCCATCCTCCACATGTAATGGATCTTCACCCCTTGATTATATTGAAATACTCAGGATAAGCATTAGTGAGGTAGAGATATAGAATTCTACCAAGGTTTGGAGCCTTTAGGAAGTCAATCATCTTCAGAAACACCATAAGAGACCAATTTGTCCTTTTTTGTAGAATGACTCTTGTAATCAGTTCAAACATTGGTTTGGAGATGGTGTTACGAGCTTATCTTACACAGGATGGCCTTCTCAATGATATCAAATATGAGTTTGCCTCTCTAGTTGAAACATTTCCTTTTTAGTGAACCATATCTCTCTCTATTGAATTGACACGATTTCAGGGGTTGTTCAAATTCTTGGATAGAGATTTCTTGATCCTTTTTAGTGTCCATTGAAGGAAGGTTTAAGGCCTTGACTATCCTCTTGGTGTTGATTTTGATCTTGACATCCCCTACCTTGCACTTGATGGTTTTTGTTGAAGAGGAGAGCTTAGCATGGGAGTAAAATTCCAACACTTCTTCTTTTAGAATAAGGGTAGGTTCTGACAGGAGAAACTCTAGGCTGACGACTTCCATCATTCTTATTACTTCCTTAATTTCTTCAAAGGAATTCTGGAATCCAATTCTCACTATTTCATATTCTTCGTGAAGAATCTTATCAGACTTTGGCGCTATTTATTCAGAAACATAGAAGCTGAGAGGCTGAGACAGAATTGTCTTCATAGATTGGTTTCAATGGCTTTCTAGGGTTTAGGATTTATGATTTAGTTGAACCCTGACACTATGTATATATTGATTTAAAGTTTATTTTAATTGGTTCACGGTGTAGTGAAGCGCCATCTTACAGATTGAATCATATGAACTAGATTCAACAACTAAGAATGATTGAAATAAATAGAGCATCCTGTCTAAGCAATACCGTTGAGACGGGGAGACATACTGTTTAGCATTTACTCAACTATCTCAGTGGTATGGCTGAGACTTTCTCAGCTAGCCTTCACGTCTCGACTTCTCATCTGAACTTCTCAGCTGATTACTACCTATTTGTAAATTTGTAGACAATAAGGGAACATGAGTCAATTAACTCATGTTAATGATAGATATACACTATGGCTATCTACCTAACATGTATCTAACTTTTTCTTTTCTAGTGACTAACATGATTGAGTGTTGACAAAACTAAGTATGAGTAACTAACACATAATATATCTGATCAAGATGATTACAAGTGATTAAATTACATTCAGATAATTGGAATGACATAATCTACTCAACATTTAACATTCCTATTTCAATTTTAAGAAATTAAAATTTGCTACAACTAGTGGCTTAGTAAAGATATCAACTACTTGATTGTCTGCAGGGACAAATTCAAGACAGATATCTTCACACTCAGCATATTCTCTAATAAAATGATATCTTATTTCTATATTCTTAGTCCTACTATATGATACAGGTTTCTTAGCAATAAAAATAACATTGGATGAATCACAAAACAAAGGAGTTTTACTTACCTTGAGGTTGTAATCCTCTAGTTGATGTTGAATCCACAAAAATTGTGCATAATAACTCCCTGCAGATATATATTCTGACTCAGCTGTAGATATGTCCACACTATTCTACTTTTTATAGCTTAAGAAAATCAATCTCTTTCTTAGGAATTGATAAGTACCACTTGTACTTTTCCTGTCTTCTTTGCATCCTACAAAATCTATATCTGAATAACCAGTTAGTTCAAAATAATTATTCCTAGGGTACCACGTGCAAAGATGTTTGCTTCCCTTAAGGTATCTAAAAATCCTCTTCATAACTATGTAATGAGATTCCTTAGGGCATGCTTGGTACCTAGCACAAACATATGTTGCATACATAATGTCTTTTCTACTAGTAATCAAATACAATAGGGATCCAATGATACACATATACATGGATTCATCAAAAGGTTTCCCCTTTTCATCCTTATCCAGGGATACATTTGATCCCATGGGAGTTTTCATGGTGGAAGCTGATTCCATCCCAAACTTCTTAATAAGTTCCCTAATGAATTTGGTCTTGAAGATGAATATCCCCTCATCAGACTGTTTCACTTGGAGACCTAGAAAGGATTTGAGCTCTCCCATGCTGCTCATCTCAAACTCCCCCTATATAAGATTGGCAAACCTTTTACAAATATTATCATCAGTAGACCCAAAAATTATGTCATCAATATAATTTTTAACTAAGAGACTCTTTCCCTTTTTTTCCTTTAGGAATAATGTGACATCTATCTCCCCCCTTAAGAACTTGTTCTTAATGAGAAAGCTAGAAAGGGTTTCATACAAATCCCTAGGGGATTTCTTAAACCTATACAAAGCTTTTCTAAGTAAGTACACATGAGATTTAAGGACAGGATGGAAAAAACCTAAGGGATGCTCTACATACACCTCTTATTTCATATTATCATTTAAGAAAGCAGACTTGACATCCATCTTGTAGACCTTGAATCTTTTTGATGTTGTATATGCAAAGAACATCCTAATAGCTTCCAACCTTGCAATAGGACCAAAGGTCTGGTCAAAGTCAATCCTTTCCTCTTTCCTGTAGCCCTTAGCTACCAATCTTGCTTTGTTATTCACTATGACTCAATTCTCATCCATCTTTTTTTGAAGATCCACTTGGTGCCAATGATATTGTATCCTTATGGTTTTGGAACCAACTTCCAAACTTTACATCTCTTGAACTCCTATAGTTCTTCCTATATAATATTGATCTAGAATGGATATTAGTTGGCATCTTCAAATATTTTGGCTACAGCCGAGACAAGAAGCACAGAAAAAGAGCTTCATTCTGTAGTCTTCTTCTAGTGGTGAAACATTGGCTTGCATCTCTAATGATGAGAGTGTTGGGATGGTCTCGCATATGCCTGATTGCTGCAGGCATTCTGTCAGCACCTTGCTGACCTGCTGGAATGATTTAATCTAGTTGTTCCTCTTCAACACTTTCATGAATTGTGTTAGCTGGCTGAATATCCTTGCTGAGCACTTCAACTTGAAAAGAACTCTTGTTTGAGCTTAGTTTGTCTTGTATAGACAAATCTTATATATTAATCTCAGAACCTACATTATTAGGCACACTAGATCTGCCCTTATATAACAGACTAGTTTCATCAAAAATAACATGTATAGATTCTTATACAACTTGGGTCTTCTTGTTGAACACCCTATATGCTCTACTATGGTAGCTATATCCAACAAGAACCCCGACATTGCATTTTTCAACAAATTTATTCAGATAAGACTTTCCATTATTTAAAATAAATCATTTGCAACCAAAGATTCTAAAATAAGATATGGTTTGTTTTATGCCTTTTATGAGTTCATATGGAGTCTTTTTATGGACTTTTCTAATTGAAGCCATATTTATGACATGACATGCAATGTTAACTACCTCGGCTCAAAATTATTCTGGTAGATAGGAGTCACTTAGCATAGTCTTGGTTTCCTCTATCAATGTCTTATTCTTTCTCTCAACCTACCCATTTTGTTGTAGAATTCTGAGAGAGGAGAATTCTTGGATGAAACATATTTCTTCACATAATTTTTTCATAGCACCAGACTAAAATTATGTACCACGGTCACTTCTTACTTTGACCACAGAACATCCCATTTCATTCTTAATAGCCTTGATAAATGTCATGACGACATTTAGGATATCCGACTTCTTTCTTAAGAATAATACCTTTGTAAACCTTGTGTGATCATCAACAATCACATAGGTGTACTACAATTTCCCTCCTAAGCTCTGAATGGGAAAAGGACCAAACCGATCTATATACAACATATATAGACATCTAATAAAGTCTTTGGGAGCTAAGCTCTTAAAGGTGGCCCTTGTTTGTTTGCCCATTTGGCATGCATGACTTGGACCCTCTTTAATACATTTTAACTTAGGAGAATCTCTAACTAAGTTTTTTGAAAATAACTTGTGAATCGTCTTATAGTTAATATAAGCAAGTCTCTTATGCTATTAAACATAAAGAGACTTTCTCTCATTGGCTACAAGACACACTGGAGTTGAAGAATAGTTAGAGATAAAATCTAGGCAATACACATTTCCATTCATAGTGCGTAAGAGGATTACCTCTAAGTCATTTACTTCTTAATCAGATTCTTATCATTGTAGAATTCAATGACATAACCTAAGTCACATAGTTTACTTATGCTTACTAGATGGTGTTACAATCATTCAACATCAGCTACCCTTGTGATAAAGATTATGCCATTGGAGATCATTCCATAGCCTTTGGTGACTCCCCTATCTGAGCCTCTAAAGATAACCTTAGGTCCATTCTTCACTAGAGAATAGTCCTTGAGAGACTCCTTGTACCTGTCATGTGCCTTGAGCACCCACTGTTCAAGTACCATATTTTCTTTAGATTGGTACTTGAACTATCCTGCAAGAAAAAATTCATTTTATCTTAGGATCCAAATTAACTCTGGGTTCTAGGTTCTTGTTAGTATTAACAAAAATACCTCTGCCTAATACAGCCTTAGCCGGAAAGCATCTCTTTGCATTAGACACATTAGAATTGTGGCAACAATCTATGGCAAAGTGTCCTACTTTACCATAGCACCAACATTCATGAATGTTGTACCTTCTCTTCTGAGCGCATCTTGAGGTAGATGGAGTATTATCATGTTCAGCTAAGATGGAAACAACATTCTTCTTATTCCTTTTGGCTAATATTTTGCTGAATGTTTGATAGTAAACAACCTTACCTGACGGTACCTGCATGTCAATAATATATATCAGCTTGGTAGTTGAGATGGTGTTGATGGCATCAGATATTTCCTTATTAGTGTTGATTACAAACCTACCACCAGCCATCTTCTTTATTGGAAGGGATTTGGATGCTGCTACTTCAATTCCCTTGAGTGTAGGAGCTGGAGTACCAAATACAAATGGTTCAGAATGACTCATTTGAATTTATTCATGGGGTGCTTTCAAAGCACTCAACCCCATACCCTTTCTACCTCCATAGTTAGTGATATATTTACCCTTTATATGGGAACTTCCATTCTTCCAATAATCATGGATACTATCCTGGTCATACTTGTTTGAGGGAAGTAAGAACTTTTGAAAGGTGGTCTAATACTTAACTATAACCTTGTCATTTCTTCTATTCCAAGCACTTAATGCACTTCTACTGAATCCCAATCCCCTTTTATTTATTTGGGAGGTGAAGGAGTCAATAATGGGCATCACAGATTTTGGCTTAGAGAATTGTGGCACTAACTTCCTCTCCTTGAGGATCTTCTCTTCAAGATCCTTAATGATCTTAATCTTTTGATTTATGGTGCCAAATTGGATGATAATGATTGCTTTCAAATGGCTTATTTCTCCGCTCATCTGAATTAGCTGAGAAGTTGACTCATATTAGATAGATTTTACCTACTATAGAGAAGCAATCTCTTCAACTTGCCACTTGACAAGTTTCTTGCTCTTCTTTGGAGCTTTTAGGAGTACACCATACATGTCAATGAATTGATTGACATCCACTTTATATTCTAATCCATCCTCATCATTAGGTGAATAGGATGCTTCAGGTTCTTTGCTAGTTTCATACTTTGAATCTTAAGATGACATGTTAGAAATAATTACCTTATCAGGATCAAATTCATCCTGATCATCATTATTTATGGACATTAAGCCATAACATCCTTCTTTTTCTTCCTCATTATCACTGTCCAAGTTTGACAGGTGTGTTCTAATGCCTATCCTGTCAGCTTGATAGTTGTCTTCTTTAGTAACAGTATACGACTCAAAGTAGGCTTTCTCTTTTCTGCATATGGGTAACATCATAGAGCTCATCTCCTTATGAGACTCACTTGAAGACATGGTGTAAGGCTTGACTACTCGTAAAAGATTCTGGTCAGACTGTTAAGTTCTTTTTAACAAACCTAGCTCTTATGTTACTTGATAATTTATTGTTAAGGGGGGGGGGGGTAAATAGGTGGCTTACACTTTTAATTAAGCTTTTCACTTTCAGCATATGAGTAAATATTATAATGCACACATACACACACATACACATAGCAAGCACACAATTATTTATAGTTGTTCCCAAAGGTCTGGGTTCATCCACTTTCCATCTACACCAATCTAGCAATGAATTAGACAAGGTAAACTCCTCCAAAAATTCAGCTCCTTGATCTTACCTCTCAAATCCCTCAGGATCTCTCAGATCTATCATATATCCTACCTAAGACTTATCAAGTAGTACTACCTCAGGCACTCAGGACCTACAACTCAGAGTTCTTTAACTCTTACAGCTCAGGAAACCATCCTTGTTTCCTACCTCAGACTTATCCCAAGTCCTACCTCAAATTTACCAAAAAATCCTACCACTCAGGCTGAGAGCATAAACCTACAACTCAGGCACAAAGGCCCTACAACACAGGCACAAAGACCCTATAGTAGATGTAATTAAATGTTACAATAGAAGTCCGAAAAGAATAGACCTTTAAGCTTTAACACTTTTGTTGTTCTTACTTTGATGGCAATATAGGGAGCAGGTCCCTGAACTGAGTAATCTTCATGTTAAATAGTTTAGGGCTTGCTCCACCTTGATCTTCTTCTCCAGCAGATGGAGGAAGATCTATCTTGAGTTTGATGAAAGACTCTCATTGTTCTTCTGAAAATATTCAGCAAGAACTATCTTCTTCTTTTTCTCAGATCGCTATTAAACTTTTTTTTATTTTCTTCTTGTGTAATGACACCGTTCTTTTGCCCTAGAAGTTTCTCTTTATATTCTATGACAATCTACAATGGCCACAGGAAACATCCTGTCAACAACATGGACAAGAATAGAATATCTTATCTCTGCTTTCGGTGCCAACGCCAAAATTGACTTCCGTCAAGCTGTCTGGGCTTCAACGGTAACATTTTTAATATACTCTAGAGTACCGCTAAGTGGAAACTTCATTCTTAGTGGTGTATGCCTTGGCGCTGATTTCAGTTCCTTTTAGCTGCTTTTCTATGGTAACGCTGGGACACGACTTTGTTCTAAGCGATATCTTCTTTGGTGCTGAGATCTACAGCTTTTAGCGAGTTCTCCATGGTAACGTTGAGACAAGTCTTTGTTCTCACTAGTATGTTGTAAGACCCCATTTTTTTATTTTTAAACTACCGGGGTATTAGGCCCATAACCACTGCTTTGCGGTGACACCTTAATACCCGGGAGGGTCACCACTACAAAACGCCGATCCTGGCGGCCGATTCGATCACAAAACAATAGCCAAATAAAGAAGAAACAAGTCCACAACAATCACATGCAAAGTATATAGTCTCCACGAAGGGAGTGTCCATAGATATAATAAAGTACATAAGTTAGGGCTCATGCCCGGTACATCAAAATCCTCACTACATATATCACTCATAGTGGAGCAAAACTAATAAACTACTAGAGATCTGGACTCACAGTCCCAGTAATCTGAACTCCGGTACTAGACTGCCCCATCTCCAAACGTGCAGACCTCCGGGGTTGCTCCTCCATGCTGGGCTCCACGGTCCCCTAAAATGATGTGGTTCGAAAACCACTAGTCTAAAATACTAAGCCTTATCATCCCCCGCCACTTCCCCCATGGCTCCTAGGCACCGAGCGGGGAGGAAGAAAGGAGAGGATATGATAGTGGAGAATAGCAAATGCAGGTGACGACGGAACTAGACTAGCAGTTTGATGAGCATGTATAAATATAGCAATAACAAAGGTAAGAAAAGCTACTTAAGAAATAAGTAATCTTAGCTTAAATGAAAGCACATAAGCCAAGGGATCTTTTGCAAGGCTCTTATAGTAAAAAAAAGTCCCATACCAATTTATACGATATGGTGTCATTTTCTAGCAGGCATACATATATATTTATTGAATAAAAACCTTAACTTATAAGCACGCTCGCGCAAACTTATAAACTAAGGGGTCGTTTTGCAGGGCCAATTGTATAAAGCGTCCCATACCACTTTATATAATAGGTGTCAGGGTTATATGCAATGGTTATGCTATGAAATGCAATTATGCCATGATTTGAACATGCAAGTGCAACTCACCCACTCGACTCTGTGTAAACAGACCTTTAGTTCCCCCCTTTTTGGATCCGAACCTCCCATGATGCCTCCGTAGTGGCAAACAGAAGCGATGGGTTGGGCCTCGCCCACCTCTAAACAGGTAATTACACGACTAGTCAGACATATTGTACGCCTCAATGCTGGTGCACTAAGCGGAGCGCCTGCGTACTCTTGCCGGCTGGTGCACCCGAATTTTATGGCGAAGTGCTAAACCACACTTGCCGAGTCAACGTATTGGCGTCGGTGCATCGACCCTCCAATACCGAAGACCCACCACCTTATATCTTATGCACATGCAATATTAATGTATTATCCACCAAGCCAAAGCTCCCCGGACCATCCCGTCCGTCACAAAAAACAACCGAGACAAAGCTCCCCGAACCATCCCGTCCGTCACAATCAACAATCGAGCCAAATCTCCACGGACTATCCTGTCCGTCACAATCAACTACCGAACAAAATCTCGTCGGGCTAACCTGCCCATCACCAAAATCCCCCGGGCCTATAGCCTGTGTGAACCAACCTAACATCTCGAGAAATCGAGGTGAGTGAAAGTGAACCACTAATTATGCTAGTTACTCTTGCAATTTAGTTTTACCTACAGTTTAGGTTAGCCCAGGACTGCCTCTGGCATACCCCGTGAAGGGTTCTCAAAGGGCACTGGGAACTACGATGTGCTGATGCCCAAAGCACCCTTTCGCAAGGCACTTATTGTTATTGATTGTTAACCATTATCCGTTCCCTTCTCATATTACCTTGGATCTAACCTAGTGTATTAAGACCCTTCCTCTCCTCGGGAAAGACGATCTTTCATCGACCTCGAGCACCTCTAAACATTAGTCAAACTAACCTCTCCTCATCTTGACTACTAAAGATACATTCATTCACCTTTCCAAATCAGTATTCTAATATCCCAAATTCTCTAAGTTCATTCTGCACCTTATTATGATTTCTGCAGTTTTTACTAAACGCAGACCATCCTAAGCTATATGATGTATACAATGGAAAGTACTCAAAATTATCATCCAACATCTCTATGATAATTATTGGGGGTCTACAATACTATGATTAGCCTAAATCCAGAAATTCATAATTTTCATAATTTATTTGATATTTAAATAATTTCTTCCAAAGCTAAACCATGGGTGATTTAAACATGAAGTACCTTTTGCAGGCATGTAAATGCTCTACAAAATTTATGATAGTTATATGATGATTATTGAATAGTAAAATCAGAGTCTCCCAATTTTCCAGCAAGGTTTAGGCCTCTAAATCTAATTTTAAATACAACCAACATTAATCATTTTAAAGAGACAAGTACTCTCAATATACTTCCAAAAAATCTGAGAAATTTCAAGGATGATCATAAAGACATATAAATACTCCAGGTCAAGTTTCATAATTTATCAGTGAATAATAAACTCTTGACTTGATTTTTTCATAGTAATCCAAGTTAATAGGTTTATGAACTAAGTACAGTAATCATTCATCTAAAAATTGTAATAAAATCCACATATGAGCATATTGACCTAGGAATACTACTGATCAAGTTTCACAATTTTACAATAAGTGTGGAGTTCTGAATTTATTATTGAACATAATATTATTCTCAAACGCTTGTGAACAAAGTACTGAAAATATAACTCTGAAAATTGTAATAAAATTCATGTAAGAGTATATTGATATATAACACCCTCTAACCAATTCTCATAACTTCCTACTCAACAGGGTGATCATAATAATTGAAAGATTAACAAGGGCAATTTTCATGTATTCTAAAGATGGTGTTAAATGTATTGATCCAAAATTACCAATAAAATCACCAAAGGGCCTTATTGACCCTATGACTATACTACCCAAGGTTTATGGCTTTTCATTAAGTTTTAGTGGCTTATCCTGTAAGTACAAGTGTTGTGCCCTAAACTAGGGTTAGGGTTTTTAGGGGTCTATCCATCTCCAAATCCTCAAATATTTTTACCAGAGGACTTTAGCTAGCCTAGAGTCCTCTCAACAAAATTTCAAATCATTTTAAGGTCTTTTGAGCACATGCCCTTCTCAAACCCCCAAAGCCCAAACATAGGTTTGAACTTGGGTCCTAAGGCAATTCAATCCCAAACCACCCCATATCCCATATGAGGGTGTTATATGTCATGCCAAACCAGTGGCCCAAATCCCAACCTCTATTAAGGTGATTTGACCACTCAAAACTCAAGTGCACTTTTGACCTAAATACTCTTATTATGGAAAGGCTAGGGTTTGTAAAAATTCAATCCAAATCATCTCCAAATGAGATCAAATTTTATCCTGAGCCTTATGATGACCCCAAGGACCACTCAAAAAAATTTGGGGGGGGGGTGGGGTTTGGAGGTCTTTTGGTCCAAAAATTCTCATTTTTGGGCAGGACCTAGATATAGATAAGGGTGACTCCCTGTCCAAATTTCAAGTCATTTGTACAAGGGATGAAGTGGGGGCATTCATTTTAATTCCTATCTAGCCCTAGGTATGACCCCACCAAAATGGGTGCCCTGGTCAAACAATTGACCAAATTGTCCCAAATCAATTTTAAAATAATGTAGACCCATAGGGCTACAAATTGTATGTTGACCATTTCCTCATATAAAGCCTATAAGTATTTTTCATTAATTTTTCTAAAGTGACTGTTATCATAATACAGAAAATTCATTTAAAAAGAAAAGGATTTAAATGATCCGACGGTTGCTGGATTGTCTTCTTCCTCCAGCAGAGGGCCATGATTGGCCGAACCTGGAGCTTATTCCAAGACATTTTCCCGGCCACCCGGCCACCTCCCTGGCCGACCACCACCCTGGCCGACCACCACCGCCACCACCTCCATTGAGGTGGGGGCTATCGCCAGGCGGCGGCACAGCTACCAGAGTGGCGGATTTCGGCGAACCCGACCACTCATTTTTTCAGAAAAACCATTGAAAAATCATCACCTGATCTGGCTCATTTGAGCTCAATTCTCATCCTAAAAGATTCCTAAGATCTATCCATAGAAGAAGGAGTAGAGGAGGACCTTGCTCGCGGCCTGGAGACGCGCCGATCACCGGTAAGCCATTGGTGGCGGTGGAGGCGCTCGGTTTCTGTAACTGCATGGTGGGCTTCCTCGGATCCTTCAGGTTTGTGTGTATACCGCTCCTCTAACTCCATTGAGTCTTTTAAAATGATAAAATGGGGGAGGGGAGGCGTCTAGCTGGTGGTGTCCATTAATGCCCCTTTAAGAGCTTTTCGGCCATTGAGGAGGAGGATGAATGTGAGCTCAATCTAGCCAGGAAATGGCTAGAAACTCCTCCTCTTCCCTAGAGGTGTTGAATCCAGCCAAAAAAGGGGAAGGGGAATGAGGCCAAGGCATTCAAGTGCCATTAATGGCCATAAAAGCCAAATTTCAGCCATCGCTTTGAGTTAAACCGTATGCCACGTGGCATTCTACCATTGGACCGCTATTATTATTTAAATAAGTCTTAAAGAAAGGAACAGACACATTAATCCATCTTGGCGCAGTTCCCAAAAAGACTCGGTTTAGCCTCTTCATACGAATAAGCAAACATGGCCGAAAATTTCTCTAAGGCAAAAGCGTTGAGACAAGCCTCCACACTCAACACTAAAATCGCCAGGAATTTTCTTAGTACAATGGCGTTGAGTGAGATGAGCTCAAAGCTCACTCGACGCTATTCAGTCTGTGGAGTTGAGTGAGCTCAACTCACTCAACGCCATAATTCCAGAAATTTTTCCAAGTATAATGGCGTTGAGTGAGCTCAACTCACTCAACGCCATAATTCTAGAAAATCCTTTCTAAGTAAGATGGCGTTGACTGCACTCAACGCACTCAACGCCATTCAACCCATGGCGTTGAGTGAACTCAATGCACTCAACGCCCAAGCTCCAAATTCTCTCTAAGTAAGATGGCGTTGAGTGCACTCAACGCACTCAATGTCATTCAGCCCATGGCGTTGAGTGGACTCAACTCACTCAACGCCCGAACTCCAAATTCTTTCTAAGTAAGATGGTATTGAGTGCACTCAACGCACTCAAAGCCATTCAGCCCATGGCCTTGCGTGGACTCAATGCACTCAATGCCCGAACTCCAAATTCTTTCTGAGTAAGATGGCGATGAGTGCACTCAACGCACTCAACGCCATTCAGCCTATGGCGTTGAGTGCACTCGACGCACTCAATGCCTCAGCCCAAGATCCTTCCTAAATAAGATGGCTTTGAGTGCACTCAATGCCATTCAGCCTATGACGTTGAGTGCACTCCACGCACTCAATGCCCGAGACAAAAACTATCTAAGTAGATACCTGATCTACTCGTCGAGTCTTGTCGACTCACTCGACGTCTCCCGAACTTGAGTCATCTTGGCCTCTTTTTGGTTGACCCCAATGAGTCTGTAGCGACATATTGGCCTCCCTTAGGGTAAGAGGTGTCATAATGGAATCATGGAACCAAGTTAAAATCCTAAGGTCATGCCTAGGATTGTAATTGGGATTCTACTACTTGTAGACCAAGGTGATTTTCACCTTGAGCCTTGTTCACTTGGTATTCCTGGGCTTTCTAGGGTTTTGTCGTGACTAAGTCATGACAAAACCACTCCTAGGGGGTCTAGTTGTTTGAGAGATGTTACAAATCCCAATATATGAACAAAAAATTTCGTCCCCAAAAATCTAGTTACGCCTACGGGGTTTCAAGTATGAAGGTAAATTGTAACATCCCGAGAGGTTGTGAGCAATACCTGACTGAAAAGATCCAAGTACCTTTGTCACATCAAGTCATCTGGCTCCCATGTGTGCTCCTCTCGCCCATGATTCCTCCACAGGACCTTGACCAATGGAACCTTCTTGCGGCGCAAGACTCGTATCCCCTTATCGTCAATTCGGACCGGTTCCAGGTGATCTGACCGATCAGATGCTATCGGCCCATTCGTGGCCGTAATCTGCTGCTCCGGGCATAGTTGAGCCCTCCTAAGAGAGGACACGTAGAACACATCGTGCAGACCCGCTAGCTCCGGTGGTAGCTCCAGCCTGTATGTTAAGGGACCGATCCGCTCCAGGATCCTGTAAGGCCCCAAATATCTTGGGCTTAGCATCTTCTTTCGACCACGCACCCGTGAAACACCATGCATCGGTCGGATCTTCAAGAATTCCCGGTCCCCCACCTGAAACTCCACCTGATGATATCGAGCATCATAATACTTAGCATGTCTGCTTTGTGCCTTTAACATCCTGTCCTGTATCAGCCTCATCTGAGCTTCGGTGTCCTCAACAAAATCCGAGCCCAAAACCGTCGGATACTAATCCTGTACCCATGACAGCAGAGTCTTACACCTACGTTCATATAGGGCCTTATAAGGTGTCATCTGTATGCTGGACTGGTAGCTGTTATTATATGAGAACTCGATCAGTGGCAACAGTTTCTCCCAAGGCTCTCTGCAGTCCAGAATGCATAGTCGCAGTAGATCTTCTAAAGTCTGATTGGTGCGTTCTGTCTGCCCGTCGGTCTGGGGATGAAAAGCTGTACTGAATGTCATCCGAGTGCCCAAGTAAGTCTGCAATGATCTCCACTCCCTGGACGTAAATTTTCCATCCCAATCTGATATAATCGTCCTGGGTACGCCATGATAACAGACGAACTGCTCTATGAATTTCCGAACCAACATACCAACCAAGTCATCCTTCCTGATCGTGATAAATCTGGATACCTTCGTCAGCCGGTCGACGATTACCCAGATCGAATCATTCCCTGTCCGTTATCGGGGAAGCCCATATATGAAGTCCATCGCGATGTCCTCGAACTTCCACTCCGGCACTGGGAGTGGCTGCAACAATCATGCGGGTTTTCTGCACTCTGCCTTCACCAGCTGGCATGTCTCTCAGTGGGTCATGAAGTAGGTGATATCCTTCTTCTTGCCTGGACAGTACATGGTCTTCTTCCGATCCGCAATCATCTTCGTAACTCCCGGGTGTACTGAATACCGACTACAGTAGGCCTCCGTCATGATATCCTCTTGGACCTAGCCTCCCTCTGGTATATAAACCCGTACTTTGAAGCACACCAAGTCATCTCTCAATGTGTAATCCCCAGCATTACCTGCCTCCAAGGCCCGGAATATCGGCTCCAGCTTGGTATCCTGCCTCTGCCCATCTCTAACTCGGTCTCGAATGTCATCAATAGCGCTCATCGCAGCTAAATACTCCTCATAAAGCCCGGGGTCATCAGATGACACCAGCGTGATGTGCATATCCTCTAATCTCTGTACAAGCTCCATGGTCTTAATCTAGGGCTCCTCTTCGGAGGTGGCGGCTCTCCGACTCAGTGTATCGGCTACCACGTTCGCCTTCCCTGGGTTGTAATGCATCTCGTACTGGTAATCTGTTAGAAATTCCACCCATCGCCTCTATCTGATATTCAGCTCCTTCTGCATGTCCACATACTTCAGATTTTTGTGATCAGAGTATATGTCGTAGTGAACACCATACAGATAATGTCGCAAGACTTTTAGAGCAAACACGATCGCTCCCATCTCTAAGTAATGAAAATGGTAGTTCTGCTCATGCTTCTTTAGCTGCCGTGAGGCATACGCTATCACATGACCATTTTGCATCAGCACTGTACCCATGCCCTGGTAAGAAGCGTCGGTGTAGACCTGGAATCTTTCTTTCCCTGAAGGGAGGGAAAGTATAGGAGCCGAGGTGAGTCGATCCTTTAACTCCTGAAAAGCCACCTCGCACTGCGGGGTCTAGACAAAGGGCACATCCTTTCTAGTCAGGGATGTGAGTGGGAGGGAAATTCGAGAGAATGACTCCATAAACTTCCGGTAATAACCGGCAAGTACTAGAAAACATCGCACGTCTGTGGCCTCCTTCAGCTGAGGCCAATCCCGAACTGCCTGAATCTTGGCCGGGTGCACTGCCAACCCAGTTCCACTGATGATATGTCCTAGGAAATCCACCTCCTTCAACCAGAACTGGCATTTGCTGAACTTCGCATAAAGACGGTGCTCCCGCAGTCTCTCTAGAGTCAGCGTCAGATGTCGTGTGTGCTCCTTCTCTATCCTCGAGTATATGAGGATGTCGTCAATAAACACGATGACGAAAACATCCAGATAAGCCTCGAATACCCAGTTCATGAGGCTCATGAACGCCGATGGTGCATTCGTGAGCCCGAAGGGCATTACGGTAAATTCGAACAACCAATATCTGCTACTGAAGGCAGTCTTCGGAATGTCCTCCTCCTGGATCCACAGCTGGTAGAAACCCAACTTCAAATCCAGTTTTGAAAAGAATTGCGCCTCCTCCTGCTGATCAAACAGCTCATTTATCCTTCGCAATGGATAGGTATTTCTGACTGTCAGTCGGTTCAGTGCTCGGTAGTTGATGCACAATCTTAGTGTCCCGTCCTTCTTCTTGATGAATAACACTGGGGCTCCCCATGGTGAAGAGCTCGACCGGACAAATCCGGCTTCCACTAGCTCCTGTAGTTGGCTTCAAAACTCTGTCAACTCCTTCGGGGCCATCCGACAAGGGGCTCTAGATTCCAGCTTAGCCCCTGGCACCAGCTGTATCCAGAAATCCTGCTCCCGATGCGGGGGTAGCCCTGACAGCTTCTCTGGGAATACGTCAGTAAAATCTCGCACCACCGGGATATCAAAGATTGAATCCTTGGCCTTAGCCAATTCAAACAGTACTTCATAGACTTCCTCCCCCTGCAAGTGGGCCTTGACGTCCTGCACGGATGATAGTAATAGAGGGGGAATAGGTCTAATACCTTCGATGATGATGTGCGAATCCCCATGCCTCACGGTGATCCTCTTTGACAGACAGTCAATCTTGGCATGGTTCCAATGCAACCATATCATGCCTAGGATCAAATCAAAGACTGACATCTTTAGGATCGTTGATGGTGCTTCGAATGCCTTTCCGCTGATCTACGCCTCCATGTTGTAGTGGGCAGATGTGAACGCTCCGATTTGTCGGGTAGCCGTATCCTCATCATCAAGCCTGTAAATCGCTCCACGCCTTCCAGCCCTTCCATGAAGGCTTTCGACATGAATGAGTGCGAAGCACCCATATCAAACAGTGTATAAGCGGGCTTGCCGCTGATGAAGACTATGCCTGGGGTAGTTAAATGTCTTAAAAAATCTAGTTAAGGTTTTCTTTCCTAGTCTGTAAATTCTATATCCATGAATTTTAAAATTTTAGGAAAGAAAGCATAAAATTTTACTGGCGTACCTGTGATAACTTGCTCCGCGTTCCGTTGTTGAGCCAGATCCAGAGCATACACTTGCTCCCTCTCCTACCTGCAGTTTCCACCCGAGTATCCACGTCCTCGGCCTCCATAATACTGAGCAGGTGGGGCAGCCGGTGGTGCTGGTAGTAGTGACCCCTTCATGGGGAAGTTCCTTCGAATATGCCCCACCTGATGACAGTTGAAGCACTCTGGCGGGGGATATGACATACCCCTAGGTCTCTGCATCTCCCGCATCTAGAGAGGCCGAGGAGCCATCACCACTGGTTCCCTCTGCTCCTATCTTACCTCTTGACGAGGCTGGTCCTCTGCCCTTCTACCATCTCTCCCATCAGTAATGTGGCCCCGTCGCTGATCATTTCTGGCTACCCGGCCCTGATCCTCAATTGGCCATTTCTGGCCTCGAGTAGTGTGCCAATCTGCCTCAATCCTCTTCGCCATCTCCAATATCCGAGGAATAGGTCTCTCGAACACGAACAGTAGAGCCCCCCTAAGATCCTCTCGCGGTCCCTTATAGAACCTCTTAGTATATCCTGCCTCATCCAACTGATAAGAATCCTCAAATTGGGCCAGATGGTTGAACTCCCGGTGGTACTTCACCACCGTCTTGGTGCCTTACCTCAACTATAAAAATCTATCTTCCAGCTCATCTCTGGTCGACTGCGGAACAAAATTCTCCAATAGTTCGGCCTTGAACTCACCCCAAGCAATCTCTACAACCTCCCTATCAGCAAATGTCATGTCCAGCGATGTCTTCCACCATCTCTTGGCATAAGACTCCAAGAAGGAGAAAAACAAAGGCACCCTCTCCTCCCAAGGGCACTGTATCCCTGTCAGCATCTTATACATGATGTCCAGCCACTCCTCCGTCTAAACGGCCGACTCTGTCCCCAAGTAGGATGGGTGAGAAAGTCCTCAAAAAATACTCAACCAGTTGGCCCCCGGGTTTTGCTGCGGAGTCGGAACCTACTGAGCCGTGAAAGCCTCTAGTATGGTTGTCAGAGTCTGCCCCATCTCCAACTATAGAAACGGAGTGGGGACCGGGAGTGGTGGTGCAAGATTCGGAGTCAGTTGGACTCTGCCCTGTGGTGTAGGCTGTACTGGGGGCTGCATGACAAAAATCATTCGTAAGTAAATGACTAAAACCTAATTAAAAGGTGGACAATTTACATGTGATCTTTCATATGGGCCCACCACTGCTTCTGCTGCTTAGTTTATCCCCAAATTAAACTTGTGCGGGGGTGACCCAGAGATTGTGGACAACTACTTTTTCGGATCGAGGTCTCCTCTGATACCACTTGTAAGACCCCTTTTTTTCTTTTTAAACCACCAGGGTCTTAGGCCCAGAACTACCGCTTTACGGTGACACCTTCATACCCGGGAAGGTCTCCACTACAAAACACCGATCCTGCCGGCCGATTTGATCACAAAATAGTAGCCAAATAAAGAAGAAAGCAAGTCCACAATAATCACATGTAAAGTAAATAGTCTCCACGAAGGAGTGTCCACAGATATAATAAAGTACAGAAGTCAGGGCTCATGCCCGGTACATCAAAATCCTCACTACATATATCACTCATAGAGGAAGCAAAACTAATAAACTACTAGAGATCTGGACTCACAGTCCCAGTAATCTGAACTCCAGTACTAGACTACCCCATCTCCAAGCGTGCCGACCTCCGGGGCTGCTCCTCCATACTGGGCTCCATGGTCCCCTAAAATGATGTGGTTCGAAAACTGTTAGTCTAAAAGACTAAGCCCTATCATCCCCTGCCCCTTCCCCCATGGCTCATAGGCACCGAGCGGGGAGGAAGAAAGGAGAGGACATGAAAGTGGAGAATAGCAAATGCAGGTGACGTCGGAACTAGACTAGAAGTTTGATGAGCATGTATAAATATAACAATAACAAAGGTAAGAAAAGCTACTCAAGAAATAAGTAACCTTAGCTTATATGAAAGCACATAAGCCAATGGATCTTTTGCAAGGCTCCTATCGTACAAAAAGTCTCATACCAATTTATACGATAGGGTGTCGGTTTTCTAGCAAACATACATATATATTTAATGAATAAAAACCTTAACTTATAAGCACGCCCACGCGAACTTATAAACCAAGGGGTCGTTTTGCAGGGCCAATTGTATAAAGCGTCCCATACCACTTTATACAATAGGTGTCAGGGTTATATGCAATGGTTATGCTATGACATGCAATTATACTATGATGTGAACATGCAAGTGCAACTCACCCACTCGACTCTGTATACACAGACCTTTAGTTCCGCCCTTCTGGAGCCGAACCTCCCAGGATACCTCCATAGTGGCAAACAGAAGCGGTGGGTTGGGCCTCGCCCACCTCTAAACTGGTAATTACACTACCAGTCAGACATATCGTACGCCTCAACGTTGGTGCACTAAGCGGAGCATCTGCTTACTCTTGCCAGTTGGCTCACAAGACTTTTATGACAAAGTGCTAAACCACACTTGCCGAGTCAACGTTTTGGCATCGGTGCATTGGCCCTCCAATACAAAAGACCCACCACCTTATATCTTATGCACATACAATATTAATGTATTATCCACCGAGCCAAAGCTCCCTGGACCATCCTGTCCGTCACAACCAGCAACCGAGCCAAAGCTCCCCGGACCATCCCGTCCGTCACAACCAACAACCGAGCCAAAGATCCCCGGACTATCCTGTCCATCACAATCAATTACTAAACCAAAGCTCGTCGAACCAACCTGTCCATCACCAAAATCCCTCGGGCCTACAACTCGTGTGAACCAACCTAACATCCTGAGACATCGAGGTGAGTGAAAGTGAACCCCTACTTCTGCTAGTTACTCTTGCAATTCTGTTTTACCTACATTTTAGGTTAGTCGAGGACTGCCCCCCGCATACCCCGTGAAGGGTTCTCAAAGGGAACTAGGAACTACGATAGGCTGAAGCCCAAAGCTACCTTTCACAAGGCACTTATTGTTATTGATTGTTACCCATTACCCATTCTCTTCTCATATTACCTTGGATCTAACATAGTGTATTAAGACCCTTTCTCTCCCCGAGAAAGACGATCTTTCGTCGACCCCGAGCACCTCTTAACATTAGTCAAACTAACCTCTCCTCATCTTGACTACTAAAGATACATTCATTCACCTTTCCAAATCAGTATTCTAATATCCCAAATTCTCTAAGTTTATTCTGCACCTTGTTATGATTTCTGTAGTTTTTACTAAACGCAGACCATCCTAAACTATATGATGTATACAATGAGAGGTACTCAAAATTATCATCCAACATCCCTATAATAATTATTGGGGGTCTACCATGCCATGATTAGCCTAAATCTAGAAATTCATAATTTTCCTAATTTATTTGATATTTAAATAATTTCTTCCAAAGCTAAACCATGTGTGATTTAAACACGAAGTACCTTTTTCAAGCATGTAAATGCTCTACAAAATTTATGATAATTACATGATGACTATTGAATAGTAAAATCAGAGTCTCCCAATTTTCCTGCAAGGTTTAGGCCTCTAAATCTAATTTTAAATACAACCTACATTAATTATTTTAAAGAGACAAGTACTACCAATATACTTCCAAATATTCTGAGAAAATTCAAGGATGATCATAAGGACATATAAACACTCCAGGTCAAGTTTCATAATTTATCACTAAATAATAAACTCTAAACTTGATTTTCTTATAGTAATCCAAGTTAACAGGTTTATGAACTAAGTATAGTAATCATTCATCTAAAAATTATAATAAAATCCCCATATGAGAATATTGACTTAGGAACACTACGGATCAAGTTTCACAATTTTACAATAAGTGTGGAGTTCTGAATTTATTATTGAACATAAAATTATTCTCAAAAGCTTGTGAACAAATTACTGAAAATATAACTCTGTTAATTGTAATAAAATTCATGTAAGAGTATATTGATATATAATACCCTCTGCCCAATTCTCATAACTTCCTATTCAACAAGGTTATCATAATAATTGAAAGATTATCAAGGGTAATTTTAGTGTATTCTATAGAAGGTGCTAAATGTATTGATCCAAAATTACTAATAAAATCACCAAAGGGCCTTATTGACCTTATGACTATACTACCCAAGGTTCATGGCTTTTCATTAAGTTTTGGTGGCTTATCTTGCAAGTACAAGTGTTGTGCTCTAAATAAGGGTTAGGGTTTTGAGGGGTCTATCCATCTACAAATCCTCTAATATTTTTACCAGAGTACTTTAGCTACCCTAGAGTCCTATCCACCAAATTTCAAATCATTTCAAGGCCTTTTGAGCACATGCCCTTCTCAAACCCCCAAAGCCCAAACATAGGTTTGAACTTGGTTCCTAAGGAAATTCAATCCCAAACCACTCCATATCCCATATGAGGGTGTTATATGTCATGCCAAACCAGTGGCCCAAATTCCAACCTCTGTTGAGTTGATTTGATCACTCAACACTCAAGTGCACTTTTGACCTAAATACCCTTATTATGGCAAGGTAGGGTTTGCAAAAATTCAATCCAAATCATCTCCAAATGAGATGAAATTTTATAAAGAACCTTATGATGACCCCAAGGACCACTCACCAAAATTTGGGGGGGGGGGGGGGGGTTGGAGGTCTTTTGGTCCCTTAATTAATTTAATCATGGTTTATTAAATAATTACAAAAACTGTAGGAAAATTATTCCCAAAAATTCTCATTTTTGGGCAGGACCTAGATATAGATAAGGGTGACTCCCTGTCAATATTTCAAGTCATTTGGACAAGGGATGAAGTGGGGGCACTCATTTTAATTCTTGTCTAGCCCTAGGTATGACCCCACCAAGATGGATTCCCTGGTCAAACAAGTTGACCAAATTGTCCCAAATCAATTTTAAAATAAAGTAGACCTGTATGTTGAACATTTCCTCATATAAAGCCACTAAGTATTTTTCATTAATTTTATAAAGTGATTGTTATCATAATACAGAAAATTCATTTAAAATAAAAGGATTTAATTGATCCGACGGTTGCAGGTTCGTTTTCTTCTTCTAGTTGAGGGCCATGATTGGCCGAACCAGGTGCTTATTCCAAGACATTTTCTCGACCACCCGGCCACCTACCTTGCCAGCCACCACCGCCACCACCTCCGTTGAGGTGGGGGCTATCGCCGGGCGGCGGCACGGCCGCCAGAGGGGAGGATTCTGGCGAACCCGACCACTCATTTTTTTAGAAAAAATATGGAAAAATCATCAACTGATCGGGCTCATTTGAGCCCGATTCTCATCATAAAAGATTCCTAAGATCTATTCATAGAAAAAGGAGTAGAGGAGGACCTTGCTCGCGGCCTGGAGATGCGCCGATCGCCGGGAAGCCATTGGTGGTGGTGGCGGTGCTCGGTTTCTATAACTTCACGGTGGGCTTCCTCGGTTCCTTCAGGTTTGTGTGGAAATCACTCCTCTAAGTCCAGTGAGTCTTTTAAAATGATAAAATGGGGGAGGGGAGTGGTTTAGCTGGCGATAGTCATTAATGCCCCTTTAAGAGCTTTTCGGCCATGGAGGAGGAGGATGAATGTGAGCTCAATCCAGCCAAGAAACGGCTGGAAACTCTTCCTCTTCCCCAGAGGAGTTGAATCCAGCCATAAAAGGGGGAGGGGAATGAGGCCAAGGCATTCAAGTGCCATTAATGTCCATAAAAGCCAAATTTCGGCCATGGCTTTGAGTTAAATCATCTGCCACGTGGCATTTTACAATTGGACCGCTATTATTGTTTAAATAAGTCTTAATGAAAGGAACAGGCCAATTAATCCATCTTGGCGCAGTTCCCGAAAAGATCCAATTCAGCCACTTCATACAAACCAGCAAACATGGCCGAAAATTTCTCTAAGGCAAAAGCGTTGAGACAAGCCTCCACACTCAATACCAAAATCGCCAGGAATTTTCTAAGTACAATGGCGTTGAGTGAGCTGAACTCACTCAAAGCCATAATTCTAGAAATTTTTCCAAGTACAATGGCGTTGAGTGAGCTCAGAGCTCACTCGACGCCATTCAGTCTATGGCGGCGTTGAGTGAGTTCAACTCACTCAACGCCATAATTCCAGAAAATCCTTTCTCAGTAAGATGGCGTTGAGTACACTCAATGCACTCAATGCCATTCAGCCCATGGCGTTGAGTGGACTCAACGCACTCAACGCCCGAACTCCAAATTCTTTCTAAGTAAGATGGCGTTGAGTGCACTCAACACACTCAACGCGATTCAGCCCATAGTGTTGAGTGGACTCAACGCCCAAACTCGAAATTCTTTCTAAGTAAGACGGCGTTGAGTGAACTTAACGCACTCAATGCCCCTTTGTGAAGAAGGATCAAAACAGCTGCATATTTATTTTGTGAGCCAAGTCCCGAAGAGCACCAAGATGAGATAACCCAGTCTCAATGTTGGCATACATGCTAGTCATTTTGTTAAGGAGACACAAGTTGTATTTCTAAGCTCATAATATAAAGGTGATAACCGACCATCCCATCTATAACATCTTGGAAATGGAAATCATTTGAGGATGCTAGTCGAGTGGGTAGTCGAATTGGGAGAGTTTGATATGGTCTATGTCTCTAGGATGGTGATTAAGGCACAAATAGTGGCTGCCAACCTTGCCTATTTAACAATAGCTCTAGAAAAAAGTTTCAGATAAGGCGCGCCCTATAAATGTGACTTATATGTTGATGGGGGCTCATGGAAAAAATTTCTAGGAGTCAGGGTGATCCTTTTAAGACCAAATGGGAAAAGTATTGAGCAAGCCCAGAGTGGCAATTTGAGGTCACAAACAATCATGTTGAATACAAAGCATTACTTGTCGGATTACGAATGACCAAAGAGTTATGGATATAATATGTCATGTTCATACTGACACCTTGGTGAATGCCTCTCAGTTTCAAAGAAAGCACGAGGCTCGCAAGACAACTCTACAATAATACTTTAGGAGGAATAAGGAATTGATTGGGACACTTTGTTCCTTAGACATTCAAAATCTACCATGAGGTGAAAAAGGAGCGGTGGACGTGCTTACTAAATATGGGCCAAAGAAGGGGATCTAATGGAGGTCCATTAAAATCTCGCTTGGACTGTCCCATACATTTACTTACTGATCACTTGAAAGTACCTAAAGGTAGTGGATATAAAAGGTAGTTCAAATATAAATCAAGATAGTATTTCCTCCACAAGGGCGACTTGTATAGAAAAACCATCTCGGAGCCATTGGCAAGATGTATCATAAAAGAAGTAAAGTGACTGTTAAAAATGTGAAGTGGGACAACGTAACCGCAAGGTTGGATACGCGATGCCATATTACCGCATTGTGGTAAACTACTGCTAATGTTAACATAAGATTCTGGAATATTCCCCTCCCCCACCTATGAATAGGGGTTCATACCCCATTATTTGTTATAAAATTTTAGAATAGTAGTTCAGGAGGCAAAGCTGCGATTAGCACTTGTATGAAGAAGAGGTGATCTCTGGTTAGCCTGTTTTGCAAACTGTGCGATTAGAACTAGGAGGTCAGGTGGCTACAACTGGTGATAAAGTTAGTGGTGTCTTCAGTATGAAGTTGAGGGCAATAGTTTATCAAATAGGCGGTTAACGCAGGGCAATAAGCTTACCACCTGCGGCAACTGCAGTTAAGCAACCAGAGCTTGCAATATTCTTTCTTGGTGACCTCCAGCTATTTATTAAGTAGCCTGCAGGGCGACCTCTATGGTTAAGTGGTTAAAGAGGAAACTAGATAGTCACTATTTGATGTTTGCTTGTTTGTTGTTTGTTTTTGTTCTCTGCCCAATACAATGTAAAATCATGTCTTGAGCTTGTATGTCTCGCCATTATATTCGAGTTGTGAAGTTAATAAAAGTCTTTGCTGTTACTTTTCCATTAATAGTGGTTATTCTCTTAGACGGTCTAGTTTTCCTCAGACCTTAGGTTTTCTACATAGTATTAGAGCACAAAGTTTTAGCAGCACTTTCTAAATTCCTTTAGAAGAGATAAACTAGGTAGACTAGAATGAAATGTTGTTATATAAGAGTACTTGAGATTGATCTATTGACTCGTACTAACTAGAAGAAGTGGAAGTCCTATATGGAAAGCTACTTGCTTGGAGAAGATATTTGGGACGTAGTTCAAGGAGATGAATAGGAAGAGGTTGTGGCTTCCAGACACAATGCCCAAGAAGTGAGGATTTCATGGAAGACTAATGCCAAGGTCGAGTTCAGGTTCAGACGGGCGATCTCACATGACTTGTTCGATCATATCATAGCCTGTAAGCTGGATTTTAAAATTTGGACATATCTGGATGGGTTGTTTAATATAAAAATTGTTACAAGATTGCATTTCCTAGAGAATGAGGTTGCAAGGGACACTTAAGGAGAGTTATTAATTTCTTTTTTCTTCTTAAAGATGAAGAACCCATGTGCTGAGATTTCAACATTGGATCTAGATTAGCCAGTATCTGAGGTAAAGATGAAGAGGCACAACATCTATGGTTTGTGGAAGGAGTATATTGCCTTTATCACCTTAGTGTTGGGTTAGACTACCTAACCATCCTTATTAGAGTTAGAGAACCTATTGTCTTCTTAAGAGAGTTTAGTAAGGTAAATGTCTGGATACTCTATCTCAGGAAGGGAAAATGAGGTTTTGTTCTTTATAAAAAAGAGATGGGATAAGAAGAATACCTATAATGGTGAGAACACTTCTTACTCATCACATTAGGAGGGAGGAATGACTCCTCCTAAGCATGGAAGTCATAAGGGACTAAGGTACATCAGATGTCACAAGGTTGGTCATATAAAGAAAGACTATAAGGTGAATCTTCAGTCGGGACTTGCAGCAGAGAGAGAAGGAGAGTCCAAAGGTGGAGATGAATAAGGGAATTATTTCTTGATAGACATAATGACAACGTTAGTCGATGTATTGGACTCATTTTAATTCCAGGAATATTGGATAGTTGACTTTGGGTGTGATCATCAACCTACCAGAGATTAGTAAAGTTCTCCCTTCAAGAATACAAGGGTAATGATGCGATCATTATGATAGATAATTCAATTCATGTAGTGGAGAAAGAGGAGACAATGTTGTAAGCCAGTGATGAGAGACCACTCAATCCAAAGAGTGTGTATCATGTACCGGGGATGAAAAAGAACTTGTTCTTAGGGACCAACATAGTTGATGCTAGCTATCTAAGCTGTTTGGGCCCATAGAGGTGAAGTTTTTAAGGAACTTTTCAGTAGTTAAGTCTGATGTTATTCAGACTTGCAATATCTGGCTATATGCCAAAGGAATACCTACAGAATTTTGGGCGGAGGAAATGATATGTGCGGCTTATTTAATTAACGCGATGCCATTGAGTCCTGTAAACATAAAGTCTCCTTAGGAACTGATGTTCAAGGAGTAGCAAAATGTGAAACATCTTTGTTGGGAATATCAACCTCAAGATTCTTGATTTGAAGAATCCTCTAAGATGGTAATAAACATATCTTGTACTTGATGCTTGTGCTAGTTTTTGATTCTATAAGTACTACTAAAATGCTTAGCTAATATAGTATTAGGCTTATGGTCACCCAAACATGGTTTTGCCCTTGTAATTCCTCATGGTGCAAAACTCATGTTGACCTATGTTCAAATCCTATTAGACATGCCATTATCTAAAAGGTTCAGTGGAGTTAAAGGAACTTGAAGGAAAATAAAATAATCTGACTAAGGAAAATATTGACTGCATCATCTAGATGATTAAGTGAAATATCGACTGCATTATTTGGATGATAAAGGAAAATATCGACTGCATCATTTAGATGACTAAGGAAAATATCGACCACATTGTTTGGACGGTGTGAAGAAGGTATCTATTTCATCGACTGGATGTTAAGCAGAATGTCATCTATATCAACTTGTTGACTGGAGTTGGATCTTCTCAGCTAGATAATTTTGGATAAAGGTTAATGAAAGAATCAACCACATCTGCTAGACAAACACTAAAAGGCTGTGTTGACTATATCGGCCTGAAGAGTTGTCTAACAGCCTGATGTAGTGATTAAGTCGTAGATTGCTCGCTCATTCAAAATTCATTTGAATCCCTCCCTCTACTATATTAATCAAGGGGCTTTATGAGTAAAGGATTAAAACAAACTGACTTTAGATTCTAGCCATTGGAGGAGAATTCTATATTCACATTTTCTAGCTGTTGGCGTATTTCCTTATTAATGGCACATTGTTCTGTGGACTAAGTCAATTATAAAAAGGTCTTGAAGAATTAAAGAAAGATAGACACATAGATGTATATTTTACATAATGATTGTGCAGGTTCTCAAACTTTCAATTCTTCTCCAAATCCTTAGTAGTGGCAAACCCTAGAGAGAAATCTTACTAAGTCCCAACAAAACTAAAATTTTTGAAGATTACTCTCACAAGGAGAAGATTTCCTAATTCAGCTTAATCTATTCCAAGGATATATATTCAAAGAGCTGATCAAGCAAGAAAAAACCACTATTGTGTTTCTATAAAAGACTCAAGAGATTTTGTTTGAGTTACGTGTTTTGAATTATATTGTACTTTTACTCTTAAAATGTAAGATCCTTTTTTGATCTGATTTTGCTATAGGATTCTAGAGGTCAGATCATTGTGATCTGAGGTAGGAACTTTGGAGAAGAATTGAGTGTGGATATATGAGTGCAGGGATTGAATTAGGGCTTTGATAGACTGAGTGTAGAACCTTTTCGTTGGAGATTTGAGGTGGAAGATCTAGTGTATGGATTTGAGGTAGGGGACTGTTTGTGTTCCTTAGTTATAAGAGTCAAGGACTCTGAGTGTAAGATCATTGATCTAAGAAAATTGGGGAAGTTGTTAGAGTCTAGCACACTATTAGATAGGTGGAGGTGGAAAGTATATGTATCCATAATTGGGGAACCACTATAAATATTGGTGTACTCTCTGTGATTGTGATTTATTATTCTATAACATGCTTAAGGTCAAGAAAATTTAAAAGGCCTAAAATTCTTAAAACACATATTTTCCTCCATCTAGGTGATTTGACTACCCTTAATTTTTTAAGTGGTATCAGAGGGAGATTGTTCAAAAAGGCTTAACAGCTGAACAAGATCCTAAATGGTATTATTAGTCTAAGCACCATGTCTTCTAGAGAGAGCTATAAGGAGTTAAGCTCTATGAAACTTCCTATCTGCAGGAAGGAGAATTTAAAATTTGGAAGCAAAAGAATAAGCTATTTATGAAGGCCTCTGACCCTAGAATCTGCACTACTATTGAAGAGGGACCCTACATCCCCATGAACGTCTCAACTATGGATGCTAATATGAGAATTCCAAAGAAGGTCTTAGAAATGACAAAGGATGAAGTCATTCTGGCTACAATTTATAAAAGAGCCATGAATATTATAGTCAGGGCCATTGATAACTTCAAATTTCAAAATCTTATTCACAACCAAACTATAAATGAAATATGGAACACTCTGATTGTGTACATGAAAGACAGTAAAGACGTAAGGGATGATAGGAAATCCCTTGTGAACTAAGAATATGAAGCTTTTAAGCAAGGAAAGAAGGAATCTATAATTAACTTCTCTTAGGTCCTTTGATCATAATTTCCCAGATTTGAAGAAGGCCCACAGGTCAATGGTATACACATGATTGTATCTGATATATGTTTAAAGTTTAATGTATATAGATTGTCTACTGTTCATTGACTAGACATGTTGTCAGGGTCACAATGTTAAATGGACTCAAGACAGGAGGCTAGAAAAGTAGAAATCTGGCTAAGTCTAGAAGCATGGAGTGAGTTCAGTCCACTCAACGCCAGAGATCTAGAAGCATTAAAAGAATATCAAGAATTTAGAGCTTCAGTGTTGTTTGACTCAAATCTGGATAAGTCCAGAATCATTGAGTGAGTACAATTCACTCAACACTAGAGGTCTATAAGCTTTGATAGAATATTAAATAATCAGAGCTTTAATATTGTTGGACTCAAATCTAGCTAAGTCTAGAAGCGTTGAGTGAAGGCAGTTCACTCAATGCCTACTAAAAGGAAATCTGTCTATTTATAAAAGCATTGAGTGAGGAAGGCTCACTCAACGCAATCTAAGTGTGCCACGAGAAGTTGTTAGTCCACCAGTTAGAAAAGCTGCTAGTAGATAAGTCAATTTTAAAACTAACATGCACCTATGACCCAATAGATATTGGGGTCCTAAGTTAAAATAAACTATGTGATGCAGGTTAGTCCAAGTGACCATTCCCCTATATGGTACTTGGATAGTGGTTGTTCCAGGCACATGATTAGAACAAAGAGCAACTTAAAGGAGTACACATAAGTGAAGGATGGATCCAAAGTTATCTTTGGTAGTTTAGATAGAGGAGTGACAAGAGGCTATGGTAAGGTTACCATTGACATAGTTTGAAGAATGGTATGAAAGATACCACCTGAGGGATTAGATCTATGTAACTCTAGATGGGGGGGGGGGTGAAAAGAGTATTTTAAAATCTTATTAGATTTTTATTGCGGAATTAAAATAGTAATACTTATATGTGTAATCAGGTAATGCAGAAATAAAACTAAACTATTCAGCAAGCAGCACACAATAAAAATAAGAGAGCATCACAGACGACACAAGAAATTTATAGTGGTTCCCCTAAACTTGGGTACATCCACTCTTCTACCACTCTGGTAGGAATCCACTCAGGTTTTTGATAAGGTGCCCTGCCACAAATCAGGTTTTTGCCCAGGTGACCTGTCAACACAATATCTATTTACAGGGAGATATTACAACCCTTTAGGCTTTTGATCAGGTGCCCAAAAACCAAAATAATTTTTTTTATCAGGTGACTTGCAACCAAGTGTTTAACTTTTGAAGGGAGTTAGAACCCTGTGTACAATGGGGTGAAAGAAATAAAAACTATATATTGTCTTTTCTTTTCTCAAAACAACTGAGAAAACTTGTGGATCCTTGATGGTGTCAAAGCTCCCCCTGAGATGAAGTTTTGTTCAGGAAGATTGAGTGCTTTGTAGGGTGTATAGGTCTTCTTGAAAAAGTTCTACAGAAAGCTATAGACAGATGAAGTTGATTGTCTCTTGAAAGCTTGCTAGAAGAAGAACGTTAGATAAAGACAGTGCAGAACTCTTTTTCTTGAATGATTTCTTATGTCCTATGTTTCCAAAAACTTAACTATATCATCTGCAAAAAATTGGTCTTTGAATTTGATTGCCTTGATTGACTGTTGAAATCTTGGAACTTGGACAATGGCTAGAAGAGCAATAAAGTAATTCCTTAACTGTCCCAAGAATTAGCTGTATAATTACTCTGTGAAAACCAGTAATTAATGCTGTCATATGAACGGCTATATTCTGAGAATCTAAGTATTAATCACTCAGAGAAATATAAGCAATAAAATAAGCCTTAGTCAATCTGAAAATAACTGTAGAGAATAGAAATGTTGAACTTGCAATTTTCATCGATCTGAGATCCTAGATCATCGAACTCAACCTCACTTTCGTCGAGCTGAGCCCTGAGATCTTTGAACTAAAATACATCTTTCCATACTGGGCTCCAAGATTGTCGAATAGAGATAGAAAATCGTCGAAATCAAAATCTGAGAGAAGATCAGAGTTCGTCGAACTGAGTTCAACTTTCGTTGAACTCAATTCAGAGAAGTGACTCTGAGATTGTTGAACTGAGAACGAAGATCGTCGATCTCACTTAAGAGTTCGTCGAATGACTTCTTCAACATGAAATTTCTGCCTTGTTCTAGTTTTTGCAATCTTCTGAGTCTTCTAAGGGCTTGGCCTTGTCAAACTGAAGTGTTGACCAACCCTAAGATCTAATGAAGACCTATGACCCTATATTATAAAAGGTGGGTCAATCTATGCAAATCCTAATAGTAAACCTTAGCCCAAATCCCTAAACACAGGTGGGGTTCCAACAATCTCCCCCTATTTGTGTGAGGTCACTATGTACAATGCATAAGTAAAGAAAATACAATCATTCAACATGAAAGTAAATATCTGACAGAATGAAAAATAATTCAGCAGATAGAAAAAATATACATAGAGAATAAAATTGTTTTAGGGCCTGTCTGAAGGAGGAACAGACGAAGGTTTAGTGAACATAATTGTTCTAAGAGGATCTTCTGCTTCTTGCTTGGACATCTTCAGGTCTTGAGCTCCCAGAAGTGTTATAGTAGAAGCTCTAGGCACAATAGCTTCTGGGTGAACCTGCATATAAGCATTAGGATCAAAGAGATGTTTATCTACCTAAAATTTTTCAAGTTCCTTTTGTCTATAAGTAGACATGGTAGTAAATTGGGAGGGATCAGTTCCTTCTTTCTTTGCTTTATTCATCTGGGATAAGCCTATCAGCTCATGGAATCTTGCCATTCTGAAATTGGGATCTAACTCAGGTCCATATCCTAGAGATGGAGGTATATCTGTATCAGTTGAAACATCCTGAGCAGTCCTTTGAGGCTTCCTGAAAATAACAAATTGTTGTTGAAATTTGTTGAAGGATAATTCTTCTCATATTTTCCAGCATAATAAAAACTTGGAGGTCTGCATTCATTGTATTTTCTGGAAGGAATGGAAAAATGTCTTTGATCTGGCCTGGAAGACTGTCTTGACTTAGAAGGAGCTAGCTTTGAAGATTGAAAAGCACTGGAAGCAGGCCTTTGAGATCTGGAGAAATTGCCTGATGCTCCTGCAGGAGGAGGAGGAGGAGGTGGATCTTTCCTGAATCTCTTCACTGGAGAAGATCCAGACCTCTTCTTCTTCTATTTTTTTGCCTGGTTCCTTGACAACTTCATCCAATGAGGAATATTAGCAGTAAGGGGAATGTTGTGCAGGATATAGTATGGAATATAATTGTCTAGATTGGGCTTGGGAGCAGCCTTTCCTGGAGCCTTCCTCTTCTTTGATTTAGATCTCTTGGAACTGTCAGAATCATAATCATCCTCAGAATCCTCATAATCCTCAGAGGATCTAGGAGGATTATCATACAAAACATCAATTTTCATAAGTTGCTTAGTTGAAATGGATTGAGATGGAACAATTTGAGCTGATACTACTACAACTAGAACTACTGCAACTTCCTTGGCCATTTCTTCAGCAAGAATTTCATCCATATCAGGTAATGGTGAAGTGGAGACTGCATAGGTTGGAGGAGAGAAAGCCTTGGGCTCAAAAGACTCATCCTCAGCAATTTTAACAGACTCAGCCTCTGGAGCTGGAACAAGCTCGGGCTCTAGAGCTGTGAAGCTGGCCTGAATAAGCTGTAAAAATTATGTGCGTACTGGAGCAAAATAAGAGACAATATCTGTGCAAAACTGATTGGAAACAAATGAAATAATATTGTTGTGAGTCAAATCAAAAGAATCTAGAATAGCAGTCAGTTCAACTGAAGGAGAGATGATAACTTCTCCAACAGAAAGAACATCCAAGGAATAAACAGAATCATCTGTCTCTGAATCTGTAGCCAAAAATTCTGCTAGCTCTATAACTTATGCATCTGGTATCTCAAAATCTGAAATAACTGTATCTACAAGAACTGCTGCTTCTATTACTGCTGCTACAGCTAGAGGAGGGGGGATTTCTTTATAGAATATCTCCCCCTACCTGGTATCAGGAATACCTGATGCCAGGCCCCTAAATGAAGAAGGGCCATAAATAGAAGCAAGTTGAGTAGAGAGAGTTTTGATGGAGAGAATTAGAGGTGCAATGACATCCTCTATGAGAGATTTGATGGTTAAAGAGAAATGATGGTAGATGGATAAGATGATGATGATGTAAGAGAAGAAGTGGTGATGCCACAAGAAGTACAGACATTTAAGGAAGTGGATGGAGGTGAAGGTAGAATTGGAGGGATGATGGTAGATGTTGAGAGGATGAATGGAGGAATGAGCTAAGGGATGTCAGATGTAATATCCATAGGCATGTCAACTGTAAATGGAGATAGTGGAGGATTATGTGTTGGTGATTGTACTGGTGATGAGGATGATGTTGAGAGGAGATTGAAGGTGGGAGACATTTGTGTAGATACAGAAGTGGTGAATGGAATGTCCTGTAGGTATTTAGGTAAAGGAGATTGAGGTAGTGTGGTATGAGGTGGAGATGGAGGTCAAATGGTTGTGGAGATATCAGGGTTAGAATGTTATTGATGGGTTTGTGATGGAGGTAGTCTAGAGGAAGGTGGAGAAGGAGGAATTTCTAGTGCCTCTTCATCAGTAGGTTGGGGATTGACTCTTGGAGTCCTAGTGTCCTATGAAGTCCTAAAGGAAGAGGAGGCCCTGGAGGGCTTACTGATTGTCCTCTCCCATGAAAGTGAGGGATAGATAAAATTTACTCTTGACGGGGGGGGGGGGGGGGGCGGGGGGCGACTAGAGTATTTAAAAATTCTTTTAGCTTTATTACGGAATTAAAATATTGATACTTATATGAAAGAGGGAAAAACAAACTAAACTAACACAGCACAACACAACACAAAAATAAAACACAAGGCAACCAGATGACATAAAAACTTTTATAGTGGTTCCCCAAATCTGGGTACATCCACTCTTCTACCACCCAGGTAGGAATCTACTACAGGTTTTTGTTAAGGTTCCCTGCCACCACAAGATCTCTTTCAGGCAGATCTAGAGACCCTTTTAAGCTTTTGATAAGGAGACAAAAATCTAATAGGTTTTTGATCAGGTGCCCTATCACCAAGTGTTCACTTTTGAAGGGAGAGATAACCCTGTACAGATGGAGGTTAAAGAAAAAAAGAGTATTTGGAAATCTTCTCTTTCTCAATCAAGTGAGAAGACTATATGGATTGAAGTAGAAAGTCCAAGATCCCCGTGAGATGTTGTATAGATTCTGGAAGAGGAAACTTGGCCCTGGGTGTAGGTCTTCAAAGTATTGTTGTATAGCTTTCTTAGATCTGTAAACTGATATTGCTTTGAGCTCTCTGTAGATCTTTGAAGCTTGAGGAATGAAGAAGACTCGAGAGAATTGTTTTTTAAAAAGTTCTTCTTCTTCCTTTTTACAGCAATGCAATAGTCCTTGAGAACAAATTGTGTACAGCAGAAGAAAGTTTTTCACTATGTTCCTGACTGACTGTCTGATTGTCATATTATGTATCTTCTCTTTGATTTTCTGAGTTATATATTCAATCGAAATGAAAAACGGCATCAATTTGAATTCCCAAGGCAGTACATAATTCTCTGCAAGAATTTAGGAGCCCAAACGGCTAGAATGGCTGGCAACATAAATGCACTTCCATAACTGTCTTTATAAAATAAGCTAATAAAATATTCTGTGAATACCATAATTAATACTTCATGAAATACAGCTATCAGCCTTGAGAGTATCAACATTAATTATCTGAATATATTTGCCATTAAATAATATAACATAAACATAATAAATACTTCTGACCGTTCGAAAAACTGATAACTGAAAGCAGCATAAAATCGTAGAGCTTAGTTCAGAGATCGTCGACTTGAGTTAAAAGATCGTCGACCTGAGAATAACTATTGTAGAATTGAGATCTCTACTGAGAAATACCAAAACGTCAACCTGAGCTCGTAGATCGTCGAGCTCAGTTCAGAGTAGAAAACTCTAAGATCGTCGATGGGAGATCGACAATCGTCGAGCTGAGTTCTACTATAGTCAAACCTATATAGATAATCCACAGAATCTTTCTGAGTCTAAGTCTAAGTCCACTGCAATGCTGGTCTGCACAAACCTGACCTAAAAGGACCTAATAAAGACTAGACAAAGACCCTGGCTATACATAGGGTCAAGACATCCTAAGAGTAGACCTAGCACAAATCCAAACAAGGGTTCCACATCCCACTTCCCAAAGAGGGTTGTTGTCAGCCTCTTGGAATCATTAATGAAAACTATTGGAGAGACAAATAGTTGGGGACATTTCTCCTGGAGGAATATGCCCAGAATCCTCCCAAAATAGACTTCTCTTTTGTTATTTTTCTTCATAATTAAATCAAACAGAATATTACCCCAATTCCCTGATTTCTTATTTACTATGATACTCATCAGAAGGAATTGGTGCCTGTTAATATGGTCATGGGTAGTGTGCTTCCCAAGCAGCACTTTACCTACTATGTCATCCAGAAACTTATACTCAACAGACAAGTTCTTTTTCAGTAACTTACTAGGGATTCCCTCGGAGTGACCCATCCGTGTAAGTATTTCACCAAACTCTTTACTATCCAGTTCTATATCATAATTTTCATTAACAAAACCAAATATCTCAGAGAGAATATCAGGAGTTAGAATCACCTCCTGTCCAGTAATGGTGTCGACTAAGGTTTGTCTGTCTGGAGAAGACGGCGAGAAAACCCATTCTTTTATCTCTGCCACAGGCAGCTTCATCCTGGTAGTCATCACTTTGAGGAGTTGCGGCTCATCGAACAACTTCAAGATATCTTGGAAGATTTGGTCTGTATGCTTGAAAGATTCCACATCTATATCAAACCCAGCGTCCAACTTCATCCCGGAGAGGTTCGCTGCCGAAATCGCCATGAGAGCTCCTGGAAGGAAAAACATGGGATCAAGTGCAAAGGAAATTGAAAGAGCGGGACAGATGTTGTCTAAAACTTAGATTATAAGGTCTTTAGAAGGCGAAAAGATGATCTCAGTCCAACGAAAATGAAAAGATCTACGATCTGAGTTTGACGAAGTATTTTAATAGAAAATGAGTTCGTCGATCTCAGTCTGAAGAAGATGAATAAATTGTCGATCTCCGTTCGATGAAAAATTCACTGAAGTAGGGATCGTCGATCTCCGTTCAACGAAATCTATTTCACTAATAAGTGATCGCCGATCTCCGTTTGACGAACTCTTCAAGAATCGTTCACATATCATCGATCTCTGTTCGACGAACTTTCAACAAATCGTCGACCTCAGACAGAAAGTTAAATTAATTCTTCTCCATTAATCATACCCAGCTGATTTAAGAAGAATAAATACTTCTTCTCATCCAATGGCTTGGTGAAGATGTCTGCTCTTTGTAAATTAGTGGAGATAAAGACAAGAATAATTTTCTTTTTATCTACAGAATCTCTAATGAAATGATGTCTAATCTCTATATGTTTGGTCCTACTATGATGCTCTGAATTTTGTGTTATTGAAATAACACTAGTACTATCACAATATATAGTTGAATTATTTAAGTTGTATCCATAATCTAATATTTGATTCTGAATCCTAAAATTTGTGAGCAACAGCTGCCAGTTGTTATATATTCATCTTCTGTAGTTGATGTGGACACAGAAGTTTGCTTCTTACAGAATTAGGACACAAGCCTATCACCAAGGGACTGAAATGTTCCTAATGTGCTTTTTCTGTCCACTCTGCATCCAACAAAATCAGCATCTAAGAATCCAGTTAATTCAAATTCTAATTCAGTTGGATAATAAAGTCCAAGATTTGGGCAACCCTTTATATATCTTAAAATCCTTTTTAGCAAAATATAGTGGGATTCTTTAGGGTTTAGTTGGAGCATAGCACAAATACATGTAGCAAATATAATATCTGGCCTACTAGCAGTGAGATATAGTAGAGACCTAATAATTACCCTATATGTTTTTTGATCAACAGGCTTCCCATGTTCATCAGAATCTATCACAGCATTGACAGCCAAATAAGATGCTAACTTTGCATTACAAATCAGGTTTTTGCCCAGGTGACCTATCACCACAATATCTATTTGCAGGGAGATATTGCAACCCTTTAGGCTTTTGATCAGGTGCCCAAAAATCGAATTAAGTCTTTTGATCAGGAGACTTGCAACCAAGTGTTTAACTTTTGAAGGGAGTTAGAACCCTGTGTACAGTTGGGTGAAAGAAATAAAAACTATATGTTGTCATTTCTTTTCTCAAAACAACTGAGAAAACTTATGGATCCTTGATGGTGTCAAAGCTCCCCCTGAGATGAAGTTCTGTTCAGGAAGATTGAGAGCTTTGTAGGGTGTATAGGTCTTCTTGAAAAAGTTCTCCAGAAAGCTGTAGATAGATGAAGTTGATTGTCTCTTGAAAGCTTGCTGGAAGAAGAACACTAGATGAAGACAGTGCAAAACTCTTTTTCTTGAATGATTTCTTATGTCCTATGTTTTCAAAAACTTAACTATATCATCTACAGTAAATTGGTCTTTGAATTTGATTGCCTTAATTGACTGCTGAAATCTTGGAACTTGGACAACGGCTAGAAGAGCAATAAAGTAATTCCTTAACTGTCCCAAGAATTAGCCGTATAATTACTCTGTGAAAACCAGTAATTAATGCTGCCATATGAACGGCTATATTCTAAGAATCTAAGTATTAATTACTCGGAGAAATATAAGAAATAAAATAAGCCTTAGTCAATCTGAAAATAACTGTAGAGAATAGAAATGTTGAACTGGCAATTTTCATCGATCTAAGATCCTAGATCGTCGAACTCAACCTCACTTTCGTCGAGCTGAGCCCTGAGATATTTGAACTGAAATATAGCTTTCCATACTGGGCTCCAAGATCGTCGAACAGAGATAGAAAATCGTCGAAATAAAAATCTGATAGAAGATCAAAGTTCGTCGAACTGAGTTCAACTTTCGTTGATCTCAATTAAGAGAAGTGACTCTGAGATCGTCGAACTGAGAACGAAGATCGTCGATCTCACTTCAGAGTTCGTCGAATGACTTCTTTAACATGAAATTTCTGCCTTGCTCTGGTTTCTGCAATCTTTTGATTCTTCTAAGGGCTTGGCCTTGTCAAACTGAAGTGTTGACCGACCCTAAGATCTAATGAAGACCTATGACCCTATACTATAAAAGGTGGGTTAATCTATGCAAATCCTAATAGTCAACCTTAGCCCAAATCCCTAAACACAGGTGGGATTCCAACAATCTCCCCCTATTTGTGTGAGGTCACTATGTACAATGCATAAGTAAATAAAATACAATCATTCAACATGAAATTAAATATCTGACAAAATGAAAAATAATTCAGCAGATAGAAAAAATATACATAGAGAATAAAATTGTTTTAGGGCCTGTCTGAAGGAGGAGCAGAAGAAGGTTTAGTGAACACAATTGTTCTTAGAGGATCTTCTGCTTCTTGCTTGGACATCTTCAGGTCTTGAGCTCCCAGAAGTGTTACAGTAGAAGCTCTAGGCACAATAGCTTCTAGGTGAACCTGCATATAAGCATTAGGATCAAAGATATGTTTATCTACCTCAAATTTTTCAAGTTCCTTTTGTCTAAAAGTAGACATGGTAGTAAACTGGGAGGGATCAGTTCCTTCTTTCTTTGCTTTATTCATCTGGGATAAGCCTATCAGCTCATGGAATCTTGCCATTCTGAAATTAGGATCTAACTCAGGTTCATATCCTGGAGATGGAGGTATCTCTGTATCAGTTGAAACATCCTGAGCAGTCCTTTGAGGCTTCCTGAAAATAACAGATTGTTGCTGAAATTTGTTGAAGGATAATTCTTCTCAGATTTTCCAGCATAATAAAAACTTGGAGGTCTGCATTCATTGTATTTTCTGGCAGGAATGGAAAAATGTCTTTGATCTGGCCTGGAAGACTGTCTTGAATGAGAAGGAGCTGGCTTTGAAGATTGAAAAGCACTAGAAGCAGGCCTTTGAGATCTGGAGAAATTGCCTGATGCTCCTGCAGGACGAGGAGGACGAGGAGGTGGATCTTTCCTGAATCTCTTCACTGGAGAAGATCTAGACCTCTTCTTCTTCTGTTCTTTTGCCTGGTTCCTTGACAACTTCATCCAATGAGGAGTATTAGCAGTAAGGGGAATGTTGTGTAGGATATAGTATTGAATATAATTGTCTGGATTGGGCTTGGGAGCAGCCTTTCTTAGAGCCTTCCTCTTCTTTGAGTTAGATCTCTTGGAACTGTCAGAATCAGAATCATCCTCAGAATCCTCATAATCCTCCGAGGATCTAGGAGTATTATCATACAAATCATCAATTTCCATGAGTTTCTCAGTTGAAATGGATTGAGATGGAACAATTTGAGCTGGAACTACTACAACTAGAACTACTGCAACTTCCTTGGCCATTTCTTCAGCAAGAATTTCATCCATATCAGGTAATGGATAAGTGGAGACTGCATAGGTTGGAGGAGAGAAAGCCTTGGGCTCAGAAGACTCATCCTCAGCAATTTTAACAGACTCAGCCTCTAGAGCTTGAACAAGCTCGGGCTCTAGAGCTGTGAAGCTACTCTGAATAAGCTGTAAAAATTCTGTGCTCACTGGAGAAAAATAACAGACAATATCTGTGCAAAACTGATTGGAAACAAATGAAATAATGTCGTTGTGAGTCAAATCAAAAGAATCTAGAATAACAGTAAGTTCAACTGAAAGAGAGATGATAACTTCTCCAACAGAAAGAACATCCAAAGAATAAACAAAATCATCTGTCTCTGAATCTGTAGCCAAAAATTCTGCTAGCTCTATAACTTATGCATCTGGTATCTCAGTATCTGAAATAACTGTATCTACAAGAACTGCTGCTTCTACTGCTTCTACTGCTAGAGGAGGGGGGACTTCTTCATAGAACATCTCCCCCTGCCTGGTATAAAGAAGACCTGATGCCAGACCCCTAAATGAAGAAGGGACATAAATAGAAGCAAGTTGAGTAGAGAGAGTTTTGATGGAGATAATTAAAAGTGCATTGCATCCTCTATGAAAGATTTGATGGTTGGAGTGAGAAGAGAAATGATGGTAGGTGGATCAGATGATGATGATGGAAGATAAGAAGTGGTGATGCCACAAGAAGTACAGACATTTAAGGAAGTGGATGGAGGTGAAGGTAGAATTGGAGGGATGATGGTAGATGTTGAGAGGATGAATGGAGGAATGAGTGGAGGGATGTCAGATGTGATATCCATAGGCGTGTTAACAGTAACTTGAGATAGTGGAGGATTATGTATTGGTGATGGTACTGGTGATGAGGATGATGTTGAGAGGAGATTGAAGGTGGGAGACATTTATGTAGATACAGAAGTGGTGAATGGAATGTCCTGTAGGTGTTTAGGTAGAGGAGATTGAGGTAGTGAGGTATGAGGTGGAGATAGAGTTTAAATGGTTGTTGAGATATCAGGGTTAGAATGTTATTGATGGGTTGGTGATGGAGGTAGTCTGGAGGAAGGTGGAGAAGGAGGAATTTCTAGTGCCTCTTCATCAGCAGGTTGGGGATTGACTCTTGGAGTCCTAGTGTCCGATGAAGTCCTTAAGGAAGAGGAGGCCCTGGAGGGCTTACTGATTGTCCTCTCCCATGGAAGTGAGGGATATATAGAATTTACTCTAGAGGGGGGGGGGGTGACTAGAGTATTAAAAAAATTGTTTAGCTTTATTGCGGAATTAAAATATAGATACTTATATGAAAGAGGGAAAAACAAACTAAACTAACACAGCACAACACAAAAAGAAAACACAAGGCAACCAGACGACACAAAAAATTTTATAGTTGTTCCCCAAATCTGGGTGCATCCACTCTTCTACCACCCAGGTAGGAATCCACTACAGGTTTTTGTTCAGATGCCCTGCCACCACAAGATCTCTTTCAGGTAGATCTAGAGACCCTTTAAGCTTTTGATCAGGAGCCCAAAATCCAATAGGTTTTTGATCAGGTACCCTATCACCAAGTGTTCACTTTTGAAGGGAGAGATAACCCTGTATAGATGGAGGTTAAAGAAAAAAAGAGTATTTGGAAATCTTCTCTTTCTCAATCAAGTGAGAAGACTATGTGGATTTAAGTAGAAAGTCCAAGCTCCCCCTGAGATGTTGTATAGATTCAGGAAGAGGAAACTTGGCCCTGGGTGTAGGTCTTCAAAGTATTGTTGTAGAGCTTTCTTAGATCTGTAAACTGATATTGCTTTGAGCTCTCTGTAGTTCTTTGAAGCCTGAGGAATGAAGAAGACTCGAGAGAATTTTTTTTGAAAAAGTTCTTACTTTTTACAGCAATGCAACAGTCCTTGAGAACAAATTGTGTATACCAGAAGAAAGTTTTTCACTATATTCCTGACTGACTGTCTGATTGTCATATTATGTATCTTCTCTTTGATTTTCTGAGTTATATATTCAATCAAAATGAAAAACGGCATCAATTTGAATTCCCAAGGTAGTACATAATTCTCTGCAAGAATTTAGGAGCCCAAATGGCTAGAATGGCTGGCAACATAAATGCACTTCCATAACTGTCTTTATAAAATAAGCTAATAAAATATTCTGTAAATTCCATAATTAATGCTTCATGAAATACGGCTATCAGCCTTGAGAGTATCAGCATTAATTATCAGAATATATTTGCCATTAAATAATATAACATAAACATAATAAATACTTCTGACCGTTCGAAAAACTGATAACTTAAAGCAGTATAAAATCGTAGAGCTTAGTTCAGAGATCGTAGAACTGAGTTAAAATATCGTCGACCTGCGAACAACTATTGTAGAACTGAGATCACTGCTGAGAAACACGAAAACATCGACCTGAGCTCGTAGATCGTTGATCTCAGTTCAGAGTAGAAAACTCTGAGATCATCGATGGGAGATCGACGACCGTTAAGCTTAGTTCGACTATAGTCAAACTGATATAGATAATCCACAGAATCTTTCTGAGTCTAAGTCTGAGTCCACTACAATGCTGGACTGCACAAACCTGACCTAAAAGGACCTAACAAAGACTAGACAAAGACCCTGACTATACAGAGGGTAAAGACATCATAAGAGTAGACCTAGCACAAATCCAAACAAGGGTTCCAACATCCCACTTCCCAAAGAGTGTTGTGGTTAGCCTCTTGGAAGCATTGATGAAAATTGTTGGAGAGACCAATAGTTGGGGACATTTCTCCTGGAGGAAGATGCCCAGAATCCTCCCAAAACAGACTTCTCTTTTATTATTTTTCTTCATAATTAAATCAAACAAAATATTACCCCATTTCCCTGATTTCTTATTTACCAGGGCACTAATCAGAAGGAATTGGTGCCTTATAATATGGTCATGGGCGGTGTGCTTCCTAAGAAGTACCTTACCTACTTTGTCAGCCAGAAACTTGTACTCAACAGACAAGTTCTTTTTCAGTAACTTACTAGGGTTTCCCTCAGAGTGACCCATCTGTGTAAGCATTTCACCAAACTCTTTACTATCCAGTTCTATATTGTCATTTCCATTAACAAAACCAAATATCTCAGAGAGAATGACAGGAGTTAGAATCAACTCCTGTCCAGTAATGGTGCCGACTAGGGTTTGTCTGTCTAGAGAAGACGACGAGAAAACCCATTCTTTTATCTCTGCCACAGGCAGCTTCTTCCTGGTAGTCATCACTTTGAGAAGTTGCGGCTCATCAAACAACTTCAAGATATCTTGGAAGATGTCACAACCCGCATTTTCTCCGAGGAAAACGGATTATCAGAGTAGGAGAAAACATGCGTCATGATTCCACGTCGGGCAGGGGATAACTGTCAACGCTCAGGCAAACCACTATCAACTATACTTTAAGAAAATTCCTAAGTTAAATGATTAGAAAATAAGTTATATTTGTAAAGGTCGTATCCCTCGGCTTGGTGGATCACGTAGTCCACAATTTAAAAACTATACTTATACGCTGCGGAAAATACTTTATTCAGGTTCGACATCCTAAAAAAGTGCATAAGTGTCCCCAGGGGACAACATATACTATGTAGGACCCTACTTTTGATTTATACTATATATATAGGAAAATGATCTTTTTACGTTATTTGGAAAATAGTGATGAGTTTTATAAAACATGTTGATCTTGAGGAATACTTATAATTGTGTTTGTAGGTTTAAAAGTAACTAGCAACCTAGCATAAATCATCCCAAGAGCAAGTAGACTATCTCCAGAAAGGTAGCAGCAAAAAGTAACACATCTAGTATCAAGGTAAAACTACCAGTGGGCGCCAACAAACTAACACGAACCCACTGGCAAGTATGTATGTATGTAAGAAAAACAGTAAAACTACCTCACAGGACCAAGGAACTAATCTCCACAGTACGAGAGACCATCAACAACAACACAACACAACTAGCCGCCTAATCGGCTACTAACAAGAACCTGAGGCATTCAAGAAGAAAAGAATACCTCAGCAAGTTAAACAAGTAAAAAAGCTGTACAGAAAAGTTAAGTTATAAGGTAAGCAAGAAGAGTAAGCAAACCGAAACAAGCACCACTGTCCAAGGCAAGACAAAATAAAAAGCACTACGTGCGAGGAAACGGCAACAACCCTGCCCAAAAATAAATCCTGCAGAGTTTACCACGCTACCATGAGCCCAAACATTGCAAATTTACAAAGGAAGAAACGTCTAACACCCTAAGCTGTGAGGTATGGTAGTAGCGAAAACAACGCGGATCCGGGTTGGAGGCAAACTCAGTCCCCCAACCACCATTTCCAAGAAACAAAGCTCAGGGGTCTACATGTGAAAGCACTAGGGACCTCCCACCCCCTATCCCAGCCCGTACCTGGAGAAAGATAAAAGAAAAAGGGTGGCCTTGGCTAAATTAAACAACACCTCCCCCCATTAAGAGCTTCAAACCACCACTACTAACCACGACCCATGATTCAACCTTTTTGGAAAAAAAGAAAATAGCCGACAAGGAACCTCAAAATCAAGGAATTCACTCGGGGGAGACAATCAAGGTAAGGAAAAAAATGTTGAGATGACTCAACACGGCATGACGTTGAGTGAGCCCCACTCACTCAACACCTAAACAGACGGTGGCGTTGAGTGAGCTAGCCTCACTCAACGCCAAAATAACAATGACGTTGAGTGAGGTTCACTCACTCAACGCCTTCTGCAACACTGGCTGTGGCGTTGAGTGAGCTAACCTCACTCAACGCCAAAATAGTTATGGCGTTGAGTGAGGTCCACTCCCTCAACGCCTTCAGCAAAGCAGGCTGTGGCGTTGAGTGAGCTAACCTCACTCAACGCCAAAGCTGCTACGGCGTTGAGTGAGGTCCACTTCCTCAACATCTTAGCACTTAACCACAAAACCAAACTGTGGCGTTGAGTGAGGCGACCTCTCTCAATGCCAAAGTAGCTTTGGCATTGAGTGAGGTCGACTCACTCAATGCCAAAGTACTTAGCCGCGAAAACAAACTGCGGCGCTAAGTGCGCCCACCAGTCTCAACGATAGAACAGCTTTGGCGTTGAGTGAGGTCGACTCACTCAACGCCAAAGTACTTACCCGTGGGAAAGGGCTGCGGCGTTGAGTGAGCCCGCCTCACTCAGCGCCAAAGTACTTACCCGCGGGAAAGGGCTACGGCGTTGAGTGAGCCCGCCTCACTCAGCGCTTAAACCGCTATGGCGTTGAGTGAGGTCCACTCTCTCAATGCCATCCGGAAGAGGCTGGCGGGAATGCAGATTGATTCTCGCCGAATTGGCGGGAATGCAGATAGATTCTCGCCGAATCGGCGGGAAGGCAGATCGATTCTCGCAGAATCGGCGGGAATCACTAACGATTCTCGTCTAAGTCGGCGAGAATCACTAAGTGATTTCCGTCGATTTTGACTTAGAAGAATTTTCTCACTCAACGCCACACTACTTAGCCGCAAAAGAACAGATCAAGGGGCAATGGCGTTGAGTGTGTGCACCACACTCACCGCCAAGTCCCAGTAGACCCGGCGTTGAGTGTGTGCACCACACTCAACGCCAAGTCCAAGCAGCTCAGTTGGTGATGAGGGAGTGTATTAAAACTCTCTTATCAAGGTCGTGGGTTCAATCCGCGGCAACAACCTACCGCGCTGAAAAATAGGCGCGGAGATGGCGTTGGGGTGTACTGGGCCTGCAGGCCTTGATGTTTAGGCTTACTACCAGTGGGCCGTGGGGCGAGACAAGCCGCACTATTGGTGGTCCACTGAGCTCTAAACCCGGCCGCTGGTAGGCCGGCGGCACCTGGTCTAAATGGTCCAGGGTCGTTACAAAAAAGTGCGGAGATGGCGGTTGGGTGTACTAGGCCTGCATGCCTTGATGTTTAGGCTTACAACCAGTGGGTCGTGGGGCGAGATAAGCCGCACTATTGGTGGGCCTCTGGGCTCTAAACCTGGTCGCTTGTAGGTCGGAGGTGCCTGGTCTAAATGGGCCAGGGTCGTTACAAAAAACTCAATGCCAAAATAGCAATGGCGTTGAGTGAGGTTCACTCACTCAACGCCTAAACAGACGGTGGCGTTGAGTGAGCTAGCCTCACTCAACGCCAAAAAAGGATCTGTTCTATAGGATTGTACAACTACTTCTTTAGCAACTAAAGAGGCAAGCAACATAATCTGGTTGATGACACGTGGCTACTTGGCCTTACTGTGAGTGCTGGCTCGGTCCATAAACCGAACTGTAGCTGTAGATGATCGCTCCATGTGATCTTATGATTGCTTGGTAAGGCCAAGTCGTGTTCTGACAGATTAAAATCTTTTTTTTGGTAATGACCCTGGCCAATTTAGACCAGGCGCCGCCGGCCTACCAGCGGCCGGGTTTAGAGCTCAGAGGCCCACCAATAGTGCGGCTTGTCTCGCCCCATGGCCCTCTGGTAGTAAGCCTAAACATCAAGGCCTGCAGGCCCAGTACACCCCAACGCCATTTCCGCGCCTAATTTTCAGCGCGGTAGGTTGTTGCCGGGGATCGAACCCACGACCTTGATAAGAGAGTTTTAATACACTCCCTCATCACCAACTGAGCTGTGTATTAAAACTCTCTTATCAAGGTCGTGGGTTCGATCCCCAGAAACAACCTACAGTGCTGAAAAATAGGCGTGGAGATGGCGTTGGGGTGTACTGGGCCTGCAGGACTTGATGTTTAGGCTTACTACCAGTGGGCCGTGGGGCGAGACAATCCGCACTATTGGTGGGCCTCTAAGCTCTAAACCCAGCTGTTGGTAGGCCGGCGACGCCTGGTCTAAAGGGGCCAGTGTCGTTACAGAAGATTTGGTCTGTATGCTTGAAAGAGTCCACATCTATATCAAACCCAGCATCAAACTTCATCCCGGAGAGGTTCGCCACCGAAATCGCCATGAGAGCTCCTGGAAGGAAAAACAAGGGATCAAGTGCAAACGAAATTTAAAGAGCGGGACGGATGTTGTCTAAAACTTAGATTATAAGGTCTTTAGAAGACGAAAAGATGATCTCAGTTTAACGAAAATGAAAAGATCTTCGATCTGAGTTCAACGAAGTATTTTAATAGAAAATGAGTTCGTCTATCTCAGTCTGAAGAAGACGAATAAATTGTCGATCTCTGTTCGATGAAAAATTCACTGAAGTAGGGATCGTCGATCTCCGTTCGATGAAATCTATTTCACTAAGAAGTGATCTTCGATCTCTGTTTGACGAACTCTTCATGAATCATTCACAGATCATCGATCTCCATTCGATTAACTTTCAACAAATCGCCGACCTCAGACAGAAAGTTAAATTAATTCTTCTCCATTAATCATACCCAGCTTATTTAAGAAAAACAAATTCTTCTTCTCATCCAATGGCTTGGTGAAGATGTCTGCTCTTTGTAAATCAGTGGAGATAAAGACAAGATTAATTTTCTTTTTATCTACAGAATCTCTAATGAAATGATGTCTAATCTCTATATGCTTGGTCCTACTATGATGCACTGGATTTTGTGCTATTGAAATTGCACTAGTACTATCACAATATATAGTTGAATTATTTAAGCTGTATCCATAATCTAATATTTGATTCTGAATCCACAAAATCTGTGAGCAACAGCTGCCAGTTGTTATATATTCATCTTCTGCAGTTGATGTGGACACAGAAGTTTGCTTCTTACAGAACTAGGACACAAGCCTATCACCAAGGAACTGACATGTTCCTGATGTGCTTTTTCTGTCCACTCTACATCCAGCAAAATCAGCATCTGAGAATCCAGTTAATTCAAATTCGGATTCAGTTGGATAATAGAGTCCTAGATTTGGGCAACCCTTTATATATCTTAAAATCCTTTTTAGCAAAATATAGTGGGATTCTTTAGGGTTCACCTAGAACATAGCACAAATACATGTAGCAAATATAATATCTGGCCTACTTGCAGTGAGATATAGTAGAGACCCAACAATGGCCCTATATGTTTTTTGATCAACAGGCTTCCCATGTTCATTAGAATCTATCACAACATTGACAGCCATATGTGTTTTCATAGCTGAGTCATCACACATCCCAAACCTTTTTACAAGCTCTTTAACATACTTAGATTGGGAGATGAAAATACCATCAGGAGATTGCTTCACTTGAAGACCAAGGAAGTATTAAAGTTCACCCATACTACTCATCTCAAACTTTGAATGCATAAGGTCAGAAAACCTTTTACATAGTTTGGGATCAGTAGAGCCAAATTGATGTCATCTATATATATTTTAACTAACAAAATTTTCTCTTTATGATGCCTAATAAAAAGAGTTATATCTACAATGGCCCTAGAAAATGTATGCTCTAAGAGAAAGTTAGCTAGGGTCTCATACCAAGCACTTGGAGCTTGCTTTAAACCATAGAGAGCTTTATGCATTCTAAAGGCAAAGGAGGGATGAGTTGGAGAGATAAAACATGGTGGTTGCTCCACATACACTTCCTCTTTGAGATAAAACCTGGTGGTTGCCCTTCCACCAATCAAGTTTTTGCCTAGGTGACCTGTCACCATAATATCTATTTGTAGGGAGATATTACAACCCTTTAGGCTTTTGATCAGGTTCCCAAAAAAAAATCAAGTCTTTTGATCAGGAGACTTGCAACCAAGTGTTTAACTTTTGAAGGGAGTTAGAACCCTGTGTACAGTGGGGTGAAAGAAATAAAAACTATATATTGTCTTCTCTTTTCTCAAAACAACTGAGAAGACTTGTGGATCCTTGATGGTGTCAAAGCTCCCCATAAGATGAAGTTCTGTTCAGGAAGATTGAGAGCTTTGCAGGGTGTATAGGTCTTCTTGAAAAAGTTCTCCAAAAAGCTGTAGATAGATGAAGTTGATTGTCTCTTGAAAGCTTGCTGGAAGAAGAACACTAGATGAAGACAGTGCAGAACTCTTTTTCTTGAATGATTTCTTATGTCCTATGTTTTCAAAAACATAACTATATCATATGCAGCAAATTGGTCTTTGAATTCGATTGCCTTGATTGACTGCTGAAATCTTGGAACTTGGACAATGGCTAGAAGAGTAATAAAGTAATTCCTTAACTGTCCTAAGAATTAGTTGTATAATTACTCTGTGAAAACCAGTAATTAATGTTACCATATGAACGGCTATATTCTGAGAATCTAAGCATTAATTACTCAGAGCAATATAAACAATAAAATAAGCCTTAGTCAATCTGAAAAAAAACTGAAGAGAATAGAAATGTTGAACTGGCAATTTTCGTCGATCTGAGATCCTAGATCATCGAACTCAACCTCTCTTTCGTCGAGCTGAGCCCTTAGATCTTTGCACTGAAATACAGCTTTCCATACCGGGCTCAAAGATCGTCGAATAGAGATAGAAGATCATTGAACTCAAAATATGATAGAAGATCAGAGTTCGTCAAACTGAGTTCAACTTTCGTTGATCTCAATTCAGAGAAGTGACTCTAAGATCGTCGAACTGAGAACAAAGATCGTCGATCTCACTTCAGAGTTCGTCGAATGACTTCTTTAACATGAAATTTCTGCCTTTTTTGGTTTCTGCAATCTTCTGAGTCTTCTGAGGGCTTGGCCTTGTCAAACTGAAGTGTTGACCTACCCTAAGATCTAATGAAGACCTATGACCCTAGACTATACAAGGTGGGTCAATTTATGCAAATCCTAATAGTGAACCTTAGCCCAAATCCCTAAACACAGGTGGGGTTCCAACATAGTTACCTTCACAAAAGTGGCTTATATTGAAGGGTTGCAACATAACCTAATAAGCATAAGGTAACTCTGTGATCTTGACTATGTTATTGCATTCCACAAGAATGAGTGCCAGATTAAGAGGTCAAGTGACCAAGAAGTAACCCTGACAGGCACTAGGAGTGGGAATGTTTATTGTTTGAATTTTTTGTATTTAGATATAGACTCTCCTATTTGTCTAGTTACAAATGAGAAAGTCTCATACTATGTCCAATGGAATAAGAGGCTAGCTTATCTGAACTATAAGACCATAGGTAAGCTCTTTAGTGAAGAGATAGTTAGGCATGGTCCCAAGATTAAATGCACCAAAGAAGTCATTTACTCAGCATACCAAAAGGGCAAGCAGACCAAAGCTTTCTTCAAGGTCATTGGGACCAAAGACTCTATAGGTATTTATACCTCCTGCATTTGGACTTATTTGGTCCTATGCCAGTTCATAGTCTAGGTAGGAAAATCTAAACCTTTATGGTGGTTGATGACTATTCCAGGTTTATTTGGGTGTTCTTTCTCAAGAAAGAGAATGAAACACTTGACGTCTTCAAGACCTTTGTGAAGCAGATTCAGAATTAACTTGACAGTTCTGTAGTCAAAATCAGAAGTGACTATGGGCCGGAATTTCAGTCTGAAAGCATGATAAGTTTCTGTGAAGAGCATGAGATTCATCAAGAATTTTCTTCACTAAGAACACCCCAGCAAAATGGGATTGTTGAGAGGAAAAATAGAACTCTCATAGAGGTTGGAAGGAACTTGTTGAGTGACACATCTCACCCAGAATATTTCTAGTCTGTGGCAGTTAATACTACATGTCATGTCCTTAATAGAGCCTCTATCACCAAGAGCCATAAGATGACTCCCTATGAGATCTTGAAGGGCAGAAAACCAAACCTGGGCTATCTCAGAATCTTTGATAGCAAGTGCTATGTGCTTCATAATGGAAAGTCCTATGTGACTAAGTTTTTTGCCAAGTCCTTTGATGGGATTTTTGTTTGGTACAACAATCATTATAAAACCTCTATAGGATCTACAACTTGAAAAGCCAAGTTGTAGAAGAGTCTGTACATGTACTCTTTGATGAGTACACCATGATTAAAAATGAGCTACCAAGCTCCTCTTCTAGTACTGCAGGTACAGAACTATTGATGCATAAGCTAACCATCAAAGAAGCTGCTCCATTAGTCCAAGATGGAGTGGAGATTCCAGAAGAAGTACTAAGCACAATTGAAGTGGATGATGACCATCTTGAAGCTTCCCTTGAAGCTAATGCTGAAGAAAGATTTCCTCCATCTATCAGGCATCTAAGAGATCATCCAAGACACCAGATTATTAGTGATGCTAACCAAGGAGTTGTGACCAGGAGCATAAGTATCAACACAGCACTGTATTCAAGTTTCCTATCACAGGTTAAGCCCAAGAAATTTGAAGAGACCAATATTGATCAGTTTTGGATAGTAGTAATGCAAGAGGAATTGAACCAATTTAAGAGATGCAAGGTCTGCAAGCTGGTTCCCAAGCCATAAGGACATAATGTCATTGGAGTCAATGTTGATTTACAGGAATAAACTTGATGAAAATGGCATTATAATCAAGAATAAAGCAAGGCTAGTAGCTAAGGGGTACATACAAGAAGAAGGTATTGACTTTGATCAAACCTTTGCCCCTATAGCAATATTGGAAGACATCAGACTATTCCTTGCATATGCCTCACACAATGGATTCAAGATCTACCAGATGGATGTAAAGTCAGCCTTCCTGAATGGTGACTTAAAGGAAGATGTCTATGTTGAGCAGCCTCCAGGTTTTATAATTCCTAACTCACCTGATTCTGTTTATAGACTTAGGAAAGCTCTATATGAGCTGAAGCAAGCCCCTAGAGCTTATTATGAGACATTGTCTAACTTCCTCATTGAGAACAAATTCTCAAGGGGGAAGATAGACAAGACCCTATTCCTAAGAGAATCTAAGGGTAAGATTATCCTAGTTCAAATATATATATATATATATATATATATATATATATATATATATATGACATTATCTATGGATCTACTGATTGTTGGGTACATTGGACACAATATACTTGATTTGAAGAAACCCTTTCAACTCAATGATATACACATGTTTGTATTTGATATATGTTTCAATTTATGTATATGGGTTGGCTACTTCATGTTGATTGGATAGGTGGACACAAGAAGCTGATTGGATTTTGAAGAAAAATTGTATAAGTACAAAAGCGTCGAGTGGAGTCAGATAGTGCTGAGTAAAGTCTGCACAGTTTTCATTCAGTAACTTACAATGCATAAAAATGGATAATTTCAAATGTGTCGTCACACTTCAACTGTGTCGACACCTTTGTAGAAGCTATGTCGAGACAAGTCAGTTAACTCGACGCATAGAAGATTCAAGACAGCTGTGTCGACACACTTCAACTGTGTTGACACCTTTGTAGAAGTTGTGTCAAGTCAAGTCAGTTTTCACGACACCTTGAAGACTAAGTCAGCATACTTGACACTATAAAGCTTAAAGCATCTATGTCGAGATAATACAGCTGTCTTAACACAAAGAAGACAGGAAATTTTACTAAGTAAAATTGTGTCGAGACAATCCAACTGTCTTAACACAAGGCAGGATTAAAAGATGTCGACACAGACAGTTGTGTCGAGATAAACCAACTGTCTCGACATAAGGCAGAATTAAAAGATATCAACACAGACAGTTGTGTAGAGACTATCCAACTGTCTCGACACAAGGTAGAATTAAAAGATGTTGACACAGACAGTTGTGTCGAGACAAACAAACTATCTCGACACAAGGAAAAATTAAAAGATGTCGACACAGATAGTTGTGTTGAGACAATCCAACTGTCTCGACACAAGGCAGAATTTAAAGATGTCAACACAGACAATGCCTGTATCGAGACAAGTAAACTGTCTCGACACTTTCAAGGTTTAGATGAAAATTCTTCCAAGTAGAATTGTGTCGAGACTGCTAAGATGTCTTGAAACAAGTGTCAAGACACTTCGGACATCTCGACACTTATGTTTCTAAAGATATGCAGAGTCAACACAGAAGTGTCAAGACAAATCAGAACTTTCACTTCAGCTACAGTAATGTGATACTTCAACAGGAATTATTTAAAGGATAAAATTTGAAGAATGATGTCAGATGATGATGTCATCATCCAGAAACCAGCCATCCATGAAGGCTATAAATAGAGGGATTGTCTACACAAATAAAAAAAAAGACAAAATCAAAAAAGCAAACAAAAATTCTCATTCTTATTACAATTCTAAGAATAAGGAAGAAGACGAAGGTCTTCAAGAATATCTCCAGATCCTTTATCAAAGTCAATCCAAAGATTAAGGTGGATCTGATCTACAATTTCTTCAAGGTTATTTAGCCGATCAACATCAAGAAGATTGTAGATCCAGAGGAGCAACTTTTCAGCCAGCTAATTTATCAAGAAGACTTTTATTGCTGCTGAATTGAAGAATCTGTGCTAACAGATATATCAGATTACCAATTTTCTATTTTTTGAGAATTTTATTTTACACTTTTACCTCTTTATTTTGTAAGATCTCCTTGAGATCTGAGTGGGTAGGAGATCTTATCTCTGAGTTGTAGGACTATTTTATAAAGGCTGAGGTAGGGTTCTTGAGGGACCTGAGGTAGGTGGTTTGAGTGAATCACAGAATTGTAGGCCTATTTTATAAAGCTGAGGTAGGGTTCTTGAGAGACCTGAGGTAGGAGATTGGGAGAATCTCTGAGGTAGGACCTATTTGTCTCAGTGTTGGTTTCTTAATAGAAACTTAGCCTGCATGACCTTTGGATCTGAGTTAAAGTGGAGGTGATATAACCTTATCAGCACATTGCTAGTGAGGAATAAGGGGGATAGTGGATGTACCCTAGATAGAGGAACCATTATAAATTCTGTGTGTGATGTGTGCTGTGGATTACTTTTGCTTGTACTGTGATCTAAGTCTTTGTAACTACAAAATTAGTTAAGTGAAAAAGATCTGATTAAGTAATTTAAAAAGTCACCTATTCCCCCCCCCCCCTTAGGCGATTATCTACCCATAGGATTATCTTTCAAGTGGTATCAAAGCGAGGTTATTCAAGAAAGACCTAACAGTCTGAAAAAAGATCCAAAGGGTATTAGAAAAATATCAGATTTATGGCTTCTACATCTCATAGAGAACTCAGTTATATGAAATTGCCTATTTGTACTAAGGACAACCTTACTATATGGAAACATAGAGTGAGATTGTTCATGGAAGCCTCAGATCCAAGAATCTTTGTCACTATACAAGAAGGACCATATGTACCAATGAAGACATCAATCTTAGATGAAAATGTTCAAACCTGCAAGAAACTGTCAGAAATGACAAAAGATGAGGTGGTACTTGCCACCATGGAAAAGAGGGCACAGAATATAATAGTCAGTACAACAGATAATTCAACATTTCAGAATCTTGTGCACTGTAATACATTCAAGGAGATGTGGGATACTCTTGTAGTATACATGGAAGGCACAGAAGAAGTAAGAGATGACAGAAAATCTCTCCTAAACCAGCAGTATGAGGCCTTCAGACAAGGAAAGACGGATTCTATAGAACAATGCTATGAAAAGTTCTTTAGAATAGTAAATGACTTAAGAAACTATGGCATGAACTTCTCAAATAATGAGCTGAATGATGAATTTCTGAGATCCCTTAATAAAAAATGGGACATCAAGATTTGTGCTGTAAGAAAGATGGGGAATCTAAGAAATATGTTACCCCAAGACTTGTATGAGAAGTTAATGTCACATGAGCTTCAGCTGAATTCTAGAAAAGCTAAAGCAGAATCTGCCATAGGCTCAACTCAAACTAAATCTGTGGCCTTCAAAACAGATACATCTAAGAAAGCTATAAGAGAAATCTCATCATCCCCCAGAAGGGATGAAGATACAGACAACACTGGAGACTGTTCTTCATCAGAAGAACTATCAGATGATGAATTGACATTATTCACCAAACAATTAAAGAAAATGCTAAGAAGAAGGAAGCAGTGGAATAAAAGGATTCTTTCTGGATCAAGATCAAATAAAATCAAAGACAATCATAGAGACAAATCTGTGGTCAGGTATGATTCTCATCAGAATAAACAATTTAAGACTGACATTATTTGCTTTTGATGTAACAGACCTATGCATGTCATAGTTGACTGTCCAGTAAAAAGGAAGGAGAACAAAAAGTTAAAAGAAAAGCAGTTCTATAAAAACAAGAAATTAGAGATGGGTCTGATGGCAAAGAAATCCAATACCTTATCTGATAGTGATACTGACTCAACTGAGTCAGAAGAAGAACTTGCTGGATTATTCTCCTATGAAGAAGAGTTCATCAGAAAGGCTATTTACAAAGTGAAAAGCTCCACAACTTCATCACACTATGGTGATTCTGAAGAAGATATGGAGATCAATTTAATTGCACTATCTGATGATAAAGAAACAGAAGCACTTGAATGTCAGGATACTCAGGTAATCTATGATAATTCAACAAGTTCTAAAACTTCTGTATATAAGATTGGGGATGAGCTTGACTCATGTAACTCAAAGTTTGATTCACATAAGACTAACTCTATGACTGAACTACAGCAGCCCACAGTCAAATTTGGAAAGGTGTTGGAAGCCCTAGTAAATAGCAAGAAGCTTGTCACAGAACAAACTGGAGAGATAACATCACTAAAAGGTTTTGAGTATCATCATAAGATGGATACATAGAAAATTTGTCTTCAAAATTCTAAGTTGGCAAAGCTGACTAAGATCATTGATGATCAAATCTTATTGCTGAAGCAGAAGGATGCAACAATTCAGGAGCTGGAACTCAAACTCCTGAATGAGAAAAGATTAGTACAATAATTTTCTAAACCTAAAACTGTATTGTCCATTATCGATACCTAGAAACGGATCTGTCCAGCAAGCTAATGGCTGGAAACTCCTCCTCTTCCCTAGAGGAGTTGAATCCAGCCGTAAAAGCGGAGGGGAAGGGCTGACAAGGCGTCAAGTGCCATTAATGGCCATGATAGCAGGTTCTCGGCCATGGCCGTAACCACTCTTCTTTGCAAAACCGTCGATCCACGTGGCATACATGGCCAGTCAACATTTAAATTAAGGCTTAACTAAGTCTTAATAAGAGAAAACGGCCCACTTCCTAGACCGGCGCGGTTCAACTGAACCAACACACAGCCAAAAATCCTACTAGAAAAGTTCTAGGTAAAATGGCGTTGAGTGAGCTCAGCTCACTCAACGCCATCCAAGCTATGGAATTTAGTGAGCTCTGCTCACTCAACGCCATCCATGCTGTGGCGTTGAGTGAGCTCTGCTCACTCAACGCCATCCAGGATACGGTGTTGAGTGAGATCTGCTCACTCAACGCCATCCAGAATACACCCCTTTCAGACTATGGCATTGAGTGAGCTCGGCTCACTCAACGCCATCCGCGTTGAGTGAGCTCTGCTCACTCAACGCCATCCAGCCTACTGAAGGTGGCGTTGAGTGCAGTTTGTGCACTCAACGCCATCTTAAGTAGGCTGTATGGCATTGAGTGAGCATAGATCCTTCTCAGGAACACCTGGAAGTGGTCTTGGGTATGTTAAACTCAAGAAGAAAAGAGGAAAAAAGCTGACAGGACAAAAGGGTCCAGTCATTCCACAGCCTGTGATTCAGACTAAAGGAAAAGAAATCCAGAAGTTTTGACTAGTTGGACCAAGTTCATATGTGAATAGGAAAGCTATTCCTAATGTGGCTGCTCCAAGGAGGATAGTTGTAATTGAGAGACAAAATAACTTGTTTGCTCCCAGTAAAATTACAACAGTCAGGTGTGCTGATTCTTGTACTAAGGGATATAAGCACAAAGTTCCTTCTATTCTTCCAAAGAGGAGGTACAACAGGTACGAATGCGGGTGTTGTGGAAAGACAAGACACTTTGCCTTGGACTGTTGGTTCAATTACACTGTGTCCCATATTCAGAATAGATATTCAGTTAAGAAGCTCACTGGCGGTTTCAATAGAACCACGGCTAACAAGAACCTAGGACCCAAAATAACTTGGGTTCCTAAGGAAAAATAGATTCTTATTTTGCAGGAATGTCCAAGCACTAGAGATTGAACAATCTGGTACTTAGATAGTGGGTGTTCCAGACACATGACTGGAACAAGAGGCAATTTGAGGGAATTTTTCCCCATGGAGAATGGACCAAAGGTGATCTTTGGTGGAGCTGATAAAGGAATAACCAAAGGTTATAGTAAGATCACAAATGACTTAGTAACTCTCACCAAAGTAGCTTATGTGGAAGGGTTGCAACACAACCTTATAAGCATAAGACAACTTTGTGATCTTGGCAATGACATTTCATTCCATAAAGAGGAGTGCCTAATAAAGGAGTCAAGTGACCAAGAGGTAATCTTGACAGACACTAGATGTGGGAATGTGTATTGTTTGAATTTTCTTTGTTTAAAATCATACTCACCCTTATGTCTATTAGCAAATGAGAAAGGCTCACACTGTGTCAAATGGCACAAGAGGCTAGCTCATTTGAACTATAAGGTCATAGATAAACTTTTTAGTAAAGAGCTTGTTTATAATAGTCCTAACATTAAATGCTCTAAGGAGAGTATTTGCTCTGCATTCCAAAATGGCAAGTAGACCAAAGCCTCATTAAAATGTATTGAATCCAAAGACTCAGTGAGGTATTTATACCTCTTGCATATGGACTTATTTTTTCTTATGCCAGTTCATAGTTTAGGAAGAAGAGTCTATACCTCTGTAATTGTTGATGACTATTCCAAATTCACTAGGGTTTTCTTCTTAAGGAAAAAGTCTGAAACTTCTGATGTCTTCAAGACTTTTGTCAAACAAATGCAGAATGAATTGAACAGCTCTATGGTCAGAATAAGAAGTGATCATGGAACTGAGTTTCAATCTAATTATATGAAAAAGTTTTGTGAAGAACTAGGGATTCAGCAAGATTTTTCCTCACCAAGAACACCCCAGCAGAATGTAATTGCTCAGGGGAAGAATAGGACTCTCATTGAAGCTGGAAGAACCATGTTGAGTAATTTTTCACTCCCAGAATACTTCTGGACTGAAGTTATTAACACAACATGTCATGTTTTGAATAGAGCATCAATCAACAAAAGATTGATTAAAACTCCTTATGAACTAATGAAGGGTAGATAACCAATCTTGGCCTATGGTATCCCAGGAATAGTGATTTTGATCTAATAGGCTATTCATATGCAGAATATGTAGGATGCAAAGAAGACTGGAAAAGTATATCTGGGTCATGTAAATTTCTTAGAAGGAGGTAGGTGTCATGGAGCAGCAAAAAGCAAACAAGTGTAGCAATATCCACAGCTAAATATGAGTGCATTTCAGCTGGTGGTTGCTGTTCACAATTGCTCAGGATTAAGCATCAGTTACAAGATTACAATTTACAGCTAAGTAAAATTCCTTTATACTGTGATTTTACTAGTGTTATTTCTATTGCAAACAATCATATGTCACATAGTAGAACAAAGCACATTGAAATTAGATATCATTTTATTAGAGAACATGTAGAAAATGAAGATATTAGCTTAGAATTTATTCCCACAAATAGACAAATTGCTGATATATTTACTAAGCTTCTGGAAGAAGAGAAATTTAATTTATTTAAATTTGAACTTGGAATGTTAAATCTTGAGTAAAACAGTAATAACATAAGTATAAACTGATTAATCAGTAGTTAAGTCAACTCCTTTAGGTTTCAAGGGTAAACTTCAAAAGTGTTAAAAATCAACACTTAAGAAAAACAAAATTTTAACTAGTCAGTGTCGAGGCACAAGAAAATGTGTCGACACTGCATGTAGTAATGTGTTGAGACACAAGAGAGTGTGTCAACACTATAGATAGTGATGTGTCGAGACACATGAAAGTGTGTCGACATAGGATAACCTGAATTGTCGAGACATACAGGTGTCGAGACCCTAAGGCACATGTGTCAAGAGATATAATCCTTATGTCGACTTGTGTCGACACATCTCGACATACAATATATCCTTGTGTCGACACTAGGTATTTACTTAAAAATTTGGAATTGACTAAATGCAGCGCGCCCTTTCGACTTCAGCGAAGATTTGACTATAAAAGGGGTGTGAGAGTAGAAGTCGACTATGCTTTCTTGATCTTTAGAACTTTTGATCCCAGAGTGTTGAGACCTAGAATTCCAATTAGTCAACACTCATCATTCCTTCCCTTCATCTTCAATGGCTCACAAGAACGACGATAACATCTTTGAAGGATACGAGCTTGTTCGCAATGGATTCTAGTCAGCGGATGACGACATCAAGGAGGTTGTAAACCTAATCGATGAAACTGGCTTGGAGTATTTGCTTTTTGAAACAACAAATATCTGGAAAAAAGAAGTATCAGAATTCTTCTCCAATGCATCACTGGAATCAAATTCAACAAAGATTAAGTCAAAGGTAAATGGAACAAAAGTGAAAATCACAACAAGAAGATTGGCAAAGGTATTCCACTTACCTAGAGTTTACCAAGAAGAAGACTTAGACTCTGCCAAGACCACAGATGCATTAAAATGGTGTGGATTGGCTCCAACCACCAAGCTGGGAAGTACCCTATTCTTGCAAAGGTATGAACAATCAAGGGAAGTTTCTGTCAGAAATCATAGGGAAGGTGCTACTGTGCAAAACATGAGCACATGACAGGATATCAACCAACATGTTTTAGATAATGGCTCGAGTAATATTCAAAGTTAAGACTGACTGGAGCAAGGTAGTCTTTGACAAGATTACAGAATGCCTTAAGAAGCCCAATCTGGGCAGAATAATAAGCCTCTACTTGGTACAAGTCATTCCTGATTGTCTGAACCTGAAAACTAGAACAAAGATCAACCACATGCACAGAATGGATATGCGGATTTTAACCAGGTGGGATAGATTTCTATCCAAAGAGACACCTGTAGTGGTCAAGAAGAAAGAGAAAAAGAAGAAGGTTGTAGTGGTGGAAGAAGATTCTTCAAGTGAATCTGATGGACAAGAGAGTTCAAGCTTAGATGACCAAGAAGCTCCAACCCAAGAAATTTCTCCTAGGAACTCACGTGGAAAAAGTGCTCAGGTGCAGGGGGAGACAATCCCAGATCGGGATCCAATTGAGGGGGAAAACCTCGATGAACTAACAAATGTTGATCTGGATACAATAACTACAACCATAATGGAAGTTGTACAGGAGCTAGATACAGCTCAAAAACAAGAATATGTTCCTGACCTAGAAATGGCAGATAAAGAAGTTATAGATACAGTCTCCAAGGAGACTGAGGTAGAAGATTTTCTAAATACAAATATAGATATCCAGGGGGAGAACCTGCAACTCCAAAGGACCTTGTCCTTGATACTGAAGTTCAGCAAGATGGAGCTAACTTGGAAGAAATCAATATTGATAAAGCAGCTGCAAGGGTTGAGGGGGAGTTACCAGATCGAGCCCCATATGCTAAAGGTGGTGAACAACAACAGTCTGTTGAGATGGTAAGCTCTTATGAATCTGAGGAAGAAGCAGCTACACTTATAAAGAAAAGAAAATTAGCTGAACTGAAAAAGAAAAGTAGGAGCTATAAAAGTTTTATTCAGTCCGAACCAACTCCAGCTCCTCCAGTGGACTCAAGCTCCCTATAAGTTAAAATATAGTTTATGTTAGACCAGCAAAGGACACAACTAGAGAAATATGTGGATGAAAGAAATAAGGGGTTGCAGTTTCAGCTAGCCCAAGAAATCAAATCAATATGATTTGAGGTCAATCTATTAAAGAAGGATATGACTGATTACTTCCAGAGAGGAGCACATGTTATAGTATACATGGCCAAATAGTAAGAAGACTCAATGAATACTGAAGATGACATGGCAGTCAAACAAGGCTATATCCTTGAAAATTTGAACAGAATGAATGAAAATTTAGTAGAAATACATGATATTACTCTGAATAAGCTACAAGAACACACTACAACTCTAGAAACAAAGATAGATACAACTTCTACTGCTGTTGAATCCAATATCTTAACACAGTCAGATTCTATGGTTCAAGCTATCAAAGATTCTACCAAAAACCTCACAGATAACTTGACCAAAGTAAAAGCTCATCTTACCTCAGGACTATATCATACTGTGGATCAAATAAGATTTCAAAAGAATGATCTGAGAGATCATATTGTAAGAGAATTCATAAAGGGGGAGAGAGTTATGATAACAGCAAGCTCTGATCGTGCTAAGTGGACCTCAAATTGCATCAGAGTCACTTTAGGCTATCCCCCCCCCCCCCCGTGTGATGATGATCAAACGGCTGAGTCTTGCTGCCAACTAGCTCAGTTGGAAGGTATTCACCATGTTGTTGAACAGATCATATATCCTCCTCCATAGTTTGAGGATATTCATAATGCAATTAAAGCCATGTACAGTCCTCCACATGATGTTCAAAATGTGAGATGTGAAGAGGTGGAGATGACTGATGCTGCTTTGCTCAAGGAAAGGGAAACACAGCTCTCAAAGAAGAGATTTAGAGAGCAGGCTGAAGCTAAGCCAGACTTTAAGCAGTGGAGTCCTACCTCAAGAAATATTAAACTCACTGCATGGCAATATGTTAACAATAATAGATATGATAGGGGAAAATGGTATTCTGAGCAAGAGGAGGTCATCTACAAGCACACCAAGCAATAGGAGGTCATCTACAAGTTTAGAAGAGATCTGAAAGCAGGGGTGATTCCACCTAATTCAATTGAACCCTGCAAGTATTTTCCAAAGCCTTACCACTATTTTGAAAGACAAAGGCTCAAGGTAGAACAGATCATCAAATCCAAGAATGACAAAGGCAAGAAGATAGCAGATGACATGGTGCCTTAAGTAAAAGCAAATATACAATCTAGAAAAGGTATAGTCGTCAAAGAACCAGAGGATTCTTAGAATTTGTTTTCTAGTCATTTTGTAACTTTACTTTTAGAACAGTGTAACAAATCAAACAAATGTAATCCTTTAACAAATTTAAATGAAAGATTTGGTTACACTTAGTGATATATGTGCTATTTTTGTTGTATACACTATGTTTAGCTCAGCATACTTTTCACATATATTTTAATTTTAATATTTTAGTATTAAAGTATATATCATTGAGTTAGGGTTATGACTTCTCCAAATAGGGGGGGATTGTTGGGTACATTGGACACAATGTACTTGATTTGAAGAAGTCTTTTCAACTCAATGATATACACATGTTTGTATTTGATATATGTTTCAGTTTATGTATACAGGTTGTTGTCACAACCCGCATTTTCTCCGCATTAAAGGATATATCAGAGTAAGGAGAAAACACGTGTCATGATGCCACACCAGCAGGGAATAAGTGCAGACGTTCGGGCGAGACCACAACTAAACACTTTTTAGAAAGATTAATAAGTTATTTTAAGGGAAATCCAGTTTTAAGTTAAGCAGTCAGCCGTATCCCTCGGCTTTGTGGATCAACTAGTGCACGAGTAAAAATATAATTATACGCTACAGAAAAATACTTTGATTAAGTTGATTTTAGCACCCTACATGAGTATAAACGTCCCTGAAGGACGACTCATGCTATACGAGACTCTAAATTTATATTAGGTATAGGAAATATCTTTGCATTAACTTGAAAATAGTGCTTTAGATTTAAAAGAGATGGCAAGTATGAATTACTAATAATAATGTTTTTATAAGTTAAAATACCTAACATGCAATCTAGCATAAAGTCTTCCCAGAGAGCAAGTATAAACAGCCATAAAAAATGGGCACACTTAGCAGCTTAGCAAAGTAATTAACATTTCAAAAGGAAATCACAGTGGGCATCAAAAACCTGACACGAACCCACTGGTGAGCATGTATGTTTGTACTATCAAGAAAACAAACAAAACTACCTCACAATGGTGAGGAAGACCTCTACAACACAGCAATCCACTAGCAAACTCCCAAAACATAGCCGCTCAACCGGCTATAGCCCTGAACCAGAGGCATTCAAAAGAAGAACACCTCAGCAAGAAAAATATAAGTGGCAAAGTAAAAACAATCAGGTAATAAGTGCAAAGTAAGAGATGGGTTTACCAAACCCGAATACAAAAATGCTGAAACCCACAGCTGGATAGCCATATAAAATATAAGTACAGTAAAATCTGTAGTATATAAGTCAATTGAATAAATGCACCAAGTGTGGAACGAAGCCATGCTTCGATAATATCTGCTAGGATTAGCATAAAAGCATAGAATGAACTAGAAGCGAACTGAGCATAAAACAGCTCAGAAAAACGTGAATCATTAATACTTGGCAAAATTCAACTGGGCGGAGTCGGTGACCAATTGTCCCATACCAGGCTCCAAATCCCAAGTATCTCAAAAAGAAGGCCCTGCGATGGTGGCCACTTGTCCAAACCCAAACCAGCAATCCTCATAAAACCGAGACCAAACACCTACCAAGTACAACGATCCACAACCGACGTCCAATTGGTGGTCCTTTATCCACTGTCAACCTTTATAATCGTAGAAACATTAGGTCCTACCCAAATCCCAAATTTAAATCTTTATAGAACTAGAAACCAGTCCTAAAACCATCCTAAGGACTAAACCTGCCGAATTGGGCAAAAAACGACGAAAAATTTCTAAGTCCCAGCAAATTCAGTGTGTATACCTAACGAAACTCAAGCATACTTTACGAATTTTATCGATACTCGACTAATCTCTCAACACTCGACGAAAATGGAAAAATCCGGCAATACTGACGAAACTATCGATAATCGACATAAATGGTGAAATACGGCGATACTCGACGAATCTATCGATACACGACGAAAATGGCGAAATCCGGCGATACTCGATGAATCTATAGATACTCGATGAATCTATCGATACTCGACGAACGACACTCAATGTTTTTCGAACTGCGCTCAACTAACCTCTGATACTCGCCGAATAGACTAACGATACTCGCCAAAAATGACTTGTCCCAAATTCAATGATACTCGCCGAATTCCTACCCGATACCCGCTGAATTCTACTTAGGCTACATACCGTTACTCGGCAAAATTCCTTGCCTAAACCCAACGATACTCGATGAATCGACACTCGATACACGCCGAATTTTACTTGTCTCATATTTTCCCTAATTGCTATGGTTTGGCCGAAAATCTAGATCTAACCTAGGAGCATATTTTCATACTTCCTATAGTACTCCAAATCTCTAAGGGAGCGGAAAGAGAAGTAAATAGGAATTTGGAATGACATGCAAGAGAAGAAAGAAATCTACTTTCCTTGAAACTCTGGGGAAACGTCACCCGCTCGCGCCGCTTTAAGGATCGGCCGAAGAAAGCCCTAAGCAATGTTTCCTAAAACTTTTGAAGGAGAAGGGAGGTCAAAATCTCAAACCTATTTCACAAAAATCGGGGAAATGGAAAGATCTTACCACGATCATGAAGCCCTCACCGAGAACTTTCCAAATCTCTACTCAAACGTCAAAACCGACCACCCGAACTCCCGTTCTCGCCGGCTGAAAGCTCCACTATACCGAACGCCTTCCGCGAAACAAAAACCGCCGTCGGGTTGGGGAAGATAATGAACAGTAGGGTTTTCATTTATTGCATATACATATATATACAAGTATTATAATAATAATTAATTTATTTATAATAAAATATCACATTACAATCATTATTAATCATTCAAAACGATCTGAAGTCCACAACAACTCGGAATTCTACGAAATTTGTACCATAGCTAAATACCGACGCTACGAAACAAACGAAGAAGTCAAAACTCAAATCCGACATACCAAACTCGGGCAAACACCTCCCGAAGTCAAAACACAAGCATTCCCAAAAAGGCTCCACCGAGTCACCAAAACAGACCCGGCTCGTAAGGGAATCTTGCAAACAGGCTAAACCCGCCACATTGAAAACTCAAAGAACAAAACCACACTCTAACCATGACACAACGTTAACGTAATGCTCTGACGTCAAAATTATGCCACTACAGGAATAAAAATAAACACTGAAAAATCAGGGGCGTTACAACCACCCCTCCTAAAAAGAAGTTTCGTCCTGAAACTTAACATAAACAGGATCAAATCCCAATCAGAATAAAAGCAATCATAAGCAAACAGAGAAAACACTTACCAAAACATCAGGAGAATAGAGAAGGATGAGCCTCCCTCATAGCTGACTCTAACTCCCAAGTTGCGCTCTCCACGTCTTGGTTCTGCAACAAAACTTTAACCATCGGTATTGTATTCCTTCGCAATACCCGATCTTGAGTATCCAAAACACGAACAGGCACTTCTACATAAGAAAGGTTAGGCTCTAACCATGGCACAGAATCAAGAACTTGCCTGTCTCTTAGTACACACTTCTGCAATTGGCTTACGTAAAAACATCATGCACACCGTGAAAACCTGCGGGCAATCCAGCCTATATGCTACCACAACAATCCGCTCAACAATTTCAAAAGGTCCCATATACCTCGGGTCCAACTTGTGGTTCTTACCAAACCTTTTAACTCTAGACATCGGGGAGACTTTGAGGAACACCATATCCCCAACAGTAAACTCTAAGTTGGTCCTACGCCGAATGATATTGTTTTCATATCGCTCTTGAGCTATACGAAGCTTCTCTCGAATATGCTTTATAGAAACATCCATCTCTTCTAATTCTTCAGGACCCAACAACGGTCTCTCACACACCTCGGCCCAAAACAAAGGAGTTCTACAATTCCTCACATACAGAGCCTCAAACGGGGCCATCTGCAAACTTTCCTGATAACTGTTATTATATGCAAACTCTATTAGTCTTAGTCGTTCATCCCACGCTCCTCCGTATCCCAATATATAGCATCTGATCATATCTTCCACAATTTGATTTACTCTCTTCGTCTGACCATTAGTCTGCGGATGATAAGCGATGGAATACCGCAGATTGGTACCCAATCCTTCCTGTAAACTCTTCTAAAAGTGAGACATAAACCTGGAGTATCGATCCGATATAATACTGATAGGCACTCTGTGTAACCTGATGACTTCATCCAAATATAATTTAGCTATCTTTTTTATGGGGTAATCAATCTTAAATGGCACGAAGTGAGCACACTTCATTAATCTGTCCACAATAACCCAAACTGAATCATGTCCACGGGGAGATCTCGGCACACCAGTAATAAAATCCATTGAAATGCTCTCCCACTTCCAACTTGGAATCTCTAAGGGTGTTAACTTTCCTCCAGGCCTACCATGATCGGCCTTAACTCGCTTACAAGTAAAGCATTCTGATACATACTTAGATATATCGCCTTTCATAACATACCACCAAACGATCTGATTAAGATCCTTATATATTTTTGTAGAACTAGGGTGGTAGGCAACACTAGAACGATGCGCCTCCTCGCACAACTTAACTTGAATATCCTCGACTGCGAGAATGCAAAATATGCCACGCTACCTCAAAATACCTGCGTCATCAATTGAAAAGTCTTGTGATTCCCCTTTCGCAGTTCTATTATAAAGGTGCATCAAATCAGGATCATCCATTCGATATAGCCTCGTCCGTAGAATCCATGAAGGCTCTAATACTTTCAAACTGCTGGGCAAGTCGCTACTCCCCACCGATATATCCATCAGAAAAAATTCTTCTACCAGCGAATCCATAGAAAGATTAAAAATCTTCGATGACTTCCTACTCAGGGCGTCGACTACCACATTAGCTTTGCCCGAATGGTATTGAATCTCTACATCATAATCTGCCACATATTCTAACCACCTCCGCTGACACAGATTCAATTCCTTTTGAGTGAAGACATACTTCAAACTCTTATGATCGGTGTAAATTTTGCACAAAGCGCCATATAAAAGATGTTTCCATATCTTCAAGGAATAAATCATAGCTGCGAACTCTAGATCATCCGTGGGGTAATTCCTTTCATGAGTCTTCAACTGCCTCGACCCATACGCTATCACTTTGCCTTCTTGCATCAACACGCGCCCAAGTCCAACGTGCGATGCGTCCACATATACAGCATACTCTATCCCTTCGGTAAGCAAGGTCAACACCGGAGCAGTGCACAATCTCCTCATCAATTCCAGAAAAGCTTCCTCGCACTTATCGCTCCACACAAAAACTGCATTCTTCTATGTTAGCTTAGTCAATGGCACAGACAACGTAGAGAAACGATCAACAAATCTTCTAAAATATCCTGCCAACCCTAGGAAGCTCCTTATCTCTTTGGGCATGCTAGGCCTGTTCCAATCCATAATAGCAGCTATCTTCTCAGGGTCCACATAAATTTTATCCTTATCAATCACCTGGCCCAGAAAAGAAACCTTAGGGACCCAAAAATCACACTTACTTAGCTTGGCATACAACTTATGCTCCCTCAAGGTAGACAAAACTAAGTGTAAGTGTTGAGCATGCTTTTCAGCACTGTGTGTAACATCCCATTTTCAAATTGGACCCCCCCTAGGTGTGACTTGAGCATAACTAGGTCATATGAGTTAACCTAGGTGAGTCCAGGAGACCAAGTGACCTAAAAACCTAGTTGAGACCCACTTGGTCTGCAAATAGTAATTTTCAAAACTCTGATTTTGGGTGGCCTAGTAGGTTCATTGTGACTCTAAAAATTCCCTTAGACCTAATGTGGGCCCAATGAGTCACCAAGGACCCACTTGGGTCAATCATAGTGGTCAATTTGACCAAGTCAACCCCAAGCCCAAATCAAGTCAAACCTAGCCTATATGGGCTAACCCAACCTCAAACCACCCTCCCCCTTAGGCTAACTCTTGCATGATTATTTTTGTATGATATTTGGCTGCCTATATCCTAGGGAATTGACCAAGTCAACCTAGTGACTAGGAGAGAGAGAGAGAAGCCTAAATTTAGAGAGATAAAGAGGAGAGAGAAAGTGTTTAAAGAGGCCACTTATGGTGGAAGGTGAACCACTCCCTTCATGATTTTTCCTAAGGGGATTATAAACTTTAGTGGGCTGCCAATAGGCTAGGGAGATGAGAAAATTCGTTCATAAGGGTGAAGAGAGAGAAAGCTTCATTTTCCCTTTAATGGAGGAGAGAGAAAGTGAGAAAAAAGAGGATATTCATGGTGGGGAAGGTGAATCACCCCTCCATTCATCACCAATTGATTAGTATTCATCTCCCCTATCAGTTTTTAGGAGTTTCCAAATGTATTGGGACCAAGGGGAGGTGAATTTCAAGGGTTTTTAACAATGGCCGAAATTTATCTTAATGGCCATTAATGGCCATCAAGCCTACACCCTCCCTCTCCCCCATTTGATGCTTTTAAAAGCTTCCTTAGGCCAAGAGAATTCGTTTCCACCCTTTAACAGAAGAAACCGGGCTGATTGGTAGTGAGTTTGCAAGCATCGGAAAGCTCCACCGCCGGTCATGGCGCACCACCACCGCACTCGCCGACAAGCTCGGTTAAAGGTCCTCCTCCTCTCCTTCTCTCATGCTTAGATCCTAGGAATGTTTAAAAGTTGATTTCATGCCCAAACGAACCGGAGCCAAGCTTCAAAATTTCAGAAATTTGCCATTTTTCATGGACTTTTGGAGCTCTCGGGTAGGGCGGCGTCGCCACCTCCGGCCACCCTAGCTCCGGCCATGGATAGCCCCCACCACCGGGAACAAATGGGTGATGTTTCCCGGTGGTGGCGCCGCCTCAGGCCGCCGGGAAATGGGCCGCAAAAACCACCTGCGCGGGTCTATTTTCGGCTCAATCGGAGAAGATGAACAGCCTCCGTTGGATCTTGCTTTAAGATTCGTGCAACCCATATTTTCAGATTTTTCTGTATTTTAATAAAACAGTTCACTGTAGAAGGAATCTAGGCCCCTTCTGGGCATCTACTGAAAAAGTGTATAACATGAAAGTCGTAGGTCTTTTGAATACCTACAATTTGATATGTAGTGGTGAAAAATTGGATGAGGGGACTGCCCTGTAGAGCCTTTTTAGTAAGGGTATGTCCTACAACTAGGGTAGTTTTCTTCTAAAAATTATTTAGGCCCTTTAGGGGCATGTTCATCAAAAATGATCAACATGAATATTGTAGGCTTTTTAATTATCTACAGTTTGATATGTTATGGAAAATTTTAGGACAAGTATTCTGACCTGTAGGGTCATTTTTCTAGGGTAGGTCCTACAAATAGGGCAAATCTTTGAAAAATTCCCCACACCTAACCCTTGGTCCAAATGCTTTGAATTTTGGACAGGGGCTTAATCTCACCTAGACCTAGCTCCTGTAAAAATTGGAACCCATTTAAAGAAGTTTAACCTAGGGTTTTGCCCTAAACCTAGAGAAGCTAGGGTAAGGTAGTTGAAGGGTCAAATCACGTCAAAATTCTCCAAAATTTTGGAGGCATGTTTTTAGGGTTATCATTTAGCTGTGATAAAAATTTCAGCCCAATTGGGTTTGAAATGATTGGGTTTTGATGTGATCAAAGATTGGTCCTTAAAGGGGAAAATTAGGGCAAGGGGTTGTTGGGGCATGGTGGGTCCAATTCTCACCCAAATGGGTTGGGATTTTGGCCAGAGCCCCATGGACAGATAAAACACCCCCTCATGGAATTTGTGATGGTTTGGGGTGGGTTTGCCCTAGGATCCAAGTTCAAACCTTAAGGGTTGATCTATGGGGTTTGTGAAGGACATAGGGTTTTATGACTTTGTATGGATCTAGAGTTTAGTCCATGATGTTCTAGGGGTGGAATTATGCCCTAGGAAGGAGTTGCATGGTATGGGTACTTAGTCACATCACTTAATTCTAATTATACAAAATTAGGCCTTTATATCTTATGGAATGGATGATGAGTCAAAGGATTTTAAGTTCATGTAAAATTATGATAGAGGATGTTAATTTTGATATATTGAACAGTAGTTGTTGTTTCATGAAATTTAAATAAGTTTTCATATGTGTATCTTAACAAAAGTACATAATCGTAGAATCTTGGGAGAAATAATTTATGTGGTAATATGATTTAGATTTTAATGAAATTGTGTACATCATGTTTTTAGGATATATTAAACCTCTGGAAATTTTATCATGATTTATGGGATAATAATTAGAGTACTTCCTTCACAACTTAGCAAATAGAGATTTTTACTTAGGAATTATTTATGAAGTAACCAGTCATTTAAAGTTTGTGAAATTTAGTCAGAGGAGTTTTAATATCATATTACATCTCAGTGAATTTTTATGGAATTATTTGAATTATAAATTTAGGGGTTGCTTCATTAAATGTTATTGCCCATAAAAATTTAGATAAATTCAATTTGGTATATTAAATGCAAATAAAATTATTATTTTTGGTCAGAGGACTTTTCTGATGATTATCAAGGCTCTGTAATTTTTACATAATTTTATGATGATTAATTGTTGTACTTCCTTCATTAAATATGAATTGTGGAATTTCGATGAATAATTTAATTAGAGGATAAATACTATTTGTAAAATCATGGGAGTTAATATTTAGAATAATTCACTGTTATACAGTAACTATAATTTTTGGATGACCAATACTTGAGTGGATCATGTAGTTCATGTTCATTATCACCCATGGTCAATTATTTGGAAAATTAATTAATTATCAATTTAATTAGGAAAAATTATAATTTTCTGGATTTAGGCATATTATGACATGGTAGATTCCCAGTAATTATTACAAGGGTTTTGGAAGAGAATTTAATGGACGTTCTATCATGGGCAACGTATAGGGTAGAAGGGTATGTCTGGTGTGAAAAAGGCATGAACAGTGTTAGTATGAGACTTGGATATAAGGGTGGAGTTTTGTACCTTATAGGCTTGGGAAAATGAGCATGGGATTCATCATTGGAGATTATGATGAGTAAAGATGTGTTTGGCTAGCATAGGAGGTGCTCGGGGTAGACGAAAGATCGTCTTGCCCTAGGAGTGGAAGAGTCAAATACACTAGGGTTAGATTCATTATAACATTAAAAAGGGATTGGGTAAAGGGTAGACAACCAATAACAATAAGTGCCTTGCGAAAGGGAACTTCGGGCCGTAATGCCGCCGTCTTGGTTCCTAGTGCCCCTTGAGAGCCCTTCACGGGGTATGCCGGGGGCAGTCCTGGGCTAACATAAATCTTAAAACAAACGAAAGAGTAATTAGCCTAATAGGGATTCACATTGCACACACTCATTAGTTAGGGTTGGTAATGGTTAAGTCGTCCCGAGGTGTTCAAGGGGGCGTTGTTCCGTGGTGTTCTAAGGGATGGAGTCTGGAGATGAGCCTGATGGTTTAGTCCGGGGAATTTGGTCTCGGACGTGGTTAATACAGACGGTTTAGCCCGGGAGTTTGACACTTTAAATTGTTATATATTAAACTACTGCATGTGCACAAAAATAGGAAGGATTAAGGTGGTGGGTTCTCGATATCGGGGAGTTCGATTGCACCGACACCGATATCGTTGACTCGGCAAGGTGACTAGTACTAAGCCAAGGTTAAGTCCGGCGGACCAGTCGGCAAGAGTACGCAGGAGTCCGCCTCGTGCACCAGGCGTTGAGGGCGTACGATAGGTCAGACCAGTAGTGCTTTTACTGGTTTTGAGGTGGGCGAGGCCCAACCCACCGCTTCCGTCTGCCACTACGGGAGTATCCTGGGAGTTATCTCCAGAAAGGGGGAACTAAAGGTTTGTGTACACAAAGTTGGGTGGGTGAGTTGCACTGCATGACATAACATACCCACCATATAGTTGCATATCATAATCATTCATAACAACCTTGACACCTAAAGTATAAGTGGAATGGGACGCTTATACTTTAGGACTTGCAAAACGACCCCTTGGTCTATAAGCTTGTGTGGGCAAGTTTATAAATCAAAGGTTAATTTCAATATATATATGCTGCTGTTTGATAACCGACACCCCCAACGTATAAGTGGTATGGGACACTTTATACGATGGGAGCCTTGCAAAAGACCCCTTGGCCTATGTGTACTCACATAAGCAAAGGTTTAATTTCTTACTTACTTTCTTTCTGTTATACCTATTACAACATTTATATTGCTCCCATGTCATAACTTGCTAGTTAGGTTCACCGTCATCTGCTTTTGACTACTCTCCACTTTCATGTCCTCCCCTTTCTTCCTCTCCGCCCGGTGCCTTAGAGCGTGGGGGAAGGGGTGGGGGATGATAGGACTTAGTCTTTTAGACTAACGGTTTTCGAACCATATCATTTTAGGGGATCGCGGAGCCCAGCATGGAGGAGCAGCCCAGGAGGCCGGTACGCTTGGAGATGGGACAGTCTAGCACGGGAGTCCAGACTACGGGGACTGTGAGTCCCGGCCCTTCGTAGAGATTTAGTTTTGCTTCCGCATTGAGTGATTTTGTAGTGAGGACTTGATGTACCGGGCATGAGCCCTTTTATTTCTAGTATCATCGTACTCTGATGTTTTCTGTGGACACTCCCTTCGTGGAGTTTTATTTTATGTGATATTCTCTTTTGGTGGACTTGCTTCTCTCTTGCTTGCTACTTATTGTGATCGAAAAGGCCGGCAGAATCGGCGCGTTGTAGTGACGACCTTCCCGGGTGCGAAGGTGTCACCGCAAAGCGGCGGTTCTGGGCATAAGACCCCAGGTTTTCAAAAAAAAAGGGGGTCTTACAAGTGGTATCAGAGGCGAAACATCGATCGGAGTAGTAGCAGTCCACAAATCTCTGGGTCACCCCCGCGCCAGTTTAGTTTGCGGACAAACTAAGCAGCGGAAGCAGTGGTGTGCCCATGTGGGGAATCACATATAATTGTCCACCTTTAAGTTCTTATGAACCGATTTCTCATAATACTCTTTCCTTCCGCAGCCTTCAGCACAGCCTACTCCACAGGGGGAGGTTCTGCAGACTCCGGATGCTGTACCAGCTCCCGCTCCTTTCCTTCAGACGGACATGGGGCAGACTTTGACAGCCATCCTAGAAGCCTTCAGGGCTCAACAGGCTCCGGCTCCGCAGTTGATTCCGGGAGCCAACTGGCTGAGTATATTCCGAGGACTTTCTCCCCCGTCCTACTTGGGGACACAGACGGCAGTTCGGACAGAGGAGTGGCTGGACATCATGCATGAGATGTTGACTGGGATCCGATGCCCGGTGGAGGAGAGGGTGGCACTGGTGGTCTCATGCCTAGAGTCCCATGCCAAGAGGTGGTGGAAGACGCTCCTGGACAAGACTTATGCCGACAGGGAGGTTGCGGAGGTCACTTGGGGAGAATTCAGGGTCGCGCTGTTGGAACATTTTGTTCCGCAGTCGGCCAGGGATGAGCTTGAAGACCGGTTCTTACAGCTAAAGCAGGGCACCAGGTCGGTGGTGGAGTACCATCGGGAGTTCGATCATCTAGCCCGATATGCAGATTCTTATCAGCTGGACAAAGCCGGGTACACCAAGAGGTTTTACAAGGGCTTGAAGGAGGATTTGAGGGAGGCTCTATTGTTCGTGTCCGATGGGCCTATTCCTCGGATTCTAGAGATGGCCAAGAGGATCGAAGCAGACTGGCACGCTACCCGAGGCCGGAAGCGGCCAATGGAGGATCAGAACCGTGGAGCAAGAAATGAGCAGCGACGAGGCCGTGCTACTGAGGTGGGCAGGATGGAGGATCAGCCTCGTCAGGAGGTGAGACAGGAGCCGAGGGAGCAGGTGACTCTGGCTCCCCAGCCTCTCCAGATGCGGGAGATACCAAGGCCACAGATGCAGGATGTGCAGCGACTAGGAGGGAGGGCTTACCCTCTACCAGAGTGTTTTCACTGCCGACAAGTGGGGCATATCAAGAGGAACTGCCCTATGAGGAGGGGGCCCCCTCTAGCACAGCAGATTGCCCCACCTGCTCAGCACTATGGAGGCCGAGGACGCGGTCAAGGACAAGGATACCAGGGCGGAGACCGTAGGCAAGAAAGGGAGCAGGTATATGCACTGGACCTGGCCCAACCCCGGCATCCTGAGCAAGTGATCACAGGTACGACAATGTTTTGTTTGCTTTGCTTTAATTCTTTTTCCATCCTTTCCTAGGAAACTATTGTCTTTAGCATTAGGTAGTAAAAACCAAGAACAGAACTCTAAGATAAGTCACAATCTCAGGCATTGTTTTCATTTGCGGCAAACCCGCACATACTCTCTTCGACACGGGTGCCTCGCACTCGTTTGTGTCGGAGACCTTTATCCAAGGGTTGGATGGCGTGGAGAAATTCACGGGGTCGATGATGAAGATACGGCTACCTGACGGGTCGGAGCTGTTCACCTCATCCCATTGCAATATGGAGGCATGGATAGGCGGGAAACCTTTCGAAGCGTCAGCGACGATCTTGCCACTGCCAGATTATGATCTGATTCTGGGTATGTCATGGCTCCACTGGAAACATGCCCAGATTGACTGCTTGGCCAAGAAGGTTACCCTTAGATATGGGGATTCTCTCATCGTGATGGAAGGTATTAGACCTGCATCCTATATTTTCTTATCTTCTATTCAGGCCGTCAAGGCCCATCTGCAGGGAGACATGGTATATCAGGTGTTGTTCGAGATGACCGAGGAGAAGGACCGGATTGCCAATATACCGGTGGTGTGTGATTACGCCGATGTGTTTCCAGAGAAGCTGCCAGGATTGCCTCCGCACAGGGAGAAGGATTTCCATATTCAGTTGGTGCCAGGGGCTAAGCCGATATCCAGGGCTCCCTATCGGATGGCCCCGAAAGAGCTGGCGGAGTTTCGGACTCAGTTGCGAGAGTTGGTGGAGGCGGGATTTGTTAGACCGAGTTCTTCGCCATGGGGAGCTCCGGTCTTATTCGTGAAGAAGAAGGATGGGACACTTCGCCTGTGCATCGATTATCGAGCACTAAATAGGCTGACCGTCCGAAATACCTATCCGCTCCCCCGGATAGACGAGTTGTTCGACCAGCTGGAGGGAGCCCACTATTTCTCGAAGCTGGACTTGAGGTCAGGATACTACCAGCTGCGGATCCAGGAGGAGGATATTCCGAAGACGGCCTTCAGTAGCAGATATGGCTTGTATGAGTTCACCGTGATGCCCTTCGGGCTCACAAATGCGCCGTCGGCGTTCATGAGCCTCATGAACCGGGTTTTTGAGGCCTACTTGGATGTGTTCGTTATAGTATTCATAGACGACATCCTGATCTACTCTAGGACGGAGGAGGAGCACACTCGGCATCTGGCACTGACTCTACAGAGGTTGCGGGAGCATCACCTTTATGCGAAATTCAGCAAGTGTCAGTTTTGGTTGAAGGAGGTGGCTTTCCTAGGCCATATTATCAGCGGAGCCGGGTTGGCAGTGGATCCGGCAAAGATTCAGGCAGTTCGAGATTGGCCGCCGTTGAAGACAGCCACTGATGTACGAAGTTTCTTGGGACTTGCCGGTTATTACCGGAAGTTCGTGGAAGGGTTCTCTCAAATTGCCCTCCCCCTCACATCTTTGACAAGGAAGGAGACGCCTTTCGTTTGGACCGCGCAATGCCAGGCGGCTTTCCAGGAGCTAAAGAACCGACTCATCTCAGCCCCAATTCTGGCCCTTCCATCTGGAAAGGAAGGATTCCAGGTGTATACCGACGCATCATACCAAGGGATGGGAGCGGTGCTGATGCAGAACGGACATGTCATAGCATATGCCTCCCGCCAGCTGAAGACCCATGAGAGGAACTACCCGGTGCACGACCTCGAGATGGGAGCGGTCGTTTTTGCTCTGAAGGTCTGGCGCCATTATCTTTATGGAGTCCACTGCGATATCTTCTCCGATCACAAGAACTTGAAATACGTGGACACGCAGAAGGAGCTGAATATCAGGCAGAGGCGCTGGGTGGAGTTCTTAGCAGATTATCAGTATGAGATGCACTACCACCCAGGGAAGGCAAACGTGGTGGCCGACGCGTTGAGTCGGAGAGCGGCCACTTCCGAAGCCAGGCCCCAGGTTATGTCCATGGAGCTAGTTCGGACCTTCAGAGATATGCAGATATCCCTAGTGTCCGAGGATGACCCAGAGCCATATAGGGAGTATCTGGCATCGATGGTGGCTATTGATGATATTCGGGACCGCATCCGGGATGGACAAAGGACAGATGCATGGGCAGAGCCGATATTCCAAGCCTTGGAGGAGGGTTCGGCCGGAGATTATACCCTGCGAGACGGATTGCTACATTTCAGAGGCAGGGTTTATATACCCGCAGGAGGCCGAGTTCGGGAGGACATCATGACGGAGGCGCATTGTAGCAGATATTCTATACACCCAGGGATCACGAAGATGACGGCAGATTTGAAGAAGATGGTGTTTTGGCCAGGGATGAAGAAGGACATTATGTACTTCGTGACCCACTGCGAGACGTGCCAGTTAGTAAAGGCAGAGTGTAGACATCCCGCTGGTTTATTGCAGCCACTCCCGGTGCCGGAGTGGAAATTTGAGGACATCGCGATGGACTTCATCCATGGCCTACCTCGATCACGGACGGGAAACGATTCGATCTGGGTGATCGTGGACCGTCTAACGAAGGTGGCTAGGTTCATCCCGATCAGGAAGGACGACTCTGTTGGAGTGTTGGTTCGGAAGTTCGTAGAGCAGTATATTCGTTATCACGGCGTGCCAAGGACGATCGTATCAGATCGAGATGGGCGGTTTACGTCCAGAGAGTGGAAATCTGTGCAGGCGTACCTTGGCTCCCGACTGACTTTCAGTACGGCCTTCCACCCCCAGACTGACGGGCAGACGGAGCGTACCAATCGGACGCTGGAAGACCTTCTGAGACTATGTATTGTAGACCGCGGAGAGCCCTGGGAGAAGATGTTGCCATTGGTGGAGTTCTCGTATAACAACAGTTACCAGTCCAGCATACGGATGGCTCCTTACGAGGCCTTGTACGGGAGAAGGTGTAGGACACCGTTGTCTTGGCTGCAGGACGTGGATCCGAAGATTCTGGACTCAGAGTTTGTGGAAGACACTGAGGCTCAGGTGAGACTGATCCGGGACCGGATGTTAGAGGCGCAGAGCAGGCAAGCCAAGTATTATGACGCTCGGCATCGTCAGGTGGAGTTTCAGATTGGGGACCAGGTGTTCTTGAAAATCCGGCCGATGCATGGAGTTTCACGGGTGCGAGGTCGGCGGAAGAAGCTCAGCCCGAGATACATGGGGCCGTTCAGGATCCTGGAGCGGATCGGTCCTCTAGCTTATCGGCTGGAGCTGCCACCGGAGCTGGCCGGCTTACATGACGTTTTTCACGTATCTTCACTCAGGAGGGCTCTACTACGCCCGGAGTTGCAGATTACGGCCACTGATGGGCCGGTAGCCTCGGATCGGTCTGTGCAATTGGAACCGATACGGATCGATGACCAGGGGATACGAGTCTTGCGCCGCAAGAAGATCCCGCTAGTCAAGGTCTTGTGGAGGAACCACGGGCGAGAGGAGCATACTTGGGAGCCTCAGGACCTGATGCAGGAAAAATATCCTGAGCTATTTAGTCAGGTATACCTCGCAACTCCTCCGGTGTATTAGTGTTTTTCCTTATTTTCTTGTGCTAGTAGAATTATTTAAAAAGGTAGAGGCTAATCCTTTTGTTTATTGGGGCTAGCCCTTATCTTGTTAACCTAGTAGGCGCTTCCACGCTTCATGGGATGTTACAAGCTTAAGTTATCCCGGTGGAAATCCCCGTAGACTTAACCCTAATTTCGGGGACGAAATTTTTGTTTTGTTTATTGGGATTTGTAACATCCCATTTTCAAATTGGACCCCCCCTAGGTGTGACTTGAGCATAACTAGGTCATATGAGTTAACCTAGGTGAGTCCAGGAGACCAAGTGACCTAAAAACCTAGTTGAGACCCACTTGGTCTGCAAATAGTAATTTTCAAAACTCTGATTTTGGGTGGCCTAGTAGGTTCATTGTGACTCTAAAAATTCCCTTAGACCTAATGTGGGCCCAATGAGTCACCAAGGACCCACTTGGGTCAATCATAGTGGTCAATTTGACCAAGTCAACCCCAAGCCCAAATCAAGTCAAACCTAGCCTATATGGGCTAACCCAACCTCAAACCACCCTCCCCCTTAGGCTAACTCTTGCATGATTATTTTTGTATGATATTTGGCTGCCTATATCCTAGGGAATTGACCAAGTCAACCTAGTGACTAGGAGAGAGAGAGAGAAGCCTAAATTTAGAGAGATAAAGAGGAGAGAGAAAGTGTTTAAAGAGGCCACTTATGGTGGAAGGTGAACCACTCCCTTCATGATTTTTCCTAAGGGGATTATAAACTTTAGTGGGCTGCCAATAGGCTAGGGAGATGAGAAAATTCGTTCATAAGGGTGAAGAGAGAGAAAGCTTCATTTTCCCTTTAATGGAGGAGAGAGAAAGTGAGAAAAAAGAGGATATTCATGGTGGGGAAGGTGAATCACCCCTCCATTCATCACCAATTGATTAGTATTCATCTCCCCTATCAGTTTTTAGGAGTTTCCAAATGTATTGGGACCAAGGGGAGGTGAATTTCAAGGGTTTTTAACAATGGCCGAAATTTATCTTAATGGCCATTAATGGCCATCAAGCCTACACCCTCCCTCTCCCCCATTTGATGCTTTTAAAAGCTTCCTTGGGCCAAGAGAATTCGTTTCCACCCTTTAACAGAAGAAACCGGGCTGATTGGTAGTGAGTTTGCAAGCATCGGAAAGCTCCACCGCCGGTCATGGCGCACCACCACCGCACTCGCCGACAAGCTCGGTTAAAGGTCCTCCTCCTCTCCTTCTCTCATGCTTAGATCCTAGGAATGTTTAAAAGTTGATTTCATGCCCAAACGAACCGGAGCCAAGCTTCAAAATTTCAGAAATTTGCCATTTTTCATGGACTTTTGGAGCTCTCGGGTAGGGCGGCGCCGCCACCTCCGGCCACCCTAGCTCCGGCCATGGATAACCCCCACCACCGGGAACAAATGGGTGATGTTTCCCGGTGGTGGCGCCGCCTCAGGCCGCCGGGAAATGGGCCGCAAAAACCACCTGCGCGGGTCTATTTTCGGCTCAATCGGAGAAGATGAACAGCCTCCGTTGGATCTTGCTTTAAGATTCGTGCAACCCATATTTTCAGATTTTTCTGTATTTTAATAAAACAGTTCACTGTAGAAGGAATCTAGGCCCCTTCTGGGCATCTACTGAAAAAGTGTATAACATGAAAGTTGTAGGTCTTTTGAATACCTACAATTTGATATGTAGTGGTGAAAAATTGGATGAGGGGACTGCCCTGTAGAGCCTTTTTAGTAAGGGTATGTCCTACAACTAGGGTAGTTTTCTTCTAAAAATTATTTAGGCCCTTTAGGGGCATGTTCATCAAAAATGATCAACATGAATATTGTAGGCTTTTTAATTATCTACAGTTTGATATGTTATGGAAAATTTTAGGACAAGTATTCTGACCTGTAGGGTCATTTTTCTAGGGTAGGTCCTACAAATAGGGCAAATCTTTGAAAAATTCCCCACACCTAACCCTTGGTCCAAATGCTTTGAATTTTGGACAGGGGCTTAATCTCACCTAGACCTAGCTCCTGTAAAAATTGGAACCCATTTAAAGAAGTTTAACCTAGGGTTTTGCCCTAAACCTAGAGAAGCTAGGGTAAGGTAGTTGAAGGGTCAAATCACGTCAAAATTCTCCAAAATTTTGGAGGCATGTTTTTAGGGTTATCATTTAGCTGTGATAAAAATTTCAGCCCAATTGGGTTTGAAATGATTGGGTTTTGATGTGATCAAAGATTGGTCCTTAAAGGGGAAAATTAGGGCAAGGGGTTGTTGGGGCATGGTGGGTCCAATTCTCACCCAAATGGGTTGGGATTTTGGCCAGAGCCCCATGGACAGATAAAACACCCCCTCATGGAATTTGAGATGGTTTGGGGTGGGTTTGCCCTAGGATCCAAGTTCAAACCTTAAGGGTTGATCTATGGGGTTTGTGAAGGACATAGGGTTTTATGACTTTGTATGGATCTAGAGTTTAGTCCATGATGTTCTAGGGGTGGAATTATGCCCTAGGAAGGAGTTGCATGGTATGGGTACTTAGTCACATCACTTAATTCTAATTATACAAAATTAGGCCTTTATATCTTATGGAATGGATGATGAGTCAAAGGATTTTAAGTTCATGTAAAATTATGATAGAGGATGTTAATTTTGATATATTGAACAGTAGTTGTTGTTTCATGAAATTTAAATAAGTTTTCATATGTGTATCTTAACAAAAGTACATAATCGTAGAATCTTGGGAGAAATAATTTATGTGGTAATATGATTTAGATTTTAATGAAATTGTGTACATCATGTTTTTAGGATATATTAAACCTCTGGAAATTTTATCATGATTTATGGGATAATAATTAGAGTACTTCCTTCACAACTTAACAAATAGAGATTTTTACTTAGGAATTATTTATGAAGTAACCAGTCATTTAAAGTTTGTGAAATTTAGTCAGAGGAGTTTTAATATCATATTACATCTCAGTGAATTTTTATGGAATTATTTGAATTATAAATTTAGGGGTTGCTTCATTAAATGTTATTGCCCATAAAAATTTAGATAAATTCAATTTGGTATATTAAATGCAAATAAAATTATTATTTTTGGTCAGAGGACTTTTCTGATGATTATCAAGGCTCTGTAATTTTTACATAATTTTATGATGATTAATTGTTGTACTTCCTTCATTAAATATGAATTGTGGAATTTCGATGAATAATTTAATTAGAGGATAAATACTATTTGTAAAATCATGGGAGTTAATATTTACTAATAATTCACTGTTATACAGTAACTATAATTTTTGGATGACCAATACTTGAGTGGATCATGTAGTTCATGTTCATTATCACCCATGGTCAATTATTTGGAAAATTAATTAATTATCAATTTAATTAGGAAAAATTATAATTTTCTGGATTTAGACATATTATGACATGGTAGATTCCCAGTAATTATTACAAGGGTTTTGGAAGAGAATTTAATGGACGTTCTATCATGGGCAACGTATAGGGTAGAAGGGTATGTCTGGTGTGAAAAAGGCATGAACAGTGTTAGTATGAGACTTGGATATAAGGGTGGAGTTTTGTACCTTATAGGCTTGGGAAAATGAGCATGGGATTCATCATTGGAGATTATGATGAGTAAAGATGTGTTTGGCTAGCATAGGAGGTGCTCGGGGTAGACGAAAGATCGTCTTGCCCTAGGAGTGGAAGAGTCAAATACACTAGGGTTAGATTCATTATAACATTAAAAAGGGATTGGGTAAAGGGTAGACAACCAATAACAATAAGTGCCTTGCGAAAGGGAACTTCGGGCCGTAATGCCGCCGTCTTGGTTCCTAGTGCCCCTTGAGAGCCCTTCACGGGGTATGCCGGGGGCAGTCCTGGGCTAACATAAATCTTAAAACAAACGAAAGAGTAATTAGCCTAATAGGGATTCACATTGCACACACTCATTAGTTAGGGTTGGTAATGGTTAAGTCGTCCCGAGGTGTTCAAGGGGGCGTTGTTCCGTGGTGTTCTAAGGGATGGAGTCTGGAGATGAGCCTGATGGTTTAGTCCGGGGAATTTGGTCTCGGACGTGGTTAATACAGACGGTTTAGCCCGGGAGTTTGACACTTTAAATTGTTATATATTAAACTACTGCATGTGCACAAAAATAGGAAGGATTAAGGTGGTGGGTTCTCGATATCGGGGAGTTCGATTGCACCGACACCGATATCGTTGACTTGGCAAGGTGACTAGCACTAAGCCAAGGTTAAGTCCGGCGGACCAGTCGGCAAGAGTACGCAGGAGTCCGCCTCGTGCACCAGGCGTTGAGGGCGTACGATAGGTCAGACCAGTAGTGCTTTTACTGGTTTTGAGGTGGGCGAGGCCCAACCCACCGCTTCCGTCTGCCACTACGGGAGTATCCTGGGAGTTATCTCCAGAAAGGGGGAACTAAAGGTTTGTGTACACAAAGTTGGGTGGGTGAGTTGCACTGCATGACATAACATACCCACCATATAGTTGCATATCATAATCATTCATAACAACCTTGACACCTAAAGTATAAGTGGAATGGGACGCTTATACTTTAGGACTTGCAAAACGACCCCTTGGTCTATAAGCTTGTGTGGGCAAGTTTATAAATCAAAGGTTAATTTCAATATATATATGCTGCTGTTTGATAACCGACACCCCCAACGTATAAGTGGTATGGGACACTTTATACGATGGGAGCCTTGCAAAAGACCCCTTGGCCTATGTGTACTCACATAAGCAAAGGTTTAATTTCTTACTTACTTTCTTTCTGTTATACCTATTACAACATTTATATTGCTCCCATGTCATAACTTGCTAGTTAGGTTCACCGTCATCTGCTTTTGACTACTCTCCACTTTCATGTCCTCCCCTTTCTTCCTCTCCGCCCGGTGCCTTAGAGCGTGGGGGAAGGGGTGGGGGATGATAGGACTTAGTCTTTTAGACTAACGGTTTTCGAACCATATCATTTTAGGGGATCGCGGAGCCCAGCATGGAGGAGCAGCCCAGGAGGCCGGTACGCTTGGAGATGGGACAGTCTAGCACGGGAGTCCAGACTACGGGGACTGTGAGTCCCGGCCCTTCGTAGAGATTTAGTTTTGCTTCCGCATTGAGTGATTTTGTAGTGAGGACTTGATGTACCGGGCATGAGCCCTTTTATTTCTAGTATCATCGTACTCTGATGTTTTCTGTGGACACTCCCTTCGTGGAGTTTTATTTTATGTGATATTCTCTTTTGGTGGACTTGCTTCTCTCTTGCTTGCTACTTATTGTGATCGAAAAGGCCGGCAGAATCGGCGCGTTGTAGTGACGACCTTCCCGGGTGCGAAGGTGTCACCGCAAAGCGGCGGTTCTGGCCATAAGACCCCAGGTTTTCAAAAAAAAAAAGGGGGTCTTACACTGTGGGAGTATACCAGGACATTATTTATAAACATAACCACAAAATGGTCCAGGAAATCCTTAAATACTATGTTCATCATATCTATAAAGGCAGAGGGCGCATTAGTCAATCCGAAGGACATTACAAAAAACTCAAAATGCCCATACCACGAACGGAAAGCAGTCTGTGGAATATCTGTCTCACGAATCCTCAATTGATGGTAGCCTGAACGAATATCGATATTTGAAAACACAGAGCTACCATGCAACTAATCAAACAGGTCATCAATCCTTGGTAGGGTTATCTATTCTTGATAGCCACCTTATTCAGCTCTCTATGACCGATGCAAAGCCTCACCGATCCATCCTTTTTCTTTACGAATAATACGGGAGCACCCCATGGAGAAGAACTCGGCCTAATAAAACAATTTTGCAGCAAGTCATCCAATTGGGTACGCAGCTCCTCCAGCTCACGCGGGGCCATACAGTACGACTCCTTAGCAATAGGACAAGTACCCGGCTCCAAATCTATGACGAACTCGACGTACCTCTCAGGCAGAAGACCAGGAAGATTATCAGGAAATAAATGAGGAAACACACGCACCACGGGGATCTCCTCTAAACGCGGCAAAACAACCTTGGTTTCCAAAACTGAAACCATACTAGCAAAATAGCCAGAATCTAAAAGCTTTCGAGCACATACCGCAGAAATAATCGAAGATCTCTGGCGCAGATAACCATAAACACTCCTTGGTTGACCGTTGTCCATCTTGAAGTCCAAGCACTTAACCTTGCTCTGGATGACAACATCATACTTGGACAACCAATCCATGCCCAGAATTACATCGAAATCTTCCAAGTCTATCATTTTCAAGTCAGCAACCGCTAGAAAATCGCCTAACAGAATTGGACAACTCTGAATGCCTTGGTCCGATACAACAGAATCACCAAAAGGAAACTTGAAACTAAACGCGTCGCCAACAAGATCAAGGGTCAAACCGTGACGCTCTATAAAGGCTCTAGCAACAAATGAGTGGGTAGCACCAAAATCAAACAGAACGCGCCCAATGATTATTTACCTTAAACTTTCCTATATAAAATCGTATACGCAACTAAGGAACCGAACGTCGAACTACAGCTACAAATGGAAAGCGAGGAACAGGTTAGGATCTAACCTGAAATAACTTGCGAAGAGGTCTGAGCTTCCGCCCCGGCCCTATTTCAGGGGGCAGGTGCGGCGGGGGGGGGGCACCCGTCCTGACAATTTTTCAAGGGGCGGGTGCGGCGGGAGGCCGGCACCCGCCCCATCCCAATCTTAGGGGGCGGGTGCGGCGGGAGGCCAGCACCCGCCCCGGCCCTATTTCAGGGGATGGGTGCGGCGGGAGGCCGACACCCGCCTCAACCCTTTTTCAGGGGCGAGTGCGGCGGAAGGATGACACCCGCCCCGACCCTATTTCAGGGGGAGGGTGCGGCGGGAGGCTGACACCCTCCCCAAACCTTTTTCAGTTGGGCAGGTGCAGCGGGAGGCCGACACCCACCCTGGCCCTATCTTAGGGGGTGGGTGCGGTAGGAGGCCTGCACTCGCCCTAGTCCTTTTTCATGGGGCGAATGCGGCGGGAGGCTGGCACCTGCCCTTGCCCTTTTTCATGGGGCGAGTGAGGCGGGAGGTCGGCACCCGCCCCGAACATTTTTTAGGGGGCAGGTGTGGCGGGAGGATGACACCTGCCCTCGCCCCAGTAAATTAGGGGGTGGGTGTCGTAGGATGCCGACAACCGCCCCGTCCCTTGTTAATCAGAAGGGGCGGGTGTGGTGGCAAGCCAACACCAGCCCCGACCTTTTTAGGGTATTGCCCGGCAACGCCACAATCTCCTGGCTACACCCTGGAGTTCTCGCCTGACTAGAGGTCTTGCCCGACCTAGTTCTCGACTATCTTGAGCAGTTCGCCCGGCTTGAGGGTCTTGCCCGACTCAAGGATCTCGCCCCGGCTTGATGGCCTGCTATTTTACTTCTGGAGGGTTGTAAATATCTGTTTAAAATAGAGAAGTTTGGTTGTTGGAAGACTAGCCCAGTGTATTTCAGTAATTTTAGAGCAGCGAGATTGCTCTATTGGCAGGCAATCCCCCAAAAATCTATAAATAGACCCTTGGGGTGCCTTGGACAGGGATCGGTTTTCACGAATCTTCATCTTCTTCCTTCATCCTCCATAGCACTTAGCTCAGCATTATCTAGGTAGGGCGAGATCTCAAAGGTATTTCGGGTATGAGGTGGAACCTCCATGCTAGAGTCAAGGGTCATTTTCCGAATTCAGGTCTCTCACCAAGGGATGACTTAGGAGAAGTAGGTTTGAGCTGCACCCCTAGGTCCGAACTCTAGGTTGAACCGAATCTCGAATTAAACATTTTGGTACGGTGAGCGTGGACTGCGGCTCATACAGAAGTTCCAGAGCAATTTCCAAGGCGGGAGATCATGGAGGTGGTGATGGCCCCAACGAACTCCCCAACCCAATACCCTTTGTAGGGAGGGAAGAGTTCATGGCATCCATCCGAGGCATCATGGAGATGTTGCGAAGTATTTCTCCTCGGGGTTACTGCTCAACTCCCCCCATAGGAACCAGATCCCAGGGGTCTCGGTGAGATAGATCCCAAGGGTCTAAGCGAGATGACCCAAGGAGGGGTTAAAGAAAGTACATCAGGAAGATGGCCCAGGAAGGAAAGGATGGGAGAGGGGTCGAGCGAGACCTTACCGGTCGAGGGTTATTCCCCAGCCCTACGAGCGCTAGCCTCCCAGGAGAGTAGGTCGCTCGAGTGGAGCATGCAAGACCAACAAGTAGGGGGTCACCCTTCAGCGAGCTGATTGTCTCAACTCCCATTCCCGAGGAGTTTAAGGAATCTGACATGACTTACTATACTAGGAAGGATGACCCCATCTAGCACCTGTAGTGGTTGGAAGATACGGTCTCTATCAGGCCGATGATGGATGCATTCAAGTGTCACCTCTTCACGATCACATGGAGTAGGGGGAGATGACGTATGTGAGGACCGGGATGATGTAGGACCCCGAAGAGGTATAGAGTGATCCATAGTGGAGTAAAGATCGAGGCCACTCAAAAAGCAAGCCTCCATGCCGTATACCATCAGAGCAACGCTTCGACATCCCAGACCCCACCCCTAGAGGAGAAGATCAGCTTCATAATGAAGGACATGCCGGATCATGACGATCCATTCTGCGATGCGCTGGTCATCCAGACAGTCATCGAAGGCTACACCGTCTCCCAGATCTTGCTTGACAACGGGAGCTCCGTCAACGTCATTTTCAAGAAGGCATTTGACGAGATGATGGTTGAACAAAGGAGGGTGTTGGCCTCGGACGGACCCCTGTTCGGATTTTCCGGGGAAAGGAAGGAGGTAGAAGGTGGAGTCGGACTCCAGGTAAAGTTGGGGTGGGGGGCCTCAAGGAACTGTCGGTTCGTCGTTGTTGATGCTCCGAGCAATTACAATGTCATCTTTGAAAAACCCCTCATCAACGCCTTCCATTGTGTGCCATCATCATTTCACCAGTGCCTCAAGTTTAACATTGGAGGGATCCAAGTCAGGATCATGGGAGACCCCAGGATGGCAAGGATGTGCTACGTCACGACCGTCAACACCATCTCCTTGCTAGCCACGGTAGTGGAGATGGCTAAGATCATGGAGAGCTTGAGTAAGATAGAGGTATCAGAGGAGAAGGAGGCGAATGACGGCCATCATACCCAAGCAGTCTGAAGAAACCTCGCTTTGGTGAAGTCTTTTCCCTTTTATGTTTTTGTAATGAGCTCTACCCCTGACCTGCTGAGTTAGGAGGTCTTGTATCCTAAAGATTTTCCCGTTTGAGGATGTTGATTTTAGTATGGTTCGAATGACGTGCCTAATCTCACCCCAAGAGGATATCCTCATCCGGGCTCCCACTAGCTTGATGGGTCGAATTTGGCTCGGTAGTAAGTTCTCATCCCGAGAGGATCTCCTCATCCAAACTCTCATTAGCTGGATGGGTCGAATGTGCCTCGATGGAGAGAAGGAACCGAACCCCAAGAGGATCTCCTCACCCAGGATCTCACTTGCTGGATGAGTCGAATTTGCCTCGGTGGAGAGAAGGTACCAACCCCGAGAGGATCTCCTCACCTAGGCTCTAACTAGCTGGATGGGTCTAATGTGTCTTGGTGGAGAGAAGGTTCCAAACCCGAGAGGATCTCCTCACCTAGGACCCACTAGCTGGATGGGTAGAATGTGCCTCGGTGGAGAGAAGGAACCGACCCCCTAAGTGGATCTCCTCATCCAGGCTCCCACTAGCTGGATGGGTCGAATGTGCCTCGGTAGTAAGTTCTCATCCCGAGTGGATCTCCTCATCCACGCTCTCATAAGCTGGATGGGTCGAATGTGACTCGGTGGAGAGAAGGAACCAACCCCCCGAGAAGATCTTCTCACTCAGGCTCTCACTAGCTAGATGAGTAGAATGTGCCTCGATAGAGAGAAGGTTCTAACCCCGAGAGGATCTCCTCACCCAGGCTCTCACTAGCTGGATGAGTCGAATGTGCCTCGGTGGAGAGAAGGTTCCAAAACTAAGAGGATCTCCTCAACCATTCTCCCACTAGCTGGATGGGTCAAATGTGCCTCGATGGAGAGAAGGAACTGACCCCCGAGAGGATCTCCTCATCCAGGCTCCCACTAGCTGGATGGGTCGAATGTGCCTCGATGGAGAGAAGGAACCGACCCTTGGGAGGATCTCCTCACCCAAGTTATCACTAGTTGGATGAGTCAAATGTGCCTCGGTGGAGAGATGTTCCAATTCTGAGAGGATCTCCTCACAAAGGCTCTCAATAGCTGGATGGGTCGAATGTGTCGCGGTGGAGAGAAGGTTCCAACCCCGAGAGGATCTCCTCACCCAGGCTCTCACTAGTTGTATGGGTCGAATATGCCTTAGTGGAGAAAAGGAACCGACCCCTGAGAGCATCTCCTCACCCAGGATCCCACTAGTTGGATGGGTAGAATATGCCTCGGTGGAGAAAAGGAACCGACCCCCGAGAGGATCTCCTTACCCAAGTTCTCACTAGCTGGATGAGTAAAATGTGCCTCGGTGGAGAGAAGGTTCCAACCGCCCCAGACCTTTTTCAGGGGGAGAGTGCGGCGGGAGGCCGACACCCGCCCCGACCCTATTTCAGGGGGCGGGTGCGGCGGGAGTCCGGCACCCACCCCGACCCTTTTTCAGGGGGGCGGGTGCGGCGGGAGGCCGACACCCGCCCCAGCCCTATCTTAGGGGGAGGGTGTGGCTGGAGGCCAGCACCCGCCCTGGCCCTATGTCAGGGGGCAGGTGCAGCAGGAAGCCAATACCTGCCCCGACCCTTTTTCAGGGGGAGAGTGCGGCGGGAGGCCGACACCCGCCCCGACCCAATTTCAGTGGGCGGGTGTGGCAGGAGGCCATCACCTGCCCCGACCCTTTTTTAGGGGGGCGGATGCAGTGAGAGGCCGGCACCCGCCCCAACCCTATCTTAGGGGGCAAGTGTAGTAGGAGGTCAACACCCGCCTCGACTCTTTTTCAGGGGGAGAGTGCGGCGGGAGGCCGACACCCGCCCCGACCCATTTTTTGGGGGCGGGTGCGGAGGGAGGTCGCCCCTCCCCGACCCTTTTTTAGGGGCGGGTGCGGAGGGTGGTCGCACCCGCCCCGACCCTTTTTCAAGGGGCGGGAGGCCGACACCCGCCCCGACCCCAGTAAACCAGGGGGCGGGTGCGGTAGGAAGTCGACACCAACCCTCGACCCTTGTTAATAAGGAGGGGCAGGTGTGGTGGAAAGCCAACACCCTCCCCGACCTTTTTAGGGTATTATCTGGTGACGCTGTCGCCTTGCGAAACCATGGAGATCTCTCCCGGCTAGAGGTCTCGCCCGGCCTAGTTCCCGCCCGGCTTTAGCAGCTCGTCTGGCTTGAGGGTCTTGCCCGACTCGAGGATCTCTCCCCAGCTTGAGGGTCTACTATTTTGCCCCTGGTGGGCTGCAAATAGTTGTTCAAAATACCAAAGTTTGGTTGTTGGCAGACCAGCCTAGGGTATTTCAGTAATTTTAGAGCAACGAGATTGCGCTATTGGCAGGACATCCCCAAAAAATCTATAAATAGACCATTTGGGTGCCTTGGAGAGGGATCGATTTTCACGAATCTTCATCTTCCTCCTTCATCCTCCAAGGCACGTAGCTCAGCATTGGCTAGGGAGGGGGAGATCTCAAAGTTCTTCCGGGTGTGAGGTGGGACCTCCACGCTAGAGCAAAGGGTCATTTTCCAAGTTCAGGTCTCTCACCAAGGGACAGCTTGGGAGAAGTAGGTGTGAGCTGCACCACTAGGTCCAAACTCTAGGTGGAACCGAAACTCTATTTCAATAGAAAAGTCCTTCAGTGAATTGATGATTTTTCAAGTTGTATACCTTCAGTGGTAACATGCTTCTTAAGTGGTTCAAGTACTATCCATACTGGTATAGACTAAAGTGTCTATCAGGAAGAATGAAAGATGATGCTTTAGTTTAGGGGGAGCAAGTCCAGCACTTGAAGAGGTAGATTCAAATGGCATCATGTAGAGAAGGAGCAGCACACCTCCAACACTCTCAAGTGGTTCAACTGCTGCAAGAGTTGATTATCTGTATTCAAAAAGGGGGAGCAGATAATCAGAGCATCCATGACTATTTACAGAAGTCAAAATGGGGGAAGAGAAGGATATGTGGTGGTATCAGAGAATAGGAGGAGGAAGATACAAGTGGTATCAGATACATGTGGTATCAGAGCTATGAGAAGGATATGAGAAGGAAATGATCAAAATGATCAAGACCAGGTAGTAGCAATTCAGGGGGAGCAGGTGTGATGATGATCATCCTGCAGGAAAGGAAGTCTTGTAACTATAACTTATTCTCTTGTTATAAGGTTATTCAAAGTTAATGTTTTATTGCTACATTTGTTAGTGTATATCATTGACTCAGAATTTTGATTGAGGGTTTTAACTTCTTCAAATAGGGGGGTATTGTTGGGTCCATTTCCTACAATGTACCAGAATTGTAGAAGTCATATTTGTAGAAGTCAACCATGTAAATGATATACATAAAGTGGTATTTGATGTATGTTCAAGTTCATGCATGCAGGTTAGTCCTTGTAACATTGATAGGACAGGTATTCGAAGTGATTTGATAGGTGGTCACAAAGAAAAGAAGTGGAGTGATAGAAATTTGCCTAAGTACACGGGCGTTGAGTGAAGCCAGTTCACTCAACGCCAGATGCCATGAAATATTAGTGGAGAGGCTGAAAATCGCCCAAGTCCACAGGCGTTTAGTGAAGCAAGTTCACTCAACGCCAGATGCTAAAAGCGCTGAATGGAGTTGTGGACAGTCAAAGCCATACAGTCAGCAAAGCTATTCTGTGGCTAAGTCCACAGGCGTTGAGTGATTACAGCTCACTCAACGCCATATATCAAGAATCATCAAGTTTAGCTGAATTTATCAAAGCCTAAATATTGGCATGCTGAATATTCAACTTAAGTCCACAGGCATCGCGTGGTTAAAGCTCTCGATGCCATATACCAAGCAGCATTGAGACAAGCTCAAGCAGGTGAAGTTCTGTCAAGGGAAAATTTGGCTAAGTCCATAATCGTTGAGTGAGGACAGCTCACTCAACCCCAAAGCAAGACGTCGTATAAAGCTAAAACTCAAAGAGATAGATATAAAATCTTTCTAAGTCTAGGGGTGTTGAGTGATGACAGCTCACTCAACGCTCTCAATGCCTCAAAAGTAGGCAGCCTAGAGGAGCGGCTAAGTACAAAAGAGTTGAGTGATGAAGCTTCACTCAATGCTCTCAATATAGAGCAGAAAAAGATTATTGCGGCTAAGTCTAGGGGCATTGAGTGATGTCAATGCACTCAACGCCTGGCATTGTAGAAAGATTGATCAAGTCCAGAGGCATTGAGTGAAGTCAGTTCACTCAACGCTCTTAATGGTGTAGAGAATTTTTCTAAGTCAAGATTCGTTGAGTGAAGGCCATTCACTCAACACACTCAACGCTTGGAGTGAATATGAGAAATTGGCTAAGTCCATAACTGATGACGTCAGTCAAAGTCAACAAAGTTCAAATTACTAGCGAGAAAGCTACAGAACATGCCAAATAGAGCTGGAGGCCTACTGTACTTCTTTTTCCATTAAAGCAAGTTGTAGCCATCAACTGTAGGTGGTCCCCACTACTTTTTGGAGCCGTTAATCAGCGGAAGATAAAAGGGATAGCTTCCAATGGAAGAACTTACCTTTTAGGGTTTCTTTCTTTTCATGATAGTTGCAGCTAGACTTCATCTTCCTCGCCATTTCTACCGAGCTAAAAGCTTGAAGTCGTTCCAGCTGAACTAAAAGTTCATTCCAGTTAGCTGTAGCAATTTCTTATTCTACAACAAGTTCAGATACTGTTCTGATAAAGAAAGAGAAGCAGAGCTTTTAAGTTTTTTGCAGGTTCCATGTTAGCTGTTTGAAGAACTCAAGATCCGTCAAGACTTCAGTCTTCTTTAGCAGGTTCAGAACCTTATTTCAGAGTTACTTCCAGTAAAGCCAGTCATTCACTGAAGATCATTTTTCTACTGCTGAGAAGATAGTTAGGGATGAGATAACTCAGCTCAGGAAGTAGACACAGAGAAATATTTCTGTGTCAAATTAACTCAAATCAATTTCATTTAATTAGGATCCTTTTGGATCTGAGTTGTAAGGCCTTTGTGCCCAAGGTGGGGCAGATTTGCCTGAGTGTAGGATCCAGTTTTTTATCTGAGTTGTAGGAACTTTGGGTCTGAGGTAGGATCCTTTTTGATCTAAGCTATAGGGCTTTTGAGCCCGAGGTAGGGCAGTTTGCCTGAGTTGTAGGAGAGTCATCCTCTTTGAGTGTAGGACCTTTGGGTCTGAGTGTAGGATCCAGATTTGGATCTGAGGTAGGGTCTTGGGCCTGAGTTATAGGAGAGTCATTCTTTTTGAGGTATGGCTATCCTCCATAGCCTGAGCTATAGGACTTGAGTTCAAGTCTGAGGTAGGTGATCAATTGATCACTGCGTTGTAGGAGCAAGTTTGCTCTGAGGTAGGGCCTTTGGCCTTAGTTGTAAGTCTTTGAGGAGACTGAGAGATCCTGCGTGATCTGAGGTGTAATCTCTAAGGAGATGAGTTTTTGGAGAAGTTTCTTGTATAATAAGAAGATAGAAAGGTGGGAGGAGAGTGGATGTACCCATAATTTGAGGAACCACTATAAATTATGTGTGTTCTTTATGTTTTGTCTTGAAAGATTGAAAACACTAACAAACTACACACTAAGTTAAAAGATAATAATAATAAACCAAAAAAACCTATTCACCCCCCCCCCCCTCTCGGTTGTTAGCTACCTTGAAATTAAAGACTTTCAAAACCTAACAATTAGGTTTTGGCAAGGGATTTCAAGCTGCTTGGAGGTTTCTGGAGTGCAACGCTTTAGGCGTGGAGGATTCTATGGATGATGATGATAACATGGTCGTAGAGGGATGATCCCATGGATCTCTTCTCTCCCGTTTGTTTTGATTTTTCTGTCTTTGTGTTGTAGGCGTATTTTGTGTCATTGCATGCTTTTACTTTTAATTGTGATGTAGACCATGAGAGAACTTTTATTTTAGTGGAGAACCTTTTTATCTTTGGATCCGCGGTGTTCTAGTTGTGTTTTGGCACACTATTTTTTTGGCAGAGTAGCGCTTGGCTTGAATGTTGTTTGTTTATCTACGCTTTTGGGAAGGCTGGAGGCTGCTGAGGGATTGGAGGCAATGCGCCCATGTTCGCTTGTGCCACAAACAGGGATTGGCGGAAAACATTTGTCCATTTTTTAAGAGAACCGGGGTTCGTACGTGCAGAGACAGCAAAGAACCTAGTTTGTTTGTGCCTTAAGAGGACCGAGGTCTGTTTGGGTAGAGGTGGCGAAGAACCTTTGTTCATTCGAGCTTCAAGAGGCCTGAGGTCCTTCCAGGTGGAGGTGACGAAGAACCTTTGTTCGTTCGCACTTCAGGATGGTTAGAGTCCATCCAGGTGGAGATGGCGAAGAACCTTTGTTTGTTCCCGCTTTAGGAGGACCGAGGTCCATACAGGTGGAGATAGAGAAGATTTTTTTTCTTTCTCGCCTCAGGAGGACTTGGGTCTGTCCGGGTGGAGGTAGAAAATAACCTTTATTCATTTGCACTGCAGGAGGACCTTGGTCCATCCAGGTAGAGGCGACAAAGAACTTTTCTTTGTTCACGCCTCTGGAGAACCGGGGTTCGTTCGGGTGGAGGTTGAGAAAACTTTCATTCACACCTAAGTAGGACAGAGATCTGTCCGGGTTAAGGTGGTAATGAATCTTTATATGTTCATACCTCAGGAGAACCAAGGTTCGTCCAAGTAGAGGTGGAAAAGAACTTTTGTTTGTTCGTACCTCAGGAGAATTGGGATCCGTCCGGGTGGAGGTGGCGAAGAACCTTTGTTCGTTAGCTCTTCGGGAGAACCGAGATTCGTCCTAGTGAAGGTATAGATGAACCTTTGTCCATCTCGTCTAGGACGTGCAGACAGACCTTTGTTTCTTCTCACCTGAGATGCAGAAGGGGTTTCGCCGATATCGCATAAGGTATAGAAAGGCTTTCGCCAATCTTTCCTGGGAGGTGTAGAAAGGGCTTCACTAATCTCGCCTTGTAGTGACTCGTATCCAGTGGAAGGGAAAATAGATGCTTTATTGCTGAAAGGGAAGATACATGTGCTCGCAAATCCAGCTTTGCAGCTTATTTTTTGAAAAACAAGGAAAGGAGTAAATAGTAATGGTATATAGGCTTAGGCCATGCCCAGAATTCCTTATCCCTCGCCCTGGTCGTGATGCGTCTGGTGAAAGTACCAGAGCCATGATGCCATCTCATCGCCTCGTGCGACACCTATTCTGCCCGGGTGACGAACTTTAGTTCCAGGTGCGGAATTGAGGGGATTGCCTCGAAATGCGCTTGGAGTGGGCAACCAAGAATTGCATTGTACACCAAGTTAGAGTCGACTACTACGAACTGAATATCCCGGGTTGCTAGCCTTGGGAACTCCCCTAGAGTGATTGGGAGATTGATTGTTCCTTGCATAGTTACGAGTGTGTTATTGAAGCCGTATAGCAGTACATTCGCTGGTTGGAGGCGCTCTCGAGGGATCTTCATGTTGAGTAGTGTAGAATTGAACAAGATGTCCACCGAGCTCCCACTATCAATTAGTATTCGCCAAACTCTGAATCATAGATTGTCGATTCCCGCACTAATGACGAGGGGAACTTGGTTTGGCGTGCGCACTCCCCGTAAATCTACATCTTCGAAGCTGATAGCAGTATCTTCCCGTGGCTTCGGGTCTCCTAGGCCTTTCTCATACTAAGCAGAGTAGAGGATTTGGAAGGGCGAGCCGACGATGGATCTGACATACCCAACCACTTGACATCCCCCCTGCGCATCCTGGCGCGGCAGGGGATGATCCTGTCCCGGCTAGTGAGGTGGGGGCTGATTGGATACTTGACTTTTCAAGTATCTTCCCAAATTTCCCTGCCGAATGAGGCGCTCTATTTCCTCCTTCAATCAGGTGTAGTCCTCCGGGTTGTGCCCATTCCTACGGCAGAATTCGCAGTGCTGTGTATGGTCTCTTTGGTTCGGTGGTATCTACTTCGGGTGTCAGAGCATGCCAAAGTCTTGGATGGCCATAAGCACTTGTGTCCCGGTGGTATTTAGTAGGGTGAATTCCCAGTGCCAGGAGGGGCCTTGGTCCTGTTAAGGATTGCTGTCGTGGTCATATTTCCGGCGGAGAGTTAGGGGCCCAAGCTTTGAATCTCTCTTCCGCTTGGAAGATCCTTCAAATTCCTGACGGTGTGCTTCAATTTCCTCATCGGCCGCGATTTTTGCTTCAACCCGGTGAATAAGGTTGGCATAAATCGAGATTTTCTCCCTCATCAGAGGAGAGTAAAATCAGTTTGGGCAGAGTCCTCCGAGGAATAAGGCGCGAAGGAGCTCTGGGTTGACCCTTGGGATCTGTCGTGCCTCAGAGGTGAAGCGATGTAATAAATCCTTGAGCGACACTCTCTCATTTTGGTGGATTCCTAAGACGTGTGAGGGATCTCTAACGATCCGTCGGTTGGCTATGTACTGATCGATGAAGATGCGGGTGAGATACCCAAAGTTGTTGATCATCCCCTCCCGTAAGGAGTGGAATCACGTGCATGCTTTCCCCTTCAGAGTCGTGGGGAGCACTTGGCACAGTAGTTAATCAGGCGCGCTAAAGAGTCGCATGATCGTCTCGAAGTGGTTTATGTGTTCTAGGAGATCTTCTACCCCGTTGAAGGCCTCGAAGCATGGTAGCTTGAATTCGTGCGGGATAGGGTGCTCCATGACTTGAGGGGTAAGCATGGATCTATGGTGGATGGGGCGCTGTGCGTTAATAGGGGGACGTCGTTCCCGGGCATATTCTTCCTCGATCATGTCCCTGATCTCATGTCGGGTGAGTCTATGGTCGCCCTGCTGGGCATCCACTTCTATTGGTCGAGGGTCAAGCTGAGCATCGGCCCAGGGCTCTGGTCTTTGGATGACATGTATAGAGCTTGCCTCGTTGGAGAGTTCTTCGGAGAGGGGATCCTCTGGGTGAGCCGCGCCCCGAGGGACGTACTCTGGCATAACTGCTGGTCGTGCCTTGCGTGTGTTACCTGGGAGGGGAGGGTTGGACACTCCCATCCCTCGTAGGAGGGTGAGCATTTCTTCCTGGTGCTCCTCTATTAGCCGGATGCGCTCCTCTACTGCATCTGCGAGAGCGGTCGCGTCGATAGTTCCGTTGAGTAGTGGAGCGTTTCTTGTTGGCGAGTTGGCCGTGGCCACTATGGGGCGCTCTTCCAGGGTCGTGTCGTTTGAAGTGCCTGAACTTCTCCTTGTCATTGCTAATAGTCGGGGAATGCTGAGATTTGTCAGAGCATCTGGGAACATTTTCCCACATATGGTGCCAAATTGTTGTGGGTCTCCCGATCTTTCCCCGGTCCGAAGAAAACATACAACCTTAGCTCGTAATCGGACCGGGTGCGCAAACAGTCAAAGTAAAACACAACAAATGACAAGAGGTTTTTTTTATGCGGAAAACCCAGAAAGGGTTAAAAATCACGTTGTCGGATCTGTGCCAAGTCAAAATCTGCTGGTTCTTTTGAGTTTATAGGGATTGAGATTTGATATCAGAGGGCGACAAATCATTTCTCCATTATAAGTGAAAAGTACACAAAAAATCATGAAAAGACTAACTCATTTGAGCTTTGATGGGAGCGCCCTGGGCTTGACACGGTGTTCAGCTCATGGAAACTGTATGGAAACGTTTCGGCTGGAAAATTCTCTAAGTCTATGAAGCTTTGGAGGGAGCGCTCTCGTTGACGCGGAGCCTTGAGGGAGTGCTCTTGCGGAGGATGTGACTTGGAGGTTGTTGAAACATTAACGCAAGGAGAGGAGCAAAGTGAATTCGTAAGCGGAGAATCGGTCTAAGTCCACGATCTCGCCAGAAAACTTCAGAGTTCTCTATTGCCTCTGAAGTTGTTTGTCTTCAAATGAAGGTATGTGAGCCAATTTATAGTTTTCTGGAGGGGGCATGATGGTAATTGCGTCGGGGAGTAATTTGTGCTGGTGAATACCGTCCCTCCGTTCCAGTCACCTGAATCACCAAATTAGCAAAATGACGGGAGTGCCCCCCGGGAAGTTTGTGCGGTCCGAGAAAGGAGCCCAGAGGCGGCGAAGGCCGGGGGGGGGGGGGGGGGGGGGTCGTTGGGGCACGCGCGCGGGTAGCGGCTGCGCGGTGTGCGGTAGCGTGGGGCGCGGCTGTGCGGCTGCAGGGGGCTCGGCCGCTCAGCGCGACCACACGGGGCGCACCCGCGCGGAGGGGGCGGCCGTGCGAGTTGGCTGCGCACGGTCGCACGCGTGCCGTGGGTGAGCGTAGGCCGCGCGGGCCGCACACTAGCGCGGCCCTGCCGTGCGTGCGCGTGGGTCCGACTTCCGTGTTGGGGGATCCGGGTCTTGCGGCTTCGATGCGTTCAATCGGTGCGTGCAATCGGTCCGATTGTGCTCACGCGGACTTGGTCCATGATGGCAGCTGGGAGCCGGATAATTATTTTCACCGCCAGCTCATCCAACACAAAAGCGAACAGAGGATATGTATCACAGCTAAGGCTTCTAAAACTGATAGAAAGCCTCATATTATTTCGTAAAAACACATCTTTCCCGCTCCCCGAAATGGCAAAACGCGCCATTGGAGGTTCCACGGCGCCATATTCATTGTATGTACGGGGAAAGTTGAGGAATAAAGTTTACATGCATGAACGCCGGCAGAGAAGATAGTTCTGTGTACTGTGAAATAGAATGGCTGAGCTTGTTTCTGTTCATTGATCTTATCCTCCATTTAATTGATAGACAGGGACCTTCTCAATATACAGACGATCGGTTTAAAGATAGGATGCGGATAAAGATGGGTACGGTAGGGGTAGATAATTACTTCCGGTCGTTGTCCATCACAATATTACAGCAGCTAGCCCAAACATTACCGGCCATGGAACTAAAAAACTGAAAAAAACAAAGAGCACGTGAAAGATCAAGAAACCTGTCTTGACAAGAGCTTTGGTGAAGAAATCTACAAGTTAGTAACAAGAGAGTAGGATCCTCTCTATTTCGAGTGAAATGGATAGTATCCCTTTCAATCTATTTCTAGCTGGTTGGGCGGGTTCACTAATCCTATCCTCTTATATTTTTCTTTTTATCAAAAAATTTGGTACAATTAGATCAAATGAGAATGTATTCACATCATGAAATGGACCTCCATTTGAGATCCCAAATGAACGGAATCTTGAGATATTCGAGTAACAAATTTTTTGATTGAATAAACTGACAAACGTTGGTCAATTTCAATATGCTTACGAAAAATTAAATTTGATGCAATATGAAGAGAATCGTGGTTATCGCAAAATAGTGAGGCTCCAAAAGATGTGAGGCACCAAATTCATGGAGTCGATGGTGAGTGGTGACGCCTCCCCCCACCAGTGTCGAAGTATTCATCAAGGTGTTTTATTGCGGCTGCTTCATGTGTGGACTTAGAACATTAACTGCATAAGTAACATTGCACGAGTAAATGTGAGGTTTAAAAGTCATCGAATAATGCACGGATACATGTTTGGGTCTTTGTGGATGCCACAAGAGTCTAAATCAAGTTATTACAGATTCATAGGTGAGGAAGTTTGTTTAGATGTTGCGAATCGGCATTTTGCGTTTGAAATTTATTAATTTAAATATTAATTTCATTAATATTTAATATAGTTTTCATTGTGTAGGTTGTTTGGGCTCCCCATCAATTGGCATAATTTTTGGAACTGGAATCCGTTTCCAAATCTCTGTCCGGGTTGCATATTACTTTGCCGCGTGGAAGAATGAAAGGTGGGGGTAAATCATAAGAGAGGTATATTTTCATCTCCTAGGAGAGATCATATTTGATCTCTAAGGAGATTATATTTGATCTCCTAGGAGATCATTTTTGATCTCCTAGGAGATCATTTTTGATCTCTCATATTTGATATCCTAGGAGATAAGAAAAGTAGGTATGTTTGATCTTCTAGGAGATCAAATTTGATCTCCTAGGAGATCACCCGAAATCCGGAGTCCGGACTGAATAATTACGCCCATCAATTGACGAGAAAAACTCAAAACAAAATTGGTAGAAAAACTTTTTTGTGAGAAAAGATGAACTTTTAGTCTCACCATGCCAAATTCCATTTTTTTAATTGAGTATATAAATAAATTTCCTCATCCTTAATTATATGTTGAAAGAAACATAGCAAGAATCCATGAACCACACAAACACGCTCGTACGTATCAGGACAAATTCAAATTTTGGATTTGATGAATAATTGGATCGTATTATATTTGAGAAACTTAAATTATATAATTCATTGTGTTGAATAGTGTTTGACATGCATCAAACACATTTCAATGCACGCAAAATTTTCGTGTTGAATACACTTAGAGTTTATTTTCGCGCAAACAAATTGACTTACGTCGATTTCTCCGCCTGCCTTTCGACGTATGTCGAATTCTTATGTTTCCGTCGAATGTCGATTTCTCCCCGGCGATTTTGCAGACATTATTCTCTGTTATTCTTCTTCGTGCAGCAATTTCCTCTTACCTGAACGTCGATATGAATTCGACGAATGTCAATTTCTCATTCATCGGTTTCTTTGCTCGTTCACGCGTGATTTTTGTACACGTTTTGCCCCCATTAATTTTTACGACTGAAAAAATGCATTATCTATACACGACAAATTTACGTAATATATGTTGGGTATTGTATGTACAATAACTCTGATTTGAAGAAGTGTCTTTTGAACCCAGATGATTTGAGTTTGTATTTGATGTTATTTTCTAGTGTTGAGCTTGTAGAACGTTATTGCCAAGTACAACCCAATGTCATGTTTCAGTGGGTCTAGAAACTCAGGACTACAAATATAATCTCTCATTATGTAGAACAACGTGTTGACTCACGTGTAATCTCTCTATTGGGGCGTACTTCTAGTTCAAGTACATTAGAAGAATCCTAGAAGATCAAAGTTGTGGCCTTCAGAAGAGAAGATTTTCTCTAATTAAAATTCGTCGAGTATAGTTATGGATGCTCGTCGAATTCGTCAAGTATACTCATGAATACTCATCGAATTCATCGTGTATGCTTACAAGCACACGTCGAACTCGTCGTATTTACTTAGAGAATAATCTTCAAAATCTTAGAAATCAGCTAAGTAAAAGTCCCCGAGTATCATCGTGCATACATGTCAAATTCATCGAGTATACTAGCCGATACTCGTCGAATTTGTCTAATATACATGTCGATACACGAAGAATTCTTCGAGTCATCTCGAATTTACTTCCTTGGAATTCTCTAAGTGATATTCGTCGAGTATACTACGTGGTACTCTTCGTATTCGTCGAATATCACTTGGTATTGAAAGTTTTTATTTTCAAGGATAGTTAAATCACCTAAAGGGGGGGGGGGGGGTGAATAGGTTTCTTAGTCCTTAATAACTATCTTTTATTTTCCTTTTGTTGGAACCTTTGTTAGTTGATTAGTTATTGATTTCAAGATGTGCAACATGCAATAAATCAAACACAGAAAACAATCAAAGCACACATATGAATTATAGTGGTTCCCCAGATTATAGGTACATCCACTTTCCCTCACCTTTATAACTTTTAGTTAGACAAGACACTTCTCCAATCTCAACTCTTAAGAGCTTACACCTCGATCCCTTATGAGCACTCAGTCTACTCCACGACTTCTCAAGCACAAGGCCCTACAACTCAGCGATCCTTTGATCATCTACCTCAGGCTGTTAAGCTATACAACTCAGATCCAAAGGATCCTACAGCTCAGGCACAAGTGCCCTATAACTCAATGAGAATGACTCACCTATCTCAGAATTGAAACCAAGTCCTACAGCTCAGACCCAAAGGTCCTACCCTCATATTCTCGACAGAATCCTACCTTAGAGCAAATTTACTCCTACCACTCAGATCCAAAAGGATCCTTCAAGATGGAAGTGGGTTGTGTGGTTGTTCTTAACACAAGCAATGTTTCTCTGTGCCAAGCTTCTAGACTGAGATAAACTCAGCCCAACTATGACTCCAGGAATATATTCAGTCTACTTTTACCTGAACTGAGATATACTCAGTCTTAGCTTCTTCTTCACAACACAAGGGATTTTACCAGCTGGGACTGTGAAGTGACTATAACAAAACTTGTTGCTACCTGAGCTGAGAGAATCCCAGCCCAACTTATTCTCAGCAACAATGATGTAAATCTTGCTTTGGCTTGTGCTGGAAGCAGCTTGAAAACAACTATTCTGCTTCTTCTTTCTTTCCTGGGCTGAGGAGATTCAACCCTAACTTCTTCTTCACAGCCTCCAGTAAATGTTCTTCATTATTGTACAGCTGGATCTGTGAAGAACTTGCTGTTGTAGATGAAAATAGCACCAACTATCCTGCTTTCTTTTCTTCAAAGATTTGCTCTGATCTTGCTGAAGTCGATGATGAAGACAAACAACTAACTTGTTGAGCCTTTAGACCTGCAGTCTTTATGCTCACTATTCTTCTCTTCACAACAACAATGGCGATGAGGAAGAACTACCATAACTTTTCTTCTCAAAAGTTATCTACCTCTGTAAAGGCTTTTCCTTTTATCAATTATGTCCCAACGGCTCTTTGAGCAGTGGACCCCACACATTTAATGTCAGCCGCATCCTTGCTTTAACCCCTAACTATCGTACAGTAGCTCTGCGGTGCCTTTTGGCTTGTACTGTAGCTTTCCTGCAGTCGATTTGAATAATGTTGACTTCGTTGACTTGCAGACGTCAGCGTATGTAGACTTAGCCAAAATCAAGCATTAGTAGAATAAGCATCGAGTGAATGAGCTTCACTCAACGCCAAGGCACTTAGACAGAATTATAAATCTAGGCATTGACAGTGTTGAGGGAGCAATCCTCACTGAATGCTTTTTGCCTTAGATTATTCGTCAGCCTTTTCTGCATGCTTGGCATTGAGAGCGTTGAGAGCGTTGAGTGAGCACGCCTCACTCAACGCCTTGTTCCTTAGCCATGCTTTCTTTATTTTAAGTGTTGAGTGCGTTGAGTGAGCACACCTCACTCAACGCTTTCTGCCTTAATAATTTTCCTGCTTCTTCAGAATCTTAAGCATTGAGAGCGTTGAGTGAGCATGCCTCACTCAATGCTTTTTGCTTTAGCCAGATTTTCTAAATCATAGCGTTGAGAGCGTTGAGTGAGCATATCTCACTCAACGCTTTCTTCCATAGCCAGATTTTTTTGCTCTTTGGCATTGTGTGAGTAAGCTCCAGTCAATGCCAAACTACTTAATAGATTTTATTTTGTTTATCTGGCGTTGAGTGAGTAAGCTACACTCAATGCATTTGGACTTAGCTAAGTTTTTGTATATGAAAACACTGGCTCTGACTGGATGAGATTCAGTTAATGCTTTTATCACATGGCGTTGAGTGAGCTTGCCTTACTCAATTCCTGTGGACTATGTCAAATATTAGCACAAATATTCTGTGGCTTTGACTTACAAGGCAATACTCAACGAATATAGAGTATGGCGTTGAGTGAGTGATACTCCCTCAATGCCTGCGGGTTTAGCCACTTTTTTCCCATTTCTTCTTAAGCTTTTATTACATTAGCCTGTATCACAGCATTTTGCAGTATGACATTGAGTGAGTTAACTTCACTCAATGCCTGTAGACTTAGCCTTTTTCTTAGCCTGTCACTACTTTGGCTTTGACTGCATAGGCTCCACTCAGCGCTATAAGTCATATGGCATTGAGTGAGTCATTCTCACTCAACGCCTGTGGACTTAGACATATTTCTGTCTATCAACTGGTTTGCCTATACAGTACCTGTTTTGGCCACTTGGACAACCTGTCCAATCAATGTATAATAGACATCCTGCAATCACTAAACTTAAGCACAAGTTAGATCACCAAATGTGTATACATTGTATGCTAGGCCTTCTTCAAATCCAGGACATTGGGATCAATTGACCCAACAGGTATGGCTATGAATGCGCCGAGTAGCCTAGCCGATACTCGTCAAATTCGTCGAGTATACTAGCTGATACTCGTCGAATTCGTCGAGTATCTCTTCTATCAAGCGTTGAGTCATAAGATCGATCTGGGTGGATTTTACCAAGTAAAATTTGTTGAGTTTACTAGTGGTTCGACAAGTATACCCATAGATACTCGAAAATACTCGACAAAGTATACTTAGGGTTATTTTCTTCTTCTTTTCAAATTCACGGCTTGGGTTGACCAGATCACAATGTATAGTTTTTTTCAGATCTCTTGATAAGAATGGAAATTTCTAGTCGTTATAGAAGAAAGTTTCCTATATATATGTAGGGTGGATTTCAACAAACCCTAATTGTGCGTATTTGGAAAAATCGAGAAATTAAAAAGAACGAAACTCTTCCGTCCGTTGGCCTTCACTCGTTCATCGCTACACTGCTCGGCCAAAGTTCTTGCCACACGATTCTTTTCTTCTTCAAGCCAATCGACTAGATCGTTGATCTCTGAAGGTTCCGATTCTCTTAGATCTAGTCAATCCGCGCATCCAGATCCGAATTTTCATGACTTCGAATTTTCTGTTCTTCAAGACATTCACGATCAAATTTTCAGAGGAATAAGGGATCCAAGATTTCAGATTTGTTGAAGATTTTTGTTAATCTTTTATTGTGTAGCACTTTGTATTATAGTAGGAGGTTTTTCCCTCTGAGTTGTAGATCCTTCTTTTAGGATCGAGGTGTAGGAAAGTTTGTTCTCCAGGTCATAGGAGAGTTTGTTCTCTGAGTCATAGGAGATTTTGTTCTCCAAGTGGTAGGAGCGTTGTCTCCGAGTTGTAGGAGTTGAGGCTCCGAGGTGTAAGATTGTTTGCAATCTGAGATGAAGATGAAGTAGTCAAATCTAGCCCTTCATGGTAGATAGGCGAGGCGGGACAGTGGACGTACCTAACTCGGGGAACCCCTATAAATCTCTGTGTTCTCTGTGTGTTTATTTTCAGTCTTTTTTATTCCGCAAAAAGATGCAGAACACACCTATTCACCCCCTCTAAGTAATTTAGGTTGACACTAGATACTTTCAATTAGTATTAGAGGGGTGTTGTTCGATATAAGGCTAACACCTTGAACAAGATCTCCCATCTAGTTGTCAAGATATCCCGCTCAGTGGCAATGGACAGAAGCAAGGATATATCTTCGATGAAGTTGCCGGTGTGCACTAAGGAGAACTTCCCCATATGGAAGGAACGAGTCAAATTATACATGGAAGCTGCTGATCCACGTATATTTCAGATTACAGAAGAAGGACCTCATAATCATACACAACCCTCTACTCTAAATCATATAGGTATGATTCCAAACAAAATGATGGATTTAAACAAGCATGAAATTGCCCTAGTCTCCTTTTACAAAAGGGCAAACAATATCATAGCCAGTGCAGTTGACGACTTAATGCTACAAAACTTATTCTACTACAAATCTGCCAATGAGACGTGGGACTGCCTAGTAGTTCTCATGGAAGGAACCGAAGAAGTTAGAGACGATCGTAGATCTCTGCTGAATCAGGAATACGAAGCATTCAAGCAAGGTGCAAATGATACTATTGCTGAAAGCTTTGAGAAATTCGTCAATATCATTAATGGGCTCAAAAACTACGGCCGCACTTTCACTAATGGTGAGCTAAATGATAAATTTTTCAGATCCCTGACAAAGGACTTGGACACAAAAGTAAAAGCCACTAGGGAGTTTGAGAAGCTGCCAGAGATTGATCCCCAAAATGTGTTCGGGAAGCTCCTCTCTTATGAACTGCAAATGAACACTCAAAAGAAAGAGGAGCAAAGCAGCAGGACTTCAAGCAAAGAGAAGTCAGTTGCCCTGAAATCTTGAGGGACAAGAAAGTCTAAAGCTGTGTCACCAGTAAGAACACGAGCTCCAAATACCCCAGAAGACTCTGAGCCAAGCACATCATGCTCTGAGTTATCTGATGGAGAGTTCTCACTAATCTCCAAGAAATTCAAGAGGTTGCTCAACAAGAAGAGGCAAATGAAAAATCTGCAATCCTCCTCAGACTCTAGAATATCACGTCGTGATAGTGATCAGCCTAAGAAAATCTACAATCAAGAGGACAAGTATAAATCTAAACCGAACAAACATTCTTCCTCTGACATAGTTTGTTATTATTGTAACAATCTTGACACGTGATTGCGGAGTGTCCGTACATGAAGAAGGAAGGATCTAAGAAGAAAGATAAGAGATCCTTCAAAGGTAAGAGAAAGGAAGAAAAAAGCTTCGTCGCAAAGAAGTCCAAGACCCTCAGCGATAGTGAATCAAGTGAGTCAAGCTCAGAAAATGAAGAAGCTTACTTCGGGCTCATGACTCAATCAGACGAGGAAGTAGGCGACACCCAATTCCATGAGAAGGTAAACTCTCACACGATATTATCTGAATCTGAAACCTCAACTAATGGTCATGAAGACTATTCTTCTGAGAAAGATGAAGCTGACTCGATGGCTCAGCATCAAGAACATTTGAAAGCCTTTGACAAATGCCGCAAGGTAGTCAAAAAGAAATCAAAAGATATTGTCCTCTCAAGGTAGTGGAATCAAGCCTGAGGGAGTAAATTAAAGAAATAACACCTCTCAAAAATTAAGTTCACTCCTTGAAAGAGGAACTGAAATGCTTTGCTAAACTATTTGTTGGATCTAGTAGCCAACCTTAGAGGGGGGGGGGGTGAATAAGGTTTAACGACGATTACTAGAAGTTCGAATTATTTCTGGGCAGACTCCTCCTTGGAAGTCTATGCACCTTTCAGAGAATTTCAGGCTAACATACATAACGTAATATGCAGGAGAATACACAAAAAATGAATTTCATTCCAAATTAAAATCAACAATTGTTTTCAAAGATTACAAAACTTGATCTCCGTGATGGCAGAGATCGAAGGCAGTAACTAAAAACAACTTTTGGTTTTCTATACCGACCCGCTCCACGGACCAGTTGGCTCTCTCCCTTTCCCTCAAAGAAAGGCCTTTGAGCTGGTTCTTCACCTCCACGTAAGGAAGGGTCTTAGAGCCCCGCTAGATCACCCAATCTAGACGTCCCTTCCCCGGGATGATTTCTCACGGAATCCTATCCCGGATTCCGATGACCTTCCCCGGTTGATTTCCTTCACCACAAGAAAAATATAGAAAGATAAAGAATATAATAAAAGTCTAAAGGATTTAAAATGATTATAATCTCCTCTTGACGATTCCTCCATCGAGCTATCCGTGAACTGTGCTTGAGATCTTCGTGTCCTTGCAACCGGTCATCTCTTCGTAGTTGATGTAGTTCTTGGATCGCAAGAGTTCTTCATGCACGAACGGGAGGGAGGCGACATTCTTCTCCTTTGATGAAGACGATAGAACGGATCATAGAGAGGCGGCCGAACCCTAAGAGTCGTAGATATGAGTCTCCTTTTGTCTTAGTTAAGGAACACAGAAAATGAGGCGCCTTTTTATAACTCTTTGTAAAAACAGGCTACCGCCGGCGGTAAGGCTAGCGCTCGGCGGTAGGTTCACGCGCTTGATGTTGATAGCTGTCCTCCAAATTTCGAAAAATATTCAAAATAGATATTTTCCTTTTTCTAATACTAGCGCGACGCGGTAGGTAGGTAGCGCCCGATGGTAGTCCAATCATCTCGACACTTACGACGATCGTTGAGTACATTATAGCGGCACAGTACCAAGCTAGCGCCCGACGGTAGTCCAGTCATCTCGATACTTTTGCATCGACGATCGTTGAGTGCGTTACCGCGGCACAGTACCAAGCTAGTGCCCGACGGTAGCTCTATCTCTACGCTCTTGATGCCTTTGTCTCAACACTCTCAAAGCTCTCAATGACTCTTGTTGGGACCAGTGCCCCCAATGTCCTAGATTTGAGGAAGTCAATCATATCAATCATATACATAAAGTTGTATTTGATGTGTCCCTAAGTTCATGCATGCAGGTTAGTCCTTGCAACATTAATAGGACATGTATTTCAAGTGATGTGACAGATGGTCATAAAGTGAAGATGCTGCATAGGCTGAAAATCACCTAAGTCCATAGGCGTTGAGTGTAGTCTACTCACTCAACGCCAGGTGAGTAAAATCATTGAGTATAGCTTGGACAGTTAAAGCCAAAAAATTGGCAAACTGAAAATGTGGTTAATTCCACAGGTGTTGAGTGAAGTCTACTCACTCAATGCCATACAGCAAAAAGCTATGAGACAGGCTATGACAGTCAAATCCTAAGAAGAATCTGGTTGAAATGTTGTTAAGTCCACAAGCGTTGAGTGAAGTTAACTCACTCAACGCCATACAACATAAATCGTTGAGTATAGATCAGTCAGTCAAAGCCACAGAAAATCTGTGTAAATATTTGACTAAGTCCACAGGCGTTGAGTGAAGCTTACTCACTCAACGCCATGTGATAAAAAGCGTTGACTGAACCTTAGTCAGTCAGTAACTGTGATTACACGGAAATTTGGCTAAGTCTAAATGCGTTGAGTGTAGCTTACTCACTCAACGCCAGATAACAAAAGAATATCTGTTAAGCAGTTTGGCGTTGAGTGAAGCTTACTCACTCAATGCCAAGTGACAAAATCTGTCTAAGTATTATGGCGATGAGTAATGAAGACACACTCACCGATCTCAACGCTCCCCAAGCAGAAAAATCGGCTAAGTCCATTTGCGTTGAGTGAAGGTTACTCACTCAACGCCAAGTGACTAGAATTATTTCTAAGTTGTATGGCGTTGAGGGAGGCATACTCACTCAATGCCAAGAGGCTGAAAGTTTTCATAAGTGTTTTGGCATTGCGTGAAGCTTACTCACTCAACGCCTAATGACTTAAATATTTTCTAAGTGTTTTGGCGTTGAGTGAAGGTTGTCTCAACGCCTAGTGACAAAATATCTGTCCAAGTGTTTTGACGTTGAGTGAAGCTTACTCACTCAACACCTATACTAAAGATGTTTGATTTTGGCTAAGTCCATAGATGGTTACGTCAGCAAAGTCAACAGAGTTCAAATTAAGTGCAGGAAAGCTATAGAACACGACAAATGTTGTTGGAGGGCTACTATACGTCTTCTTCCGTTAAAGTAAGGTGCAGCTTGATGCTGCAGGTGGTCCCCACAACTTCTTGGAGCCGTTGATCGGTGGAAGATATAAAGGGACAACTTTAGATGTTGAAATCAACTTTTTAGGGTTTATCCAAAACGAAAAAGATCGGCTGGACTTCATCTTCTGTGCCATTATTGCCGAGAAAAATCTTGAAGCCTTCCAGCAGAACAAAAAGTTCAGTTAGCTGTAGCTATTTTCTTCTACTACAATAAGATCAGAAAGAATTCTTATAAAGAAAGAAGGGAGAGCCTTTAGTCTTCTGCAAGATCAGTTAGCTGGGTGAAGAACTCAAGACCTAAGAAGTTCTTCTATCTTCTTCAGCAAGTTCAAAAAATTCATTATGAGATTCTTCTAGCAGAGGCAAAATTTCTTCCTACTGCTATGAAGAAAGATAAAGCTGAGATAACTCAGCCCTAGTTATTGACACAAAAAATTCCTCTGTGTCAAATTAATTTAAACTACTATTTTTCTATAGGATCCTTTTGGATCTGAGCTGTAGGGCCTTTGGCCTGAGGTAGGGCAAGTTTCCTGAGCTGTAGGAGAGTTTTACTCTCAGAGAGTTTTACTCTCTGAGTTTTACTCACTGAGCTATAGGGCCTTTTGGCCTTAGGTAGGTGAGTCATTCTCACTGAATTGTAGGGCACTTATGCATGAGCTGTAGGATCCTTTAGATATGAGGTAGGGCCTTTGTGCCTGAGCTGTTGGAGAGTCATTCTCTCTGAGGTATGATCCTTTGTGGATCTGAGGTAGGGATGTCCTCCTAGCCTCAATTGTAGGGACTTTGGCCAGAAGTAGGTGATCTTTTTATGACTAAGTTGTAGGGCTTAGTGCCTGAGCTGTAAGTCTTGGAGAAGACTGAGAGATCCTAAGGGATCTGAGGTGTAAGCTCTTTGAGCTGAGTTTTGGTGAAGTGCCTTGTCTAAATGAAAGTTAGAAAGATGGGAGGAGAGTGGATGTACCCATAATTTGGGGAACCACTATAATTTTTGTGTATGTTTTTTTGTGTTATTTCCTTTTGGAAGGTTCTTGAAAGCTTATAACTGGCAACACACTAAGTAACTAAAGAAGAAACTTAAAGAAAGTCACAAGACTTCAATAAACCTATTCACCCCCTCTAGGCTGCAAGCTACCTTGAAAACAAAGACTTTCAAGTGGTATCAGAGTGAGGTTAATCAAAAAAGATTTAACAATCTGAGTGATCTTCAAGGCTAGCTATAGTTTTGAACTTATGAGTTCTTGAGAGAACCATAAGGACCTCGGTTCCATGAAACTCGCCATATTTAGGAAGGAGAATTTTAGAATCTGGAAAAAGAGGGTCAGGCTGTTTATGGAAGCCTATGACCCTAGAATCTTTGTGACTGTTAGAGAGGGACCCTTCATCCCTATGAAGGTCTCAGTTTTGGATGCTAATGTCAAGACACCCAAGACTTATTCATAAATGACCAAGGATGAGTTCATGTTGGCTGCATTGGACAAGAGAGCCTAGAACATCATAGTGTGTGTTATTGATGATTCTACCTTTCAGAACTTGGTCCACTGCTAGAACTCCAAAGAGATGTGGGACACCCTTGTGGTCTACATGAAGGGTACTAAAGTGGTAAGAGATGATAGAAAGTCCATGCTCAACCAAGAGTATGAGGCTTTCAGGCAATCCCTGAAAGAGAACATAGCTACTTGCTATGAAAGATTTTTCAGGATCATTAATGATCTGAGGACCTATGGGAGGGTCTTCACTCATTATGAAATAAATGACAAGTTCCTCAGATCTCTCACTAGATATTGGGATACTAAGATATGTGTCATAAGAGAAGTGGGCAAGCTTGCAGAGACTCCTCGCCTAACATTATTTGGAAAGCTTCTCTCATTTGAGATGCAGCTGGCTGCCAGGAAAGAGGAGGAGGCCACCAGCAGATCCCAAGCCAAGGACAATTCCTTGGCATTCAAGGTAGACAACATGAGGAAGAGTAAGGATAGGATTCTCTCTCATCCAAGAAGACCAGCTGATTTAAATAGCTTAGAGTCAGATACATCAGAATGTAACATGTCAGATGAAGACTTTGCTGCCTTCTCCAGGAACTTTTAGAAGCTGATAAAGAAGAAACATTGGAAGAGCAGACCTTCCACCTCTTCTCATCACAGGTGGAATCACTCCAAGGCTGACAGGTATGATTCCAAATCCAGTAAATATAATTCTTCTAAAGTTGTCTGCTACTGTTACAGCAAACTAGGGTATGTAATAGCTGACTGCCCAATGAAGAGGAAGGAAGCTGCTTAGAAGAAACATCACCAACACAAGGGAAAGAAGGAGAAATCCTTCATGTATAAGAAGGAGAAGAGCTGGACTGACTCATCTTCATCTGAATCTGAATAAGAGGAAGCATATATTGGGCTAATTGATGCTGCTGCTGCTGAACAAGTATCTGTACCAGCAGATGAAGACTATTCTGCTGCTAGGATAGGTATTAGGGCCCCTCTATCACACTCAGACAGTGATTCAGAGGTGGATGACGAAGATGAAGAAGATGCCTTCAGCTGTTGTGGGCTGATGGCAATGACTGATGAGGAAACCAGTCAGGATTAGCCTGGTCAAACCAAGGTAAAATCTCTATCACGCTCTTCTTTTGAGTCTAGATATGATACTTGTCCCTGTATGGAAGCCTCTTCATCAAGTGGTGAAGATGATTCTGAATCAGATATAGATGTCAATCAATTGATTGATAGTATGGAGAACTTCTGGATGCCTTCAAGAAGTGCAAGAAGTTGTCTAAGAAGAAAGCTGTGGAGATTGTTTCTCTATAGCTGGCTGCTTCCTAGCTGACTGAAAAAACATCTTTGCTGGATCAGAAGAAGAGGGAACTTAGCAAACTTAGGATCTTGAATGAAATCCAGATAGGCTCCATCAAGTACAAGAATAGTCTAATCTGGGATCTTGAAGAGAGGCTAGGGAGGGAGAAAAGAATAGTGGCTAGCTATTCTAAACCATGTACTGTGTTACCCTTGATAGACTCCTTCTCCTCTCAAGAGGGTAAAAAGGGGTTGGGATTCAAGGGAAACACAAGAGTTTCTCCTTCCAAAAATAAGGGAAAGATCCAGCTCTAGCTGAGCCTCTTGCTTCTAAGCCTCACATTACCTTTAGGAAAGTTCAATTGCCTTCAAACATGTATGACCAAGAAAGCATATTTGGTCACTAAATGAATGACAGATCCACTGGTGTGAACAAAGATGTTCATAACTAGGGTGGAAGGTATATCAAAGTGAGTGCCTTTAAGGCCGCTCATAAAGAAATTCAAATGGCCCATCATGGACCATTTGTCTTTGGTGCTTTAGCCCCCACTCTCAAGAATATGGCTGCAACAAAGGTTTATGATCATTTAGCAAAGAATCTGACCATGGGACAGTCTTCCAGCAAGTCTTGTTTGGCTATGTCTGATGTTATCAGAAGCATGCTTTTTGAAAAGTAACTTACTACTGCTGGCACTCAGAGCAAGCCAAACAAGCTAGCTAGAAGACTTACCTTCAGTTAGATCCTTGCTGAAAGGGATCTAAAGAAGGCTGCAACTCCTCTTCCTACTATTCATCCAGCAGTAAACCAAACTGCTAGGCCTGCACAGAAAAGAAGATACAATATTCATGAATGTTGGTGCTGTGACAAAGTGGGCCACTTTGCTATAGACTGCTGGCATAATCCAAGTGTGCCAAGAGCAGCTATTAGTCTACCAGTCAGAAATGCTGCTGGTAGACAAGTTCATTATAAGGCTAATGTGCACCTTGGACCCAATAGAATTGGGTTCCTAAGATATAATAAACAGTGTAATACAGGTTAGTTCAAGTAGCCATAACCCTATATGGTACTTGGACAGTGGTTGTTCCAGACACATGACTAGGACAAGGAGCAACTTGAAGGAGTACACTCCAGTGAAAGATGGACCCAAGGTTATCTTTGGTGGTTCGAATAGAGGGGTAACTAGAGGCTATGGTAAGATTACCAATGACATAGTCACCATCACAAAAGTGGCTTATATTGAAGGGTTGTAACACAACCTCATAAGCATGAGCCAACTTTTTGATCTTGGCTATATTATTGTCTTCCACAAGGATGAGTGCCAGATTAAGAGGTCAAGTGACCAAGAGGTAATCTTGACAGACACTAGGAGTGGAAATGTTTACTGTTTAAACTTTCTTTATCTAGATACAGACTCTCCTATTTATCTAGTGACAAATGAGAAAATCTCATATTGTGTCCAATGGAATAAGAAGCTAGCTCATTTGAATTACAAGATTATTGGCAAGCTCTTCAGTCAAGAGCTAGTTATGAATGATTCTAATATCAAGTGCACCAAGGAGGGCATTTGCTCAGCATGACAGAATGACAAGCAGACCAAAGCCTCCTTCAAGGGCTTTGGGACCAAAGACTCTGTCAGGTATTTATACCTCTTGCATATAGACTTGTTTGGTCCTATGCCAGTTCATAGTCTTGGTAGGAAATTCTACACCCTTGTGGTGGTTGATAACTATTGCAGGTTTACTTTGGTGTTCTTTCTTAAGAAAAAGAATTAAACCCTTGATGTCATCATCAAGTTTGTCAAGCAAATTCAGAATGAGTTTAATAATTCAGTGGTCAAAATTAGAAGTGACCATGGAATTGAATTCCAGTCTAAAAGCATGACGAAGTTCTGTGATGAGCAAGGGATTCATCAAGAATTTTCTTCTCCAAGAACACCCCAGCAAAATGGGATTGTAGAGAGGAAAAATAGGACTCTCATAGAGGCTGGAGGAACATTGTTGAGTGATATATCTCTCCCAGAATATTTCTAGTCTAAGGCAGTAAATACTGCATGTTATGTCGTCAACAGGACCTTAATTACCAAGAGCCACAAGAAGAATCCCTATGAGATCTTGAAAGGCAGAAAACCAAACCTGAGCTATTTCAGAATTTTTGGTAGTAAATGCTATGTGCTTTACAATAGGAAATCCTATGTGACTAAGTTTGCTGCCAAATCCTTTGATAGGATTTTTATTGGGTACAACAATCATAACAAAGCTTATAGGATCTAAAAACTTGAAAAGCCAAGTTGTAGAAGAATCTATTCATGTAGTCTTTGATGAGTCTACTATGATTAATAGTGAGCTACCAAGCTCCTCTTCCAGTACTGCAGGTACAGAACATATGATGGACAAGATGACCATCAATGAAGCAACTCCAATTATCTAAGATAAAGTGGACATTCCAGTAGAAGAACTGCCAGACACAAATGAGATGGATGAAAATAAGCAAGAAGCTGTACCAGTAGCTGAAGCTTGATTTCCTCCAACAATTAGGCATTTGAGGGATCATCCAAGATACCAGATCATTGGTGATGCAAGCCAAGGAGTAGTGACCAGGAGCAGAAGTATCAACACAACACTATACTCAAGCTTCCTGTCACAGGTTGAGCCAAAGAAATTTGAAGAGGCCAACATAGATCAGTTAAGGATTGTTGCTATGCAAGAGGAACTAAACCAGTTTAAGAGATGCAAGGTCTTGAAGCTGGTTACCAGACCACAAGGACATAAAGTCATTGGATTCAAGTGTATTTATAGGAATAAACTTGATGAAAATGACATTATAATCAAGAATAAGACAAAGATGGTAGCTAAGGGGTATAGACAAGAAGAAGGTATTGATTTTGATCAAACCTTTTTCCCTATAGCGAGACTTGAAGCCATCATACTGTTCCTTGCATATGTTGCACACAAGGGATTCAAGGTCTACAAGATGGATGTGAAGTCAGCCTTCCTGAATGGTGACTTAAAAGAAGAAGTCTATATTGAGCAGCCTCCAGGTTTTGTTGTTCCTAACTCTCCTGATTTTGTTTATAGACTTAGGAAAGCTCTATATGGGCTAAAACATGCCCCTAAATTATGGTATAAGACTTTTTCTTACTTCCTCATTGAGAACAATTCTCAAGGGGGAAGATAGACAAGACCCTATTACTAAGGGAATCTAAGGGTAAGATCATCCTAGTCCAGATATATGTAGATCACATTATCTTTGGATCTACTAATGACAACCTTTGCATGAACTTTGCCAAACTTATGCAAGGGAAGTTTGAGATGAGCAGTATGGGTGAACTGAAGTTCTTCTTGGATCTCCAAGTTAGACAGACTGATGATGGCCTGTCCATATCCCAGTCTAAGTTCACCAGGGAGTTAATTAAGAAGTTTTATTTGGAGAATTCCTCCACCATGAAAACTCTTACGAGGTCAAGTATACATATAGGCAAAGATGAGGCAGGGAAACTTGTTGATGAAACTTTGTATAGAGGGATAATTGACTCTCTATATCTAACTGCTAGTAGGCCAGACATCATGTATGCTACATGTGTTTGTACTAGGTATCAGGCCTGCCCTAAAAATCTCACTACTCAGCTACAAAGAGGATTTTGAGGTATCTTTAGGGCACACCAGATCTTGGCCTATGGTACCCTAGGAATGGGGAGTTTGAACTAAATGACTATTCAGATGCAGATTTTGCAGGTTGCAAAGAAGACAGGAAGAACACTTATAACACCTATCATTTCTTGGGAGGAAGACTAGAGTCTTGGAGCAGCAAAAAACAAACAAGTGTTGCAATCTCAACTACAGTGTCAGAGTACATTTCAGCAGGTAGCTGCTGTGCTCAGTTACTGTGGATCCAACATCAACTCCATGATTATAACCTCCAAATAAGTAGAAGTCCATTATATTGTGATTCTACTAGTGCTATCTCAATAGCTAGGAATCTTGTCTCAAACAGAAGAACTAAGCATATTGAGATTAGATATCATTTCATTAGGGTGTATGTGGAATGTGAAGATATAAACCTTGAGTTTGTCCTAACAAACAAGCAAGTGGCTGGAAGCTTCACTAAGCCACTTGATGAAGCAAAGTTCAACACCGCCAAGTTTAAATTGGGTATGTTAAACCTAGCATAGCTTCATTTGCTACCCATGGTGTTGCAAGTTACTCTATTTTCTTGCAGGTGGACAAGTACTTCAGGAAATTGAAGATCTTTCAAGTTGTATATCTTGAGTGGTATCATGCAAGTTGAAGTACTATCCAGCTGATGTAGATAAATGGGTCTATCAAGAAAGATGATAGATGATGCTTCAGTTGAGGGGCCGCAAGTCCATCGCGGCTCCAACACTCTCAAGCGGTTCAACTGGTGCTTATTTGTACTCAAAAAGGGGCAGAAGATTAGATCCTCCCTGACTATTTATAGAAGTCAAAAAGGGGGAGGAGAAGGATATGAATCTGGTATCATAGGATAGGAGGAGAAGGATACAAGTGGTATCAGAACTATGAGAAAGATATGATCAAATTTTTCAAGACCAGGTAGCAGCAATTCAGGGGGAGCAGGTGTGATGTTTATCACCTTGCTGGCAAGGGAGTGTGGTAACTAAAACTTCTCTTATTTTTAAATTTTCCAAGTTAATGCTCTACTATTGCATATGTTAGTGTATGTCATTGACTCAATTGATTGAGGGTTTTTATTTCTTCAAATAGGGAGAGATTATTGGGTCAATTGCCCACAATGTCCTAGATTTGAAGAAGTCAATCATGCCAATGATAGACATAAAGTTGTATTTGATGTGTGCCTAAGTTCATGCATGCAGGTTAGTCCTTGCAACATTGATAGGGCAGGTATTCCAAGTGATGTGATAGGTGGTCACAAAGTGAAGATGCTGGATAGGCTGAAAATTGCCCAAGTCTACAGGCATTGAGTGTAGTCTACTCACTCAATGCCAGGTGAGTAAAATCATTGAGTATAGCTTGGACAGTCAAAGCCAAACAATTGGCAGGCTGAAAATATGGTTTAGTTCACAGGCGTTGAGTGAAGTCTACTCACTCAACGCCATATAACAAAAAGCTATGAGACAGGCTATGATAGGCAAATCCTAAGAAGAATCAAGCTGAATGTGGCTAAGTCCAGAAGCATTGAGTGAATTTTACTCATTCAATGTCATACAACATAAATCGTTGAGTATAGCTTAGTCAGTCAAAGCCACAGAAAATCTGTGTAAATATTTAACTAAGTCCACAGGCATTGAGTGAAGCTTACTCACTCAATGTCATGTGATAAAAAGCGTTGACTAAACCTTAGTCAATCAGTAATTGTGATTTCACATAAATTTGTCTAAGTTCAAATGCGTTGAGTGTAGCTTACTCACTCAACGCATGATAACATAAGAATATCTATTAAGTAGTTTGGTGTTGAGTGAAGCTTACTCACTCAATGCCAAGTGGCAAAATCTGTCTAAGTATTATGTTATTGAGTAATGCACAATGCTCTCAACGCTCCCCAAGAAGAAAAATCGGCTAAGTCCAAATGCATTGAGTGAAGGTTACTCACTCAACCCCAAGTGACTAGAATCATTTCTAAGTGGTATGGTGTCGAGTGAAGCTTACTCACTCAACGCCAAGTGGCAAAAAGATTTTTCTAAGTGTTTTGGCATTGAGTGAAACTTACTCACTCAACGCCTACTGACTGAAACATTTTTAAGTATTTTTGCGTTGAGTGAAGGTTGCTCACTCAACGCCTAGTGACAAAATCTGTCTAAGTGTTTTGGAATTGAGTGAAGCTTACTCACTCAATGCCTATACTAAAGATGTTTGATTTTGGATAAGTCCATAGATGGTGATGTCAGTGAAAGTGAGAAAAGATCTTATGTTTAATCAGAGATAAATATATATAAGGAGAAAAAGAAATCAGAGCACACAAATAAAGAAATAAACAAGCAAGCACATACGACTTAAGGATTATAGTGGTTCCCCAAATCTTGGTACATCCACTCTTCTACCACCCTGATAGGAATCCACTACAGGTTTTTGATCAGGTGCCCTGTCACCACAATATCTATTTTCTAAGGGAGATATAGCAACCCTTTGAGCTTTTGATCAGGTGCCCAAAAACCAACACACAAGTCTTTTGGAAGGTGACGTGTGAACTAGGCTAACTTTTGAAGGGAGTTAAACCCTTGTACATGAGAGGTAAAAATAAAGTTGATGTTAGTCTTCTCTTTCTCAAAACAACTGAGAAGACTTGTGGATTCTTGATGGTGTCAAAGCTCCCCCTGAGATGTAGAAAGGTTCAGGAGTTGAAGCTTTGATTCAGGGTGTAGGTCTTCAACTTAATGTAGCTCTCCAGCAAGCTTTTTAGAATGATATGTATTTCTTGTCTCTTGAAAGCCTGGAGCAGATGAAGAACACTGTATAAATGAAAGTTGTGTTGTGTTCTTCACTTGGCTGAAGACTAAAGACTGTGATGTCTTCCTTGTGTCTTTCATCCCATTTTGCCGTGTTTTAACATTTGAATTAACTCTATCTTTTAAAATGGCTGAAGCATTTTTCCCGCGAGCGAAATAAGCCTAGGGAATTAACTCAGAATTAACTTCTTCAACTGATCACATTTACTGCTGTTGTTGAACGGCTATATGCATTAAATATGAGAGATATTAAGTGCCTTAATTAAATCTGTCAACTGTAAATAACTTTGCTTGAATACTGCATAGATTTCGTCGACTTCAGTATGCTATTCATTGACCTCAGCTCAGAGATTGTCGACCTGAATAATCTTTGCGTCGAGTTAAGATTTTGTCATGAGATTCAGCTATCGTCGACCGGAGCTCGGAGATCGTCGAGCTCAACTCAGAGATAGAACTCTGAGTTTCGTCGACTTGAGTTCGACTATCGTCGAACTGAGTTTGACTATCGTCGAATTAATTTTCTGCTTTTGACAAAACTGATTTCTACATGATTTCTTTCTGCAATATTTCTCAGGAGACTCTTGAGGCAGACTTGGAAGAAGAACCTATGACCCTGACTATACATTTTGGGTCAATCTAAAACATCCTAATAGTACTCCTTGCCCAAATCCAAACTAGGGTTCCAACAGTCAGCAAAGTCAACAAAGTTCAAATTAAGTACGGGAAAGCTATAAAACACGACAAATGTTGTTTGAGGGATACTGTACGTATTCTTCCATTAAAGCAAGGTGCAACTAGTTGCTGCAGGTGGTTCCCATAGCTTCTTGGAGCTGTTGATCGGCGGAAGATATAAAGGGACAACTTCAGATGTTGAACTCAACTTTTTAGGGTTTATCCAAAACGAAAAAGAGCGACTGGACTTCATCTTCCACACCATTATTGTCGAGAAAAATCTTGAAGCCTTCCAGCAGAACAAAAAGTTTGGTTAGATATAACCATTTTCTTCTGCTACAGCAAGATTAGAAAGACTTCTGATAAAGAAAGAAGGGAGAGCCTTCAGTCTTCTACAGGATCAGTTAGCAAGGTGAAGAACTCAAGACCTAAGTAGTTCTTCTGTCTTCTTCAGAAAGTTCAGAAAATTTATTCTCAGATTCTTCAAGCAGAGACATAATTTCTTCCTGCTACTGTGAAGAAAGATTGAGTTGAGATAACTCATCCCTAGTTGTTGACCCAGAGAAATTGCTCTTTGTTAAATTAATTTAAACTACTATTTTTTTGTAGGATCCTTTTGGATCTGAGATGTTGGGCCTTTGGCCTGAGATAGGGCAAGTTTGCATGAGCTGTAGGAGAGTTTTACTCTCTAAGTGTAGGATCCAGCTTAGATCTGAGGTAGGTGATCATTTGATCAATGAGCTGTAGGGACTTTTGGCCTGAGGTAGGAGAGTCATTCTCACTGATTTGTATGACACTTATGCCTGAGATATAGGATCTTTTTTATCTGAGGTAGGGCCTTTGTGCCTTAGCTATTGGAGAGTCATTCTCTTTGAGGTAGGATCCTTTATGGATTTGAGGTAGGTCTATCTTCCCAGCTTGAGTTGTAGGGCCTTTAGACTGAGGTAGGTGATTTATTGATCACTGAGTTATAGGGCCTAGTGCCTGAACTGTAAGTCTTGGAGGAGACTGAGAGATCTTGAGGGATCTGAGGTGTAAGCTCTTTGAGCTAAGTTTTGGTGAAGAGCCTTATCTAACTGGAAGTTAGAAAGGTGGGATGAGTGTGGATGTACCTATAATCTTGGGAACCACTATAATTTTTGTGTCTGTTTTCTGTGTTGTTTCCTTTTTGTAGGTTCTTGAAAGCTAATAACTGCCAACACACTAAGTAAATTAAGAAGAAACTTAAAGAAAGTCACGAATTCAATAAACCTATTCACCCCCACCTCTAGGTTATAAGCTACCTTGAAAACAAAGACTTTCACCTCTATCTCAACGAGCATTGAGTGAGATAGCACTGCGTATTAGGAAGCTAACATAGTGCGGTAGGTTCCAGCGAGCCTGGACGAATTAATTCCTCGAGCTAGCGTGGGCAGTAGGACTAGCACAGCGCGGTTAGTTCCGGAGTGCCTTGGCCATTTAATTCAGGCTACCACCTAGCATTAGCTACTACCACTCGGTGGTAGATTCCTAAGGAGAGCTCCTTGAATTTCTTGGACCTGTAAACCTACACACTCTACCAAACACAAGATGTAATCAAATACACCATGGGAGTTAATATTATCAAACTAAGGATATGTGAACCATCAACTCCAATAATCTCCCCCATTTGATAATATCAAGTCTCGTTCATGAGATATAATAATGATGTGCATGATACATCGTATATATATAAGAGATTATCTTGAAAGCTCAAGCTTCAGGTTCTATATAGCCCCCCTACACGACGCTCCCCCTATATATGTGTTCTATATGCTCCCCGTATCTACGTGCACACAGTGAACTAAGTTCCCCCTACATGTGATCTATACCTACCCATGACTCATTAATAATCTATTCTCCCCCTTTGATATTATTGAAAGGGCATGGGCTAGATAAAAAAATGAACCTACACATGCACGGGAGAAACAAAATGCTGTATATAATGATCATGATAAAGCAAGTAAATAGTGCACATTATAGAGAGTGAAATGAGAGACGAAAACAATATGGGTGACCAAGCATGAAATAAGAGCATATTAAGCATAGAGGTCACACAGATAAGTGTAGTACGTAGAAGAAGTTTAAAATAACCATTTAGATTTACACATGATTGGACAACACAAGTAGACTTAGCACATAAAGATGTAGAGTACAATGCTGCAAGAGTTATAGAATTAATGGAGAGGAACATTGTACAAGTCATGAATAGAAATCGTGTACTCGAACTTGCGTGCTATAGATATATAGTGTCGTGTCAGTCCAATTCTTATGCATGGAAGCGTTAGATGGAGCAATGACGTGTGAATGTGTAGCATCAGAAGACAAACACCAAGTAGAGTGAACATTCATTACATGGTTTATCTTAGTAAGTAAACATGCTATCACGAGAGAAATAAGGTGAAAATTCACGTCATGGTGCTATCTATGAGATATATAGACTAGAACTTGGAGACATAAGCTTAAGGTACTAGTCTGTGCACAAGATTGGCAATTTTTGGACCAAGGTGCTCATCCTCACAATAATCATAAAGACTTATCAGGAGGAGTGAGTAGTGCTTGAGGGGTATCCTTGACTCAAGGCTTGATAGCATGCATTGTTTGTTATGTATACACGTTGAGCTATCAAATTTTACATTCTATAGTTCAAGGTCCCCAAATCGATCTAAATCTACCCATATTGATAGATACACTTTAACTTGTATACAAAGGAATTGACCACTATAGATTTTTCCGAAAGTTCTACCCTTTATAGAAACACATATGTATCATGACATTGATTCTTCAAGTTATTTCTAACGTGGTGGACACAATAACACGAGTTATAATATGTAAGCATATACTTTCTACAAGAGTGCTCCGTCTAGGGATGTGTGAATAGTGTGACGTTATTCCGCTATCTAAATCCTCACATACACCTAGGGGCATATTCAACGAACACTAACATATCTACTCGCACTGAGTAGCTAAGCATCTATAGATTCGACACATCATGACATAAGTAGACAATGTTCACAAGGATTAACATGCCTAAGTCCAACATTATATGTGACCGTTACACTCTCAGTTTTAGCCATGTGTGTCCGAAGAGTTTACAATCCATAGTTTTTTTTATTTTTGGGTTTTGCATATATTTTTTATATTTTCTGATTTAGCAAAAATAAGTAAATGAAATAAACAACAAATCAAGAAAAAAAATAAAAACAAAAGCAAGACGAAATAGGACAACACGATAGAGTATTATGCAAGACATTGAGTATGATGAGGCATGAAATAACATTTGTTCTATAAAGGAGCATCCATGAGAATGCTCAAGACACAATGGACCCAAGCAATGTGTCATCACTCTAGCCCGTACTAAGTGACAGATGGGCATGAGGAGTTGTACAAGTGTCGTAGGGTGAAGTGTAAATCCCATATGCCCGTATAAGAACCCTCTTAACCTAACACTCTTTCCCCACAACACCACACAAGGACCCACTAGAACCCCTCCCCGGTCAAGGACAAGATATGGATTATAGGTTAGCGATCCTAATTGGCGACATACCTACACCCCCGCTATTGTGAGATACACCACAGTGAGTCTTGTGTTGACGTTTAAATTAACAAAGTAATGAAGATACTAGAGCTGATAGTTAGGAAATAGTACGTGTTGCAATATGGAGACTGGGCGGTCTGGAGGCTTCACTTTGGCGGCTTGGAGACCGGGCGTTCTGGAGGCTTCTCTCTAATGGCTTGGAGATCATGCGATCTGGCGGTCTGCTCTGGCAGCTTGTCTTCTCTTATCAGTATGGTCGGGTGGTAAAACTTCTTGTCTTACCGTGCGACCTATGCGGTATGGGTTTGTCTAGCCGCTAGTCCCATAAATGTATTTAGTCCCACATTGCTTATTTGTATTCTCCCCCTTCTCCTCCATTCTATAAAAGAGAGGCCATATCTTTGTAATAGATACAATTTTTGGAAATAAAAACTCTATTATTTTCCAAATTTCGGTTTCTCTTTTTCTGTTCGTACATGGTATCATTGCTATCGATCATTTCCTCTTTATTCTATGAGCGACTTTTATCCTCGCGGTTTGACCCTTCCTTATTATGCCCTGTCCGTGCAGTTTCCTTCTATTCCTTATCGCTGCTCTCTATTTGCGCTCTCTCTCTGTTCGTGACCTGTCTTCATGGTCTCTCTTTTCTCTGTCCTTTTGCTTTCGCGCGGCTTCGCCTCTATTAGTACGACTTCTTATCTCCCCTTTGTTCGTGCGACCCATCTTTGCCTTTATTTCCCGCGAACTCTCTGTTATCGCACGACCTATCTTCGCCTCTGTTCGCATGACCTCTCTATTATCGCTTTCGTGCGTCTTCTTTTTGTTCTCGCGACATCTTTTTCCCTATTCGTGCGGCTTCTCTAATGCCGCTCTCTTCTTCTCTTAGGCTCTCTCTGATACCTCTACTACTACTATAACCCCCATGGCCCACCCTCCTCCTCATACTCCTTCGGGAAATCTTGGAACTATTCCAAACTTATCGATTCCAACTACCCACACTGGAGTGTCTCCTTCACCTTTCTACTTCGTTCACAACGCAAACGCCATCATTTCACCGATGACCCACCACCTCGCGAGTCTGATCTCTTTGATGATTGGGATGTTAGCTGTTGGAACCCCTAGGTGATTTGGGCTAGGTTCTCTTCTAGAAGGGTCAAGTTTTATGTCTTTCTAGTCTTAGGTCAGTCCTACAGATGGAAGATCAAGGACATGCCTGAAGACAGCTCCAAAATCAGCCCTTGAATAAAATTCTCTCAGTCTGTTCTCAGGTCGACGAACTCTAAGTGAAAGAGAAGAGTTCTGAGGTCGATGATTTGGTCTTAGAAGAAAAATTCTATGGTCTGCGAAGTGTGTGTTCCGCTAAATGCTCTCAATCACTCAGCTCCATAATTGTCTCAACGTCATAGTTCACTCAAAGCAAAAGTTTACTCAGAATCAAAGATCACTAGATGCTCTCAACGCTATCAATGACTCAACGCTCTCAATGACTCAACTCTAGATGTGCTATTATCTAAACACCTTCAGTTTGACCAAGTTCTTAGGTCGACAAAAATCAGATTCTCAGGTCGACGAACTTAGAGCACAAAATCCGTCAGTTTATGCAGTGCAGTTGTTCGCAGAGCTCAGGTTGATGAACAGTTCTGAGGTCGATGATCTCTGATTTCAGGTCGACGAAAGCTATTCTCTGGTCGACGAAAACTATAAGTCATATTGTTATTTATTCTTTCTTTTTCTGTCTCCTGATTCTATATCTATTATAGGTCATTAATTCCCTGGATAATCAATGCACTTATATCCTTTAAATCGAGCCGTTACTGGCCGCATTGATTGTAAATATTTTTCATAGAATTAATTGCTTATATCTCAGGACAGACATAGAATAAAATATATGACAACATACTTGCCGGTTTTCATTTCCCAGATTTCGGCTGAGCATTTATTGCAGGTTTTTGAATTCGAACTTGAGGCATCTATCATCTTGATCATCTCTGTGCAAGATACCAAAAAAAGGATCACACTCTTTGATGCATACACAGAAGAATATACAAAAAAGAAAGATAAAGATAACTTCTCTCAAAAGAAGAAGAAGAAAGAACATCAATCACAATCAAGAGTCTTTCTTCCTCTCCTTCTTTATTTCTAGGATCTCAAGTGACAAGAATATTCAATCAGTCAAAGGATCTATCAAAGTTTTTTTTTAATTTCGCAAATATCAAAAAGATTTTAACAACTCTATTCACCCCCCCCTCTATAGTTTATTAGAGTTTACCTTATCTTTCAATTGGTTTTAGAGGTTATCTCTATCCATTTCTTTCAATTAGTATCAGAGGAAGGTTAATCAGATCATACAGGCTTACACCTGGATTAACCAAGATCCTCAGGATAAAATCTGAATAAGTCTATTAGTTTCTTTAATTAGATTTTATTTTCTGATATCATGGCACAAAATAAGGATTATGCCAGCACCAGACCTCCAGTTTGCAACCTGCAAAAGTTTGGGATCTGGAAGGCAAGAATCAAGCTTTATATGAACTCTATTGATGAGGACATATTTAATTCCATCTTGACAGGACCACCAGCTCCAGTGGAATCTACTTCAACTCAAGTAAATCTCAGTGCAGTACCTCCTCCAGATCAAACTGATGCATATAATAAAGCCAAGATTGCTGATGCCAGAGCTATGAATATACTGGCCCAAACTATGTTAGATGTATATTTCATAAAGTTGCTGAATGTACATATTCCAAAGCCATTTAGGATTCCCTCAAACAAATAGAAGCAGGCTCTACTGATGAGAGGAAGGATAGAAGATCCAACCTCATATCTCAATATGAGAATTTCAGGAAAGATGAAGCAGAATCTGTGGAAGGAATGTACAACAGGCTGTGCTCCATCATTAGTGAGCTTAGAACATTGGACAAGGAGATTACTCTGATCGAGGTAAATGACAAGATCCTCATGTGCTTCCCTAGCACATGGGACACCAGAATCTGACCCATCAGAGAAGCCATAAGCATGGCTGAAATTTCAATAGAATCTCTGCTTCGAAAGCTCAAATCGTATGAGCAATTGATCAAGTCAAGAGAAGCTACAGTTGAACCAAAGGCTTCAACACCTACCAGGAAGGAACAGAATTTAGCATTCAAAGGTACAGAAGAATCTCCCAGCTTGCTAGCCAATGAAGATCTTATGAGTCTCTTTGCTAAGAGATTCTATAAAACGGCAAGGAAGGACTTTAGGAGGAAGCCTTCAAGGAATGAAGATAAACCCAGGTATGACAAGACCCCTTCTAAAGAGCTTGTATGTTTTGGGTGCAGGAAACCTGGACACTTCATCTCAGAATGTCCAGAAGCCCAAAAGAAGGACAGAAGGCAAGAGAAGGATTCAAGAAGACATCAGCATAGCAAGGCCTCCTCCAACAAGTACAAAAAGAAGGAGAAGGGCTTTATAGCTGAAACCTGGAGTGATACTGAAGATGAAACATCCTCCTACAGCTCCAGTGAAGATGATGAAGAAGAGAAGAAGGTAAGGGAAGTTTGCCTTATAGAAATAGATGCTGGAAGCAGTAGATCAGATTCAGAAGTGCCAGATGATGAAGAATTCTTCTCTGAAGAGGATCAGGTAATTGCTTCCTATGACTTTCAATCTAAAGAATTTAAATCTGAATTTAAACTCTTGTGTTTAGACCTAATAGGATCTGAAAAGGAAATCAAACTTCTCAGGGAAAAATTTTTAGAACAAGACAAAATCATTGTTGAAAATGATAAGTTAACTGAAGAATTAAGCTTAGCCAATGAACAAATAGTTTTTCTGAAATCTGAATTAAGTAAGGCTAAGGAACTAGAAGAATCCTTGAATTGTAGAAGTTTACAACTGTTAGACATAACTAGCACAGTTAATACAAGATCCAACAATAATAAACTAGGATTAGGAGCCTCATCTAGTGAACCAATCCTAATTCAGAAAAATCAATTATCAAAACCTATTAATTTCATCTCTGAAAATGGTAAGAAAAATACTGAACAGGTAGAGAAGGTTAATGTTGGGGTTTGTCTCCACAATACCTCAGATTTGTAGGAAGTCAGACCTTGAACTAAGATGAATTAAGATGTATTTGATGTGGTGTTTGAGTTGTATATGTGCAGGTTCTAATTGCCAAGTGTAGACCAATGTCAGTCTATAATGGGTCACCAAACACAGGACCATGCAATGTAATTCCTCATTGTGTGATCCAAAGTGTTGGCCCATGTATAGCCTCTCTATTGGGATACACTTCTCATTCATGCACTTGGATTGATGGACAGAAGCATTGGAGCTAATTTCCTCAGAAAATATTTCTAAGTCCAAAATACTCGAGTAACCCCTTTCTTATACTCGAGTATCAGACTTAATACTCGAGTAGCTAGTTAGACATACTCGAGTAGTTAGTTAGACATACTCGAGTAAATCAGTTAGACTTACTCGAGTAGGCTCTGAATACTCGTGTAGATAAATCTATACTCGAGTAGTTAAGTAGTCATACTCGAGTAGTTCTTTTCATACTCGAGTAAGTAACTTTATCACTCGAGTAAATCATGTATCTTACTCGAGTAGATCCTTTTCTTCTTTTCTCTGCAAGTTCAAGTAGTTATACTCGAGTAGTTTCTTCTAATACTCGAGTAAGTATTTCTATACTCGAGTAATTGATTTTTCATACTCGAGTAAATTATTCGATACTCGAGTAGTTGATTTTAATACTCGAGTAAGTATTTCCATACTCGAGTAATTGACTTTGATACTCGAGTAAGTGAATGTTTCCCGGATACATATTCTGATACTCGAGTAACTTCCCCTTTCACTCGAGTATATATTTCTGATACTCGAGTATATCTTTCTTTCACTCGAGTATATCTTTCTGATACTCGAGTATATCTCTTCTGATACTCGAGTAGTTCATCTTTCACTCAGTAAAATTTCTCCTCTCATACTCGAGTATAATCCTCTTTGTCACTCGAGTATCTAAATTCCCATACTCGAGTATATCTTCTCTTACTCGAGTATAGCAGTTCTCTATTCCAGAATTTCGAATTCGCCATAAGTATTTTAAATCCGTCAATTCTGATTGGTCCACGTGTCATCCTTAATTAAGATTATGACCGTTGGAGTCCACCTATAAATAAGTCATTTCAGAATTGACTAATTAATAAGATTACAGAGATATTCTTTTTAAGAAAGAGAAAATTCCGTGAACCCTAATTCTCACGCCGCCGCCGCCATCGTTGTTCATCGGAAGAAACTCTGGATCGCCGATCTCCGTCTTCAACGACTATTTCTCCAGCGATCCAGACAAAAGTGAATCACTCGATCTCGCCGAGCCTCAAAGATTTCAGATCTGTCTTCTTGATCGAGGTGGTTCTAGTTTTCAGATTTGTGGATCTCTCTCAAGTCATCTTCAACCGTTTCTGATCAAGCCGATGTTCCTGAAGAAGAAGACTGTCAAAGATCCAGATCTGAGATTGTTGTTTTGATTTTTTATTCTCAAATCAAAATTTCTTTGTAGGAGTTTTTCTCCGAGATTTGTAGGAAGATATTTCTTCCGAGTTTTGTAGATCCAGTTGGATCGAGTTTTGTAGGAACGTGGTTCCGAGGTGTAAGGATTGTTTTCAATCCGAGATAGTGGAGTAGCCGAGTCTAGTGATTTGCTAGATCGGTGAGGAAAGTGGACGTACCCAAGGTTGGGGAACCACTATAAATCTCTTGTCGTCTGTGATTGCTTGATGTGTGCTGTGTTAATTTTTAATTCCGCATTTGACACGCATTTCACCTATTCACCCCCCCTCTAGGTGATTTAGGCTAACAACTTAGACCTCTCAATTGGTATCAGAGGGAGGTTGATCATTAAAAGGTTAACACCTTGATCGTATCCTTCTAAGTTGAGTATCAAGCATGAGTAAGACTAAGGATTTTGCCAAGCTCCCTATCTGCACCAAGAACAACTTTCCTATGTGGAAGGAAAGGGTCAAATTCTTCATGGAAGCTGTAGACCCTCGGATCTTCATGATTATTGAAGAAGGTCCTCATATCCCTATGACCGCATCAACAATAGATCCAACCAAAAAGGTACCAAAGAAATTGATGGATCTAGACAAGGATGAGATTGCACTTGTCTCTCTGGACAAGAAAGCAAAGAATATCATAGCAAGTGCAGTCGATGACTCAATGCTGCAAAATCTGATTCATTGCTAATCTGCCAAGGAGATGTGGCAATCCCTAGTGACTCTAATGGAAGGTACAGAGGAAGTGAGGGATGATCGGAGATCCCTTCTGAATCAAAAGTATGAAGCCTTCCGGCAAGGTCACAAGGAAGCCATAGCTGACACGTTCGAGAACTTTTCAAGATAGTGAACGGCCTAAGAGTTTATGGCCGAGTCTTCACCAACGGGGAACTCAATGACAAATTCTTAAGATCCCTAACCAAGGAATGGGACAATAAGGTATGTGCCATTCGGGAGTTTGGAAGGCTAGCTGAGACGGACCCGCAGAATCTGTTCGGAAAGCTTATGTCTTACGAGCTGCAAATCAACTCAAGAAAAGCTGAAGAAGAGACAAGCAGGTCTGCATCCAAGGAGAAATCTGTTGCTCTAAAGGCAGATAGCTCAAGGAAGATAAAGGCTAGCTCTCCTGCCCCAGTTCCTGAGGCTGATGAAGAAGAATCATCTGAGCCTAGCTCATCTGGCTCAGAACTATCTGATGGAGAGTTCTCCCTACTCTCAAGGCAGTTCAAGAAGTTCTTGAACAAGAAGAAGCAATGGAGAGGCAAGGATGCCCCATATAGAAGATCACGACATGACGGTGATCATCAGAAGAAAGGCTCAAGCAGCCATGACAGGTATAATTCTAAACAGAACAAACAGATCTCAACTGACATCATTTGTTATTGTTGCAATAAGCCAGGTCACGTCATCGCCGATTGCCCTCACAAAAAGAAAGAGGGTGGAAGAAGAGAGGAAAAGAAATCCTCACACCATAAGAACAGGAAAGAGAAAAGCTTAGTAGCCAAGAAGAGCAAAACTCTCAGCGAATCTGACTCATCCGAGTCGAGTGAAGAAGAGGAATCTTACTTTGGGCTCATGGCTCACTCAGATGATGAACAAGTCCCCCAGTTTACTGGGGAGGTAAAATCTCGCACTCCTCTCTCTGATTCTGATGATGACAATGAGCAAGAGGGATATTCCTCTGAAGATGAATCTGAGCTCATGGGTCAGTATAAGGAGTTACTCACCGCCTACGAAAAATGTCGTAGATTAATGAAAACTCAAGCCAAAGAGATAAATACTCTACGAGCTAGTGAGAGCAGCTTGAGAGAAGAAGTCGATAAGACTAACTCTCTTCAAGAGAACCTCAATGCAGCTATGGAGGGATACACTAAAGCTCTCAAGCACATCGACCTTAAAGAGGAAATCATCAAAGAATTGGAACGACAACTCGAGGCTGAAAAGAAGCTTGTTGAGAGTTTCTCCAAGCCTAAGATAGTTCTTCCAATCGTTGCTGAATTCTCTGCTAAGGCCAAGGGTGCTGGTTTAGGCCACATTGTCTCTTCTAGTAAATCCTCTAGGAGAAACAAGGCCAAGAGAAAGAATAAGGCTGCCCGGAAGGCTCTAGCTGAAGAAAAAGGGAAAGCTCCCTTGGAGCCTGTTGTGTTCAAGAAAGTTATCTTTCCCACGAACGAACTCGATTATGAGTCCACCTACGGACACTTTTCTAGGCCGATCCCTGAGAAGCCTAAGTCAAGATACCAAGGTTGGACTCGTCCTCGTAACTTTGGCGAGAGTGTCTTCAAGGCACCTTATGAGGAGATTCAGCTTCAAAGCTATGGACCTTATGCTCATGGTCATAATTTCAAAAAGACACCAAAAGTAAAACCCATTGTAGAAAAGCCTATGAAGGAGAAGACCTCATGTAACTGCCATCATCATGAAGCCTCTTCCTCCAAGAGTAAAGCTCCTGCTGGACCTTCATTCCAGAAAGTCAAGCAGGACTACAGAAGGCAAAGATACAACAGGTTCAACTGTTGGTGCTGTGGCAGAATTGGTCATTTTGCCAGTGATTGTTGGTTCAATCCTGAAAATGCTGCAACCCCTAAAGTTAGCAACGTGAGAGTGACCACTCATGAGGCTAATACTCGTAGGGGGAGTATTCTAACTCGAGACCAAGGACCCAAACTTGTTTGGGTTCCTAAGGCTAAATGATTGTAATTACAGGTATGTCCAAAGGCCACTAAAACGCCAATCTGGTATTTGGACAGTGGATGCTCTCGGCATATGACCGGGACAAGGAGCCTACTACAGAATTACATCCCAGTCTGCAACGGACCAAAGGTCATCTTTGGAGGTTCAGATCGTGGGACAACGAAAGGCTATGGTATGATTTCTAATGGTAGCGTATCCTTTTCGAATGTGGCATATGTTGAAGGATTGGAACACAATCTCATCAGCATAAGCCAACTATGCGACAAAGGATACGTAGTTGAATTTCATGCTGACAAGTGTTTGATAAAATCGGTTAACAATATGGAAACTATTTTATCAGGCACTCGAAGCAGAAATATTTTTCGCTTAAATTTTATTTGTATAGACTCCTCGACACCAGTGTGTCTTTTGGCAAAAAGTAATGCATCTCTTGCTGATCAATGGCACAAGAGACTAGCACATATTAATTTCAAAACTATTAATAAATTATTCTCTCAAAACTTAGTGCGTGATGCACCTAATGTCAAGTGTGTTACGGACAGTCCTTGTCACGCTTGTATCAAAGGCAAGCAAACAAGAAGTTCGTTTAAAAGCATAATAGGCAAGGATTCCAATAGAAGTTTGCAGCTTCTCCATATGGACTTGTTTGGTCCACTGCAGGTTAGAAGTTTGGGAGGTAAGGAATATACGTTGGTTATTGTGGATGATTACTCGCGCTTTGCGTGGGTGTTCTTTCTGAAACACAAGTCAGATACCTTCGGTATTTTCACTAATTTTGTGAGGCAGATCCAGAATGAATACAACTGTTCCGTAGTCAAAATCAGAAGTGACAATGGAACGGAATTCAAATCTGGAGCCATGACAGAATTTTGTGAAAGTCAAGGTATCTTTCATGAGTTTTCCTCTCCTCGCACTCCACAGCAAAATGGAGTAGCTGAGAGAAGGAACAGAACACTCATAGAGGCTTGTCGGACCATGTTGAGTGATGCCTCACTTCCGGAGTATTTCTGGGCTGAAGCCGTCAACACCGCTTGTCACGTGCAAAATCGAGCACTCATCAACAAGAACCATGATAAGACTCCTTACGAACTTCTAAAAGGCAGGCAACCAACCATTTCATACTTTAGAATCTTTGGCTGTAAATGCTTCGTGCTCAACAACGGGAAGTATCACTCTACCAAGTTTAGCGAGAAAAGCTTTGAAGGTATTTTTGTAGGATATAGTAGCCATAGTAAGGCTTATAGAGTATTCAATAGAAAAACTCTGGTGGTGGAAGAGTCGATACATCTTGTATTTGATGAGATGAGTCTGTTGCAAAGCAACTCGTCTAGTGTGCCTATTGTAGATGCAGGTACAAAGTTGAAAGAACTTAGCTTGGATGAATCTAGTGAAGATAAAGATGAGACATTCATCAAGGTCCCCTCTACAACCACCATTGGAGAGGTGGATGATCTAGATGAAGAAGACATCCCAGCTGAAGATGCAACTCCAGTGGCTGACGAGATCCCAGATGCAAGGACTTTAGCGTTCAGACACTTGAAGGATCATCCTGTTGACCAAATAATAGGAGATCCTCGGGATGGCGTCAGAAATCGTCGAGGTACAACTAACGAGAATTTACACTTAAGTTTTCTCTCACAGGTTGAACCAAAGAAATTTGAGGAAGCCAACTCCGACGCATCCTGGATTCTAGCCATGGAAGAAGAATTGAATCAGTTCAAACGATGCAAGGTTTGGACACTTGTTCCTAGACCCAAAGGTAAGAATGTCATTGGGACAAAATGGGTCTACCGGAACAAGATGGATGAAGATGGGATAATCATAAAGAATAAGGCCAGACTTGTCGCCAAGGGATATCGTCAAGAAGAAGGAATCGACTTCGACCAGACTTATGCTCCAGTAGCAAGCCTGGAGGCGATCAGGTTATTTCTTGCCTACGCTGCACTTAAGGGTTTTACCGTCTATTAGATGGACGTAAAGTCCGCCTTCCTGAATGGTGACATAAAGGAAGAAGTGTACGTAGAGCAACCGCTAGGTTTTGTTGATTCAACCCATCCTAATTATGTATACTTATTGCAAAAAGCACTATATGGTCTTAAACAAGCTCCTCGAGCTTGGTATGAGACTCTGTCTAGCTTCCTTCTTGAGAACAAGTTCACAAGAGGAAAGATAGACAAAACATTATTTCTTAGGGAAATAAAAGGCAAGATTTTGCTAGTGCAGATCTATGTCGACGATATTATTTTCGGCTCTACGGATAACAACCTCTACAAGAAGTTTTCTAAACTTATGCAAGGGAAGTTTGAAATGAGCAGTATGGGAGAGCTAAAGTATTTCTTAGGGCTTCAGGTGAAACAATCTGAAGATGGGATTTTCATCTCACAGACCAAGTTCACCAAAGAGCTACTTAAAAAATTCGGAATGGAGAATGCAACCTCTATGAGGACTCCAATGGCCTCAGCTATGTCTCTGGACAAGGATGAGAAAGGGAAACCTTTTGATGAAACCAAGTACAGAAGCATAATTGGGTCCTTGCTCTACCTCACTGCAAGTAGACCAGATATAATGTTCTCAACATGTGTATGTGCTAGATTTCAGGTGAACTCTAAGGAATCTCACTACATCGCTGCAAAGCGAATCTTGAGATACCTCAAAGGTACACCAAATCTTGGCTTATGGTACCCAAGAAGTAATGATAGTGAACTAATTGGTTTTTCAGATGCAGATTTTGCAGGTAGCAAAGATGACAGGAAAAGCACTTCCGGGACTTGCCAATTTTTTGGAAGGAGACTTATTTCCTGGAGCAGTAAGAAGCAGAACTGTGTAGCCATCTCAACGGCTGAATCAGAGTACATCTCTGCAGGCAGCTGTTGTGCACAGCTCTTATGGATCAAGAATCAGTTTGAAGACTACAACATGCACTTCCAGAACATTCCCCTGTTCTGTGACTCTTCCAGCGCCATAGCAATAGCCAACAACCCAGTCTCCCACAGCAGGACCAAGCACATAGAGCTTCGTTATCATTTCATCCGGGAGCATGTGGAAAATGGAGACATAGATCTACAATATGTCTCCACAGACAGGCAAGTGGCAGATATATTCACGAAGCCGCTGGACGAGTCCAAGTTCTCGTTCTTTAAAACTGAGCTTGGACTGTTCAACAAAGAAGACCAGTGATGGACTCTCAAATTAAGAAGATATCAATAATGTTGGCTGCTCAGAGGTACAGTCTTTCAGTGGAAATAGACATCTACCAGGGAAATTCTTTCAAGTATTAGAAACTCGAGCATCGTTACACTTACACGAGTAAACGGCTAATACTCGAGTAAAAAGTTTCATATACTCGAGTAATCCAAAGGATACTCGTGTATGAACTTCTTATACTCGAGTATGAAAATTCGTCAAGGACTTAATACTCGTGTATGCTAATTACATACTCGAGTATGAATTCTTGATTACTCGTGTATGTTGTAACCTACTCGAGTATACTAAACCTCATACTCGTGTATGCTGTCATCCTCTACTCGAGTACACGGAATTTTTTTTTCTGGATTTTCATACTCTCTATCCGCACTAAGCAATTGCCGCCTCGTTCAGGTATGTCCTTATACTTAATCCTTTTTAAACCTAATTAGGATTATTTATATATATATTCAAAACGAAAAAGTCCTTTCCACTCCTCATTCACTCGAGTAGCCGCCGACTTCTCGTATTCCCGAACCCTGTTCTTCCTCTTCCGTCGCCGCAAGATTCCTGTCTCTTCGTCTCCCAGCGCAGTTGCAGAGCTTCTTCGTCCTCGTTCTTGTTTCCTTCGCATTGCAGAATCGCTGATGGCTCCTCCCTCCTCCAAGATTGGAATCGGCTCTGAACTAGTAACAGATGGTATTGAAGATATTTCTGATGACTTCAAGAACTTACTGATTCTCCTGGACACGGCCGGTTTGTCCTTCATTCTTCAAGAACCCTGCGCCTTTTGCTTCCTGATGTTGAAGAATTCTACAGAAATCTGAAGATTAGACACAACGGCACAGTTCTGAAATCCAAGGTAAAGGGAGTTGAAATTCGGTTGGATAAAACTTCAGTCGCCACTCTGCTCCGGATGCCAGTGGTCGACGAAGAAGATGACCTAGACAAGGCAGATGCCGACCGCACCTCTCTGTTCTGCGGTCGAGATCCTGAAGGTGGAGGTGAAACCCTGAATCGATCCTTGTTCAATTCAGAAGGGAAATTTCTCGTTGACATCATCGCCAAAATCCTATGGTGTAAGACATACTCCATCAGAGACATCTCCCAAAATCTATTCGACGTTATGCAAGCAATTGTCTGTAGGAAGAAATTCCAGTTCGGAATGATGATACTGGATAAGATCCGAGAAAGCGTCAAACATCCCAGCTTTGCTAGGATTATCTCCCTCCTCCTCCATGAGATCAACCCTACAGTGTTTGACTTATCTAAAGGGACTCCTCTTCACCACATGAAGAAAGTTTCTATCTCTTCCATTTAGAGGTATGACCTCAAGCTCCTGAACTCTGCCCAAGCTTCAAAGGCTGATGCCATCTCAGAACTACAACAAGAAAAGAGTTTACCTGAAGACAGGATTCCATCTCCTCCTCTACATCAAACAATTGCTACCTCTGGTGCTTTAGTTGAGGGGGAGCCTGCCTCTTCTCTCTCTCAGCATCAAGTTTCTTCTGAATCAGTGATTCCAGCACAAGAAGATGTCAGAGTTGCTACTCCTCCAGTTTCTCCTACTCCAACTCATCTTCAATCAGCAATTCCTGAATCTGAAATTCCAGATACAGCTCACCTACTGTCTACAGCTGAAGATATTAACAGCCTTATTGATGAGCTAAGCTCAGATGCTCCTCTTTTTCAGAATGATTCAGCTGCCAAGTCTCCTGCCAAATCTCCTGTACAGTCTCCTGCCAAATCTCCTGTACAGTCTCCTGCCAAGTCTCCTGTTGGTGAGCCCATCACATCTGATCATGTTATCCTGTCTGATGACGAGGAGGATTCCCCAGAACCTGTTGACCCTCCTCTGAGGACACTTGACTTCTCTCTCCCCTCTTTCACTGACCCTTGTGATTCCATAGAGATAATTCCAACCAAAAGAGCTGTGAGATCAGTGATTGTGGAAGAGATCCCCCCTTGGAATACTCCTGCTCCCTCAGTCCCTGCATCAACCTCAGCCCCCTCTTCTTCTTCCTCTTCAGATCTTGTAAGCAAGATTGAGCTTATGCTCAAAGAACAGAGAGATTACTTTGATGCCTCTCTACAGTCAGTCACCTCCAAGGTCTCTGCTCTTGAAAAGGAGATGAGCAGAGGCTTTGCTGAAATTCAAGCAAACACTGACAGACTCAAGCAGCTGTTCAATATTGGAGGCAAAGACATAGATCACACCATAACAAGCATAGGTGAGCTAAGAAACCAGGCAGAGACAGTAGCTCACAATCAGCTCAAGCTAGATGAGAGAGCTGAAACTAATGTTGTGAAAGTATGTAATGAAGTGGGCACCTTCATAGATGAAGCAATTGCCCAGCTATCCATAGATATCAGCAAGGGGGAGAAGATCGTAAAAGAACAAGTTGAAAAGCTCTCTGAACAGGCTGAAGCTCAAATCAAACAACTATCTACCCAATCTCAAGATGCTGTAAGTGATCTAGTAAAAGGATTGAAAGAATCCATTCTTTCCCAGCTCCAGTCTGTCAAATTCTATACCTATGACCCTACCATTATACCTCAGCATCTAGATCCTCTTGCAGAACAGCCTCCAACAGATGTCTCAGCTCAAGCAACCTTTCAAGGAGGTGTGCCAGTCTTCTCACCCAGACCTGAGGGTGATGTGACTGAGCCTCCCCTATCCTATACTGAAGCATGGCAAGATGATTTTCCTTCCAGTTCTTAAGGTCCTTCTAAGAAGAAAAGAAGATATGGTGACGGCGCCTCTGCCAGCCGTTCTGCACCCAGGAAAGAGCCAGCTTCTGAAGGTAGATCACCTGTTGTTCATGCTGAAGTGTGGAGTCCTACCTCTAAGTCCCTAATTCTTGATACTTTGAGGTTAGTGACTGATCTTGGAGAGAACAGAGATAATTACTACAGTTATTCAGAGTGGAAAGCCTATGAAGCATCTCAGATAAAGATCAAGCTACATGACAGGAATTGGGGGCACAACAACCCAGCTGCTCCTCCTAGGCCCAGGACTTACTTTCCAAAACCTTTCAGCTACCTAGAGAGGCAAGAGCTGAAAAGAGAAAGGATACACAAGGATGCCCCATCTTGAGTTGAACTGAGAATGTGGAATTGGACTTTTATTTCTGTGCTTAAAACATTTCTATATATATATATATTTAATTCTGATTATGGCAATGTTTTGTTCACCCTGTTTTAGTTTAGTTTATTCTCCTGTTATATGCATGCTGTTCTTTTACTCTTAAGTAATTCACCTTAGTATAGAGAGTGCTGACATCTACAAATAGGGGGAGATTGTTGGGGTTTGTCTCCACAATACCTCAGATTTGTAGGAAGTCAGACCTTGAACTAAGATGAATTAAGATGTATTTGATGTGGTGTTTGAGTTGTATGTGTGCAGGTTCTAATTGCCAAGTGTAGACCAATGTCAGTCTATAATGGGTCACCAAACACAGGACCATGCAATGTAATTCCTCATTGTGTGATCCAAAGTATTGGCCCATGTATAGCCTCTCTATTGGGATACACTTCTCATTCATGCACTTGGATTGATGGACAGAAGCATTGGAGCTAATTTCCTCAGAAAATATTTCTAAGTCCAAAATACTCGAGTAACCCCTTTCTTATACTCGAGTATCAGACTTAATACTCGAGTAGCTAGTTAGACATACTCGAGTAGTTAGTTAGACATACTCGAGTAAATCAGTTAGACTTACTCGAGTAGGCTCTGAATACTCGTGTAGATAAATCTATACTCGAGTAGTTAAGTAGTCATACTCGAGTAGTTCTTTTCATACTCGAGTAAGTAACTTTATCACTCGAGTAAATCATGTATCATACTCGAGTAGATCCTTTTCTTCTTTTCTCTGCAAGTTCAAGTAGTTATACTCGAGTAGTTTCTTCTAATACTCGAGTAAGTATTTCTATACTCGAGTAATTGATTTTTCATACTCGAGTAAATTATTCGATACTCGAGTAGTTGATTTTAATACTCGAGTAAGTATTTCCATACTCGAGTAATTGACTTTGATACTCGAGTAAGTGAATGTTTCCCGGATACATATTCTGATACTCGAGTAACTTCCCCTTTCACTCGAGTATATATTTCTGATACTCGAGTATATCTTTCTTTCACTCGAGTATATCTTTCTGATACTCGAGTATATCTCTTCTGATACTCGAGTAGTTCATCTTTCACTCAGTAAAATTTCTCCTCTCATACTCGAGTATAATCCTCTTTGTCACTCGAGTATCTAAATTCCCATACTCGAGTATATCTTCTCTTACTCGAGTATAGCAGTTCTCTATTCCAGAATTTCGAATTCGCCATAAGTATTTTAAATCCGTCAATTCTGATTGGTCCACGTGTCATCCTTAATTAAGATTATGACCGTTGGAGTCCACCTATAAATAGGTCATTTCAGAATTGACTAATTAATAAGATTACAGAGATATTCTTTTTAAGAAAGAGAAAATTCCGTGAACCCTAATTCTCACGCCGCCGCCGCCATCGTTGTTCATCGGAAGAAACTCTGGATCGCCGATCTCCGTCTTCAACGACTATTTCTCCAGCGATCCAGACAAAAGTGAATCACTCGATCTCGCCGAGCCTCAAAGATTTCAGATCTGTCTTCTTGATCGAGGTGGTTCTAGTTTTCAGATTTGTGGATCTCTCTCAAGTCATCTTCAACCGTTTCTGATCAAGCCGAAGTTCCTAAAGAAGAAGACTGTCAAAGATCCAGATCTGAGATTGTTGTTTTGATTTTTTATTCTCAAACCAAAATTTCTTTGTAGGAGTTTTTCTCCGAGATTTGTAGGAAGATCTTTCTTCCGAGTTTTGTAGATCCAGTTGGATCGAGTTTTGTAGGAACGTGGTTCCGAGGTGTAAGGATTGTTTTCAATCCGAGATAGTGGAGTAGCCGAGTCTAGTGATTTGCTAGATCGGTGAGGAAAGTGGACGTACCCAAGGTTGGGGAACCACTATAAATCTCTTGTCGTCTGTGATTGCTTGATGTGTGCTGTGTTAATTTTTAATTCCGCATTTGACACGCATTTCACCTATTCACCACCCCTCTAGGTGATTTAGGCTAACAACTTAGACCTCTCAATTAATGAGGTTCTTAAACAGCTAGAACTTAAGAAAACCAATCAGAAAAAGAAAAATAAACAACATAACTATGTTCAGCACAGTTCGTCGAACTCAGAACGACGAATTGGGTATGGTTCGTCGAACTCAGAACGACGAACCCTGAATACAAATAATAATGTAAACTATTATTCGAAATGGGATCGACAAAACCAGTATGGTTCATCGACCAGAGATCAACGTTTCTGGGGCTCTGAGAATGGATACCTTCATTCTTCGAGCAGAGATCGAAGAACTCAACCCAGATCTTCGAACTCAGGTCGACGAACACACTCAAATTTGTTAAACTTAGTTCATAACTAGAGTAACCTAAAACTGATAAATCCTTTAATCCCTTTAGTCAGTGGATCATACCTCCTAGAAGGTATCATCCTTTAGGTTATAAGGATCAACCTGAATGTTCATTTATTTCAAGTTTCAGTTATGTTAAACAACAAGGACCCAAGGTAACCTAGGTCAAAAACTGCTAATCTCCTTCTTTGCAGGTAGAAGAGAACCTTGTCACTCAAAACAGATGGTACATGGACAGTGGTTTCTCTAAACATATGACAGGTTACAAGAAATCCCTAATCAACTATAAAGCCAAGACTTTACCTAAAGTAATCTTTGGGGACTCAGGCTTTGGACTGATAGAAGGATATGGAGATTTCAACTGTGGAGCTGTCACATTCAAGAAAGTGACCTATATTAATGGTCTTAAGCATAATCTGATATCAGTAAGCCAACTATGTGATACAGGTTATCAAGTAAGCTTCACTAACTCTTTATGTCTTATTTATTTAAACAACACAACTGTCTTAACATGAATTAGACAAGGCAACATCTACTTAGTAAATTTTGAATCAGCTAAATCTGAAATTTGCTTATTCAATTCTGTTAGCATTCAAACTAGCTTATAACACAAAAGACTAGGATATGTAAACCATAAGAATATAGCTAGGTTATCTAAGGACAATCTTGTTAGAGGTTTACCTTCTGGCCCCTACAAGAAGGAAGGCCTCTACAGGGCTTGTCAATTAGGCAAGCAAACTAAATCTAGCTTCAAATCCATTAATAAGAGTGATTCACCTAGAATCTTGTACTTAATCTATATGGACCTTTTTGGCCCTATTGTAGTATAAAGTCGAGGAGGAAAGTCTTATACATTAGTTATTGTAGATGACTTCTCCAGGTTCACATGAGTCTTCTTTTTGAGAACTAAGTCATATACTTTTAAGGTTCTCACAGATTTTCTCAAGAACATACAGATTGAGTACTCTACTAAAGTTGCATTGATCAGAAGTGATCATGGCACTGAGTTTGAATCTCTTCTTATGCTAGAGTTCTGTGAGAAGGAATGTATCAGACATTATTTCTCATCTCCTAGAACTCCTCAACAAAATGGGGTAGTTGAAAGGAAAAATAGGACACTCATTGAAGCTGCAGGTACATTACTTGCAGATGCTTACATGTCTCTTTCCTATTGGGCAGAGGCAGTAAACACAACAAATTATGTCCTGAATAGAATACTAATACATAAACTAAAGCTTAAGACTCCCTATGAACTACTCAAAGGGAAGAAACCTATAATAACCTATTTTAAAGTATTTGGATGTATATGCTATATTCATAATAATGACAAGAAACATCTTAGAAAGTTTGAAGCTAAGGCTATAATGGGAATTTTTCTAGGATATTCCCAAGTCAGCAAGGAATATAGGGTGTTTAATAAATTAACATTAAAAATTGAGGAATCTATGTATGTGATATTTGATAAATCTAATATGTTTTACAAGGAGAGAGACATCTCTACCAACAATAATCTGCAGGTACCAAATTTATGTGAGAGCTTGCATGATCTAAACCTTACCTCAACGGTTGAATCACATCCCTCTCCACAAGTTATATAAGAAGCTGAAAGTGAAGAAGAGACTGTGGAAGCAGTTCAATTTCCTCCAATAGTTGATACAATTCCACAAGAGGAATTAAATCAAATAACTGATGCTGAACCAACTCCACCTAATGATCTTGTCACACTTAGGGATCACCCTAGATCTCAAGTGATTGGAGGCATATCAGCAGGAGTGCAGACAAGGCATCAACTCAACCCTGATGTGATGCTTGCCTGCTTTCTCTCTCAAATTGAACCTCAATCCATATCTGATGTAGAGCAAGATCCAAACTGGATCATTGCAATGCAAGAGGAACTCAACCAGTTTGAAAGGTGTAGAGTTTGGGACTTAGTTTTAAGGCCTAAGGGCTATCCAGTAATTGGGACTAAGTGGGTATTCAGAAACAACTTGATGCCCAAGGTGTGATAGTGAGGAACAAGGCAAGACTTGTTGCTTAAGGATATAGGTAAGAAGGGATTGATTATGATCAAACCTTTGCTCTAGTTGCCAAACTAAAAGCTATAAGGATTTTCTTAGCTTATGCAGCATTCAAAAGGTTTAAAGTCTACCAGATGGATGTGAAAAGTGCATTCCTAAATGGATAACTCAAAGAAGAGGTGTATGTTGAACAACCTCCAGGTTTTATCTCGCCATCTCATCCCTCTTATGTTTTAAATTGCATAAGGCTCTCTATGGTTTAAAGTAAGCTCAAAGAGCTTGGTATGAGACCTTAGCCAACATTCTTTTAGAGCATGGTTTTTCTAGAGGCATTGTAGATAGAACTCTTTTTACAAAGTTGCATCATGATAAAATTCTCTTAGTGCAAATATATGTAGATGACATAATTCTTTGTTCTACTGATCCCAAATTGTGCAAAAGATTTTCTAATTTAATGCACTCAAGGTTTGAGATGAGTAGCATGGGTGAGTTATCATATTTCCTTGGTCTCCAAATTAAACAAGCCCCTGAAGGGATTTTCATCTCACAATCTAAATATGCTAAAGAGCTCATTAGGAAGTTTGGGATGAATGATGCCTCTTCCATGAAAACTCCCATGGCTATCAATACTGTTGTAGATGCTGATGAATCTGGAAAACCAGTTGATCAGACCAAGTATAAGGCCATTGTTGGATCCCTACTGTATTTAACAGCAAGCAGACCAGATATTATGTTTGTCACATGTCTTTGTGCTAGGTTCCAGGTGAACCCTAAAGAATCTCACCTTATTTTCCTAAAAAGGATTTTGAGATATATAAAAGGTTGTCAAGATCTAGGCCTCTGATATCCAACAGAATCAGTATTTATGTTAACTGGATTTTCTGATGTTGATTATGCTGGATGCAGAGTAGACAGGAAAAGAACCTCTGGAACTTGTCAGTTCCTTGGTGACAGACTTGTATCTTGGTTCTGTAGAAAGCAAATATCTGTTTCAACATCCACTGCTGAAGTTGAGTATATGGCTGTAGGCAGTTGTTGTTCACAAATTTCGTGGATACAAAACTAACTACTGGATTATGGTATAAACTTAATTAATTCAACTATTCTATGTGATAATACAAGTGCTATTTCAATTGCACAAAATCCAGTATTGCATTCTAGAACAAAGCATATAGATATTAGACATCATTTCATTAAATATTCTGTTGAAAAACAAAATAATAAACTTTAACTTATCTCTACTGATTTGGAAAGAGCAGATATATTCACTAAGACATTGGACTCATCCAAGCATCTGTTCTTTATCAATCAACTTGGTATGATAAATGGTCAGGATTTAATCTAATGCTCTGTCTGTGGTCATAGATTTATCTCTGTTCGTCGACCTGAGATCGACGAACTGATAACTATTCTTGAGATTTTCATCGACTTGAGATCGACGAAATCTCTTGTTGAAGCAATTTCGTCGACCGAGAACGACGAAAACTATTTCTGGCAATTTTTTGAGAATGACAAAAATTGTCCCTTCTTTATTTCGCCGGGCTGAGATTGTCGATTCATATTCTGAAAACCTTTTTATAGGCTTTCTTCTTAGACCTCAAACCCGCGCTTTCAGAATTCTCCTCTTGCACTTGATCGCTTGTTTTCTGTTGCAGATACCTCCATTTCTTATTCAACCTAAGCTTCAGTAATTGCCGCAAGTGGATCAGCCAGCATGAAGTTCGATACGAGTTTCGACATTGACTTCGATTCGTTTCTGCAATCCGATCAGATTTTCCTAGACATTCTAAAATTATTTAAGGAACAGAAGCTGAAGTAGTTCATGACAAGCAGAATAAAATTGCATGCAAATGAAATTAGGGAATTGGTATTTTCATCAACATCCTCAGAAGAAATGTCTGGACTCATCAGTGGGACAAAGGTCACTCTCTCTCCCTCTATTATTTCTGAAGTTTTTGGTGTCGATAATGGAGAAGATGAATAGATCTGGATGATGAAGAGTTTGCAAACATGCTAATTGTTATGGGTCACTCCGGCAGAAACCCTAATAAATTTCTTAAAAAGAACTTGTCACCCGTATACAAGTTTCTCGCAGATGTAGTAGGGAAAGTGTTGTTTGCGAAGCACACGGCCCATGAATATATCTCCAGGCAGTAGTTTCTTGTGATGGTTGCTGTGGTGAACAAAAAGAAAATCAATTGGGGACAGACATTGTTTGATCTCATCAAGAAGATAAATAATAAGACAGAGGTATGCTACGCACGGGTCTTAGGCCTGTTTCTGAAGGCAAAAGCTGATGAACTCCTGGTCTCCCAGACCATGTCCATCAATGCTTCTAAGAGGCTCACATCTGCCCTCTTTGGCAGATGGGAGAGGACCATCTCTCAACCCTCCAAGAACAATCCATTAGAAGGTGCTTCAGAGAATACAAGGGTGGTAACAACCACTCCCTCCTTGGCTGAAGAAACTCTGCCCCTTGCCTCTCCAGTTGTTTCCTCACCACCTCATCCAGCCTCTCCTATTCATAACCCCACACATCCTAACTCGCCACTACCACAACATTTGGCCAACATTTCCTCATCCTCTCTGTTATCCATCCCTATATTTGACCTCCTCAATGAGTCATCTCCTCACTATTCTCCAGATAACAGAGCCTCACCATAAACTCCCTCATATTCCCCATCTTTGTCTCCTCCCAAAAACATAGATAACCCTATGCCTGATCTTATCGAACAAATCATACCACCATCTATCATTTCCCCTCCAAACCCAGACAATGCATTCTTCCATACCCTCATATCTCATCTCACTCCTATCCTCAAGAAGCTCATTGCTGATGAGATTTCCCCCTAGTCACCTCTATAACCACTCTCACTAACGTGCTTGCCTCCTCTTCCCCCATCCCTTCTTCAACCCAAGGCATGGCTACAGAGCCTTCTGAAGCCATGCAAGGGGAGATGTTCTATGAAGAAAATCCTTCATCAACAGAAGTTCTAACAACAGCAGAAGAAGTCCATGCAGCAGCAGTAACTCCAGCAGCAGCAGCAGTTGATTGTGAGATAGTAGAGGCTATGCCAGAAGTTCTTACTGGTGGATATTGTGTCATACATCCATCAGTAGATCTGGATAGCATTCTTTCTATTTTTGCTCCAATTGCTGATTTATCAACAAAAGCCATTGTGTGTTATACTCCACCTACTTCCTCAAAGGTGATAGCCACAATAAGGGCTAGTTTTGAAGAAAGCTCTAAAACTGAAGTTATGATTACTGAGAAAGCTTCAGTAGCTGATACCAAAGAGGCAGTTGAAGAGTCTGATGAATCTGAGTATGAGTATATGACTGAACCCATCCCTCCAGTCTATGCTCCTACTCCTATCCCAGCTCCCAAGGCTCCTTCTCCTCCTCCCAAGGTAACTCCCGAGTATATAAAAGCAATTGATGCTTTGTACAACTTTGACATTGAAAGTAGTGAAGAAATCTACAGTGATGATTCCCCTAAAACCAAGAAGATGAAATTAAGAAAGAAAGCTCATATCTCTACTCCCAATCCACATAATGATACTCCATATTATATCAGGCACAATATTGAGCCTTATCCTAATATGCCCCAGTGGATGAGAATGTCAAAGAATGAGATGAAATCCAGGAAGAAATCTAAGAAGAACCCTCCTCCTCCTCCAAGGTTTCACAGGAGAGATCCTCCACCTCCTCCTCCTCCAGGTGCAGGATCTGTCAACAGTGGTCAAAAAAATTTTTCTAGCAGCACCAAAACCTATCAGAGATAAGGAAAATCTTCTCAATCTTCTAGAGGCAGTCTACACCCACACAGACATCATCCCTCCTCTAGAAGTTCATATAGTGCTCAACAGTTTCCCCCTAAGCCAACATTCTCTCCTCCTCCATCTCCTGGCAAAGCCAACAACCCTGAAGGACCTCCAATTCCAGCCTATGATCCTGAGACAAGTCCAACTACCAAAATGGCTAGGTTTTAAGAATCTATTGCTCTATCTCAAATCAAAAAAGCAAGAGAACAGGGTCAGGACACCTCACAGTATTCTAAAATGTCATCCTATAGGAAGAAAGAGCTAGAAGGATATCAAGTTGGAAATCTGTTCAATGCTGAAGAATATATGAATCTGCATCCTGAAGATATAGTTCCTAGAGCCACATCTCAAAATACTTTGGGTGATGCAGATATGATTATTACACTGAAACAAGCACAAGATCCTAACAGAGTAATTAAATTTGCTAAATCTTCTGATTCTCCCAAGGACATTTAGATTATTTATTTTCTGTCTCTATTTCTATTTGTGAACAATTTGGGTGCATAGCCTTATAAAGGTGCTGATAGATTATTTACTCTATCAGTCATCTAAGTTTTTTTTGTTATGCCTATTTCACTTTGTTCTGTGTTTTCCTATGATTTTGTTTGAAGTAACCTCACCCAAATAGGGGGAGATTGTTGGAACTCCTAGGTGATTTGGGCTAGGTTCTCTTCTTAGGGTGTGACCCATGTTGTATAGAAGGGCCAAGTTTTATGTCTTTCAAGTCTTAGGTCAGTCCTACAGATGGAAGATCAAGGACATGCCTGACGACAGCTCCAAAATCAGCCCTAGAAGAAAATTCTCTCAGTCTGTTCTTAGGTCGACGAACTCTAAGTGAAAGAGAAGAGTTCTGAGGTTGACGATTTGGTCTTAGAAGAAAAATTCTGTGGTCTACTAAGTGTGTGTTTCGCTAAATGCTCTCAACACCAAAGATCACTTAGCGCCATAATTGTCTCAACGCCATAGTTCACTCAAAGCCAAAGTTTACTCAGAATCAAAGATCACTCAATGCTCTCAACACTATCAATTACTCAACGCTCTCAATGACTCAAAGCTCTAAATGACTCAACGCTCTCAATGACTCAATGCTCTCAATGACTCAACGCTCTTAATGACTCAACGCCAGATGTGCTATTATCTCAACACCTTCAGTTTGACAAAGTTCTGAGGTCGACAAAAATTAGATTCTCAGGTGGACGAAATTAGAGCACAGAATCCGTCAGTTTATGCTGTGTAGTTGTTTGCAGAGCTCAGGTTGACGAACAGTTCTGAGGTCGACGATCTCTGATTTCAGGTCGACGAAAGCTGTTCTCCAGTTGACGAAAATTGTAAGTCATATTGTTATTTATTCTTTCTTTTTCTATCTCCTGATTCTATATCTATTATAGGTAATTAATTCCCTGGATAATCAATGCACTTATATCCTTTAAATCAAGCTGTTACTGGAAGCATTGATTGTAAATGTTGGGTATTGCATCCACAATAACCCAGATTTGCTTTAAGTCACCCTTGAACTAAGATTAATTAAGTTGTATTTGACATCCTTGTTTTAGCTGTGTGTTTGCAGATTACCATTGCTAAGTGTAGACTAATGTAAGTCTACAGTGGGTCATGAACACAGGACCATACAGTGTAATCCCTCACTGTGTGATCCAAGGTGTTGACTCATGTGTAGCCTCTCCTTTGGGATACACTTCAAATTCAAACCTTGGATCATGGAATGAAGATTGGACTCTTGAAGTGAAGAGAAAGATTTTTTCTGAAGTTCAGAAAATTCTCTAAGTACACTTCTCGAGAAGTGCCTATTAGTTCTTGAGAAGTCCTTAGAATTCTCGAGAAGCTTTGCTTCAAAGTTCTCGAGAAGTGTTTAGAGTTCTCGAGAAGCTTAGCTTCAAAGTTCTCAAGAAGTTCAGACAGCTTCAAGAATTTTTCTAATTCAGAGTTCTCGAGAAGTCTTCTTTGTTCTCGAGAAGTCTTGGCCAGTTCTCGAGAAGTCTCAATTATAGTTCTCGAGAAGTCCAACTTGTTCTCGAGAAGCTTGGCTTAAGTTCTCGAGAACTTCCAGCCCTATTTCTCGAATAGTCAAAATTTGTCTCAGAAATCTCTCTTAAGTGTTAGTTCTCGAGAAGACTCCATAGTTCTCGAGAAGTCAGTTAGTTCTCGAGAACTCATCCTTTTGTTCTCGAGAAGTCCAGAATTCTTCTAAGTAGTATAGTTCTCGAGAAGTCCTGATAGCTCTCGAGAACTCAGTTTCTAGTTCTCGAGAACTAAAGTTACTTCTCGAGAACTGAAAGTCAAATTTTTCAGAAAATTATTTTAAGTCCAGATTGGCAAAAAATTTCAAATGACTTGACGTGATTGGTCCACGTGTCATCATTAATGTCTTTTCTAGCCATTAAGGGTAATCCTATATAAAGTCTTTTTGTTAATACAAAACCCTAACAATCACAAGGAGCAGAATTCCGTACATTCTAATTTCTGGATCGGCCTTCTCTCTCCAAGAAGAACAATATTCTGAAGCCGCCGCCGCCGCCAAACGTGAGATCGATCTTTCTGCTTTCGATCAAGAAAGACCTGCTATTCAAGGAATCTTATTCCTCTCCTTGATCGAGTAGGTCCTAAGTCTTCTCAGGTCAGATCTACAGAGGTTATTCTTCTACAAATTCTGAAAAAGCCACCAAGTTTAGAAGAAGACCTAGAGTTCAATATTTCCAGATATGAGAGAAATTTTTGTTTGTATTTTCAAACCTCTTTGTAAATCTTGTAGGAGATTATTCTTCAAGTGTAGGAGCATTGTTCTCCGAGTTGTAGGAAGTTTTTCATCTTCTGAAGGTAGATCCATTTGGATCGAGTTTGTAGGAACTTGGTTCTGAGGCATAGGATTATTTTCAATCCGAGATAGTGGAGTAGCCGAGTCTAGGATTTGCTGGATCGGTGAGGTAAAGTGGACGTACCCAAGATTGGGGAACCAATATAAATCTTCTTGTCTTTCTGTGATTGCTTGATTTCTTGTGCTAGATCGTTAAAATTTTTATTCCGCAAATAGACGCACGATTCACCTATTCACCCCCTCTAGGTGATTTAGGTTAACAACTTTACACTTTTAATTGGTATCAAAGGGAGGTTGGTCGTTAAAAGGTTAACACCTTGATCAATTTCCTCTCGAAAGTTGTCATTTGGTTATTCAAGCAATGGACAAGGTCAAAGATTTTGCCAAGCTTCCCCTGTGCACAAAGAATAACTTTCCCATGTGGAAAGAGAGAATCAAATTTTTCATGGAAGCTATGGACCCCCGGATCTTAATGATTGTTGAAGAAGGTCCTTACGTCCCCACGACTACCTCCACTATAGATCCAACCAAGAAGGTTCCTAATAAATTGATGGATCTAGATAAGGAAGAGATTGCACTTGTCTCTTTAGACAAGAAAGCTAAAAATATTATAGCAAGTGCAGTCAATGACTCGATGCTGCAGAATTTGATTCACAGCTAATCGGCTAAGGAGATGTGGCAGTCTCTTGTAACTCTAATGGAAGGTACTGAAGAAGTTAGGGATGATAGAAGATCCCTACTAAACCAGAAATATGAAGCCTTCAGGCAAGGGTCAAAGGAGACCATTGCAGATACTTTTGAGAATTTCTTTAAGATAGTAAATGGCCTAAGAGTGTATGGCTGAGTCTTCACTAATGGGGAAATGAATGATAAGTTTCTGAGATCTCTCAGAAAGGAATGGGACAACAAAGTCTGTGCCATCCAGGAGTTTGGCAGACTAGCTGAAACAGACCCACAGAATTTATTTGGCAAGCTAATGTCCTATGAACTGCAGATCAATTCCAGAAAAGCTGAAGAAGAGAAAATTCGCTTCTCCTCAAAAGAGAAGTCGGTTGCATTAAAGGCTGACAGTTCAAGGAAGGGCAAAGCTGCCTCACCAGAACCTTCTCAAGAAGTGAGTGAAGAAGAAAACTCTGAGCCAAGCACCTCAGGCTCAGAATTATGTGAAGGAGAGTTCTCATTGCTCTCTCGACAGTTCAAGAAATTCTTGAACAAGAAGAAGCAGTGGAGAGGCAAGGATGCCTCATACAGAAGATCATGACATGATAGTGATCAGCGAAAGAAAGGCTCGAGTAGCCATGACAGGTATAACTCTAAGCAGAACAAACAGATTTCTATTGACATTGTTTGCTACTACTGCAACAAACCAGGTCACGTCATAGCTGAATGCCCCCATAAGAAGAAGGAGGGTGGAAGAAGAGAGGAAAAGAAGTCCTTGTACCACAAGAATAGGACAGAGAAGAGCCTATTGTCGAAGAAGGGAAAGACTCTCAACGACCCCGACTCATCTGAGTCAAGTGAAGAAGAGGAAGCCTACTTTGGGCTCATGGATCAATCAGATGACGATCAAGAGCCCCAGTTTACTGGGGAGGTAAAATCTCACACTCCTCTCTCTGAATCTGAAAGTTCTGAGCATGATCATGAGGACAGTTCTTCTAAAGATGAGTCGGAATTTATGGCCCAGTACAAGGAGTTGATCATGACTTACGACAAATGTCACCAAGTCGTGAAAACTCAGGCTAAAGAGATTAAGTCTCTAATGACTATTAAGAGCAGCTTGAGTGAAGAAGTCGCTAAGACTGGCTCTCTTCAAGAGAACTTCAATCTTGCTATTGAAGAATACAATCAAGCTCTTAAGCACCTCGACCTTAAAGAGAAAATCATCAAAGAGTTGGAAGAACAACTCGAAGCTGAAAAGAAACTTGTTGAAAGTTTCTCCAAGCCCAAGAATGTTCTTCCACTAGTTGTTGAATTCTCAGCTAAGGCCAAATGAGCTGGACTAGGCCATGTTGACGCTCCTAGTAAATCTTCTAGGAGAAACAAGGCTCAACGAAAGAATAAGGCCGCCAAGATGGCCTTGGACAAATAAAAAGGGAAAGCCCCTCTGGATCAGACTGTCTTTAAGAAAGTTATCTTTCCAAAAAATAAGTTTGATCTGGACTCGTCCTATGGTCACTTGACCAAGCCTACTTATGTAGAGCCAAAGTCTCGGTACCAAGGATGGACTCACCCTCAAAACTTTAGTGATAGTGTCTTTAAGGCACCTTATGAAGAAGTGATTCTTCAGGGCTATGGTCCTTATAATCATGGCCACAACTTCAAGAAAGCACCTAAAGTAAAGCCCGTTGGGGAAAGGCCTCCAAAGGAGAAGAAATCATGTGACTACCATCACCATGAAGCTTCCTCCTCCAAGAATGCTACCTTTGCTCGACCACCATCTCAAAAGGTCAAGCAGGAGTACATAAGGCAATGATACAACAGGTTTAACTATTAGTGCTGTGGCAAAATTGGTCATTTTGCCATCGATTGTTGGTTTAATACAAGGAAGGTCACTACTTCTCAAGTTGGCAACATGAGATTGACCACTCAGGATGCTAATCTTCGTAGGGGGGAGTGTTCTAACCCGAGACCAAGGACCTAAACATGTTTGGGTTCCTAAGGCAAAGTGATCATGAATGCAGGTATGTTCAAAGGCCACCAAAATATTAATCTAGTACTTGGACAGTGGATGCTCTCGGCACATGACCGGGACAAGAAGCCTACTCCAGAATTTCACTCCAGTCTGCAATGGACCAAAGGTCATCTTTGGAGGTTCAAACCGAGGGATAACTAAAGGCTACGGATGATCACTAACGGTAGTGTATCATTTTCGGATGTAGCTTATGTGGAGGGATTGGAACACAATCTCATATGCATAAGTCAACTGTGCGACAAAGGATACATAGTTGAGTTCCACGCTGACAAGTGCTTGAAAATTTCTGTTGACAATATGGAAACAATTCTATCAGACACTCGAAGCAGGAACATATTTTGCCTAAATTTCATTTGTATAGACTCTTCTACACCAGTGTGTCTTTTGACAAAAGATAGCGCGTCTCTTGGTGACCAATGACACAAGAGTCTAGCATATATTAATTTTAAAACTATTAATAAATTATTCACCCCGAACTTAGTATGTGATGCCCCAAATGTCAAGCATATCAAAGAGAGACCTTGTCATGCATGCGTAAAAGGCAAGCAAATAAGGGCTACCTTTAAAAGCATTATAGACAAAAAACTCTAATAGGTGTTTACACCTACTTCATATGGACTTGTTCGGTCCACTACAAGTTAGAAGCTTAGGAGGTAAGGATTATACGTTGGTAATTGTTGATGACTACTCGCGTTTTGTGTGGGTGTTCTTTCTGAAACACAAGTCAGATACCTTCGATATCTTTACAAATTTTGTCAGGCAGGTCCAGAATGAATACAACTATTCCATAGTCAAAATCAGATGTGACAATGGAATGGAGTTCAAATCTGGGGCCATGACAGAATTTTGTGAAAGCCTAGGTATCTTTCATGAGTTTTCCTCTCCTCGTACTCCACAGCAAAATGGAGTAGCTAAGAGAAGGAATAGAATACTCATAGAGGCCTGCAGGACCATGTTGAGTGACGCTTCACTACCGGAATACTTATGGGCTGAAGCCGTCAACACTGCATGCCACGTGCAAAATCGAGCCCTCATAAACAAGAATCATGATAAGACACCTTATGAACTTCTAAAGGTAGGAAACCAACAGTTTCATATTTTAGAATTTTTGGCTGTAAATGCTTCGTGCTTAACAATGGTAAGTATCATACTGCCAAGTTTCGTGAGAAAAATTTTGAAGGTATTTTTGTAGGATATAGTTGCCATAGTAAGGCATATAGGGTCTTCAATAGAAAAACTCTAGTTGTAGAGGAATCAATACATATTGTATTTGATGAGATGATCTTGCTGCAAAGCAAATCGTCTAGTGTGCTTGTTGAAGATGCAGGTACAAGGATTTAAGAGATCAGCTTGGATGAATCGACCGAAGATAAAGATGAAAAGTTCATCAAGATCACCTCTCCAACCCCTATTGGAGAGGTAGAGGATCAAGATGAAAATATTGTCCAAGTTAATGAAGTCACTCCAGTGGATGAAGAAGTCCCAGATACAAGGAATCTAGAGCTCAGACATCTGAAGGATCACCCAATGGACCAAATCATAGGAGATCCCTAGGATAGTGTTAGAACTTGTCGAGGCACAACTAACAAGAATCTCTATTTAAGTTTTCTCTCACAGGTTGAACCAAAGAAGTTTGAGGAAGCAAACTTAGACGCATCATGGATCTTGGCCATGGAAGAAGAGCTGAATCAGTTCAAGCACTGCAAAGTTTGGACGCTTGTTCCAAGACCCAAAGGTAAGAATGTCATTAGAACGAAATGGGTCTACAGGAACAAGTTATACGAGAATGTGATAATCATCAAGAACAAGGCCAAACTCATCGCCAAAGGATATCGTCAAGAAGAAAGATCAAATTCGACTAAACATACACTCCAGTGGCAAGACTGGAGGCCATCAGACTGTTCCTAGCTTATGCTGCACTGAAATGGTTCACTGTCTAACAAATGGACGTGAAACCTGCCTTCCTGAATGGTGACATAAAGGAAGAAGTGTATGTAGAACAGCCCCTAGGTTTTATCGATTCTAACTTTCCTGGATATGTTTATTTGTTATCGAAAGTTCTGTATAGTTTGAAACAAGCTCCTCGAGCATGGTACAAAACACTGTCTAGCTTTCTCCTCGACAATAAATTCACAAGGGGAAAGATATACAAGACATTATTTCTTAGGGAAATTAAAGGCAAGATTTTGCTGGTGTAAATCTATGTCGACGACATTATATTTGGTTCTACAGACGACAACCTCTGCAAAAGGTTTTGTAAACTTATGCAAGGGAAGTTTTAAATGAGTAGTATGTGAGAGCTGAAGTATTTCTTAGGACTTCATGTGAAATAATCTGAAGATGGAATTTTCATCTCTCAGACTAAGTTCCCCAAGGAGTTGATTAAGAAATTCAGAATGGAGAGTGCAACCTCTAAGAGGACTCCAATGGCCTCAGTTATGTCTCTGGACAAGGATAAGAAAGGGAAACCTTTTGATGAAACCAAGTATAGAAGAATCGTCTGATCTTTGCTCTACCTTACTGCCAGTAGACCAGACATAATGTTCTCTATATGTGTCTATGCTAGATTCCAAGTGAACTGTAAGGAATCTCACTATAATGCTGCAAAGAGGATTTTGAGATACCTTAAAGGTACACTGAATCTTGGCTTTTAATACCAAGAAGTAATGACAGCGAACTAATTGGTTTTTCAGATGCAGATTTTGCAGGTAGTAAAGATGACAGGAAAAGCACTTCTGGGACGTGTCAGTTCCTGGGAAGAAGGCTTATATCATGGAGCAGCAAAAAGCAAAATTGTGTAGCAATCTCAATGGCCGAGTCAGAATACATTTCTATCGGCAGTTGTTGTTCACAGTTGTTGTGGCTCAAGAATCAGCTAGAAGATTACAATATGAAGGTAAAAGACATTCCATTGTTCTGCGGCTCATCCAGTGTGATCGTAATCGCAAACAACCCAGTCTCGCATAGCCGGACAAAGCACATCGAGCTCAGATATAACTTCATCCGGGAGCATGTGGAGCAAGGGGATGTGGATCTAATGTACGTGCCAACAGATCGGCAAGTTGCAGATATTTTCACAAAGTGGCTGGACGAGACTAAGTTCAATTTCTTCAAAACTGAACTTGGGCTTCTGAACAAATAAGAATAGACCAAAGTGGAACAGTTCAAGGCTCAAAATCTAAGGCTTTTCAAAAAGTTCAGAAATCTCTCAAGAGGAAGCTAGTTCTCGAAAACTTAGCCTACTTCTCGAGAAGAAAAGTACTAGTTCTCGAAAACTTACTCAACTTCTCGAGAACAAAAGTCTGTCTCTCGAGAAGTCCCTTAAGTTCTCGAGAACTAATAACTCTACATCTCGAGAAGTTCTCTGAAAGCTCTCGAGAACTAGGCGCTACTTCTCGAGAAGTCTACTATCAGCTCTCGAGAACTTATTTACTTACTTCTCGAGAACTATACGACACTTCTCGAAAACTAACCCTACCTCTCGAGAAATGACCCGTCTTTTCCAATTCTTTCTTTGCGCAAACCGACTTATTTTTCGAATTATTAAAATGCTTATATTAGATTAATTAGACATTTAATTATCAAAATTAGAATTATATTTATATAAAGTTTTAGAAATCAATAATCAACCGACATTTCAAATTTCCTCTTCTCGAAAACTCTTCGTCTTCCGTTGGCAGAAAGCTTCGTCGCAGCCGTCGTCTTGCGCTCCGTCCATCGCCGCTGTCAGCATCCATGGTGCAGAGTTCGAAAATAGGAGTCGACAGTGAACTCGTTATTGCAGGGATTGCAGACATTTCTGATGACTTCAAGAACTTGCTCCTTCTCCTGGAAACAGCCGGTCTGATGTTTGTTATCTAAGAACCTTGTAAGATTTCATTTCCAGATGTAGAGGAATTCTTTAGGAATGCCAAGGTGAGGAGAAATGGTACAGTTTTGAAAACTAAAGTCAGGGGGATCAAAATCAAGTTTGACAAAACCAGAGTTTCAAAGCTCCTAAAGCTGCCCGTTGTGGATGAAGAGGATGACCTAACACTTGAAGATTATGATAGAACTTACTCTTTCTGTGGAGTTTCTGAGGAGTTCATCTCTTTTAGGAGAAATCTCTTCAATGATGTAGGAAAGCTTCTGGTAGATTTAATTGGAAAAATCTTGTGGTGCAGAATAGGGTCCATTAGTTTCATAACCAATGATCTATTTGGTGTTATGACAGCTATTATCTGCAGAAAGAAATTTCAATATGGAATGATGGTATTTGAATTGATCAGGGATAGTATTCAGGCTCCCAAGTTTGCAAGGATAATTTCCCTTTTGCTGAGTGAGATTGACCCAGTCACCTTCAAAACCTCTAAAGGTACTTAGATTCATCACCTGAAAAAGATTTCATTGTCCTCCATCCAAAGATGGGAACTCAAGCTGAAAAATTCCAAGCAGTTAGCTAAAGAACTTGTAGCTTCTACCTCTGAGGTCAGGACCCCATCTCCCTCCTCTCATCATGTTGCTGAACCTTCTGGTACAACAACTGATGGGGAGCCTGCAGCCTCTGTTCCTATTGTCAGACCTACTCCTTCAACTCCAGCAAGATTAGCAAGAAGTTCTCCTCTTAGAAGCCCAGTTAGATCTCTAATCAGGAGCCCCGTTGACGATTCTCTAGATGCCACCCTATCTGATGTTCCAGGATAGGAAACCCTCAAGGACACAAATGCAACAATTGACAGCATGATTGAAAAACTCATTTCAGATGAACCACTTCCTACCCTTCACAAAGAAACCTCTGAAGAACCATCAAAAGAACCTTCTCCACCGCCCTCAACTCAAGATACTCCACCTCCTTCTCCCTCTCCAAGGAAAGAATCTACTCCACCGGAGACCATTCCTCTCTCTAAAGAGGATGATCCAGAACTTGAAGAGGTGGAAGCCCCTCTCAGGAACCTTGACTTCTCCCTCCCAAGATTTATTAATGAGGAGGCTGATATAGTATCTCACACTGTAAGAGCCCATAGATCTGTGGTAATAGAAGAAATTCCTCCATGGAAAGCACCTCCTCCACCTTAGATTGATACACCTAGTGCCACTCCTACTGCCATTGTTTCTGCCACTCCTGCTGCTGCAACTGTAAGTTCAGATATTCTATCTAAGATTGAAGGTATGCTGGCTGCCCAAAGGCAATATTTTGATGAATCTTTCAGGTTAGTCAAAGATCAGGTCACTGCTCTAGAAAAGGAAATGAGCAGAGGATTTGTATAGATCCAACACAACACAGATTCTCTTAAAGAGCTGTTCAGAATTGGTGGCAAAGCCATAGACCACACCATTACCAGTATTGGTCAGGTCATGGAACAGTCTGTCACACTGGCAAATAATCAAATTCAGTTGGAAAAGAAAGCTCAAGAACATGTAATGAAGATTTGCAAGGAAGTTGGTACTTTTAAAGAAGACACCATAACAAAGCTTTGTATAGAAATCATAACGGGGGAGAGTTTAGTGAAAGATCAAGTGGAAAAACTTACTGCAGATGCAAAATCTCTCTGGAATGAGAAATTGACTGAGATAAATAAGAATGTTTTAGAACAAATTCAATCAGTGAAATTCCATACTTATGAAACTACAGTCATGATGCACAATCAGATATTCCCTGATTTCAGGCTGATCCTAATAGTATTCCTCATCACCTGAACCCCCTTGCTAAAAGACAATCCAGCCAGATGCCTCAACCTCAAATGCCTACTTTTTCTCCAAGGCCAGAAGATCAGGATCCTCCTCCTGCTTCCTATGACCAGGTTTGGGATGATGTTATTCCTAAAGATCTACCTGAAATTCACATCCCCAAGAAAAGGAAGTATGGAGAAGGTCCATCTGCAAGCAAATCTGTTCCTCAGCTTGATGCAGAGAAAAGGAAAGCAAAGGAGTTTGCTGAAGTTTGGAGCCCCACTTCTAAAAGCTTAATTCTTGATACTCTAAAATTAGAGATGGACTTTAATGAGAACAGGAATCTCCACTACAGCTCATTTGAGTGGGAATTATATGAGAAGTCCATGACCAAGAGAAGGATATATGATAGATAGTTTGGCAGGAATAATCCCAAAGCTCCTTCAAAGCCTCCTAGGTACTATCCTAAGCCCTTCAGCTATCAGAGGAGAGAGCAGGAGAAGCAGAACAGACAACATCAAAGCAAAGAATGAACTCTTGTTGATATGTTTTTGAGAATTTGGATGAAATGGTTGTTGATTAGAAATCTAAAACATTACATATATACAATTCCTAGTTTTGCCTAATTGTGTGTTCAATTAATCTCTTATTGCATTTAGATTAAATTATTCATTTCCAAATCTTTCTTATTTGTCATAATTCACCTTAGTGTAGAGGGTTCTGACTTCTACAAATAGGGGGAGATTGTTGGGTATTGCATCCACAATAACCCATATTTGCTTGAAGTCACCCTTGAACTAAGATGAATTAAGTTGTATTTGATTACCATTTCTAAGTGTAGACCAATGTCTGTCTACAGTGGGTCATGAACACAGGACCATACAGTGTAATCCCTCACTGTTTGATCCAAGGTGTTGAATCATGTGTAGCCTCTCCATTGGGATACACTTCATATTCAAACCTTGGATCATGGAATGAAGATTGGACTCTTGAAGAGAAGAGAATGATTTTTTCTAAAGTTCAGAAAATTCTCTAAGTCCACTTCTCGAGAAGTGTCTCTTAGTTCTCGAGAACTCCTTAGAATTCTCAAGAAGCTTTTCTTCAAAATTCTCGAGAAGTGCTTAGAGTTCTCGAGAAGCTTAGCTTCAAATTTCTCGAGAAGGACAACTTCAAGAATTTTTCTAAGTCAGAGTTCTCGAGAAGTCTTCTTTGTTCTCGCGAAGTCTTGGCCAGTTCTCGAGAAGTCTCAATTATAGTTCTCAAGAAGTCCAACTTGTTCTCGAGAAGCTTGGCTTAAGTTCTCGAGAACTGCCAGCACTATTTCTCGAATAGTCAAAAGTTGCTTCAGAAATCTCTCTTAAGTGTTAGTTCTCGAGAAGACTCCATAGTTCTAAAGAACTCATCCTTTTGTTCTCGAGAAGTCCAGAATTCTTCTAAGTAGTATAGTTCTCGAGAAGTCCTGATAGCTCTCGAGAACTCAGTTTCTAGTTCTCGAGAACGAAAGATACTTCTCGAGAACTGAAAGTCAAATTTTTCAGAAAATTATTTTAAGTCCAGATCGGCCGAAATTTTCAAATGACTTGACGTGATTGGTCACGTGTTGTCATTAATGTCTTTTCTAGCCGTTAAGGGTAATCCTATATAAAGTCTTTTTGTTAAGACAAAACCCTAACAATCACAAGGAGCGGAATTCCGTACATTCTAATTTCTGGATCAGCCTTCTCTCTCCAAGAAGAACAATATTCTGAAGCCGCCGCCGCCCAACGTGAGATCGATCTTTCTGCTTTCGATCAAGAAAGACCTACTGTTCAAGGAATCTTCTTCCTCTCCTTGATCGAGTAGGTCCTAAGTCTTCTCAGGTCAGATCTACAAAGGTTCTTCTTCTACAAATTCTGAAAAAGCCGCCAAGTTCAGAAGAAGAACTAGAGTTCAATATTTCCAGATCTGAGAGAAATTTTTGTTTGTATTTTCAAACCTCTTTGTAAATCATGTAGGAGATTATTCTCCAAGTGTAAGAGCGTTGTTCTCCAAGTTGTAGGAAGTTTTCATCTTCTGAGGGTAGATCCATTTGGATCGAGTTTGTAGGAACTTGGTTCCAAGGCATAGGATTATTTTCAATCCGAGATAGTGGAGTAGCCAAGTCTAGGATTTGCTAGATCGGTGAGGTAAAGTGGATGTACCCAAGATTGGGGAACCACTATAAATCTTCTTGTCTTTCTGTGATTGCTTGATTTCTTGTGTTAGATCATTAAATTTTTTATTCCGCAAATAGACGCACGATTCACCTATTCACCCCCTCTAGGTGCTTTAGGTTGACAACTTTACACTTTCAGTAAATATTTTCCATAGAATTAATTGCTTATATCTCGGGACAGACATAGAATAGAATATATGACAACATACTTGCGGGTTTTCATTTCCCAGATTTTGGCTGAGCATTTATTGCAGGTTTTGAATTCGAACTTGAGGTAGCTATCATCCTGATCATCTCTCTGCCAGATACAAAAAAAAGGATCACACTCTTTGATGCATACACAGAATAATATACGAAAAAGAAAGAGAAAGATAACTGCTCTCTAAAGAAGAAGAAGAAAGAACATCATTCACAATCAAAAGTCTTTCTTCCTCTCCTTCTTTGTTTCCAGGATCTCAAGTGACAAGAATATTCAATCAGTCAAAGGATCCCTTGAGAGTTGATCTTATAGCAAAAGACCTTCACCCTAGCAAAGTTCCCCTTCCTGAACAGCTGTAAATCTCAGGGGGAGCTTTGACAATATCTGAAGAACTCTCAAGACTTCTCTCATTTTACTTGAGAAAAGAGTAGTCTAAATCAACCTCTCTTCCCCACCTCTGTACAGGGTTTTAATTCCCTTCAAAATTATTCTGGTTGCAAGTCTCCTTCCAAAAGACTTGGGTTGGTTTTTGAGCATTTGATCAAAAGCTCATTGGTGGTAGTCACTTGATCAAAACCTATAGTGGATTCCTACCTAGGGTGGTAGAAGAGTGGATGTACCCAAGTTTGGGAACCACTATAAATTTCATGTGTTGTCTGTGTGGCTGTGATTTTCCTGTGTGCTTGCGCTGTGATATATTTTACTGAGTAGCTTAGTTATCCTCTCTCTAGTTCATTTGCTGTACTACACTCATACACTTATATCATAGTAATATATTTTATTAAAGTTTTTTTTAATTCCGCAAAAATCAAAAAGATTTTAACAACTCTATTCACCCCCCCTCTAGAGTTTATCAGAGTTTACCCTATCTTTCAATTGGTTTTAGAGGTTATCTCTCTCCATTTCTTTCACTAGCGACGCTCTTATTCGCACTTGGCTGGTTAATAGCCTTTCTGATGAGTGCCTCCCCATCATCCGCCATGATGAAACAGTCAAGGCCGCTTGGCTTCATCTTGCAGCTCTTTACTCCAAGGGGGCTCAGATGTCCCGCATCTATACTCTTTATGTGGACCTCTTTTCCCGTCCCTCCATGTCTCCTACTGCTGCATACCAAAAGGTTCAGGCTCTGGGAGCCGAAATCCTTCGGAACCGTCCCTTCTCTGCGGATCATGCCGAGTAACACAAGCACTTCCAAGAGCCTCTGGTTGTGTGCTATCTTCTACGTCTTCCAGAGTCCTATAACATGATCCGTCAATAGATCCTTATTGACGTGGATTCTCCCACATTGGATGACACCGCTGCTCGCATCGCTATTGTTACCTCTTTGCTTCAGCATCCACTATTATCCGCCCCACCGCTACCTGACACCTATGCTCACCATACTCATTAGGGTGGATATGGTGGCTCTGCTGGCCGCAACCACCAATCTGGTGGGTGTGGACCTTCTTGCTTTCTCTGCTCTCACTGTGGCCACACCGGCCATACAGTTGATTGTTGCTGGATGAAACATCTACATATTCACTGATAGTTTTACTTTCAAGACAACCTAAACACCTAGAGGGGGGGGGGGGTGAATAGGTTCTAATGCTTGTTAACACTTTTTGGCAGAATTCAATTACAGAATTAAAACACACAGCACAGCAGTCACAGAAATTTAACCATCACAGATTGCACACTGTTTTATAGTGGTTCCCAAGGTCTGGGTACATCCACTTTCCCCCATCACCTATCTAGCAGTATGCTAGATTCAGCCAAACTTCCTCTTTACTCAGATCCACAGATCCTACAGCTCAGAACCTGAAAAGGTTCCTACAACTCAGGCTCAACAGCCCTACCTCAGCCTTATCACAAAGCCTACAAATCAGAGAAGAACCTTCTCCTACACTCAGGCAAACAGCCCTACCTCAGCCTTATCACAAAGCCTACAACTCAGAGAAGAACCTTCTCCTACACTCAGGCAAACAGCCCTACCACTCAGAGATCAACTCTCCTACACTCAGCCTTTATAACACATGCTTACAACTCAGATCTGTATTGACAGATCCTACAGAAATTAGAAAAGAAGTTTTTAATGTCTTGCCTTTGTTGAGAGAGAAAAGAACAAGACAATTCTTGATCAGTTGATGAAATCAACTGAATCTGAGCTTTCTTCAAAGCTTCTTGAATCTGAACTTAGCTGAGTTGATTTCCAAACAGCTTCTTGAGAAACCAATGATGGCTTCCTTCTTCTTCTTCAAGTGGCTGGATCCCTCTCTATCCAACACCTTTGATGATACTTCTGAATTCTTGAAAGAACTCTACTTAGATCGATCCTGAGATCGTCTTCTTAGATCTTCTGATGAAGATCTTCTTTAATGCCTTGCACTTTCTTGAAGAGAGAACTAGTCTCTTAACTGATGTGTTGATGAAGAATTAATTTCCTCTTGTGTGGTTTATATGTGTCTTCTTCTGAATCTGTCTATTTATAGATCTTCTTCATGGTAACCGGCTGATCCGGTTTCTAACTGACTTCTGACAAGTCTGACAACATCAGTTAACCGGCTGCAACCCACAGCTGTCAAGTCTTCAAATAGATCCTGTGCCTTAGTCTTGGACAGCAAAGTGTTGAGACAGACTGTCAGAAAGTGTCGAGACCAACTGTCTATATGTGTCGACACAAGTGACTTTGGTGTCGACACAGCCTTTGATGATGTCGACTAGTTTGCCTTTAAGTCGACACTGCTTCTTCAGAACTTCATCTTGAGAATGAGTCGACACAGAGGATTTGTGTCGACTCAACACTTCATCTTTCTTCAGAAAATAACTTGGTCTTGACTTTGCAGTGTGTCGACACAAGTCCTGTGTATCGACACAGTTGTTGTAGATTCAGAACTCAGTATGTGTCAACTCTGCCTTCAGGTGTCGACATAGTTGAGGTCGACTATCTTTCTGTGAGTCGACACTGCTTCCCAGTGTTGACACAAATGTGGTCGACTATCTTTCTGTGAGTCAACACTGCTTCCCAGTGTCGACACAAATGTGGTCGACTATCTTTCTGTGAGTTGACACTGCTTCCCAGTGTCGACACAAATGTGGTCGACTATCTTTCTCTGTGTCGACACAGCTTCCTTCAAGTGTCGACACAATTATTCTGAAGTGTCGACACAATTTCTTCAGGTGTCGACACATGGAATTAGAATAATTTCCTGTATTCTTTAATACTTCTTCACCTGCACATGTCAACTTAAAACAACATCAAATACACCTTGATGTATATCATTAAGCTAAGTTAGGCTTCTTCAAATCAGGTACACATTTTCCAATGTACCCAACAATCTCCCCCTATTTGGAGAAGTCATAACTCTTTTAGTTAATGATATACACCATTTATAACAAATATAATATGATGATGTATGACATTACAGGAATACTTAATATAAACAAAATATTAAAAATTCATCACAGAATGAACATGAATATATGATTCCAAACAAAATTTTTTTTATAACTTGGTAATGTTTGATTACAGATGTTTACATTGAATGATTAAACAAAACATTACAAAAACACTTTTGAAAGAACTTAGAACTAAGACTGATCAGGCTCTTTTATGACAATTCCTTTGCCAGATTGGATTTGAGCCTTCACAGGAGCTTCAGCAACTTCAGCTGGCTTCTTGCCTTTTAGCTCAGCTTTCTTCTGTGCTTCTTCCTTGAGCCTTTGCCTTTCAAAGTAATGAAAGGGCTTTGGAAAGTACTTGCTCGGCTCCTGAGCATCTGGTGGCAGCCTACCCAGCTTGGCTTTTCTCCTGAACTGTACTATAGCCTCTTGCCTAGCTTCATGCTTTTTCCATTCCATTTCATTATACCACTTCCCTCTTTCATGTTCTTGGTCCTTTACAGCCTTCCATGCAGTTAGTATAATGTTTCTTGAAGTAGGGCTCCACTGCTCAAAATTTGGCTTAAGTTCAGCCTGCTCTCTAAATCTTTTTTTGGATAGTAGAGCATCTTGCTGTTCTTTCAAGTTGGCATCAGGCTTATCAACTTTTTCAATAACAACCTTGGTAACCTCCTTTGGAGGACTATACATATCCTAAACTTGCTGATCAATCATATCAAATCAGGCGGAGGGTAAATGACTTGGGCAATCTCAGGTTGATTGCCTTCAAGTAGACCTGTTTGAATTCCTGACTCAGCCACCATAGCATCATCACGCAAAGGTGGATATCCCAATGTGGCTCGAATACTATTTGTCACCCATTTGGTGTGCTCTGAGCCAGCATGAACTAACAACCTCTCCCCCTTTATGACTTCTTTGGTAATATGATCTCTTAGATCATCCTTCTGAAATCTGATCTGGCCATCTAGATAATTCACACCATCTTTAAAATATGGTTTCAATTTCTGAAGTTTGTCAGATATTTCCTTTTGAGATGTAGTGATGGCAGATTAAACTAAAGCTATAGCTTCCTTTAGTTTCTTATCAAAAACTTCCATCTCTTTTGCTCTTGCTTCAGTCATCCCTGCAGTAGCCTTTGTGAACTCTTCAAGAATTTCATGGTGAGATTCAGTCAAATTATCATTCATCCTCAGCTGATTCTCCAAAACATAACCTTGCTTTAAAGCAATATCATCCACTTTAGTGAGGATAGACTGCTGTTGTTTAGCCAAAAACACTACAGCATTACCTCCCTTATGGAAGCAATCTGTCATCTCCTTCTTATTCATATTTACTTCAAATCTAATAGATTTAAAATCTTGAGCCAAGTCAAATTGAAGGGATTTATTGCTCTCATCAACATACTTCTCCATTGCTAATCTCTGCTCATCCAACTTAACTTGCAGATCTACCATGAACTTGTTGTAGTTAAATTCAGATGAAGATTGGTGAGTTGAAGTTTGGAGTGCCTGCTTATAACTTTGGGTCCTTCTCTTGAAGACTATGAGCTTTCTCTTCTTAGCCATTCTGGCTTCTTCAGTCTCAGAGTCTGATGAACTTTCTATTTGAACTCTTTCAGGAGGAGTAGGAGGAATATTAGTTTCAGTGACATGTTGCTCAGCCTCAACATTCACAGGCTCCCCCTCAACATCTTGTTCCTTCTCATCTTCTTGCTCTATCTCCATGTCTAGTGCTTTTTCATTGTCTTGCTCCTCCTCTACTCTATCAGTAGCAATTTCAATATTAGGAAATAACTCATCTAGAGTGTATTCCTTCTGAGCTTGAACAGATGTTGAATCATCCAGATCTGCAATATTCAAATCTTTTGATAAATTGATTTGTTCTTCCTCTTGCACTTGTGCAGACATCTTCTCCCCCTGCACTTGATCAGTATTTGGAATATCCTGGGCAGGTGAATACACTTGTTCCCCCTGCACCTGTGCAGGAATAAAAATATTAGTAATGTCCTAGATAGGAAAAACTCACTTGCTCTCCCTTTACCTGTTCAGAAGTAGATACATTCTGGGCAAGAGAGTGAGCTTGCTCCCCCTGCATCTGTGCATGAATGGTTTCTTTCTGAACTTGAGTAGACTCAGGCTGATCTTCAACCTGCTCTCTCACTTGCTCTTCTTGATGCTGGGCAGTGCCTAGATCATGTGCAGGGGATCTTACAGGGGTGTCCTGCCTGCTCTCATTAGGCACATCTTTAGACAGCACCCTATCCCATCTTGAAAATAATCTCATATCCATCTTCCTCATGTGATTAATCTTGGACCCAGACAGTTGTTGCATAACCTCAGGAATCACTCCAGTCAGGTATAAACTAACAATTCTAGCCAGATTTGGCTTCTTGATTCCTTCCTTGATCTTATCAAATACTACAGCTGACCAGTCAGTTGGAATTGTAAACACAATTCTGGTCATTAGGCTGAACATATAGGCTGAAATCCTATCATGTCCACCTGGTTTGCACAAAATTACTTTCCCAACTACTTCTGATAGAAACTTGCCTTGTTGGTTCATCCCTTTTCTGTTAAAAGCAGCTCCAATCTTTAAGGTTGGATCCAATCCACACCATTGGAGAGCCTCACTAGACTTAGAGGCTGGGACCTCTTCTTCATTCTCAACTATAAGAAATTGTAGAATCTTTCTCAAACTTCTTGGTGTGATTTTCACCTTTGTCCCATGAACTATGGATTTTATCTTGAGACCAGCTGAATCCACTGATGCAGAGGTAAAGAATTCAAGCACCTCCTTCTTCCATATCTTCGAAGGTTCAGAAACTAGAAACTCTATTATAGATTTGGAGATTAGAGTTATAACCCTTTGAATATCTGTCGGGGCATCCGTAAAGGCATTGTGTACCAACTCATATCCTTCGTTGATGTTATCTTCAACCTTTGGTGCCATTGATCAGACGAGAAAGCTTGAGAGAAGAGAGAGAGAGAATGTCGACATAGGGTTTTAGTCTCAAAAACCTTGTAAGCGTGTCGACAGAATAAGTTCTTGACCTATTTATACCTTCTATTGAAAGAAGATCAAAAGGCGGGCAAAAACAGTCTATATGTGTCGACACAGATGGAGTGTGTCGACACAAACTTCTATTGTCTTGACAGCAAGTCTGTCTACTATGTGTCGACACCAATTGTGGATATGTCGACACCTGAGAGACATAGTAGAGCATCAGAAATTCTGTGTCGACTCTTAGGATAAGTGTCGACACAAAATCTGTAAGTGTCGACACCACTATTCTGGTGAAGTCGACACTACATTCCAGGATGAGTCGACTATTTGTTTCTTAAGTGTCGACACAAATTCTCTGTGTCGACACATATTCTCTGACTAGTTGACATGACTTCACTGAGTCGACACATTATCACTTAAAGTGTCGACACTATTTTACTTGGCCAATATCTGTTTTTGTCAATACCACTTGATAATCTAATATCACTTGTAAGTTTGTTGATAAACTAATCAATGGTAAGCATGCCTAATTCAATTTTAAATTTATTGAATTTTGTTTCATCCAGTGGCTTAGTAAATACATCTGCTATTTGATAATCTGTTTTAACAAATTCCAATGAGATGTTTTCTCTTTCTACATATTCTCTAAGAAAAATGGTATTTAATTTCTATATGCTTAGTTCTACTATGAGAAACAGGATTATTAGCAATAGAAATTGCACTCTTAGAATCACACAAAAGAGGTGTTCTACTTACTTGAATACCATAATCTTTAAGCTGATGTTGTATCCACAATAGCTGTGCACAGCAGCTGCTAGTAGTAACATATTCTGACTCAGTTGTGGATATTGCCATACTGGTCTGCTTCTTACTACTCCATGATATCAATCTTCCTCCCAAGAATTGACAAGTACCTGTTGTACTCTTTCTATCCTCTCTACAGCCTGCAAAGTCTGCATCTGAATAACCTATTAGTAGAAAATCTCTATTCCTAGGGTACCAAAGGCCTAGATTAGGTGTGCCCTTAAGATATCTCAGAATCCTTTTGACTGCAGTATAATGAGATTCTTTAGGGCAGGCTTGGTACCTAGCACAGACACATGTATCATACATAATATCTGGTCTACTAGCAGTGAGATATAGTAGAGAGCCAACTATTCCTCTATACAAAGATTCATCAACAGGTTTACCTGCATCATCTTTGCATATAGGCATACTTGTTCCCATAGGAGTTCTCATAGTGGAGGATGACTCCATACCATACTTCTTAATTAATTCTTTGGTGAACTTAGACTGGGATATGGACAGGCCATCATCAGTCTGTCTTACTTGGAGTCCCAAGAAGAACTTAAGTTCCCCCATACTGCTCATCTCAAACTTCCCTTGCATAAGTTTGGCAAACTTTTTACAAAGGTTGTTTTCAGTAGATCCAAAGATTATGTCATCAACATAGATCTGAACTAAGATGATCTTACCTTTGGATTCTCTAAGGAATATAGTTTTGTCTATTTTTCCTCTTGAGAATTTATTCTCAATAAGGAAAGTAGACAAGGTTTCATACCAAGCCCTTGGGGCTTGCTTTAACCCATACAAAGCTTTCCTAAGCTTATAGACATAATCAGGTTTAAGAGGATCTACAAAACCTGATGGCTGCTCTACATAGACTTCCTCTTTTAAATCACCATTCAGGAATGCTGATTTCACATCCATCTGGTACACTCTGAAGTCTTGATAGGCTGCATAGGCAAGGAACATTCTGATTGCCTCCAGCCTTGCTACTGGGGCAAAGGTTTGATCAAAGTCAATCCCTTCTTCCTATCTGTATCCTTTTGCAACCAATCTTGCTTTATTCTTCACTATTATTCCACTCTCATCCAATTTGTTCCTATAAATCCACTTTGTGCCAATTATGTTGTGGCCTCTTGGTTTAGGAACAAGCTCCCAGACATTGCACCTTCTGAATTGATTCAGCTCCTCTTGCATAGCATCAATCCAGTGCTGGTCTTGGATGGCTTCTTCAAACTTCTTAGGCTCCACTTGAGACAGGAAACTTGAATGCAGGTCTGTGCTTTGATTTCTGCTTCTAGTCTGCACTCCCTGTCTTGGATCACCTATAATCTGATCAGCTGGATGATCTCTTAAATGTCTCGTAGCTGGAGGAAGATTCCTTTCTGGTTGAACATCTCCATCTCCTTCTTCATGCTGAACCTCTTGGTTTTCATCAGCATCTATTGAGTCTTGTACTCCCCCTGGACAGTAGCCTTCATTTTCCAATGCTCCATCTTCCTTTGATGCTTCAGCAATGGAGAGCTTGTCCATTTTTTGCTTATACCTGTTGAATCATTTGATCTACTAGACAACTCACAGTTGATTAATCTTGTTTCATCAAACACAACATGTATAGATTCTTCAACAACATGAGTAGTCAAGTTATAGATTCTATAGGCCTTACAATTTATGCTGTACCCAACAAATACCCCATCTTGGGATTTGGCAGCAAACTTAGTTAGGTATGACTTGCCATTGTTAAGTATATAGCATTTACAACCAAAGATCCTGAAGTAGGATAGATTTGGTTTTCTACCTTTCATAATCTCATAGGGAGTCTTTTTGTGGTTCTTGGTGATAGAAGCCCTATTGATCACATGACATCCAGTGTTAACTGCTTCAGCCCAGAAATATTCTGGAAGAGAGGTGTCACTCAATAGAGTTCTACCAGCTTCAATTAATGTTCTATTCTTTCTTTCAGCAATACCATTTTGCTGTGGTGTTCTAGGTGAGGAGAACTCTTGGAAAATTCCAAAGTCTTCACATAACTTTGTCATGCTTTCAGATTGAAACTCAGTACCATGGTCACTTCTGATTTTGACCACTGTACTATTCAGTTCATTCTAAATTTGCTTCACAAAATTAAGTAAGACACTTGGGGTTTCTGATTTCTGTCTCAGAAAGAACACCCATGTAAATCTAGAATAGTCATCTACCACCACAAAAGTATAGACTTTCCTACCTAGACTATGAACTGGCATAGGACCAAAAAGATCCATATGTAAGAGGTATATGCACCTCACAGAATCCTTGTTTTCAAGGCTTTGAAAGGAGGATTTTGTCTGCTTGTCATTTTGACAAGCTGAGCATATCCCTTCCTTTATACACTTAACTTGAGGACCATTCCTCACTAACTCTTTGTTAAAGAGTTGGCCAATTGTCTTGTAGTTAAGATGAGCCAATCTCTTGTGCCACTTGACACAATGAGAAGCATTATCATCAGCTACAAGACAGATGGAAGAAGCCTTGTTCTCACATACAAAATTAAGACAATATACATTTCTCTTCCTATACCCAGTCAATATGATCTTTTGATCACTTGACCTTTTGATATGACATCCATTCTTAACAAATGAAATGTCATATCCTAAATCACTCAGCTGGCTTATGCTTATTAGATTGTGTTTCAAACCTTTTACATAAGCCACTTGGGTGATAGTAATTAGGTTAGTAGAAATGTTACCAAACCCTTTGATGATTCCTTTTTCAGATCCACCAAAGATCACTTTGGGTCCATCTTTGACAGATGTATACTCCTTCAGCAGCCTCTTTGTTCCAGTCATGTGCCTGGAATAACCACTGTCCAAGTACCATATAGGGGCATGGCCACTTGGACTATCCTGCAACACAGATTTACTTACCCTTAGAACCCAAGTAAGTCTTGGGTCCTTGGTTCAGGTTAGCATTAACAAAGCTACCATTATCTCTTCTAACAGGTAGACTATTGTTCTTTCTAACACTTGTATTATGCCAGCAGTCTAATGCAAAATGGCCTCTCTTGCTACAGCACCAACATTCAAACTTATTGTATCTAGTTCTAGATACACCCTTGACAGAGGAATTTCTGTCCATTGCTGGTGCTGCAGCAGCTTCACCCACTGATTTCTTATAACTATTGGGTTTATGAACATAGATAGGCCTGTTGGCATTTACACCCTTGTTTATCAGAACATTAGTCTTAAAATGACCATGAATATCTTCATGATCATATTGGTTAGAAGGCACTTGCACCTTTCTAAACTTAATAGGGACTGAAAAGTTCAGTGGCTTGACAGGAGCTTTGTCTTTCCTCTTGAATTGGGCTGCCCTGGGGTTGCCTTTGAATCCTAATCCTGCCTTACCCTTTTGAGTCACAAATTCATCTATCAAGGGTAAGACAGACTTTGGGTTAGAGTAACTAGCCACTAACTCCTTTTCTATTCTTAGTCTGGCCTCCAGACTCTTCACTTGATCATTGGTATAATTGATTGTGCTCATCTGAATAATAGTTATATTCTTCAGTTTGGCAATTTCATTTAACTTTTGATCAATTACTTTTTCAAACTCAGTTGCAGCTACCTTTAGATCAGCAATTTCCTAAGCCTGAGATTTAACCAGGTTCTTGCTTTTCTTAAGGGCCTGCAACAAGTCCCCATACTTATCTATCAATTGATAGACATCTTCTTCAGATTCAGATGCATCTACATCACTTGATGTAGATGTAGCTGATTCTGCACTTGTACTATAAACAGATTTTATTGAAGGACATAGTACCTTACTAGGACCAGACTGATTCTGGTACATGTCTTCTTCTAATCCTGCCATCAGTCCCATGCACTGATGATCTTCTTGTTCATAGATGGAGTCTAGCAAATGCATGAACTCCTCTTCTTCAGTAGCAGCATACAGTCCAATATATGCTTCAGCTTCAGATTTTGATTCTGAAGTTGATTGATCTATTAGGCTCTTTTCCTTCTTTGCAACAAAGGATTTTTCCTTCTTGCCCTTTTGATAAGTCTTCTTCTTGTCTGATGACTCCTTTCTCTTATCAGGACAGTCAGCCACTACATGTCCTGGCCTATTGCAACAATAGCAGACAATCTTTGAAGTAGTGGCCTTGCTGGGCATTATTCTGCTCTTCTCTTTCCTTGATGACTTTCTCTTCTGATAATAGTCATCAACTTTCTGTGATGAGGAGGGCCTAGACTTCCACTGCTTCTTCTTTAAGAATCTCTGGAATTGCCTTGTAAATGTAGCAAAATCTGCATCTGACTCACAGCTTTCTGAACCCTGATTATCTGAATTTTCAGAACTAACTTCTGCAACTTCCTTAGGAGGAGATGATGATATCCTTCTATTCTTTCTAGTGGCTTCTGCCTTGAAGGCCACCGTCTTCTCTCTATGCTCTCATTTTGAATTCTTTTCCTCCTCCTTCCTCACCATAAGTTGCATTTCATAGGATAACAACTTTCCAAACAAGGTTGGAGGAGAAATCTCTACCAGTTTAGCCACTTCTCTTATGGCACAGATCTTTGTGTCCCAATCCTTTGTCAAGGATCTTAAGAATTTGTCATTCAGTTCATAGGTACTGAATACTCTTCCATAGGACTTTAACTCATTCACAATTCTATAGAATTTCTTATAGCATTCAGTTATGCTATCAGTTTTTCCTTGTCTAAAACTTTCATATTCCTGATTGAGCATAGACTTCCGATCCTGTCTTACTTCTTCAGATCCCTCCATGTAGACAATCAAGGTGTCCCACATCTCTTTGGAGGTCTTGCAGTGAATCAGATTCTGAAATGTAGAATCATCTATGGCACTCACAATAATATTCTGAGCTCTCTTGTCCATGGTTGCCAAAATGATTTCATCCTTGGTCATTTTAGAATAACTCTTTGGAGTTTGAATATTAGCATCAAGAACTGATACCTTCATTGGAATGAAGGGTCCTTCCTGAACTGTGATGTATATCCTTGGGTCAGATGCTTCCATGAACAATCTGACTCTTTCTTTCCAAATTCCAAAGATTGTCTTCCTGCAGATGGGTAACTTCATTGAACCTAACTCCTTGTGATTTTTTCCAGAACCCATCTTCTTGAATCTTGATTCTGCCTTTCAGATCTACCTCAGACTGTTAAGTCCTTTTTGAGGAACCTCCCTCTGATACCACTTGATAGTTTTACTTTCAAGACAACTTAAACACCTAGAGGGGGGGGGGGGGTGAATAGGTTCTAATGCTTGTTAACACTTTTTGGCAGAATTCAATTACAGAATTAAAACACACAGCACAGCAGTCACAGAAATTTAACCATCACAGATTGCACACTGTTTTATAGTGGTTCCCCAAGGTCTGGGTACATCCACTTTCCCCCTTCACCTATCTAGCAGTATGCTAGATTCGACCAAACTTCCTCTTTACTCAGATCCATAGATCCTACAGCTCAGAACCTGAAAAGGTTCCTACAACTCAGGCTCAACAGCCCTACCTCAGCCTTATCACAAAGCCTACAACTCAGAGAAGAACCTTCTCCTACACTCAGGCAAACATCCCTACCTCAGCCTTATCACAAAGCCTACAATTCAGAGAAGAACCTTCTCCTACACTCAGGCAAACAGCCCTACCACTCAGAGATCAACTCTCCTACACTCAGCCTTTATAACACAGGCTTACAACTCAGATCTGTATTGACAGATCCTACAGAAATTAGAAAAGAAGTTTTTAATGTCTTGCCTTTGTTGAGAGAGAAAAGAACAAGACAATTCTTGATCAGCTGATGAAATCAACTGAATCTGAGCTTTCTTCAAAGCTTCTTGAATCTGAACTTAGCTGAGTTGATTTCCAAACAGCTTCTTGAGAAACCAATGATGGCTTCCTTCTTCTTCTTCAAGTGGCTGGATCCCTCTCTATCCAACACCTTTGATGATACTTCTGAATTCTTGAAAGAACTCTACTTAGATCGATCCTGAGATTGTCTTCTTAGATCTTCTGATGAAGATCTTCTTTAATGCCTTGTACTTTCTTGAAGAGAGAACTAGTCTCTTAACTGATGTGTTGATGAAGAATTAATTTCCTCTTGTGTGTTGTATATGTGTCTTCTTCTGAATCTGTCTATTTATAGATCTTCTTCATGGTAACCGGCTGATCCGGTTTCTAACTGACTTCTGACAAGTCTGACAACATCAGTTAACCGGCTGCAACCCACAGCTGTCAAGTCTTCAAACAGATCCTGTGCCTTAGTCTTGGACAGCAAAGTATTGAGACAGACTGTCAGAAAGTGTCGAGACCAACTGTCTATATGTGTCGACACAAGTGACTTTGGTGTCGACACAAACTTTGATTTTGTCGACTAGTTTGCCTTTAAGTCGACACTGCTTCTTCAGAACTTCATCTTGAGAATAAGTCGACACAGAGGATTTGTGTCGACTCAACACTTCATCTTTCTTCAGAAAATAACTTGGTCTTGACTTTGCAGTGTGTCGACACAAGTCCTGTGTGTCGACACAGTTATTGTAGATTCAGAACTCAGTATGTATCGACTCTGCCTTCAGGTGTCGACATAGTTGAGGTCGACTATCTTTCTGTGAGTCGACACTGCTTCCCAGTGTCGACACAAATGTGGTCGACTATCTTTCTGTGAGTCGACACTGCTTCCCAGTGTCGACACAAATGTGGTCGACTATCTTTCTGTGAGTCGACACTGCTTCCCAGTGTCGACACAAATGTGGTCGACTATCTTTCTCTGTGTCGACACAGCTTCCTTCAAGTGTTGACACAATTATTCTGAAGTGTCGACAAAATTTCTTCAGGTGTCGACACATGGGCTTAGAATAATTTCCTGTATTCTTTAATACTTCTTCACCTGCACATGTCAACTTAAAACAACATCAAATACACCTTGATGTATATCATTAAGCTAAGTTAGACTTCTTCAAATCAGGTACACATTTTCCAATGTACCCAACATTCGCCCTTCTGGAGACACTTCCACCTCCTCTTCGAAGCAGTCCACCTCGGTGGTCATGTCTTCAGGTAGTGCCCATGTGGTGACTCAAGGTAAATGGTTGATTGACTCCGGTGCTACAAATCATATGACTGGCAATTCTCAGTGTTTTTCTCTCCTAGAAACACATGATCGGTTGCACCCGTCTTCATTGTAGACGACTCTCCCTCACTAGTTAATGGGACGGGAGTGGTTCAAGTCACTCTGTCTCTTCGCCTGGCGGACAACCTCTACGTGCACATGTTTCCATCCAATTTATTGTATGTTACTTCTCTTTGCAAGCAACTGCAGTGTTCCGTCACATTCACTCATACTTCTTGTTCATTTCAGGATCTTCCCATAACCCTCCTCTCCACTGTGATGCCTATCAGCTTGACAACATCACCTCTCATCCTTCCCGTCGAAGAAAAGTCGTGGATCTTACCTTCTGTTTGATCTCGTTCACTCTGATGTCTGTGGTCCTGCTCCGACCCTCACTATCGGTCGGGGTACTTCGTATTTTGTAACTTTTATTGATGATTTCTCTCGGTGTATGTGGGTGTATCTCTTAAAATAGCGCTCTGAGCTATTATCTGTTTGGACATGTTTTTATTATATGATTAAAATGCAGTTTGATGCATATATTAAAATTCTTCGTTCCGATAATGCCAAAGAATATCTTAGTCATTATTTTTCTTCTTTATGTGTCCATATGACATAATTCATCAAAATAGTTGTGTCTATACCTCACAGCAAAATGGCATGGCTGAACGCAAAAACCATCACCTCCTTGACGTCGCTCGAACACTCATGACTCAAATGCAGGTTCATCGCTCCTATTGGGGCTATTCCGTTCTTATCACCTGCTATCTCATCAATCACATTCCCTCCACAATACTCCACATCCAGACACCATCTCCATTCTCTATCCGGGAAAGGATCCCTTCCCTCTACCTCTCTGTATATTTTGTTGTATGACTTTTGTGCACGCTCCCTCCGCCACCCGTGACAAACTCTCTCCACGTGCCACCAAGTGTGTCTTTTTTAGGATACTCTTCCACTCAGAAGGGTTACTGTTGTTTTGATCCGGTTCTTCGGAAGCAGTTCATCTTAGCAGATGTCACATTCTTTGAGAATACGTCTTATTTCTTGTTGAGACCGAGCGGTCTGTCGGATGAGACCGGGCGGTCTGGCGTTCTGAGCGGTTTGGTAGTACCGAGCGGTCTGTCGGATGAGACCGGGAGGTCTGGCGGCTTGTCTGGCAGTCTGGGCAGTCTGGCGGTTTGTGCGTCTTATGCGGCTTGTATAGTTTCAGGTTCTTGTAATTCTTAGTCCCACATTACTTATTTGTAATCTCTCTTCTCTCCTCCATTCTATAAAAAGGAGGTCATACCTTTGTAATAGATACCTTTTTCAGATAATAAAATTTCAGTTATACTTCTTGCGGTTTGTTTTTTGTTCGGTTCTAACATGGTATCAGAGGACTCGATCTACTCCTCCTGATTCTTTGTGCCTTCTCTGACCGCGCGACCTGTCCGCGTGGCTTTCTTCCTGTTCGCGCGACTTGTTTTTCGCGGCCTGTTTCTTCTGCCTGTTTTCTTGCACCTTGTTCGCGCGACCTATTTCTTTTGCTTGCGCCCTGTTTGCGTGGCCTATTTTCTTGCGCCCTGATCGCTCGCCCTGTTCGCGCAGTCTGTTTCTTTTGCTTGCGCCCTGTTCGCGCGGCCTATTTTCTTGCGCCTTGTTCGCATGGCCTGTTTCTTTTGCTTGCTTCTTTCTTGCGACCTGTTCTAATCTTCGCGCCCTCCTCCTCCTCTTTAGTCGTCGCGACCTATTTTTGCCTTGTTCACCTTTCTCCTCCCAGCAACCCCCTTTTCTATTCGCACGGTCTGTCTTCTAGCCGCCCGAATTCTTACCCTTTGCCTTGCTCTGCATCTTGGTTGTGGACTTCCTTATTGCTGGTGTGTTGTCACCGTGACCACTGCAGACTCCTCTCCCTGTCCGCTGCAGCCTTCTTTGCTGCTCGTCCTGCTTGCCGTTCGCGTGACTTGTTCTCTCTAGCCGTGCGACCTCTTTCCCTCTGCTTCTTGGTTGCGGCCTTCCTTGCCGTAAGTCTTCCTACAGTTTGCACAGCTTGTTATGTCTTCTCGTGCGGTTTATTTTCCTCTCTTCATGGCTTTCACATCCGTGGTCACATCATCTGGTAGTGCCCACGTTGTTATTTAAGGAAAATTGCTGATTGACACCGGTGCTACCAATCATATGACCGGCAATCCCCAGTGTTTTTCTCTCCTAGAAACACATGATCGGTTGCCCCCAGTTATTCTCGCTGACAGCTCTCCTTCACTGGTCAATGGGACAGGAGTGGTTCCTGTCACTCCATCTCTTCTCTTGGCAGATACTCTCTATGTGCCCAATTTCCGTGCAACTTATTATCTGTGACCTCTCTATGCAAACAATTATAGTGTTCTGTCACATTTACTTCTACTTCTTGTTCTTTTCAGGATCCGGACTCCTGACGGATGATTGCTACTGGGACTGAGAATGGCGGCCTGTACTTCCTTGACAATATTTCCGCTCTATCCACCTTTTCTAACACCTCCACAGAACTTCTCCAATGGCTTCTTCGCCTTGGTCATGCTCCTCCATGAATTCTTCGTCTGCTTCTGCCCCAACTTCCTTCCCAAAGTCCTCCCCTCAACTGTGAGGCCTATCAGCTTGGCAAGCATCACCGCTCGTCCTTCCCTCCAAAGCAAGTTCGTGGATCTACCCGTCCGTTTGATCTCATCCACTCCGATGTTTGGGGTTTGTCTCCTACCCTCACCGTTGGTCGGGGGATTTCATATTTTGTCACCTTTATTGATGATTTCTCTCGCAGTACGTGGGTGTATCTGTTAAAAGATCGCTCCGAATTATTTTCTGTATGGACGTCCTTCTATCTTATGATAAAAACACAGTTTAATGTTTCTATTAAAGTCTTTCGATTTGATAATGCCAAAGAATATATCAGTCATGACTTTTCTACCTTCTGCATGCAAAATGAGATTATTCATCAAACTAGTTGTGTCTATACTTCATAGCAAAATGGGGTGGCCGAACGCAAAAATCGTCACCTCCTTGATGTTGCTCGCACTCTGTTGACTCAAATGTACATTCCTCGCTCCTATTGGGGCTATGCTGTTCTCATCACCTGCTATCTTATCAATCGCCTTCCCTCCACCGTTCTCCACGGCAAAACCCCCTTTTCCATTCTATATCCTGTGAGGGATCCGTTTTCTCTTCCCCTACGTATCTTTGGATGCACAGCCTTTGTGTACTCTCCCTCTGCCACCCGTGACAAACTATCACCACATGCCACCAAGTGTGTCTTTCTTGGATACTCTACCACACAAAAAGGCTATTGTTGCTTTGACCCGGTTACCCGCAAGCAGTTTGTCTCTGCGGACATCACCTTCTTTGAAAATGCCTCCTACTTCTCTCCCGACTCTTCTTCCTCTCCTGATATTCCGACTTCACTTACCACCCCTTCCGTTCCCTCTACACCTACCGAGATTATACCACCCCTCCCTCTCCACCATCTCCTCCACTCCATCCTCCTCCTGAGGTATCTCCTTCTTCTCCGCAGTTTCCTCTCTCTACTCCCGGACCAGCTCTCTCCTCTACGGATGTCCCGGAAACTGAGGAACATGACGACCTGGATATTCCCATTGCTCTTCGCAAAGGGGTGCAGATGTGTACTAAACACCCACTAGCTGCTGTTGTTTCATATGATCGTCTAACTCCTTCTTGCAGGGACTTCGCCTTGGCTATCTCTGCCACTGACACTCCCCGCACTTACCAGAAGGCTCTTACTATTCCTCATTGGAAGACCTCCATGGACGAGGAAATTACTACCCTCACTTAACGGGGTACATTGACCCTTGTTCCCCCCCTTTGGGCACTGATGTGGTTGGATGTCGATGGGTATTCATTGTGAAGTTCCTCTCGGACGACAATGTTGATTGATACAAGGCCTGCTTAGTCGCCAAAGGCTTCACTCAGACTTATGGGGTTGATTACTTTGACACCTTCTCTCCCATTGCTCGTCTCAGCACCATTCGGGTTCTTCTCTCTATGGCTGTAGACCGAGATTGGCCCATTTCTCAGCTCGATGTCAAGAATGCCTTTCTCTATGGTGACCTTCAGGAAGCCGTATATATGAAGCAACCTCCTGGGTATATTGCTCAGGGGGAGACATGAGTATGTCACCTGAAGAAGGCCATATATGGCCTAAAGCAAAGCCCTCGGGCTTGGTTTGATAAGTTTAGCGGCATTGTTACTGCCATTGGTTTTATACGAAGTTCAGCCGATCACTCCTTATTCATTCGCAAAACCTCCTCTGGTATGGTGGTTTTTGCTGTATTTGTGGATGATATTCTTCTGACTGGCGACGACTAGGCTGGGGTAGCTTTGACAAAGAAACACCTCCGGCAACACCTGGTCACTAAGGATATGGGCTCTCCCAAATACTTTCTGGGGATTGAGATTTCTCGGAAATCCAACTCTTTAGTTCTCTCCCAATGGAAGTATGCTCTTGATCTGCTAAAAGAGGCAGGGTTAACTGGTGCTAAACCTGTTAGATGTCCCATGGCTATTGGGGAAGACAAAACTTGGACAGATGATTCGCCTCCTCTATTTGATTCTTCAAGGTACCGGCGTCTGGTGGGCAAACTCATTTATCTCACAGTGACTAGACCCGATATCTCATATGCTGTAGGCAAGGTTATCCAATTCATGCAAGCTCCTAGGGAGTGTCATCTACAGTCTGCCCTGAGGATATTAGAGTATGTTAAAGCAGCTCCAGGGAAAGGACTCCTTTTTCAGAAGAATGGTCACTTGAGGGTTGAAGCGTATTCCGATTCAAGCTATGCTGATGAAAAGGGAGACCGAAAGTCAACTTCGAGTTTTTGTACATTTGTTGGAGGAAATCTTGTGAGCTGAAAGAGCAAGAAACAGTCTGTGGTCTCCAGGTCTAGTGTAGAAGCGGAATATCGTAGTATGGCATCAACCACATGTGAGTTAAAATAGTTACGGGCTCTCATGCTTTACCTAGGAGAGGTCTACAACTATCCTCTTCCTATGTTCTGCGACAACAAGGCTTCGATATACATTTCCAAAAATCCAGTCTTTTATGAGAGAACAAAACACATAAAGGTCGACTGCCACTTTATTCGAGAAGAGATTTTGAAGAAACAGATTTGTACTCCGTTCGTCACTTTTGACAACGAGTTGGCAGATGTCTTCACCAAGCCGGTGTCCGTTTCTTTGTTTCATTTTTGCAACAAGCTGGTCATGATTGATATCTATGCTCCAGCTTGAGGGGGAGTTTTGAGACCGTGCGGTCTGTCGGATGAGACCGGGCGGTCTGGCGATTTCTCTGGCAGTTTGAGCGGTTTGACAGTACCGAGCGGTCTGTCGGATGAGACCGGGAGGTCTGGAGGCTTGTCTGGCGGTCTGGGTGGTCTGGCGGTTTGTGCGGCTTATGCGGCTTGTATAGTTTCATGTTCTTGTAATTATTAGTCCCACATTGCTTATTTGTAATATCTCTTCTCTCCTCCATTCTATAAAAGAGAGGTCATACCTTTGAAATAGATACCTTTTTCAGATAATAAAATTTCAGTTATACTACTTGCGGTTTGTTTTTTGTTCGGTTCTAACATTTCTCTCACGACTCCTCCCTTTTTCCTGATATTCTTGCTTCTCCGACTGACTCCTTTGTCCCGTCTACGTCCACCGAGTTCCCTCCTCCTATACGGTGTCCACCATCTCCTTCTTATCTCTCTCCGCCTTTGTCGTCTCTCTCTTCTCCCGGGCATCCTCTCTCCTCTACGGATGCATCAACTACTGTTGAACCTGATGACCTAGATCTTCCCATTGCTCTTCGTAAAGGGGTGCGGACTTGTACCCAACATTCGCTTGCTGTTATTATTTCCTATGCTTGAATTACCCCTTCTAGCAATCAATTTTTGTTGCCACTACCACTCCCCGCACCTACCAGAATGCCCTTGTTGTTCCTCATTAGAAGGCGGCCATTGATGTGGAAATATCCACCCTCACTGAGCGGGGTGCATGGACTCTTGTTCCTCCTCCTTTGGGTACCGATGTTATGGGCTGTCTCTGGGTCTTTGTTGTGAAGTTCCATCCGGATGGTAGCGTGGATCGATACAGGGCACACCTGGTCACTAAAGGATTCCCTCAGACCTATGTTATTGATTATTTTGACACCTCTCCCATTGCCCATCTCAGCACTATCCGGGTTCTCCTATCAGTGGCGGTTAACAGGGATTGGCCCATTTCTCAATTGGATGTCAAGAATACCTTTCCCTATAGTGATCTACAAGAGGATGTCTACAAGGAGCAACCTTTTGGTTATGTTCTTTAGGGGGAGACATGCGTATGCAGGCTGAAGAAGGCTATCTATGGCCTAAAGTAAAGCCCTCGGGCGTGGTTTGATAAGTTCAGCGGCATTGTGGCAGCCATTGGTTTCACAAGGAGCTTTGTCGATCACTCATTATTTATTCCCAAAATCGCCCTGGGTCTGGTTATTCTTACCGTATATATGGACGATATTCTTCTCACAGGTGATGACCAGGCTTGGGTGGAGTTGACAAAGAAACATCTCCATCAACACCTTGCCACGAGGGATATGAGCTCCCCAAAGTACTTCCTTGGGATAGAAATATCTCGAAAGCCTAATTCTTTGGTTCTCTCCCAACGTAAGTATGCTCTTGATCTTCTGTAAGAGACAGGGTTTACTTGGGCTAAACCTGCCCGATGCCCCATGGCTACCGGAGAAGATAAAACCTTGACAGACGACTCGTCTCTTCAATCAAATGTTACAAGGTACATACATCTTATGGGCAAACTCTTTTATATCACTATAATAAGACCCGACATCTCCTATGTTGTAAGCAAGGTTAGCCAGTTCATGCAAGATCCTAGAGACTGCCATCTACAGTCTTCCCTGAGGATATTGGAATATGTTAAAGCGGCACCTGGTAAGGGACTACTATTTCAGAGAAATGGTCATTTAAAGGTTGAAGCCTACTCAGATTCTAGCTATGCTGACGATAAAGGTGATCGCAAGTCCACATCGGGCTTTTGCACATTCGTGGGAGGAAACCTAGTGAGCTGGAAGAGCAAGAAACAATCTATTGTCTCTAGGTCCAGTGCAGAAGTTGAATATCGGAGTATGACATCAACCACTTATGAGTTAAAGTGATTACGGGCTCTCATGCAGGACTTAGGAGAAGTCTACAATCATCCTCTACCTATGTTCTGTGACAACAAGACCGCTATATATATCTCCAAAAATCTAATATTTTATGAGAGAACAAAGCACATCAAAATTGACTGTCATTTCATCAGAGAAGAGATCTTGAAGAAACAGATTTGTACTCCATTCGTTACTTCAGGCAACGAGTTTGCAGATATCTTCATCAAACCTATGTCAGCTTCCTTTTTTCACGTTTGCGACAAGCTGGGCATGATTGATATATGTGCTCCAGCTTGAGAGGGAGTGTTATAATATGGAGACCGAGTGATCTGGTGGCTTCACTTTGGAGGCTTGGAGATCGGGCAGTCTGGCGGCTTCTCTCTAGTGGCTTGGAGACCATATGTTTTGGCGGTCTGCTCTGGCGGCTCGTCTTTTCTTATCAATATGATCGGGCGGTTAAACCTTCTTGTCTAACCGTGAGACCTATGCGGTCTGAGTTTGTCTAGCCGCTAGTCCAATAAATGTATTTAGTCCCACATTGCTTATTTGTATTCTCTCCCTTCTCCTCCATTCTATAAAAGGGAGGTCATACCTTTGTAATAGATATAATTTTTGGAAATAAAAACTCTGTTATTGTCCAAATTTCGGTTTCTCTTTTACTGTTCGCATAGTACGAAAAAGAGTGCTACCGCCGGCAGTACAGTTGCCGCACAGCGGTAGCTTCAGGATAAATATAATACGCGTTCAGATCTAGTTCATCACTTCTGCTCCATTTCTCTCTCGCCTCTGCCGACAGATTTCTTTGATGGTGTTTTCGTCTACAATTTACAGAAGTCTCCTCTCCCCCCTCTCTCTAATTCTTAGTGCTATGAGTTTTGGAGGTGTATGTTGTAGATTTCAAGTCATTTTTGGACGCGATCTGTGGCGATTTTACGATGATTTTACTTTTGTAACGCCCTTGATTTTTTCGATGTTTATTTTAATTCCTTTAGTTGCATATTTTTTACGTCAGGACATTACGTTGATGCGTAGTTGATGGATACTATTGCTGGAGAGTGACCTTTGCTCATTGGTATCCGGGGTTTTGACTTAAAATATTAGCTTGGCTAGTTTCTAGTGTGTTTTTGAGATTTCCCTTGCGAGCCGGGTTTTTTTGGAACTCGGTGGAGCCTTTTTTGGGATATTTTGGTGTTTTGGACTTCGGGGAGTTTTTACACGAGTTTGGATTATCAGATTTTATTTTCGACTTCATCGTTGGATTCGTAGTATTGATATTTTGCTTCGGTGTGAATTTTGTGAAAATCCGAGTTGGTTCGTGTTTTTGGATCATTTGGACATTTCATTTTTAATAATTATATTGTATTATATCATATGTATATATTATATTATATTTATCTAATGGATAACATATTATATGTTATATTATATGTATATAATATATAATATATTATATGTAATATTATATTATATATATAAAGACTCAAGACCGAATCCTATTCATTATCTTCCTCCCCAAGCCATCGGATCGAGAGTGCAGAAGGCGACGAGTTTCACAAGGCCTTCGAACGCCACTTGTAGGAGTTCCGGTGCTTGGAATCATCATCAGAGGGTAGATCCAGAAAGCTCTCGCCGAGATCTACACGCTGGTGGTAGATATTTTTGTTTTCTTGGACTTTTGGCGTTAGGGTGTGTGGCCCTAAACTTTTGTTTTGTCCAAATCTCTCCAGATTTCGTTGCCGTTCTTTTTGGCCGATATATATCGTGGAGTGTTCAGAAGGTTAAGATAAGGACGTCTAAGGCAAGTGGTGGATTTCTTCCTTGCCTAGCCTCTTGCAAATTCCTCATATTTCTTTTTTTCCTATTTTTTTGTTGTTGTTCTGTTAATCCTACTTTTAGTTCCTATACTTACATGGTTGTACCTTATAGCATAATAGAAATTTTTTCTCTTTCTCCATGTTGTGTTCTTGGGGGAGGGTTCTTTTATCTATGCTTGGACTCCTTCCTGGTCTACCCCACTGTTCTCTTATTTTCTAGAACTTATTCTGGGTTTGAGCTTAATTGTTGTCAAAAGTTAGGAGTCTATTAGCCTCTGTTAGATAAGAGAGTTTCTGTCAAGAATCTGCTAAAAACATTGAGTGCGTCGAGTGAAGGCTTGTCGTTGAGTGAAAAGCGTTGAGTGCATCGAGTGAAGGCTTGGCGTTGAGTGAAAAGCATTGAGTGTGTAGAGTGAAGGATTGGCATAGAGTGAAAAGCGTTAAGAGTATTGAGTGAACTCAGCTAGGCGTCAAGTGCATTGAGTGAATCTGTCCTGACGTTGAGTGCGTTGATTGAATAAGGCTTGACATTGAGTGAATATGCTTTGGCATCGAGTGCGATGAGTGTAGCTATTGGCATTGAGAGCGTTGAGTGAAACAGCTAGGCATCGAGTGCTTTGACTGTATCTGTCCAGGCGTCGAGTGAATTCAGAGCCTTTGTTTAGTCATCGAGTGGATTCAGAGCCTTTGTTTAGGTGTTGAAAGAATTCAGAGCCTGTGTTTTGACATAGAGTGTACTCAGAGCCTGTGTTTTGTCATCGAGTGATCTTAAAGCTTATGTTTTGATAATTTTGATGTGTCCGTCGAGTGATTTTCAGTTCATCAAGTCATATTCGTCGAGTTTACCTTAGTAACTTATGGATTTCTTCCAATTGCATCGTCATGAAAATCTGATGCTAAGCCTTGGTCTTCGTTTCGTTAGTTTATATAATGCATGGCTATCAGTGGCCTTGGTTATTTATATATTTCATGGTTATATGATGCATGGATATTTGTGGCCCTGGGTTGGCAGTGGATAAAGGACCACCACCTTATGGGTATCTATATAGCATGATTATTTGTGGCTAGGTTGGCAGTGGATAAAGGACCACTAACTCGATGCCGGTTTGTGAATCACTACACCTGGTGGGTTTTCTTCTCTTCTTATCGACTATTGGTTTGTGTTAGACAATGTTTCCACCACCACAGTGCCTTTTTGAGATGTTTGGTCTGAAGGTTGGTGTTGGACAATATGTCCACAAACTTTGTACCATTTTTTTACCAGTGTTAATGATTCACGTGTTTCGAGCTGATCAGTGTCTGTTGTTTATAAATATATGTATATATGTTCTTATGCATACAATTGTAGATTTTATAGAAGCATGGCTTCATTTCGCACTTGGTGCACCCATTCTTATTACTCTGTTGAGAATTCTTCTCTGCCTATTAAAGAATGACTTTTTGCTACGATTGGACAACTTTTCTTTTTATAAGGGTTGGTAATCCATTTGTCTTTTTTGATTATTGATACTACTGATCTTTGGTTACAACTTATATATTCTTTCTTAGGTATACTTTTATTTTGAATGCCTCAGGCTCGGAGCTGTAGTAGATTGGGTAGCTAGAGTTGGTGGCCTCAGTTTTTTTTGTAGCAGTAGCAGTGGTTCTTACCTCTCCTTCATGAGGTAGTTTTGTTATTCTTATTTAGTTCACACATACAAGTTTTATGATGGGTTCGTGTCAGGTTGTTGACGCCCACTGGATATTTTGGTAAATGCTAAGATACTTACTAGCTGCTTAGTCTCTTCTAGATGATTTATTGATTTTACTTACTCTTTGGGAAGGTTTTATGTTAGGATTGCAAGTTAGTTATTTTAAGTATAAAAGTATCATTATGACTACCACATTCATAGCATATTTCAAGTCAAGTCAATCTATTTTAACTACGTAAAAATTCCCTTTTTATATTAGTATTAAATTTAGAAGTATGCATATCATGAGTTGTTCTGTTTAGATGTTTATACTCATGTAGGATGTCAATCTATATAAAAAAAACATTTTCTACAACATATATCCATATTTTTACTCGTGCACTAGTTGATCCATCGAGCCGAGGGATACAACCATCACACTTAACTAAAACATGTTGTCTTCTTAATAACTTTAGAATTTCATATAAGGTGTTAGGGTCGAGTTCTTGCCTGAGCGCCTATAGTTATCCCCTGCACGACGTGGCATCACGACGCGTGTTTTCTCTTACTCTGATACATCGTTTAAATGCGGAGAAAATGCGGGTTGTGACACGTTTGATTTGTGAATTTTTGCTATGGGTCATGGTCTTTCTCACATATCTAGCTTATGTAAGCTTGGATCTCGCATTCTTGACGTTTTCAAGTGACCAATCTTCTTAAAATTTGAGTTTTTAGTGAGATCCGGGATTGGAGCATGATCCAGAGAAATTTCATCCATTTTCCAAGTTTGATTCGTGATTTCCCACTATTGATCACATTTAGTTTCATGGATCAACTTTACATGAGCTTAGATCTCTCTCCCCTACACATATTTGTGTAAAAATCAAGGAAAGATGGGCTTTGGAGAGATCCGGTAGAAGAAGACAGGTTGTAGTCCGTCCCACTACCACGCGATAATAATAGATTACCTCTCTGCGGTAGGATCCCGAAATAGTTTTTTCTGCCCCCCTTTTTGACTGAATAATTTTGTGTTTTCTCTTCAGGTTATGGATTCATCAAGCTCCCAACCTCCTCGCCGCAGTTTCTTTAAACGCTCTTGAGTGCCTGCATCGACCTTTCCCGCTATAGATGAGGCGGTAGTGAGCGTGCCGATGATCATCGATATCGATGATCGGTATGCTCATATTTATGGATACTTGGAGAATTCGAGCGTGCTCTCCGCGATCTCTTCTAGTGCTCCATTTTACTCAGTCCTCACTCGGGAGTTCAATAATAATCTTAGAGATCCCGCTCGCACACAACAGGGTGGAGGTGTGCAGTCCTGTATCGGGACTGAAGTAGTGACGATACTCCACTAAGATCTCGAGAGGGAATATGTTTGGATGCCCAACTCTCCATACCTCAACATCGTGAAGTCCTTTAGAACCATTTGTGACTGGAGAGATATAAATGAGGTTCACCATGGTGTGGAGGGGCGTATCGATCTCATCACTATGGTGGATACACTCACTCCCGACGCCCGCAACGTCCAGGATATCCTACGTCCCTCTCTAATGTTCAAGGCCGGGGACACCAGGAAAATCATGGCCCAGCTCTCATTGATGACATACTGTAACCTGGCTGAGAAAGCCTTCAGTGTCTCAGATCTCATCCTCTCCATGAAGCGCTATACCTATCACCTCAAATCCCCCGACCGCCAGCGGGTGAACACACTACATTTGGGCGGTGTGATCCAGAGCGTATTGATAGAGAAGTAACCGACCATCGACTAGTCGGCGTACCTTACGGATATCTGCCGTCCGATCTACAAAGTAGTTGAGATTCCTACTTCCTCATGAGTGTGGCCACCTGCACCACAACCTCCGTTACATTGCATAGGGTCCCTCAGGGAAACCAGCAGGGACATCTACATTATGGTGGAGGATCAAGGCCGGGAGATCAGGCAAACGGTGAAGGAACTAAAGAGAATGAAGAAGATGCTCAAGAAGATAATGAGTAAGTTCAACATTTCTTTTACTTCTTTAAAGGAGTAGCTTTCTTCATTTTATTTATATATATATTTTATTTTGTAATAAAGCAGGTTGAACTGTCTTGCCATTGGTTAATACCAGTTATGGACTTAGCTATATTTCTGTTGATTGGATTTGTGTCAACACTTCTACTTATCATGACTATTATTGTTCTCCTTATTCTCATGGGACTATCTATCGTGCTAGTTCAAAACATAAAATAGAGAAACAAAGAAAATGCACTACAATAAACCTAATTATGAAAATAAAAAAAGGAAGAAGAAAAACAATTCATACCTAGTAAACATATCGTGAAGTAAGATATCGTGTTGTTCTTTTGGAATTTTCTTCATGCAGATTATGGATGATAATAGATAAGAGATTCAGGTATCCAAAATAAGCCAGAGGTGACGGTTCCTTTGGGTACCCAACCACAATGTGATATACCGCGGGGAGGTGACGATGAATGGACCCTTTTGAGTGGAATGTGTGCTCTATTCTGAATGATGGGTCTCCATTCATATTTCAGTTTAATTTTATTCTTATGTTGCAAACTTTCATTTAGATTTCTATGAGTCATTCTATGACGATCTTCAATTGAATAATATTGCATTGGAGGTTTACATATATTGCAATTGTTCTTCAAGTTAACATTATTACGCTTAACATAGGGACTCATAGAGTAGTAGTTTTTAGAAGGTAATTTACGTTCATTCGATTTTAAGAAGGGAATAATTTTTTTTTGTAGGTAGAGGTGATTTGTATGTTTAGGAGCTTCACCTGCTTGAGCTAGGGGTTTTCTACCCCCGTTGATTGATATAATTATTATATGACCATTCATATTCAACATGCTTTCGTGTTTTACTTGAAACTTAGGGGTTGTGTGTTGTGAGCTTTTCAACATAATTTCTTTAAGCACGTTGCTTTTTGTAATTAATTCATTGTTTTTAATTTTAAGATTCTGTTTAGCTCTAATGTACGCGATTGTTCTATTCTTTAGAGTGGTGATTACCGATTAAATATGGGCTTCATACTTACTCCTGAATTCGTCAAACGTCTCTTCCATCCCATTAATTTCATTTTTATAATCATTACATCTAGCACAATCTCCTTTTAACGATGATTCTTCTATATATAGTTTCTCAGTTTGTTCTTTTGCAGAGAGAGGCTCTTTTTCGCAAACTTTATGTTTTTTATTTGATTAATTACAATATAAATAAGGTATAGAGTTGTTATCTAAATAACATGCAGGATAATTAGGCACGATAGCGGTAGACTCTACATCTACACTAGCTCTTAGGAGGTTGTTTTCTAAACGTAGTTTTGAGTTAATACTTTTCAGTTTCCTAATTCTACGTCAGCAACATCTAGCATATTCAGTGTAAAAGTAGAATTGCATACAAGAAGGGAGTTTAACTTTCTTACAGTGCTCTTGAATGGGGCATGATTGGAGCATTGAGTTTCTTTGCTTCTTTATGAGTTGCCTCATCCATAGTTGTTATTACAACTTCCCTCTCTGGTGATATAATTGCCATGCCTTTCTCTAGGAGCAGATCTCCATCTGGTTCTTCACTTGGATCCATGAGAAATTGCTCAATCTCATCAACTGCAGAAACAGGACTATAAGTAGACTCAAGAAATTTCATATATCATATGCAGTGGGCAGGATGTAGATTAGTTTAAAGATTTCCTGACCAAGTCCACAAAATAAACTATTCATAGCTTTAGCGTTTATATGACATTCATGTTTAGCTAAGTTTTTTGGCGGCTTGATACACGTTATGTTCCACACTTCTTTGTCTAGACTTATAAGATAGTTTCTCATCAAGAATTTCCATCCTTCATAATTTTTGCCTAAAAATAATGGTGGTGCTAGTGATTTTTGGTGTATAACCTTTCATCCCCACTTTTAGATTCGAGATCAGGGTTAGCCATTATTCCTGGTGGTGAAATCGTTTTTGGAATAACATGCCTCTGATACCATTTATTGTATCTAGTGGCCAACCGTAGAGCGGGCAAGGGGTGAATAAGGTTTAACGACGATTATTATAAGTTCAATGGCAAGTAAGAAATCAATCACAAAGAATCGAGTAATCGAGAAACATCAAGAAGAGAAGCGATTAGGGTTTTCTGTATTCGCAATCATGCGGCTGGATGACGTCTTCTTCCCCGCCTTCTTGCTAAGCAAGGAGAACAAGTTCAGATCAGTGAACCTGAATGCTAAAAGAGTTTACTGCTGCAATATTCATCTGCGATAGAAAGATTGGGATTGACTCCTGAAAAAGAAGAAGCAGAGTTTTCTGCGAGTTGCATCCAGAACAAGCCGTGCTTCAATTGAAGATTTCGTTTCAACTTGTTGCTGTGAAGAAGAAGATAGGGCTAAATCTGCTCAGTCTAGGAAGACAGACACAGTGAACTTTCTCTGGTGTCTGAGTGTTTCATCTCTTTGATATTCTCTATAAGATCCAATCTGGGATCTGAGGGTAGGATTCTTTAGGGAATCTGAGTGTATGCCTATGCTATAAAAGCCGAGGTAAGATTTGTTGTAGATCTGAGAGTAGGATTCTTGTTAGAATCTGAGTGGTAAGGCTTATTGCCTCAGTGTAGGCCTGTGTTATAAAGACTTAGGTAGGATCCAGTTGGAATCTGAGTGGTAGGTCCTAGTGACAGAGTTGCTGGTCTTGGATAAGACTGAGTAGTCCTGTGGGATTGTGCTCTAAGCTCTTAAGGAGTCGAGGAATTGGTGAAGAGCCTTGTCTAACACATTGTTAGAAAGGCGAAGAGGGACAGTGAACGTACCCAAGATTGGGAACCACTATAAAAATATTTGTGTCGCCTATGATTGTTCTTAAAGCACAAATCAACTAACCACTAAGCACATGAAATCAGATATAGGTCTGAATAATTAAAAAGAAGGCCTAAAACCTATTCACCCCCCTCTAGGTATTTAGTTGACCTTAAAAACAAGACTTTCAAGTGGTATCAAAGCGAGGTTACTCATTAAGACTCAACCGTCCGAGTAGTTCTCCAACGTAAGCAAGGAAAGACAGTACTTATGGGTTCAGGAGTGAACTACAAGGAGCTAGGGGCCATGAAGCTTTCTATCTATAGGAAGGAAGGGTTTGGCATATGGAAGGAGAGGGTTAGGCTATTTATGGAGGAAGATGACCGTAGAATTTTTATTACTATCAAATAGGGACCATTCATCACTATGAAGGTCTCAGCTCTGGATGATAAAATCTAGACACAAAAAATATACCCTGAAATGACTAAGGATGAAGTCATCCTTGCCACAATGGACAAGAGGACACAAAATATCATAGTCAGTGTTATTGATGACTCCACCTTCCAAAACCTTGTTCACTGCAAGACATCTAAGGAGATGTGGGACACACTAGTTGTCTACATGGAGGGGACAGAAGAAGTAAGGGATGACAGGAAGTCCATGCTCAATCAAGAGTATGAAAGTTTCAGGAAGAACAAGACAGAGAGCATAGCTGAGTGCTATGAAAGGTTCTTTAGGATTGTAAATGAGCTGAGCACATATGACAGAGTCTTAATCATACATGAATTAGATGCCAAGGTTCTCAGGTCTATAACTAAAGACTAGGACACAAAAATGTGTTCCATCAAAGAAGTGGCAAGACTTGCAGACACACCTCCCCCAACTCTGTTTGGAAAGCTATTGTCCTATGAAATACAGCTGACATCCAGAAAGGAGGAGGAGAAAATCAGCAAGTCTGCAGTCAAGGACAAGTCAGTAGCCTTCAAAGTTAAAGCCATAAGGAGGGGTAGGAGAAAGACACCTTCTCCTCCAAGGAGGGATACTGAATCTAATTCAGAATGTTCAGAAACCAGCACTTCAAACTATCATATGTCTGATGAAGACTTTGCTGCCTTCTCCAGGAAATTTCAGAAATTCATGAAGAAGAAGCACTGGAAAAGCAGGACCTCTCCTCTTCTTATCCCAAAGAAGACTACTACAAGGGTAGGAAGAAAAAAACTAAAGAGGATAGGTATGTCTCTAAACCAAATAAACATATTTCTTCTAAAATGTTTTGTTATTGTAGCAGCAAGCCAGTGCATGTTATAGTCGACTGCCCTGTCAAAAGGAAGGGTGCTGGTGAAAAGAAGGAACACCAGCAAAAGGGAAAGAAGGAAAAAATCCTTCATTACTATGAAACAAAAGAGCTGGACAGACTCCTCATCATCAGAGTCAGAAGAGGAAGATGAAGATGAACCCTACATTGGGCTATTCACTGCTGAAGAAGAAGCTGTAGAGGAAGATTTCTTAGAGATGCTGGCTGCTATTGCTAGAGAAGCTGATGATGCTGCGAGGACTAAAGAAGAAGAAGATAGACATTGCCTCGGGCTAGTGGCTTTGACTGGTGAAGAACCCAGCCAGCAGCAGGCTTGTCCAAGCAAAGTACATTCTCTATCCTCTGGGTCAGATTATGAGATAGGTCCAGATTTAGAGGCATCTGCATCAAGTGTTGAAGATGGCTCTTAATCTGAAGGAGACATCAATCAATTGATTGATGACTATGGTGAACTCCGACAAGAACTGAAGAGAAGTAGGCTCCTAGCCAAAAAACAGGCTCAGGAGATTGCCTCTTTGAAGCTTGCTACTTCAAAGTCAGTAAACATGCTGGACCTAAAGCTGAAAGAAATTAGCAAGCTGAGAAACATCACTGTTATTCAGATGGGCATAATAGCCTTCAAGAATGACCAAATCAGGAATCTTGATGGTAAACTCCAAAAGGAGAAGGAGCTAGTTGCTATGTTTTAAAAGCCATGTTCTGTATTGCCTTTGATAGATTCCTTCTTCTCCCAAAAGGAAAAGAAGGGGTTAGGCTTCAAAGGCAACACTAGAGCTGCCAATTCCAAAAGGAAGGGCAAAGCTCTAGTACAGCCACTAGCCTCCAAGCCTCCTATTCCTTTCAGGAGAGTGTTGTTACCATCTAATAGGTATGACCAAGAGAGCATCTTTGGTGACTGGGAGAATGGTGGATCTACTAATGGGAACAATGATGTTCACCACCATGGTGGTAAGAATGGCAAGGGTGTTAGTGCCTATAAGGAAGCCCGTGAGGAGATGCAAATGGCCCATCCTGGACCTTTTGTATTTAGTGTACCAGCCCGAATACTCAAGAATGAGGTTGCAACCCCTTCTCAAAATCTGTCAGTCCAATATCAGACCAAAGGAAAGCCTATTAACAAACCAAACTTGGGTATATCTAAAGCCATCAGGAGTATGCTCTATGAAAAGAAGGAAGCTGCTAGTAGGGTTCAAGATACCCCAAGTACCTCTGCAGCCAAACATATCCCAAATCAGGCTGTGGCTGGAAGACATAAGAAAAAGGCTGCTGCTGTACCTGCTGGACTGAGAGCTGTTGACAACATTGCTGTAAAACCAGTCCTTAAAAGAAGGTACTATATCTATAAGTGTTAGTGCTATGGCAAAGTGGGCCACTATGCCATTGATTGCTGGCACAATAATAGTGTCTAGAGAGCTAATGATGGCTTACCTGTCAGAAGTGCTGCAGGCAGGCATATTAATTTTCAGCCTAACATACACCTAGGACCCAATAAGAATTGGGGTCCTAAGGTTAAATGATTTAAGTCTTGCAGGTGAGTCCAAGTAGCTATACCCCTATATAGTACTTTGACAGTGGATTTTCCAGGCACATGACTGGAACAAGGAGCATGCTGAAGGAGTACACTCCAGTAGAGAATGAACCCAAAGTAATCTTTGGTGGTTCAGAAAAGGGAGTAACCAAAGGGTATGGTAAGATATCAAATGGCATAATCACTATCACACAAGTAGCTTATGTGAAAGATTTGTAACACAACCTGATAAGCATAAGCCAACTATGTGATCTTGGCTATGACATTTCTTTCCTCAAGGATGAGTGCCAAATTAGGAGGTCAAGTGACCAAGGGATCATCTTGACAGGCACTAGGAGAGGAAATCTATATTGTCTAAATTTTGTTTGTGAGTGTAAGGACTCTCCTATATTCCTAGTTGCAGATGAGAAAGCTTTACATTGTGTCCAATAGCAAAAGATCCTAGCTCACATGAATTACAAGGCCATAGGCAAACTCTTTAGTGAAGAGTTAGTGAGAAATGGACCTAAGGTAAAGTGCACTAAGGAGGGTATCTACTCTACATGCCAAAAGGGCAAGCAGACAAATACCTCCTTCAAGAGCCTTAGTACCAAATACTCAGTGAGGTGTTTATACCTCCTGCATATGGATCTATTTGGTCCTATGCCTGTTCAAAGTCTAGGTAGGAAAGTCTACACCCTTGTGGTTGTTAATGACTTTTCCAGATTTTCCTGGGTGTTCTTCCTAAGGAAGAAATATGAAACCCTTGATGTCTTCCAAACATTTGTTAAGCAAATTCAGGATGAATTCAATAATACTATGGTCAAAATCAAAAGTGACCATTAAATTGAGTTTCAGTCTGAGTGCATGATAGGGTTATGTGAAGAGCATTGGATTCATCAAGAGTTCTCCTCTCCTAGAACACCCCAGCAAAATGGAATTGCTGAGAGGAAAAATAGAACCCTCATAGAGGCTGGTAGGATCTTGTTAAGTGACCTTGAAAACAAGACTTTCAGTTATCGTGAAGACCGACAAGAAGGCTCCACCAGATGGAAAATGGGAGGAGACTTTCACCCAATAGGAGGGAAAATTTCAACCAACTTGGGAGATATCTAAGTGGAGTGATATATCCCCTCCCAGTGAGGTGATGATGATAGTGAGGGAAGGAAATCAGTATCAATATAGACATCTGTACAAGAGGAACCACCCAAGGCTGGCTCCCATGTACTGTGAGTTATACTATGTAATGGGCTATGCCAACATATCTTCTCTGAAGTTTTTGAAAATAAGGCAGGGATCCGTAAAACAAGGTTTAGGATCAGTATTAGATTAGTAAAAGGAAGCCCTATGTAAGGAGAGCCCGTTCAAGATTAGGGTCGAAGAACATATGAAGGTAGGGTGGATTAAGGAGGACGTGTGGGAGTAGGTGTCATCCATGGAGGAGCAGGAGTTGGAGCTTCCCAAAATGGAAGTATCCATACAATTTTCTATCAGAGTGTCACTTTGACCTTCCAAGCTCCTCCCCTATCAGAAGAAATCACCATCTTAGAATGTGATATGCTGAGGAAAGAGAATCCATTCGATGATGTTGGCATCCATGTATTTCAAAATAGCTTGGATTCTGGTGGAAAATGGGAGATCATTTAACATCATTTTCAGAAGGGAATTTGACACATTAGAAGTTGAAGCATGCAAGGTGGTAGCCTCAGATGGACCACTTTTTTGTTTCTTAGGAGAGAGGTAGGAGGTGGAAGAAGGAGCATAGATGTTTGTAACTCTCAGCAACACCTCAAAGAACTACCAATTTGTCATTATCGAGGTGATATGATGCAATAATGCTAACTTCGGGAGGCCTCTTGAAAGGTAGGGTAGGATGTTAAGAATTACTCTAGAGGGGGGTGGGGGGTGGGGGTGACTAATGTGTTTAATATTTCTTTTCAGTTTTTAATCATTCATAACACATCCACAGAATATTTTACTTCTTAATTATTATATTATAAAAACATAATGAATAGAAACTAACAAAATAGCAAAGAGCTATGCAATCCAGAAGATAAAGTTGTATAGGGTTCCCTATTGAACCCGAAAACCACGACTTAACGAGGGGTTTGGACGGATGGGGCAACTTGCACATATTTATCCCGAGTTAAGAACACATGATCGGTCTCTTGGAACTAAAAAATACACTCCTAAGCTACAACTATGAGGTCCCGCCACACACCCAGAAGATCAAAGAGAGCTTCCCTTTCCTAGCCAATGCTAAGCTGGGGGCACCTTGAAGGGCACTGGGGAGCACCAGATTATCCACCCTGAAACCACGAATAATAGTATGATAACTCCTGCCAACTAGAATCAACCAAAGAAGAGAGAAGCCAAAAAGGACCTCTCCAAAAGTGTCCTTGGAGGTCTATTTATAGTTTTCCAAATATGGTCTGCAAATAGCCGAATCCTTCATTTTGGATTTACTAATCGCAACCCAAAATGGCATGTTAATAGAAAAACTCGCTATTTGGAGGGGATATTAGCAGGCCCAGAGGTGTTTTTTAGTAGATTAATTGGGCGAGGCAACTTCCTACTCGACTTAAGGTGGTGAGTGCATGTTTGGTCTTGCACTCACCGCTTGCATTAAACCTAGGGCGAGTGCTGGGATGGATGCCCTGCTTAACCTTACTAGTTACCTGGGTTCGTCTTGTGCAATTTTGGAGGGCCGGTCCTCCACTCACCTTTTCATCTCGCCTGAGACATGCTTGTCTTCTCACCTTGGCCTCTACTAGGGGGTCCCTACTCGGCAAATACGAGGTTATCACAATCCCCGCTCTTTGTGAGCTTGTTTCGAGCTCGAAAAGATAAGCCATGCACCGAGTATTTTGCGAGTGCATTCTCAACTTGAGGGATTCTTCTGGTATTCCCCTCTAATTGCTATATATATGTCAAATCAGAGGGGTAGGGGAGAGCAGTACAAGGAAATCATCTCCCCTATCTTTGCTCAACCCTGACCTCTCTCCTCCCTTTACATGATACCTTTATTGAAGAAACTGTTGGGTCCATTGATCATAATGTCCTAGATTTGAAGAAGGCTCACAGGTTAATGGTATACACATGAATGTATCTAATATATGTTCAAGTTCATTGTATGCAGGTTGTATACTATTATATTGATTAGACAGGCAGTTAGAGTAAAAATGATACTTGGACTCAAGACAGGTTGCTAAACAAGTAGGAAATTGGCTAAGTCCAAAAGTATTGAGTGAATTCACTTCACTTAATGCTAGAAAGGGAAAAGTATTGAAAGAACTCTATACACTCAAAGCCTCAGTGTTGGTGACTAGAAATTTTTCTAAAGGCAGAAGCACTGAGTGCAGGCAGTTCACTCAACGCCTACTCAACTGGATTTCAGATCAAGTCTAGAAGCATTGAGTTAAGATTGATCACTCAACACATCATCAAGAAGACAGTCAAAGTCAAGAAGCGTTGAGTGTTGAAGCTGCACTAAATACCTTCATGCAAAGAAATTTTAACCAAGTACAAAAGCATTGAGTGATGAAGGATCACTTAATACCTTAACAGTTAGACTATAAATATCAAATATGTTGAGTGTTGAAGGTTCACTCGATGCCTCTAGATGCAGAATTCTGCTAAGTATTTCTGCGTTGAGTGACAATCCCTCACTCAACGCCTATGGAGATTGTCTGGAAAGTATCAAGTCCACAGCGCTAAGTCATGCTGACGTCATCAAGAATTAAAATATCGCGAGATTTGCACGCTAGATGATAAAATGAGCTGAATGCCTTCAATATAATATTTAATGCAAAAAAATGTTGCAGTTGCCAATTCCGGCTGCTTCATACTGCGTAAAGAGCCTTTGGATGGAGATTAATAAAAGGACATTTTCCGAGAAATTAAAACATCTTTTTTGTCATCTTATTCATCTAGAGAAAAATTGAAGAAGTTTTTGAGGAACTCATTCTTACAAAGAGTTTGTGAACTACAGACAGAAGTTGGCTGTTGAAAAAATAAAGAACAAGATTTAATTTGTCTTCATCAGCAAGATCAGAAATCTTGTTTCTTAAAAATAAGAAGTTGCAGAGCTACTTCAGGTTGTTGTTCATCTTCAAGTCCACTACACTCAACTATTACATAAAAGGCTTGAAGGTACATGGCTCTGTAGTGTAACGTCCCAATTCGCGCTAGGCCCCTTGTTTGCGTATTTGAGTCAAGGGGGCTGTGGTGAGCCCAATGGGGGATGTGGGGGAGCAGGTGCGGACGTACGGGAAATGAGGAAAACAAGGCAAAATGGCCTTTCTGGCTGACACGGGTATGGACACGGCCGTGTCCATACCCGTGTGCCTCATAAAAATAGGCTTACCAGTCAGAGAGGTACACGGGCTTGGGACACGGGCGTGTCCCTAGCCGTGTGCCAAGGACACGGGTTGGGACACGGGCGTGTCCCTAGCCGTGTGCCAAGGACACGGGTCGGGACACGGCCGTGTCCCTACCCGTGTGCCGCAACCCTGACCCGGCAGAAAGTGGATCTGGGAGGAACACGGCCCTAGACACGGCATGCCACACGGCCGTGTCACCTGAACACGGGTAGGAACACGGCCGTGTGCCTACCCGTGTCTGCGATGTATAAAAAGGAAAAAGTTGGAAACCCTAGCATTCATTCTCCTTTCTTCTGCCCCGAAATTCCTGAGAGAGTTCTTGGCTGGAGGAGGAGGAAAAGCTTGCCGGAGCCATCTTTGGAGGAATCAAAGCGCCGCCATCGTCAAGGGAAAAACAATGCCGCCGCGAAGGAGTGCGAGGCTCATGGCCGGCCATGGTGGTACCGCTGGACTTGAGGTGAGCTTCCTCCCCTCTCCCTTGGTGCTAGATCTATAGTTATGATAGGAGAGACATCGACTCCATAGAGTCTTGATGTGAGGAGGAGAGTTCTTAGGTTAAAGCCATACCTAGGTTTTCTAGGTTTAGTCTCCCTCAACCTTCTCATCATTCAAAGAGGAGATGAGAGGGGTTTTCGTTGAGGGTTTGGCTTTGAAAGGAGAAATAAGGTTGGGTGATTTCTGGAGAAGTTTATGCGAGGCCGTTGCAAGGAAGAAGATGAACGGATGCCGTTCATCTCGCCTTAAGATGCGTGCAGAAATCTGATTTCTGCACGCTGCGACCTTCGTGGCCAATTTCGGAGGTGTTCTGGCCAAATCTGGGTGAACGACTCAACACGAAAGTCGTAGCCCTCGAAATTACCTTTCCAACGAGTGGTTGCTCGTTTCCATGCGATACCTGTAGCCACGGGAAAGCTGGTTCGAGTCCGCTGCGTTCGGAAAATTCCTGTACAGGAAACTGTTTTCCTGTACGCATTCGAGTTGAATTTCTGGTATGTTGCGACCAGATCTGGGTGATCGACTCAACACGAAAGTCGTAGCCCTCGCGAATACCTTTCCAACGAGGGGTTGTGCGTTGTGATCGGATTCCTGTAGCTCCGGGAATCCCAGTTTTAGTATTGGACTATCCTATGTTATTGCACTTGTTAAATTATAATGCTAGCACTATTGCAATGATTGTGATTTACTCATTTGTTATCTTGTTCCCATACATCTATAATGTTGTTGTTACTATAATTTAGTATGGTTACTCATTTGGTTGTGCAATAAGGAATAACCATGCAATGTTAGGGAAATGGATTGGATGGGAAGGCTAGTAATTAAGAGTTGAGTTTGGTATGGAATTTATTTATATAGTTTGATGTTAAACATATTAATTATGCGAAGTGTTGAGGTGAAATCGTTGAATAGATGGGCGTGAATATGATGAACACAATGTGAGGAGTATTTTGTAACCGTAATCCGAGCCCAAGGGGTTTATTAACAACCGATGCTTAGAGTGGTAGTCTCCCTACGGGTAGCATCGAGTGAGTTGTTTTGGGGCATGTGATGTGCGACGATTCATCGTGTCACGGTGTTGAGATAATGAAGGTGGCAGGTCTACGGGTTCGCCAGTCGTCACACCGATGGGAGCCAAGTGGTAGACCTTGGGCGGTAGGGTTAGATACTTGGTGTCCATAACCCGAGATCTCCTCCGCACCATGAGAACGGTTGGGCTTGCACCTCGTGCGTTTCCGAGGTTCCATCCGGTTCGAAATTAAAGGCCAGGTTGGGCTGTGTTCTTGGTGCACATCGACCCAAGACCCCTTCTGAGCCGTAGTACGCATGTGAGCTCCGCTGTTGTGTCCTTAGCGTTGAGGCGTGCGAGGGCCTAGGATAGGTAGTGTGATACCACCTAGTAGTGGAGACGCCCGCTCCACTGTCGCCGTCTGGCCACGACGGACGACGCCTGAGAGGTTAGCTACCTGCTCGAAAAGTGGGAACTTCTAGTCTGTGTCGACATAGCAACTTGCATGTGCGTGCGCATGAGTCGGTCATAACATAACATTCATAACATGTCATTCATTGCATACACAAGATCCTCATCGTATAAGCTTGTATGGGCACTCTTATACGATGAGTTACTTTACTGTTAAGCCGATCCTTAACTTATAAGTTTGTATGGGCACTCTTATAAGTTAAGTTACTATTCTGAGTACTTATACCTACTGTCATTTACTATTGATATTTGTAAAACTGCTAGTTGTGTAGCGTAGCTTATACTCCACTATAGTTACTGTCACCTGCTTGTTTACTTGCTTATACATATATACATATTGTACCTTGTTCCTTTCTCCGCCCGGTGCCGAGGAGTCGCCGGGGGAGCGGATGTGAAGCCACTTAGTCTTATGACTAACGGTTGCTACGTCTTCCTTTTTAGGAGGAAACCCTGCAGGTAGAGCGGCAACGGACTATGCAGCAGGACAGCCAGGCCCGGATGATAGGACCTGAGGTGGTGGTGCCATCGGCACCGTCAGTGACAGTAGTGAGTGTTTTCATGTAGCCGTTTGGCAAAACATTTCTAGACTCTTGTTTATTTGTACAAGCATGTTGTGCTTGTTATCTTCCGCTATTTTGGACTTTAACTTAGCTGTGAACTGAACTGCTTTTAGTTTTACTTTTCTGTTATGGTTGGGTTGGCATGTTTGTTGTGATATGGATTGTAGCCGGCGGAATAGGCGTCTTGTGGTAAAGGCTAACCCGTGTGTTAGTGCTACCGCAAGGCGGCTATTTCGGGCATAAGACTCCCCTCGTGCCGTGTGTTGTGTTCCGGGAGGGGGGTCTTACAAATGGTATCAGACTAAGCCGATCTTCACCTACAGCAGTCAGGTAGCAATGGGCCACTCCCGTTCGATTAGTCGGTTTGGGGACAAACCGACTTAGCGGAAGCAGTGGTGTGCCCATCTGTAATTCACACTAAGTTGTCCAACTTTGACATTAGTTTTAGCCAACCTGACCCTAGTTTGTACCTTGCGTATAGGTCCCAACGCAGGTGGAGCCGGTTGGGGGCACTCCTACCCCTTCCGTCCCTTCACAATTCCAGCAGTCGGAACTGGGACAAACGCTGTCAGCCATATTGGATGCATTTAAAGCTCAGCAAGCTCCGGTGCAACAACAGGCGCCAAGCTCCAACTGGTTGAGCACCTTCCGTGCCCTGTCCCCTCCTGCCTATCTTGGGACAGAATCGCCGGTGCGCACCGAGGAATGGCTTGATACCGTGCAGGAATTGATGGCTGGCATAAGATGTCCGAACAGCATGGCGGTGACATTGGTAGTGACGCTGCTAGAGCTGCACGCCAAAAGGTGGTGGAAGTCCCTCATGGGCTCCATCTTCCAAGGGCGGTTGTACACGGACATCGGTTGGAACGAGTTCACCGAGGCTTTTCTGGAGCACTTCATCCCTTCTTCTGCTCGGGATGGACTTGAAGAAAAATTTCTGCAGCTGAAGCAGGGATCGAATTCGGTAACGGAGTACCAGAGGGAGTTCCAACACCTCGCTAGGTTTGCCGATTCCTATGAGTTGGACGATAGAGGCTATGCGAAGCGCTTCTACAAAGGGTTAAGGGACCCCCTGAGGCAGGCCCTTTTGTTTATAGCCGATGGAAGCCTGGCAGAAATCATTGACATGGCAAAGAGACTGGAGGCGGACCACATGGGATGTGGCAAGAGACCTGCGGAAGGAGTAATTGAAGTCGGCCCTAGTAATAGAAGGCGGAATGATCATGGCAGAGGAAGGGGAAACCACAGAGGCGGTCGGTGGGTCAACCGGAACTATCGGGTGGAGTACCCAATTCCGCAACCACTACCTTTACCACCACCACCGCAGCAGCAATATTATCAACAACCTGGGGGCCGACGTGAGGTGATATGTTTTGAGTGCAACCAACCGGGGCATGTCCGGCGAATTTGCCCGCGACTGATCGGGGGTGCCCCTATTGCTCCCCCTCCAGTAGCTCCACGGGGACGAGGGCACATACGTGGCCGAGGAAGAGGACCACCAGGGAGAAATCAAGGACATGCACGGGAGCATGTATTCGCATTGGATATGACTCAGGAGAGAAATCCGCAGGAAGTCATCACCGGTACGTGCAAATTTATTAATATTATATGACTTGTTAGATTTACGATACAAATGTTACGCGCAATTTTGAACGGTGATTACCTTTTTGGAATGTAGGCACTGTCATGGTTAGCGGGAAACCCGCCTATACGTTATTTGACACGGGTGCGTCTCACTCGTTCATCTCGGAGGACTTCGTGAAGGACTTGGAGGGAGTGCAACACTTCACGGGCACTACTCAAAGGGTGCGCCTTCCGGACGGCTCTGAGATGACGTCGTCAGCAAGTTGCGACTTCGACACCCTTATTGGAGGAAAGTTCTTTGAAACTCCGGCGACAGTGTTAAGAATCCCGGAGTTCGATCTCATCCTGGGCATGAGGTGGTTGGACTGGCACCACGCCAGGATCAATTGTGCGGAGAAGCAAGTTATGTTGAGGCATGGAGACTCGGAAGTCATCTTCCAAGGTATTAAATTCGCACCCCGTAAATTATTATCTTCAATCCAAGTTATGAAATCTCATATGGAAGGGGACGAGGTCTATGTAATTTGCTTCGAGTTGAAGAAATTGACATTAGAGGTCAAGGATGTGCGGGTGGTGCGAGAATTTCCCGAGGTTTTCCCCGAGAAATTGTCGGGACTACCCCCGCATAGGGAAGTGGACTTCCAAATCAAGCTAATTCCGGGTGCCAAGCCCGTCTCGCGAGCTCCATACCGAATGGCTCCGAAGGAACTTGCAGAGTTTAGAGTTCAGCTTCAGGAATTGGTGGAAGCAGGGTTCGTTCGCCCAAGCTCGTCGCCTTGGGGAGCGCCCGTTTTGTTCGTCAAAAAGAAGGATGGCACCCTGCGGTTATGTATTGATTATCGAGAGTTGAACCGGATAACGGTGCGGAACACCTATCCCCTACCGCGCATTGATGAATTATTTGATCAATTGGTGGGTTCGTATTGGTTCTCCAAGTTAGATCTGCGTTCGGGATATTATCAGCTGAGGATACAAGAAGATGACATTCAGAAGACGGCGTTCAGTTCGAGATATGGTTTGTATGAATTCACCGTGATGCCGTTTGGGCTCACGAACGCCCCTTCTGCCTTTATGAGCTTGATGAACAAGGTGTTCAGCCCTTATTTGGACATCTTTGTCATCGTGTTCATCGATGATATCCTAGTCTACTCCAAGACTGAAGCAGAACACGCCGAACATCTAACTTTAGTGCTGAGGAAACTGAGGGAGCACACTTTGTTTGCCAAGTTCAGCAAATGCGAGTTTTGGCTTCGAGAGGTCGCGTTCTTGGGCCATGTGATTAGTGGAGCGGGGCTAGCTGTAGATCCGGCCAAGGTGCGGGCCGTGAAGGAGTGGTCGCCATTGAAGTCAGCGGCCGACATACGAAGTTTTCTTGGACTTGCCGGGTACTATCGCAAGTTCGTGAAGGGCTTCTCGAAGATCGCCCTTCCCCTTACCACGCCGACCAAGAAGGGTGTGCCGTTTGAATGGACACCCCAGTGCGAAGCTGCATTCCAGGAGTTGAAAGACAGATTGACGACTGCACCCATCCTAGCTCTTCCATCTGGGAAGGAGGGCTTTCAAGTCTACACGGATGCGTCGTATCAAGGGATGGGAGCTGTGTTGATGCAGAATGGGCATGTGATCGCTTATGCTTCAAGACAGTTGAAGAAGCATGAAGCCAGCTACCCGGTGCATGATCTAGAGTTGGGAGCGGTGGTATTCGCCTTGAAGATGTGGAGGCATTATTTATACGGCGTCCACTGCAAGATCTACTCGGATCACAAAAATCTGAAGTACGTTCACACCCAAAAGGAGTTAAACTTGAGACAGCGGCGGTGGTTGGAGTTCTTGTGCGACTATGATTTCACCTTGAACTACCACCCCGGGAAGGTTAATTCCGTAGCTGATGCCTTGAGCCGGAAAGCGCCGGAAGCGAGCACGGAATCCCGCTTGATGAGGATGGAGTTAATCCGGACGTTGCAAGAGATGGAAATCACTTTGGTCTTTAAGAATCAACCGGAAGAGTATACCGAATATTTGGCCGCGATGAGTATAGTTTGCAACATACGAGACCGGATCCGTACGGAACAAAAGAAGGATGCGGCTTTAACCCCGGCTTTCAAGTCAATGGAGGATGGGACTACGGAAGAATACTCCCTAAAAGACGGCCTCGTCCATTTTCGTGGCCGGCTTTACATCCCCGAAGGTGACAACATTCGGGAGGATATTCTAAAGGAGGCCCATTGCTCCAAGTACTCGGTGCACCCGGGGATCGCGAAGATGTACACCGATTTGAGAAAGACGATGTGTTGGCCGGGCATGAAGAGGGATGTCAAGTACTTTGTTACTCATTGTGTGGCCTGCCAAATGGTGAAGGCAGAGTGCCGAAGCCCCGGTGGAATGCTACAGTCGTTGCCCATCCCTGAATGGAAATTTGAGGACATCTCCATGGACTTCGTCCACGGGTTACCTCGCTCGCGCTCGGGGAATGATTCTGTGTGGGTGATAGTTGACCGGTTGACCAAGGTAGCCCGATTTATCCCAATGAAGAAGGAGGCGCAGGTGGGCGTCTTAGTGCGTCTCTTTGTGGAGCAATTTGTGCGGTACCATGGTGTGCCGAAGACGATCGTCTCCGACCGGGATGGTCGGTTTACTTCAAGAGAATGGAGGGATGTACAGGCTTATTTGGGCTCGCGCCTCGCCTTTAGCACAGCCTTTCACCCACAAACGGACGGGCAATCTGAACGAACTATCCGAACATTGGAGGACCTTCTGAGATTGTGTGTGCTAGATAAAGGAGAACCATGGGAGAGGCTCTTACCTCTTGTGGAGTTCTCTTATAATAACAGTCATCAAACCAGTATTGGAATGGCTCCTCATGAAGCTTTGTATGGAAGGAGGTGTAGAACACCCTTGTCCTGGGTGCAAGACGAAGATCCGAAGACATTGGGAAACGAGTATATCGATGACACGGACGCAATGGTTAGGTTGATCCGGAACCGAATGCTAGAGGCTCAAAGCCGACAGGCGAAATATTACAACGCAAGGCACCGTATGGTAGAGTTTCAAGTGGGTGATAAGGCGTTCCTGAAGATTCGACCGATGCACGGAGTGTCACGGGTACGTGGAGTTAAGAAGCTCAGCCCAAGGTATGTCGGGCCCTATGTCGTGGTGGAAAGGATTGGCCCTCTGGCCTATCGATTGGAGTTACCACCGGAGCTGGAGAACCTTCACGACGTGTTCCATGTATCGTCGCTTCGGAAGGCTTTGTTGCGGCCTGAACAGTATATCCCCACGGCGGATGGTGCAGTGGCGTCTGATAGGTCTGTGCGACTGGAGCCGGTGCGGATCGTTGATAACGAGACAAGGACCTTGCGCCGCAAAAGTGTTCCCTTGGTGAAGGTACTATGGTCTAATCACGGGAAGGAAGAGTGCACATGGGAGCCAAGAGATTTGATGCAAGAGCGCTACCCGAAATTATTTACTCCAGGTAAAAATTTTATTTGAAAGCATAGTTCCCTTTTTATGTGTTTCACTCCCATAGCCTTACCCTGATTTCGGGAACGAAATCTTTTATTTTGTTTATAGGATTTGTAACGTCCCAATTCGCGCTAGGCCCCTTGTTTGCGTATTTGAGTCAAGGGGGCTGTGGTGAGCCCAATGGGGGATGTGGGGGAGCAGGTGCGGACGTACGGGAAATGAGGAAAACAAGGCAAAATGGCCTTTCTGGCTGACACGGGTATGGACACGGCCGTGTCCATACCCGTGTGCCTCATAAAAATAGGCTTACCAGTCAGAGAGGTACACGGGCTTGGGACACGGGCGTGTCCCTAGCCGTGTGCCAAGGACACGGGTTGGGACACGGGCGTGTCCCTAGCCGTGTGCCAAGGACACGGGTCGGGACACGGCCGTGTCCCTACCCGTGTGCCGCAACCCTGACCCGGCAGAAAGTGGATCTGGGAGGAACACGGCCCTAGACACGGCATGCCACACGGCCGTGTCACCTGAACACGGGTAGGAACACGGCCGTGTGCCTACCCGTGTCTGCGATGTATAAAAAGGAAAAAGTTGGAAACCCTAGCATTCATTCTCCTTTCTTCTGCCCCGAAATTCCTGAGAGAGTTCTTGGCTGGAGGAGGAGGAAAAGCTTGCCGGAGCCATCTTTGGAGGAATCAAAGCGCCGCCATCGTCAAGGGAAAAACAATGCCGCCGCGAAGGAGTGCGAGGCTCATGGCCGGCCATGGTGGTACCGCTGGACTTGAGGTGAGCTTCCTCCCCTCTCCCTTGGTGCTAGATCTATAGTTATGATAGGAGAGACATCGACTCCATAGAGTCTTGATGTGAGGAGGAGAGTTCTTAGGTTAAAGCCATACCTAGGTTTTCTAGGTTTAGTCTCCCTCAACCTTCTCATCATTCAAAGAGGAGATGAGAGGGGTTTTCGTTGAGGGTTTGGCTTTGAAAGGAGAAATAAGGTTGGGTGATTTCTGGAGAAGTTTATGCGAGGCCGTTGCAAGGAAGAAGATGAACGGATGCCGTTCATCTCGCCTTAAGATGCGTGCAGAAATCTGATTTCTGCACGCTGCGACCTTCGTGGCCAATTTCGGAGGTGTTCTGGCCAAATCTGGGTGAACGACTCAACACGAAAGTCGTAGCCCTCGAAATTACCTTTCCAACGAGTGGTTGCTCGTTTCCATGCGATACCTGTAGCCACGGGAAAGCTGGTTCGAGTCCGCTGCGTTCGGAAAATTCCTGTACAGGAAACTGTTTTCCTGTACGCATTCGAGTTGAATTTCTGGTATGTTGCGACCAGATCTGGGTGATCGACTCAACACGAAAGTCGTAGCCCTCGCGAATACCTTTCCAACGAGGGGTTGTGCGTTGTGATCGGATTCCTGTAGCTCCGGGAATCCCAGTTTTAGTATTGGACTATCCTATGTTATTGCACTTGTTAAATTATAATGCTAGCACTATTGCAATGATTGTGATTTACTCATTTGTTATCTTGTTCCCATACATCTATAATGTTGTTGTTACTATAATTTAGTATGGTTACTCATTTGGTTGTGCAATAAGGAATAACCATGCAATGTTAGGGAAATGGATTGGATGGGAAGGCTAGTAATTAAGAGTTGAGTTTGGTATGGAATTTATTTATATAGTTTGATGTTAAACATATTAATTATGCGAAGTGTTGAGGTGAAATCGTTGAATAGATGGGCGTGAATATGATGAACACAATGTGAGGAGTATTTTGTAACCGTAATCCGAGCCCAAGGGGTTTATTAACAACCGATGCTTAGAGTGGTAGTCTCCCTACGGGTAGCATCGAGTGAGTTGTTTTGGGGCATGTGATGTGCGACGATTCATCGTGTCGCGGTGTTGAGATAATGAAGGTGGCAGGTCTACGGGTTCGCCAGTCGTCACACCGATGGGAGCCAAGTGGTAGACCTTGGGCGGTAGGGTTAGATACTTGGTGTCCATAACCCGAGATCTCCTCCGCGCCATGAGAACGGTTGGGCTTGCACCTCGTGCGTTTCCGAGGTTCCATCCGGTTCGAAATTAAAGGCTAGGTTGGGCTGTGTTCTTGGTGCACATCGACCCAAGACCCCTTCTGAGCCGTAGTACGCATGTGAGCTCCGCTGTTGTGTCCTTAGCGTTGAGGCGTACGAGGGCCTAGGATAGGTAGTGTGATACCACCTAGTAGTGGAGACGCCCGCTCCACTGTCGCCGTCTGGCCACGACGGACGACGCCTGAGAGGTTAGCTACCTGCTCGAAAAGTGGGAACTTCTAGTCTGTGTCGACATAGCAACTTGCATGTGCGTGCGCATGAGTCGGTCATAACATAACATTCATAACATGTCATTCATTGCATACACAAGATCCTCATCGTATAAGCTTGTATGGGCACTCTTATACGATGAGTTACTTTACTGTTAAGCCGATCCTTAACTTATAAGTTTGTATGGGCACTCTTATAAGTTAAGTTACTATTCTGAGTACTTATACCTACTGTCATTTACTATTGATATTTGTAAAACTGCTAGTTGTGTAGCGTAGCTTATACTCCACTATAGTTACTGTCACCTGCTTGTTTACTTGCTTATACATATATACATATTGTACCTTGTTCCTTTCTCCGCCCGGTGCCGAGGAGTCGCCGGGGGAGCGGATGTGAAGCCACTTAGTCTTATGACTAACGGTTGCTACGTCTTCCTTTTTAGGAGGAAACCCCGCAGGTAGAGCGGCAACGGACTATGCAGCAGGACAGCCAGGCCCGGATGATAGGACCTGAGGTGGTGGTGCCATCGGCACCGTCAGTGACAGTAGTGAGTGTTTTCATGTAGCCGTTTGGCAAAACATTTCTAGACTCTTGTTTATTTGTACAAGCATGTTGTGCTTGTTATCTTCCGCTATTTTGGACTTTAACTTAGCTGTGAACTGAACTGCTTTTAGTTTTACTTTTCTGTTATGGTTGGGTTGGCATGTTTGTTGTGATATGGATTGTAGCCGGCGGAATAGGCGTCTTGTGGTAAAGGCTAACCCGTGTGTTAGTGCTACCGCAAGGCGGCTATTTCGGGCATAAGACTCCCCTCGTGCCGTGTGTTATGTTCCGGGAGGGGGGTCTTACATGTAGTATCTTCTTGGTATAAGATAAACTACTGAAGATCTACATACTTGTTGCTGTGGAGAAGTTTAGACTGAAGCACTTCAGTTCAAGAAGAAGACGACTTAGTGAATCTCTTTCTCTGGAGTCAAGCACCACCAAACTCAAACTCTCTCTGTAGGATCAGTTTTGATCTGAGTTGTAAGCCTAAAATATAAAGGCTGAGTGGTAGGATTCTATTATCAATCTGATGTAGCGCTTTTGTGCCTGAGGTAGGATCTGAGTAAGATCTGAGCTGTATGAGACTTATTATCTCTAAGTGTAGAACTATTCTTCTATCCCGAGTTGTAGGGCATCTTGTTAAGCCAGAGGTAGGCAATCTAAAGGATCACTGAGCTGTAGGAGTAAAATTTAGTCTCAGTGGGTAGGACTTAGGCTTGAGGTAGGGCTTGGAGGAAGTCTGAGAGATCCTGAGGGATCTGTGTTGAAATCTTTTTGAGCTGATATTTGGAGATGATTATCTTGTCTAACCCACTGTTAGAAAGGTGGGAGGGAAAGTGGATGTACCTATACCTTGGGGAATCAATATAAATACTGGTGTGTTGATCTGTGTTCTTGAAAGTAAACTCAATAATCTAACTCACAACACACAAAATCAAAAAGTAGACTTGAAAAACCTATTCACCCCCTGTAGGTGTATAACTATTCTTGAAACAAAGACTTTCAAGTGCCATCTGAGGGAGGTTGTTCAAAAAGGGACTTATCAGTCTTAACAAATCTCTAAGAGTAGATAAAGATTAACTCTATGTGTTCAGGTGAGAACCACAAGGAGTTGAGCTCCATGAAGCTCCCTATTTGCATAAAAGAAAACTTTGGAATTTTGAAAGAAAGGGTTAGTCTATTCATGGAAGCCTCAGACCTTAGGATCTTCATTATAGTTCAAGAAGGACCTTTCATTCCCATGAAGGTCTCTGTCTTAGATTACAATATCCATACTCAAAAGAAATATACTTAAATGACTAAAGATGAAGTCATCTTTGAAATCATGGATAAGAGGGCACAAAACATCATTGTCAGTGCCATAGATTACTCCACCTTCCAGAACCTTGTCCACTGCAAGACAGTCAAAGAAATGTGGGACTCTCTCATTGCTTACATGAAAGGGATATAGGAGGTGAGGGATGATAGAAAATCGCTCCTAAATCAACAATATGAATCATTCAAGCAAGGGCAGAAGGATTCCATAGCTAAATGCTATGAGAAGTTCTTCATAATAGTGATGGTCTGATCACATAGGGCAGATAGTCCATTAATTATGAGTTGAATGACAAGTTATTGAGATCCCTAAATAAGGAATGGGATATCATGATTTGTTCTATTAGAGAAGTTGGCAACTTGACCAACACATTGCCTAAGAATTTGTTTGGGAAGCTGCTTTCCCATGAGATACAACAGAACTCCAGGAAGGCTGATGAGGATGCTGCCAGATCTCTCAGTAAATAGAAGGTCGTGGACTTCAAAGCTGAAGCCACAAGAAGAAGCACGGAAAAGACTCCTTCTCCAACAAGAAGATTTACAAAGTTAGAGAGCTCAGATCCCAGCTCCTCTTGAAGTGAGCTGTCAGATGGAGAACTAACACTATTCTCCAAGCAATTCAAGAAGATGCTAAGCAGGAGGAGATAGTGGAAGAATAAAGGAACTTCAAGCTCCTCATCAAGGAAGCCTTATCCTAGCAAGGACAAGTCTAGAAAAGACCCCTCTGGGGAAAAGTATGACTCCAAATAGAACAAACATGTTAAGACTAATGTTGTTTACTACTGTTACAATAACAGTGGACATATCATTACTGACTATCCAGTTAAAAGGAAGGAGCTCACAAAGTTTGAAGGTAAAAATCATCATAAGGACAGATGGCTGAAAAGAGATTCATGGCCAAGATGACTGTCAGCCTATAGGACAGTGATTTTGAGTCTTCAGAATTAGATGAAGAGGAGGCCTATATTGGTATCATGACTATTAAAGAAGAGGATGAACATCCTGCTACCCCATCTAGCATAAGGGCCCCACTATCCTCGGTTTACAGTGACTGTGAAGAGGATGAGGAGTTCAGTCGCATGGCTATATAAGAAGACAATCAGGATAATCTTATTCCTAATGAGGTAGTCCAAGTACCCATACAATGCCATTATGGTACTTAGACAATGGTTGTGTTGGTTCTACCATGGTGATCTTGAAGTGATAAAGCATGTAGTCTCACTGCCAATGCAGTTTGAGCCTATCAGGGTCGTACATAAGAACATTTGGAGAATTTCAAAGATTGGATTATGTTGGTCTTGCTCATGTGATGAGTGAAGGATCAAGCACTAACATGAGATGAGTAAAGGACTGGACTCAGCCAAACGTTGAGTGCGTCGAGACAACTTGATGTAGGCCCATGGTTTCTACAGGTTAAACCCTACACGTTCTTAGGTTCGACAATTAAATCAAATATGCAACGAGCATTATTTTATCTAAATTAATACTAACGACGATCAACCAATATAGAAATGCACAACGCAAAGGGTCGCTACCCCTTATAAAGATTAAACAATGGCTATATGCCAATGTTCGCTCAAGCGAAAAGGACCTACCTGATCTGGACAATTAGCAATTCCAAATAAAATTATTCGCTAGCAAATCACAAACCAATACGAGAGGACCCGGACTAAAATAATGATTTAAAATAAAGTCCAAATCAATCACAAAAATTAATTAATATGAGGGAGGCCAAATCCGTTGGACTCAAGGAGAAATCAATGTAAAGAAACTGATTTCCTCTGGCGTTCACGAGATCTACCCGAACCAAGTTTACGAAAATATTTTGGGATAATAAACGCTTAAAAATCAGATTTTAATTAAGCACGAATTTCAATATAAATCGGGACAAAATACTAGCCTTCTAATTGATGGAGCCGTCTTCCCCCGGCATGTTGATTTGGAGCGTCCCCCTCCAGACGACGTTGGTGATCCGGTACATGTTAAAGACCCTTGTCGTGTTGTTTAAGAAGATCCCCTTCCGGATGATTATGGTGACCCAGATGATGTTGGTGCCGACACACGCTTGATGTTACCTTGCCGCCTCGAGATGAAGATTAGCCATGATATGTTTGGTGCCGTTGTTCGTCGCCATATGGAGTTTGTTGATTTTGATGACCATTGCCGCAAGCTTGAAGGTTGGGACTTTGCCGCGACATCCTCCGGCATAGCCGCGTCAAAATCTCTGATGTATCTACGCATGAGATTATAATTTTATTGCTTAATTCCAGCATTTTAATTTCAGCATTTTATTCATAATTTTAGCATTTTTATTTTGTTCAATTTGGCCTATGTTTAGCCATGGTTGTAGTGCATTTAGCCCCTTGATTGTAATGCCTATAAAAGGCACAACTATGATGTAATTCCAAATGAATTGAAGAAAAAAAAAAGAAACCCCCTAACCTAATCTCACAGTTTCCTCAAGCCGCCCCCCTCCATTTTTCTCTCGGCTTGGCCGAAACCCGACGCCCAGAAGCCCGCCTCCCTTCTTCTACTGCCCGACCTTTGGGCTATTCCTTTCTGTTCCGGCGACTCCTACCTCCTCCGGTGTGACTCCGAAGAAGGCAGCTCGGTTCTTCCTCATCCGGTGCGACTCCGGTGACTCGTGGAAGTGCGACTCTTCCACCACTATCTTGCTCTTTCTCCTCCTCTTGTAACACCCCGAAACTCAAAAGAGGGACGGGTGATGTTTTAAGCCCAGTTTGGTTTTTGGAGCAGGTGTCACGGGCGTGTCACGGGCGTGTCACGGGCGTGTCACGGGCGTGTCACGGGCGTGTCACGGGCGTGTCACGGGCGTGTCACGGGCGTGTCACGGGCGTGTCACGGGCGTGTCACGGGCGTGACACGGGCGTGTTCGGCCTCGGGTCATGCGGTCGACGCTTTGGCGGTCGACGCTAGTCGAGTTGTAGAACACGGCCTAGGACACGGGCGTGTCCCAGGCCGTGTCACTCCAGGGATTCTGCAAATGTGGTACACGGGCCGTGACACGGGCACAAACACGGGCGTGTCAAATTTGACACGGGCGTGTCTGATGCCGTGTCACAAGGCCGTGTACCTCTCTGACTGCGAAATGTTGGTCTAGTGCACACGGGGTCGTGACACGGGTCCCGACACGGGCGTGTCGCAGGTGACACGGGCGTGTCGGAGGCCGTGTCAAAGGCCGTGTGCTGGTTTTTCGACTCGATCGAGACGGCGAATGGGTGACACGGCTAGGAACACGGACGTGTTGCAACCCGTGTTCGGCCCAGTTTTTGAGATTTTATGCCGAATCGTGGCCGTCCGTTTCTTCGATTGAGATCCAACGGATGGGGGCTAGGTCTGAGGGAATAAACTAGGGAATAGGGTTTGAAACCCTCACTTTGCTCCCATCTTTATCTCTCTTGATTCTAGAGAGAAGGAAGAGCAAGGAGGAGGAAGAAGGCCAAGATCCGGCCACCGGCGAAACTTCGGAGGTCCGTTTCGCGAGCGGAGTTCAGATCCGCAAAGGTGGGAGCGTTGCGGTGGTTTTCAACCGAGCAAATCTTCTCCATGGCGAGGAAGAGGGGACGGAAGGTAACGACACTTCTCCTCTCGGTTTTTAGGATTTAGGATGCATGAATAGAATCCCCTTCCTTTCGTATTTTGAGCGCCGAATCTCTCAAATGAGAGGGATTCGTGTAGCCTAGGTTCAAGAGGAACCTCCGGGTTGAGTATGTTCATCCCGGCATGCTTTGCATTAGAGATTCGCTCCGTTAGAGGATTAGGTATTGTGGGTGAAGCCGTGGTCACGACCGTTAGTCCGACCCGGTGATGTTGCATAGCGAGCTTCAGGGATTTGGTAGAAATCCATTGCGGCAATACGCCGTTGTATGTATGTGTTTTCCCCCTTGCATTTGAGTGAGTACTCGTGGTCGGAACCGGACAAGGTTAGCTCCGTGTTGTGCGGTAGATGATTTCCTTGGAGCACGGGAAAGACACGATGCGAATGGTGATTGGGGTGGGGAAACCTTTGTTTGTGCTGTGCAAAGGCGCGACTATGTCTCCATAGTCGGCTGGCTATCCCGTGACGCGCAAGTAATGTGGGGGAAGTGTCCCGGTGAGACTAGCCCCTTGTGTGGACTGACGAAAATGTCGAGCGGAGGACAAGCCCGAGCAATGTGGCCATGAGCGGGTGGGGTCCAGCAAGGCTTCTTAGAATCGGTCAGTGTGAGATGAAACCCTGACGTGCGAAGTCAGAATGTGCGGGCAAGCCCAGGGGTACATGACCCTTGTGCGGGTGGGGCCTTTACAAGGTTCCGTATGACGGCGTGTGCACCGTTAGGGACATGGTGGTTCCCTTGTGTTTGCGGCTTTAAGCCAATGGGGAAACGGAAGTACCCAGTGTTTGATGTTGTGCTAGATGCATACGAGCTAGGGTGCCTTGGGTGAAACCCGGGTTGCATTCATGTTGCATAGTAGGCCCCTTTCACCTTGTACAAAACATAGAGAACTTGTATGATGTATGAGACATCCATGCCTGTTTTACCGCTTTAATATACATGCTCTTTTGGAATACGAAGTGCTAACTTGCAGGTGGAGTGGTACCCCGGGGTCCGTTAGGGACGGCCGGGAGGAGATGTGTTTGTTACACAGTAGAGGTCAGCCTTTGCTGACCCACGTTACTTCAAATCCTTATAGGGCAAGGATCGCATGCAGGAGCTAGCGCGCCGGGCGAAAAGCCCTAAGCCTCATGAAGTGTTGCTGTGCTTGGTTTCTCCCTTTGTGTTTGCTACTTTTGTTATGTTTATGTCCGGCTTGCATACCGAGGTAGCCTAGGAGTGCTTGGCACATTTATATGTTTTGGACTATTATTGTGTAAGGCCTTAAGGCCATTTGATACTCTATCGTTAGTGGATAACTTCTGTCGGTTTGTTCTGTTTCCGCTGTGTTTGTTTGGAGTTTTGAGATTGGGTAGTTTTCATATCATCTTTTAATACTAAAGCTGTGGCGTCCGTATGTTGTGGGGCCCCGGCCGGACCCATATTATATGGTCTTTACAGGGGAGGTGTTACAATTTGGTATCAGAGGGAGGTTCGCGTTCCATTGAGAAGTTTCGCAGTCGAAAGTATAAGTCGAGTCGCGTATTAGAAGTTATCCACATAGGAGTATCGCAGGACCATGAGTGTCCTTGTGTTCGAGTCTTGCAATTAGAGACTGATTTGCATTTTCTTGCTTGTGTTTAGAGTGCAAGAAACGAGGCTGGGACCTCGAGGCCAAGAGAAGAGCTCTCGGCAAGTAGTGCGACTGTGCAAGGTCCGCTAGGGATGGGGGTCACACCGGCCGACTTCTGCCGTATGCTTGCAGAAGCGATGGTGGCGGCCCAAGCTGTAGCGACAGCACAGGTAGCAGCTCCCGTTGCTCGGGTAGCAACTCCTGCTACCCCGGACACGGCAGCGACTGTGCAGGTTGAGGAAGCCAGGCGGGCAGAGCCGCAGGCCGAGAGAGTGGTTGTCGGGCATGGGGACCGGCAAATGAAGAACTTTCTGAGTTTCCACCCTTCAACCTTCAAGGGAATCAGCACACCCACAGATGCAGAGGATTGGTGGGCTAAAATTCATGAGCTTCTGAGGGCGGCAGAGGTGCCAGATGAGAAAAAGGGAGAGTTCGCAGCCTTTATGTTGGAGGGAGATGCCAAGTTATGGTGGATGAGCCACAGTGGCCGGCAGTTTCTAGGACGCACACCGTCCATCGAGGAGTTTGGGAATGCCTTCCTGAAGAAGTACATACCCGCCTCAACGAGGTTAGCCCTCCAAAGGCAGTTCCTACATCTGGTGCAGCGAGACAAGTCAGTGGATGAGTATGTTCAGGAATTTACTCGCTTGGGCCGTTATGCAGGGACGACCATGGCAGACGATGAAGAGAGAGACAATCTCTTCTACCATGGATTGAGGGAGAACCTAAGACAACCCCTCATATTGATGAAACGTGCGGGTTTCAACGAATTGGTGGAGGCGGCCCGAATTTTGGAGAGTGACATGGAGCGATCCCAGCGTCGCAAGGGTTTCACACCCAAACAGGGGGAGGAGAAGAAGCCTGCCCAGTCACATGGAAAGGCGGAAGGGAGCCGATGGAAGAAGAAGCCTTCCCCATATAAGTCGGGCGAGAAAAGTAATTGGACGTTCGGAGGGTCATGCTCTAAGGGCCCTCAGACGTGCTATAGTTGTGGCAAGCCGGGCCACAAAGCAAGATTTTGTACCCAAGGGGGCACTGAGCAAGAGCCAAGGCAGGAGCAAAACTGTGCACTCCAGCCCCAGTGCCTCAGAGAAAGGGAAGATGGCGGAGTCGAGTGCTTCTCGGTTTCAACCAGTGCAGCCAAGGGCCTACAACCTTGGGCAACAAGAAGCAATCCGTCAACCCGATGTGGTGATAGGTACGAGAGTTCAACCTGCACCTTAGATTCCTGTCTTTCAAGCCTTTATGTTTGTTGCATGTGTGTAGGCTTTGTAATGGTATCTGGGTACCCCGCTAGTGTACTCTTTGATACGGGAGCGTCGCACTCCTTCCTTGCGGAAGGCTTTATCCGGAGGATCGTAGTGGAGTCTTTCTCGATGGACTCCGAGTTGAAAGTGCGCATGCCCAATGGGTCATCTATGACTACCAGGGCTAGAGGCCGGATTTGTTGGAGTCTTGAGGGAGTCGACTTCTTATTGGTAGCGGCGATCTTGCCATTGTCTGAGTTCGATGTGATTTTGGGGATGGATTGGCTAGCGGAGCAGCATACCAGTATCGACTATTTGTCCAAGGTGGAAACCCTGAGGGGCGTGGGGCAAGCAGAAGTCAAGTTTGAAGGCCTGCATGGAGTGGCCTGTTCTCTAGTTTCGGCACTTCAGTTAGTGCGAGCTGTTAACCAGGGAGGTGTAGCTCTAGTAGCGTTGTTGGAGGTTAGCCTCTCCAGGCTGTCTCTAGGATAAGTGCCCGTGGTGGCAGAGTTTGGAGATGTATTTCCCGAGGAGTTACCGGGAGCACCTCCTCGGCGGGAGATTGATTTCTCCATCGAGTTGGTGCCCGAGGCTAGACTAGTGTCGCGTCCACCCTTCAGGATGGAACCAAAGGAGTTGGCCGAGCTCAAGGTTCAGTTGCAGGAGCTTTTGGAGCAAGGGTATATCAGGCCCAGCTCTTCACCGTGGAGTGCGCCGGTGTTATTCGTAAAGAAGAAGGACGGTAGTATGCGTCTGTGCATAGACTACCGAGAGTTGAACAAATTGACTGTCAAGAATAAGTATCTGATCCCTCGGATAGACGATCTCTTCGACCAGTTGGTGGGGTCGGTGGTGTACTCCAAGTTGGACCTGAAGTCCGGATATTATCAGTTGCGGATTCGTGATGAGGACATACCCAAGACCGCGTTTGGTACGAGGTATGGTCATTTTGAGTTCTTGGTGATACCGTTCGGGCTAACGAACGCGCCGTCCGTGTTCATGGACTTGATGAACCGAGTGTTTCGCGAATATTTGGACTGGTTCGTAGTCGTCTTTATCGATGACATTTTGGTGTATTCCAAGTCGGAAGCGGAGCACGAGTCGCACTTACGGACAGTGTTGCAAGTATTGAGAGAGAACCAGCTCTATGCGAAGTTCTCCAAGTGCGAGTTCTGGTTGGAGAAATTGGCATTTCTAGGCCATATGATTAGTGGGGATGGGGTGGCGGTAGATCCAACGAAAGTAGAAGCCGTCAGAGAGTGGCCAGTTTTGAGGACCGTGGCGGAAGTCCAAAGTTTTCTTGGACTAGCCGGGTACTACCGAAGGTTTGTGGAAAACTTTTCGCGGATAGCTCTATCCCTCACTTCACTAACTCGCAAGGATCAGAAATTTGTATGGACTCAATAGTGCAACGAGGCGTTTGAAACCCTGAAGGAAAGGCTAATGACGGCGCCGATCCTAAGTCTACCAAAGGGAACCGAAGGGTTCCAGATTTTCAGCGACGCATCCGAATGCAGTTTAGGGTGCGTGTTGGTGCAGCATGGTAGCGTGATAGCTTTTGGGTCGAGGCAGCTGAAGCCTCATGAGAGAAATTACCCCGTCCATGATTTGGAGTTGGCGGCGGTAATTTTTGCTTTGAAGTTGTGGAGGCACTACGTTTATGGTACAAAGGTGGAGATCTTCACGGACCACAAGAGTCTGAAGTATCTCCTAGATCAGAAGGACCTAAATATGTGGCAGCGCAGGTGGGTCAAGTTCCTTGGGGACTACGAGGTGGCGATTCAGTACACGCTAGGGAAAGCCAATGTGGTGGCAGATGCTTTGAGTATGAAATACTCGAGGCAAGGAAATTGGATTGAAGCTCACGATGAGCGGTTAAGGCGGGATTGGGAGTCCCTTGGCTTGGAATGTGTGGCAAGAGGTGAGTCTAGCGTGGCTCGACTAAATTGGATTGAGATGCAGAGTGACTTATGCGATCGTATTGGGAAGCGATCGTATTGGGTAGCGCCTGGGAGATGGTTGATGGGATTCTGCGGAAGGGCAGAAGGATTTGTGTACCGCAGTTCGGCAAGCTCTGCGAGGAGTTGATGTTTGAGGCCCACTTCACTAAGTACTCCATTCACCCGGGTAGTACAAAGATGTACTTGGACTTGAAGAAGTCCTATTGGTGGCCTGGGATGAAGCGGGACGTAGCTTTGTGTGTGAGTCGGTGCCAAACTACCTTGGTGAAGGCCGAGTGTCAGAAGACGGGCGGGTTCTTGAAGCCTCTTCCAATCCCCGAATGGAAATTTGATGACATCTCCATGGATTTTGTGCATGGGTTGCCTAGATCGCAGCAGGGTAATGAAGCCATTTGGATGATTGTGGACCGCTTGACCAAAGTGGCACATTTCATCCCAAACCGGAAGGAGAATGGTGTGGAAAAGTTGGTGGAGTTGTACGTCCGCAATATTGTACGACTCCATGGGATTCCGAAGAGTATAGTCAGCGACCGGGATGGATGTTTCACGTCTAAGGATTGGCGGTTGGTGCAGAAGAGCTTGGGCACAAAACTCAAGTTCAGTACGACTTTTCATCCTCAAACCGATGGGCAAACTGAGAGAACGAACCGTACTTTGGAAGATATGCTAAGGATGTGTACTCTCAACTTCGGCAAGAAGTGGGAGGATCACCTCTTCATGGTGGAGTTTGCGTATAACAGTAGTTACCAAGCTAGTATCAAGATGGCGCCATACGAAGCTCTGTATGGGAGGCGGTGTCGAACACCGATGTCTTGGACAGAGGCGGGAGACACCAAGCTTTTGGGGAAAGAAGTGATAGCCGACGCTAGTGAGTTGGTGCGGACCATCCAAGAGCGCATGAAGGTAGCTCAAGATCGGCAGTCGAAGTATTTCAATGCTCGCCACAGGCATGTGGAATTCACTGTGGGCGACTGGGTGTATCTTAAGATCAAGCCGTTCAAAGGCATTTCGCGAATTCGCCGACTCAAGAAGCTGAGTCCGAGATTTTTGGGACCATTCAAGGTCATCGAGCGAGTGGGAGAGGCAGCGTACCAGTTGGCGTTGTCCACAGAGCTAAGTGGATTGCATGACATTTTTCACGTCTCCATCCTGAGGAAGGCGTTGTTAGAAGCCAGCGTGGTGATTGAGCCGACGGCGGTGCCGGTAGAGGAAGACTTGAGGACGCGAGTTTGTCCAATCAGGATAGAAGACTCAGAGGTTCGACAATTGCGGAACAAGGAGGTCAGACTCGTAAAGGTCCGTTGGGACAACTGTAGTTGCGAGGAGCTCTCATGGGAGCGAGAGCAGGCCATGCTAGAGGAGTACCCCGAGCAATTCTCCTCAGGTACTGTTTAGTTTTGTTTACCTTCCATGTTTTGAATTTCGGGACGAAATTCTTTTAAGGGGGAGAGAGTTGTAACACCCCGAAACTCAAAAGAGGGACGAGTGATGTTTTAAGCCCAGTTTGGTTTTTGGAGCAGGTGTCACGGGCGTGTCATGGGCATGTCACGGGCGTGTCACAGGCGTGTTCGGCCTCGGGTCGTGCGGTCGACGCTTTGGCGGTCGACGCTAGTCGAGTTGTAGAACACGACCTAGGACACGGGCATGTCCCAGGCCGTGTCACTCCAGGGATTCTGCAAATGTGGTACACGGGCCGTGACACGGGCACAAACACGGGCGTATCAAATTTGACACGGGCGTGTCTGATGCCGTGTCACAAGGCCGTGTACCTCTATGACTGCGAAATGTTGGTCGAGTGCACACGGGGGGCGTGACACGGGTCCCGACACGGGCAAATCGCAGGTGACACGGGCGTGTCGGAGGCCGTGTCAAAGGCCGTGTGCTGGTTTTTCGACTCGATCGAGACGGCGAATGGGTGACACGGCCAGGCACACGACCGTGTTGCAATCCGTGTTCGGCCCAGTTTTTGTGATTTTAGGCCGAATCGTGGCCGTCCGTTTCTTTGATTGAGATCCAACGGCTGGGGGCTAGGTCTGAGGGAATAAACTCGGGAATAGGGTTTGAAACCCTCACTTTGCTCCCATCTTTATCTCTCTTAATTCTAGAGAGAAGGGAGAGCAAGGAGGAGGAAGAAGGCCAAGATCCGGCCGCCGGCGAAGCTTCGGAGGTCCGTTTCGCGAGCGGACTTCAGATCCGCGAAGGTGGGAGCGTTGCGGTGGTTTTCAACCGAGCAAATCTTCTCCATGGCGAGGAAGAGGGGACGGAAGGTAACGACACTTCTCCTCTAGGTTTTTAGGATTTAGGATGCATGAATAGCATCCCCTTCCTTTCGTATTTTGAGCGCCAAATCTCTCAAATGAGAGGGATTCGTGTAGCCTAGGTTCAAGAGGAACCTCCGGGTTGAGTATGTTCATCCCGACATGCTTTGCATTAGAGATCCGCTTCGTTAGCGGATTAGGCATTGTGGGTGAAGCCGTGGTCGCGACCGTTAGTCCGACCCGGTGATGTTGCATAGTGAGCTTCAGGGATTCGGTAGAAATCCGTTGCGGTAATACGCCGTTGTATGTATGTGTTTTCCCCCTTGCATTTGAGTGAGTACTCGTGGTTGGAACCGGACAAGGTTAGCTCCGTGTTGTGCGGTAGATGATTTCCTTGGAGCACGGGAAAGACACGGTGCGAATGGTGATTGGGGTGGGGAAACCTTTGTTTGTGCTGTGCAAAGGCGCGGCTATGTCTCCGTGGTCGGCTTGCTATCCCGTGACGCGCAAGTCATGTGGGGGAAGTGTCCCGGCGAGACTAGCCCCTTGTGTGGACTAACGAGAATCTCGAGCGGAGGACAAGCCCGGGCAATGTGGCCATGAGCGGGTGGGGTCTAGCAAGGCATCTTAGAATCGGTCAGTGTGAGACGGAACCTTGACGTGCGAAGCAGAATGTGCGGGCAAGCCCCGGGGTACATGACCCTTGTGCGGGTGGGGCCTTTGCAAGGTTCCGTGTGACAGTGTGTGCGCCGTTAGGGACATGGTGGTTCCCTTGTGTTTGCGGCTTTAAGCCAATGGGGAAACGGAAGTACCCAGTGTTTGATGTTGTGCTAGATGCATACGAGCTAGGGTGCCTTGGGTGAAACCCGGGTTGCATTCATGTTGCATAGTAGGCCCCTTTCACCTTGTACAAAACGTAGAGAACATGTATGCTGTATGAGACATCCAAGCCTGTTTTACCGATTTAATATACATGTTCTTTTGGTATACGAAGTGCTAACTTGCAGGTGGAGTGGTACCCCGGGGTCCGTTAGGGACGGCCGGGAGGAGATGTGTTTGTTACACAGTAGAGGTCAGCCTTTGCTGACCCACGTTACTTCAAATCCTTACAGGGCAAGGATCACATGCAGGAGCTAGCGCGCCGGGCGAAAAGCCCTAAGCCTCATGAAGTGTTGCTGTGCTTGGTTTCTCCCTTTGTGTTTGCTACTTTTGTTATGTTTATGTCCGGCTTGCATGCCGAGGTAGCCTAGGAGTGCTTGGCACATTTATATGTTTTGGACTATTGTTGTGTAAGGCCTTAAGGCCATTTGATACTCTATCGTTAGTGGATAACTTCTGTCGGTTTGTTCTGTTTCCGCTGTGTTTGTCTGGAGTTTTGAGATTGGGTAGTTTTCATATCATCTTTTAATACTAAAGCTGTGGCGTCCGTATGTTGTGGGGCCCCGGCCGGACCCATATTATATGGTCTTTACAGGGGAGGTGTTACACCTCTCCTCTCTAATTTAAAATTTGGGTAACGATTTCCTCCCCTTAAACTTGTGTGAAATTCATCTTGTATTGTGATTGTGGTGGAGACTTTTGTTTCAAAATTTTATCCTCACTATTGATTCAAGTTGCATTATAAAACTCTGAAATTGTTATTGTTTTACATCCGATTTTCGCGAAGATTTCCGTAAGGTAGGTCCCCTTAGACGTTTGCAAACCGGGGTTTGTTTAGCCCTTGGTTTCGAATTGATCAAGAGGATTTGGTATATCCTCGTATGGTTTTGTTTTGAGGGTTATATTTGAGTACTTTCCGAATTGAAATCTTTAGTCCAGAACGCCCTCTATGTGGATGGAAATGTTTGTGATGCGATGCTAGATGTATGGTTAGGATATGATAATAGTAAATGTGTATGTTCGTGCAGGTTTGGGTGGAAATTTCCCCTTGTGAGATCACACACTTACAAACAAAACTCTGCCTAAATTTCGTGTTTTGCACGCACACCACGTGTTCGCTTAAATTCCCCTTAGGAATCTATTTGTCCTTTGTGCCTTAATTCCATTTAAGGAGTACCCTACATCAATTTGGTATCAGAGGTGAGGTTTGCCAATTTCTCAACTTGGCAACGATCCGCTCGTTCCGAGCTACCCCCTATTTGCACTTAGGCACGTTTTGTTGGTTTTTAAATTTTTATTTTTAGTTATATAAAAACAAAAAAAAATTATTTTACGTGTTTACTTAGTTTGAGTGTTCTGTTGGTCCATTATGGCGTACATTGGGAGCTCCGCACACTCACTTTCATCCGTTGAGCGTAACGTTATGTTATCACAATATCTGACACCACCACCGCGCACCTCTAGGCCTATTAGAGTTCCTGCTCTGACCTATGATGAGTTAGGTGATCCGCGAGTATTTTTACGTTGGGTGAAGGATATGGAGTGCTACTTTGAGAGATATCAGATTGTGGATCCCCACAGGATTCCCGTTGCGAAACTACAATTATTTGGTCGAGCACAAACCTTCTGGCTCAATGAGGAGCGACGTTTTGGGACGTACCTCGACGAATCACTTGTAGGTTGGAGGATTATGAAGAATTTGTTAACGGATGAGTATTACCCTCCATACTGCCACTCTCCGTCTTCTGATTATCTGAGTGTATCGCCGCCTAAGATTTTGCCGACATCGAACCAGCATATTCCCTCGTACTCCCATATGAGGACGTATCATGATTTTATTTCTCCCCGCAAGGGCACTAGACCCATTTCTGATCATAGGAGTGACTCTAAGCCTCACGCTAGATCCTTACTCCGCCAAGATCTGACTATTTCGAGCACTTGTACACCTACCGATTGTGAGAAGGAAAAGGTTAGGTCCTCTATCCCGCCACCTGTCGTTGTCTCAACTAGGGATGTTATAATACCGCGAGATAAGCCTAGGCCAATAGTTAAGAGTTGCAAGGAGAACGCTACATGTTATGCTTGTAGAGTGATTGGCCACTATGTCGTGGAGTGCCCCACAAAGCCTAGGGCTTTGGCTCTTTTAGCTTCGACATCTGAGCCCTCCACTGAGGGCGATGCCGATTGTTCTGACGACTGTAGTGATGATGAGGAGATTGGATATCCTAGTGACCTGGATGATAATGTCTCCTCTGAGGTACCCCTCCCTGGGATTAACCCACCTCCCCTCGACCATATTTAAGGCCCGTCTCCTATGATAGTTGAGGAACCGAGCGATGGCCCGGAGTTAGCTGACGTACCTATTGAGTTGGAAGATTTGCCTTGCGAGGGAGCCGTCCTTTTGGATCGATTAGCGTACTTGTTAGGACTAGAATTGATTTTACCTAGTCCAATCCACTTAGTTAAACCGTCGTTATTAACACCTCCGTTTGATATGACTAGTGGGCTGTGTATTAGTGAGTATCCGCCGGCGGGCATGTTTTCATTTGTGATTGCGTTTGATTTCACGACGACTGTGCCTATTGATTTGGTGCCCTCACGACATTGTTACCCGCCAAATCAAATTGCACATATCTTTCGTCCATCCTGGTACGAACTGCATGTAAACATATCGTTGCCTTATGCCAGTGTCTATGAGTTGCATCACTTTCACATCCGTTCACCTTCGAGAGCTTCTGACTGCAGAATTGTTGATTCTAATTTAGTCTGGTTAGCCCCCGAGTGGATACCTTCGGGTTCCGTAACAAAATTATTACATTGGAGCGCCGATCCTTTCATGATTTTCAAGAATTTTGGGTTAAATGTAATTTCTTTGGAATTTTATGATGCAATCTGTTTTTCACCGCATTTCAATTTTTCGGATTTAATTTTGTAAATCTGGTCTCCATATGAGAGGCTTTCTCCGACATTTCTCTCTTCCACTTCAAATTCTCGTGGGTTGAGAGGTGAGATTTTTTTCGTGTCACACTTCCATTTGGGTTTACTGGTTCTCACATTGGATGGTAAGATTCGCACTGCTTTTCTTTTTGCTGACACATCTACGAGGTTTCCTGCTGTTCTTGCTCATGACAGGTTTTGTTCTATTATGGATGCCTGCACTGCTGGTACTGCCCCATGGATGTCCACTCTTGCTATGCCACCTGTGGATGCTGCTGTCCCTTACTATTCTCTACCTCGCCACTCATCAGGGATGAGTGATTTCAAGAGGGGGAGGATTGATTGAGCTGTCTTCCCCCGGCATGTTGATTTGGAGCGTCCCCCTCCGGACGACGTTTGTGATCCGGTACATGTTGAATACCCGCGTCATGTTGTTGAAGAAGATCCCCTTCCGGATGATTATGGTGACCCGAATGATGTTGGTGCCGACACACGCTTGATGTTACCTTGCCGCCTCGAGATGAAGATTTGCAATGATATGTTTGTTGTCGTTGTTCGTCGCCATATGGAATTTGCTGATTTTGATGACCGGTTCCGCAAGCTTGAAGGTTGGGACTTTGCCGCGACATCCTCCGCAATAGCCGCGTCAAAATCTCTGCCACATCTACGCATGAGATTATAATTTTATTGCTTAATTCCAGCATTTTAATTTCAGCATTTTGATTTTGTTCAATTTGGTTTATGTTTAGCCATGGTTGTAGTGCATTTAGCCCCTTGATTGTAATGCCTATAAAAGGCACAACTATGATGTAATTCCAAATGAATTGAAGAAAAAAAAAAGAAACCCCCTAACCTAATCTCACGGTTTGCTCAAGCCGCCCCCTCCATTTTTCTCTCGGCCTGGCCGAAACCCGACGCCCAGAAGCCCGCCTCCATTCTTCTACTGCCCCACCTTTGGGCTATTCCTTTCTGTTCCGGTGACTCATACCTCCTCCGGTGTGACTCCGAAGAAGGCGGTTCGGTTCTTCCTCATCCGGTGCAACTCCGGTGACTCGTGGAAGTGCGACTCTTCCACCACTATCTTGCTCTTTCCCCTCCTCTCCTCCTCTCTAATTTTAGATTTGGGTAACGATTTCCTCCCCTTAAACTTGTGTGAAATTCATCTTGTATTGTGATTGTGGTGGAGACTTTTGTTTCAAAATTTTATCCTAACTATTGATTCAAGTTGCATTATAAAAATCTGAAATTGTTATTGTTTTACATCCGATTTTCGCGAAGATTTCCGTAAGGGTAGGTCCCCTTGGACGTTTGCAAACCGGGGTTTGTTTAGCCCTTGGTTTCGAATTGATCAAGAGGATTTGGTATATCCTCGTATGGTTTTGTTTCGAGGGTTATATTTGGACTACTTTCCGAATTGAAATCTTTAGTTCAGAACGCCCTCTATGTGGATGGAAATGTTTGTGATGCGATGCTAGATGTATGGTTAGGATATGATAATAGTAAATGTGTATGTTCGTGCAGGTTTGGGTGGAAATTTCCCCTTGTGAGATCGCGCACTTACAAACGAAACTCTGCCAAAATTTCGAGTTTTGCACGCACACCACGTGTTCGCTTAAATTCCCCTTAGGAATCCATTTGTCCTTTGTGCCTTAATTCCATTTAGGGAGTACCCTGCATCACTAATTACACAAAATCTCACAATAATTTAGAAGAAGCACACAAGATATGGTTTAGAGAAATCATTAACCAAATCCCAAGAGAAATTCGCCCACAAGATGGGTGGAGGAGGCGCACACGACGGTGGTTGAATTTATCTCCACGCGACTCCATGAATCCACACTGGACGATGAAGACGCTAGTCATTTCCTGTACAATAACCCTAGGAGAGGGAGAAGCCTTGAAGACAATATATATATGGAAAGAGGAGAGATGAAAAGGTGGTGGGAATACTATTCCAAGGTGGTGGACGAATGGCGGCTAGGGGAGAGAAGGGAAGGTGGTCGGATTTGTCCTTAGAGAGGAAGGAGTGGTGGCCAGTTTTCTTAAGGGATGAGGAGGTGAGGGAGATATTGAGGAAAGGAGGAGGAGGATGAGAGGAGGCCGAGAAATAGAGCGGGAGAAAGGGTGGCCGACAGCCAAGATGGAGGAGAAGGGAGGGTACCAAAATTTGTCTAAGGGGGAAGAGAGAGATAGGGGAAATTCAAATTTTGAATTCAAGTTTCAATTTTTCATTCTTCATTACTAAATTCTTCATAACCATGGCTATATATAGCCTACACCACTCTATCTCCTCCATTCAAAATTCAAAATTAAACTATGATGGTTATATGTGTAACGCCCTAAATCTCAATTTTTTGAATGGACTCTATAGACTCAGCAACATGGCCTGGGAAACAAGCGTGTCTAAGGCCGTGTCCTACTCTGTGTACTCGAGTGGGTCTCGAGTCGGTCTAGAGTGGGTCTCGAGTGGGTCTCGAGTTTGGCACACGGCCTGTGACACGGGCGTGTCAAGGGTCGTGTCCTTCTCTATGTTTTGCCAGGTTTGTGAGGACTTCTAAACACGGGCTGGACACGACTATGTCTGAAGCCGTGTCTGGCACACAAACTATTACCTGGGCATGTCACAAGGTCGTGTCCTGATTTGGCAGAGTCGGTTTCTTTGCCTCTTAAGGAACACGGCCTGTGACACAGGCGTGTCATAAGCCGTGTTTGGCCCAGGAAATTGATTTTTAGGGCGATTCATGGCCGTTCATTTCCTTCAATTAGGATCCAACGGTCCATAACTCTTCCTGCTATTATAAGGCTAGGATTTGAAGGATAAACTCTCATTTTCTATCAAGCCTTTCTCTTTCAAAAGTGTTAGAGAGTGGGGAGAGCAAGGAAGGAGGTGGAGGAGGAATCTGGCCGCCGGTGGAGATCAGAGCCCCAAATCACGAGCCGAGTCGATATTTGTAGAGGCAAGTCCGTTGCGATGCTTTTTATCCAGCTAGTTTTCCATGGCTCCAAAGAGATCGTCAAGGGTAAATTTCTCCTTCTTGGATAAGGGAAGTCCTCCTTTATGCATGTGCATGGAATCCTCCACCAAGAGGTGTAATGCGCAAGTGAATCCAATGGGTTGATATTTGATATCCCCGGTTGAGTCTGCATCTAGATCCGGAAATGTGTAGTATGAAATAGGCATGATGTGTGAAGCCCATCCGGACGGTTGGTCTGGATTGGTGAAGTTTATGTTGCGAACCGGATAAGACTCCGTGTATGAAACGAGTAGCTTACTGAGTTTGTGAGGGTGCCTGTGAATTGTGAGTACTTCCAAAATACCCAGGAAGCTCTGTGTGAGCTCCTTGTGTCATGTGTGCTGTGTGCGCTGTATGGTCTGAGTGAGCTGTGTGCTGAATAGGAAAGGGAAGCGGACCCGTGTCAAGATGTGCGCTATTGATGAGATGAGCAATGAGAAAGTGCTGACATGTACCTGCATTATGAGAGATCAATTGGTGGAAATGCTATGGGGGGCTGCGGTCCAAATCCCAGGTTATTACACTGCAATGGTGGGTCGATCTAAAATGCTCAATTGTTGTCGTGAGGTTAACACCTCTGATTGGGATGGACGAGGGGGTCTCCAGCAAGCGTGTTGTAGTAGACTAATGCCCCATATCCAACAAGTTCAGAACCTCTAATCGGTGGTGGTACCAAGGATAATTAGGTACACTATAAGCGTGCCCTGAGTGCACGGAGCGTCTGGCACTGAGGCCAATGTTTGTGATGATGTGGTGCGTGAGAGCACTTGTGGTGATATATAATATATGTTGTGATTGCGATACATGCAGGGAAGGAACCACTGCCCCGGGTAAGGGGTAAGGTCATTATAATTGGTCAACTAAATGCTGACCGTTGCTTTGTTTATCACCCTTGGGGTGGATGCCCATATACAAGTGCTGACGGGTTGAATTGGATTGAGCGGGCTGAAGCCCTTTCTGCTTGTAGGCCCTTGAAGGCCGTGCGAAGAATTATATTTTCATGTATGGCCGGCCTACGTGCCGATGTATGAAACCACACATGTTAAGAGAAACATGTAAGGCCTGAAGCATTTGTGTATTTGTATACATTCCTGGTGATATATAAATGTGTTGTTTATATATTTAGTGGACATTCAATATGATGAGTTATTGTAAGTTAAAATCTTCCGCTAGAATGCTCTGAGTTAAGATACGAGTTGAAAGAAATTTTGATATTCATACGTGATTCCGCTGTTTGTCTGTAAATATGGCGTGGGGCCCCGACCAGACCCTCTGTTATATTCCATGTGATGGATGGAGGCATTACAAATTGGTATCATAGGATAGGGTTTCGTAGGAATAACATATTTAAACTCAAGAATGTCCATTCGGAATGCAATACATGTGCTTGAGGAGCGTGAGCGTGTATACTAGGTATGTTTGCAGTTATAGAATGGACGTTAATGGTGTTTTGTACACTTATAGGTGACGAGGAGTGGTGCGGGGCGGTCGGATCCCCAACAATCTACAGAGAGTGCAACACCAGCTGAGGCGCCCACACCTCCTCCCTCGGCGGAGACCATACGTTTAGTTACTGAGGCGGTGCTCGCAACACTAAATGTATAGCCTATTGGGCAGGCAAGGCTTGTAGTGGTGCCAGTACAGCTTGGTGCGAGGAAAGAGCGTGTTGAGGCTCTGATTTAAGAGAAAGCAGCTGACGAGTAACTTAAACGGTTTATGAGTTTTAGTCAACCTATGTTTGTAGGGGCGGGTTCCCAAACGCAGGCCGAGGGCTTGCTCGCAAGAGTGAAGAGGATCCTGACAGCAATCAGGACTGAGGAGGGGCAGAAAGTTACCTTAGCCACATTACTACTAGAAGGAGAGGCGAGGCTTTGGTGGGATGAAGTTGAATTGCACCACTTGGCAGGCAGAGGACTAGGGGAGATATCGATAGAGGAATTCTCAAGGTTATTTTGGGCAAAGTATTTTCCAGTGTCGTAGCGAATTGCAATGGAAAATGAGTTCCAACGTCTGGTGCAGGGTGAGAGTAGTGTTGATACTTAACTGCATGAGTTTACCAGGCTGGGGCGCTATGCGGGGTATACTTTTGCTTAGGAGGAGCGGAAGCTGAATAGGTTCTATGAGGGACTTCGTGATGAGCTTAGGTTGGTGCTCCCGTGTTTGGTGAACCAAGGCTTCCAAGTGTTAGTAGATACAGCCCGTGCGCTGGAGAAGGATTTGGAACGGGTGCAGGACAAGATGAACTTGGTGGTGGAAAAGCCAGAGTTTAAAGTGCTGTAGTCGGAACAATCAGAGTTTAGGAAATGAGACAAGAGGAGGTTCAGGCCTGCTGAACAAACTTCTTATAATGTTACTTCAAAAGCAACATATCGACAAGGAGGTGTTGAGACACGTACATGTTTTAATTGTGGGAAGCAGGGACATTTAGCCCATGCTTGTTGGAGTGGCTCTCCAAAGGGTGAGAAAAAGATAGGTGTGTCTTATGAGGAAAAGGTCAAGGCAGTGACAGAGTCATCTACATCCCGAGCGCAACCTCGAGTGTACAATCTCGAATTACAAGAGCCGCAAATCTCAAATCATGAAGTACAGTAGCCTTGCGTGTATAATCTGGAATTACATAAGGCCATAAAGCGGAGTATGAGGGATGTGGATGAGCGGAAATAAAATAAAGAGTACACTTTGCTATCTTCGTGATGTAATAAAGTACATGGCATATGTATGGCTTACAATATGTTTGTTAAAGAATTGTCTTTGTGCGATGTCATGGGGGGATACAAGCTTCGACCTCTAATCTCTAAACCCGGGTCATTCTATAAAAAGTGCAACAAAGGAGTGGTTGTGTTGGTGTCTACAGTTGAGTTAAATATCAGGACGAAATTTCTTGTAAGGAGAGGAGGATTGTAACACCCCAAATCTCGATTTTTTGAATGGACTGTGTAGACTGAGTAACACGGCCTAGGACACGGGCGTGTCCAAGGCCGTGTCCTACTCTGTGTACTTGAGTGGGTCTCGAGTGGGTCTCGAGTTGGGCACACAGCCTGTGACACGGGCATGTCAAGGGCCGTGTCCTTCTCTGTGTTTGTTCAGGTCTGTGAGGACTGATAAATATGGGCTGGACACGGGCATGTCCGAAGCCATGTCTGGCACACAGCCTATGACACGGGCGTGTCACAGGGCCATGTCCTGGTTTGGCAAAGTCGATTTATTTGCCGCTTAAGGCACATGGCCTGTGACACGGCCGCGCCACAAGCCGTGTTCGGCCTAGGAAATTGATTTTCAGGGCGATTCGTTGTCGTTCATTTCCTTCAATTAGGATCAAACGGTCCAGAACTCTTCTTGCTGTTGTAAGGTCGGGATTTGAAGGATAAACTCTCATTTTCTATCAAGCCTTTCTCTTTCTAAAGTGTTAGAGAGTGGGGAGAGCAAGGAAGGAGGTGGAGGAGGAATCCGGTCGCCGGGGGAGCTTTAGAGCCCCGAATCACGAGCCGAGTCCAGATCTGTGGAGTCAAGACCGTTGCGGTGCTTTACATCCGGCTAGTTTTCCATGGCTCTAAAGAGATCGTCAAGGGTAACGATCTCCTTCTTGGACAAGTGAAGTCCTCCTTTATGCATGTGCATGAAATCCTCCACCAAGAGGTGGAAAGCGTAAGTAATTCCAGTGGGTTGATAGTTGATATTCCTGGTTGAGTCTGCATCTAGATCCGGAAATATGTAGTACGGAATAAGCATGCTGTGTGAAGCCCATCCAGACAGTTGGTCTGGACTTATGATATTTATGTTGCGAACCGGATAAGACTCCGTGTATTAAACGAGTAGTTTACGGAGTTTGTAAGGGTGCCTGTGAATTGTGAGTACTTCCAAAATACCCAGGAAGCTCTGTGTAAGCTCCTTGTTTCATGTGCGCTGCATGCACTGTATGTTCTGAGTAAGGTGTGTGTTGAACAAGAAAGGGAAGCCGACCTGCGTCAAGATGTGCGCTATTGACGATTTGAGCAACGGGAAAGTGCTCACCTGTACCCGCGTTATGAGAGATCGATTGGTGGCAATGCAATGGGGGGCTACGGGCCAAATCCCAGATTTTTACACTACAATGGTGGGTCGATCTAAAATGCTCAATTGTTGCCATGAAGTTAACACCTCTAATTGGGATGGGCGAGGGGGTCTCCAACATGCGTGTTGTAGTAGACTAATGCCCCATAGCCAACAAGTTAAGAACCCTTAATTGGTGGTTGTACCAAGGATAATTTGGTACACTGTAAGCGTTCCCTGAGTGCACGGAGCGTTTGGCACTAAGGCCGGCATTTGTGATGATGTGGGGCGTGAGAGAACTTATGAAGATATATAAATATATATGTTGTGATTGCTATGTATGCAGGGAAGGAACCACTGCCCCGGGTAAGGGGTAGGGTCATTATAATTGGTCAGCTGAATGCTGACCGTTGCTTTGTTTATCACCCTTGGGGTGGATGTCCATATGCAGGTACTGACGGGCTGAATTGGATTGAGCGGGCTGAAGCCGTTGCTGCTTGTAGGCCCTTGAAGGCTGTGCGAAGAATTATATTTTCATGTGTGGCCGACCTGCATGCCGATGCATGAAACCACACCTGTTAAGAGAAACATGTAAGGCCTTAAGGCCTGGAGCGTTTTTGTATTTGTATACATTCCTGGTGATATATATAAATGTGTTGTTTATATATTAAGTGGACATTCAATCTGATGAGTTTTTGCAAGTTAAAATCTTCCGCTAGAATGCTCTGAGTTAAGATGCGAGTAGAAAGAAATTTTGATATTCATACGTGATTCCGCAGTTTGTCTGTGAAATATGGCATGGGGCCCCGGCCGGACCCTTTATTATATTTCATTTGATGGATGGAGGCGTTACAATATGCACCCATCATGAAATAAAAACAATACAAAAATTAAATGCATAAAATTAAAACACTCTTGATGGTTATATGCACCCATCATACATGAAATGAAAAAAAAAAACTTTAAATAAAATTGCTTAAAATAAAAATTGCTAAAATAATAATTTGATAAAATATATAATTACAATTATTTAATTTCTAATTATATATTTCATTTAATGGCGACGACGGACGTCGAGCAAAACATATAGCGGCGACGGCATTGGCAAAGAAACGTCGTGGTAGAATTTCAGCTTCGAGCTTACGGCATCGATCGTCCCAATCCACGAATTCTCTATGACAGGGATCAACGACCGCATCATCATCATCGCCATCAATCCTCCCCCACTCAAAATTACTCATCACCGATGAGTGGCCCGTGAGGGAGAATAGTCAAAAGCAGCAGCAACATGGGGCAAATCTGGCCCCGCTATCAATATCGTAATAGCATGAACATCCATCAGACTGAGAACCTGTCTGACAAAGAAACAACAAGACTTCCGAGGAAACTCGAAAGTGTGTCAAGCAAAAGAAATAAAACTTGATTCTTACCATCTGGTTCAAGAACCAAGGAGTCAACGTGGAAAATAGTCACGATAGTACTAACACTCCTCATCCCAAAAGAACATGTAGTGGTAGAGAAGAGTGATGAAGAAAGCCACTCAGGTGGAACAGAGACGTATAGTAAAAAGTCCGGAAACTTGAAATAAAGTGAAACACCCTGTGCTTTATAAAAATATGAAATAAAAGCACGAAATCCGACATTCTTAATAATCATGGATGGGTCGGCATTCCTACGTATTAATTTATTAACGGAGCCAGAAGGCATCCGCTCGGGGACTGACCAGACTAAACCAAAATCACTAACTCTAGCGTCGGACAGTCTCGGAAGGGAACGGAAGTGTGTGCGACATAACTTAAGATGAAATGCTAATGTCTTCGATACATGAGGAGAGAATCCATGTGCTACATGACTTGACCCAAAAGCAGAGGATAAGGGGTGTATGTCAAGTGGCACAGGAGCCTTATAATCGAAAATGATTTCATTGGGCTCCAAGTTTGTAGTTTTAATTTTAACTTTAATATGTTCACACTTGGTATGGAGATATGCTAAGGAGAACTGCTTATCATAAATAATGGAGTTGGATGCTCCCAGATGTGAAAAGATGTGCGAGCGATACAACTCAAGGGACCCAACTAAAGTCACTAACGTGGGGAAATGAGGGTCATAAAAATGTGGTAGGTAAATGCGTGCGACCGGGTGTGCTATATAAGTATGTATAGGGGACACCACAACCAGAGGCACAATTGCCAAAGAATCATAATCAGTCGTAGTAGAGGACGGAATCGTAGTCGGACATGTAGAAATATGAGCGGTCAAAAGTGACGCGTAGTCATGTCTATGAGGTGCGATGAAAAGTCCAAATACTAGTGCGCTCAACATAGAGATATCTATACACTGATACAATGCCATTGTAGGAACTAATAAAGTGGGCGTGACAGAAAAACTCGGACTAGGTCTACCGGTTCCGCATCCTAAAATGTCAACTAATGTGGGCAAATAATCAAGAGGAAGGGTCGGCAAAATCAAACACGGGATAAAATCTGATTCAATATAAATTTCACCCAACGGTGATATCGTCAAAGAACTCTCATCCGGGTGTGCAATAAAATAATCGTCCATGAGTACCCTTCCCTCAGATGGTAACTCATCCACAATAAAAATAGGGTCATCATCACTCTCAGACTCCTATGATAACTCAGATACAATCTCAGTGGGTGTAATCGTAGGCTCTAACATGATGGGGATCGTATCCTGGAGAGGACACTCAATACTAGGGTGAACATACACAACGCTAGTAGGGCATGTAATAAGCAACAGAATACTCTCACAGATCAGAATATCATCATCCCAGACATCATCTTCCAAATCACTAGGTATTCCCTCAAATTCGGACTCATCAGAATCGTCGGGCACTAACATACATGTCAGAATACTCTCACCTACGGGGTCATCCTCAGAATCAAGAGATACCACATCTGCATAAGAATCCTCATTGGTTGCAATCACAATCTTAGGAGGCTAATTCGTCGAGGCTAACAGAGGCAACACCCTAGCAGTAACATTTTTGGAGTCCAAGATATAAGACCTATTAGGAATGGTTTCCCTAAAAGTGGGTAGTGGTCCTAATACGGACTTTCACTTCTGAAACGAGCGAGTCTTATTCTTATGAATATTATGCTTCTCAATATCCAATACAACATTTGGTGTTTAGGTCGGTGTGACCATAACGCAGTAACTTACCCTGGATGTCGGGGTTTAACCGCTTACGAAACCTAGAGAGGGTGATCTCTGACATCTCTTTCACACCACACCTAACCATCATATCCTTAAGAAGAATCATATACTCAGAGACCGACTTATTCCCTTGTTTAAGGGTAGTCAAATCATCTGACATCTACATTTGATGGTACATAGGGACGTACTGTTCTGTCAGCATGGCCTTCATGTCTGCCCAACCAACAAGTAACTTACCGTTCTTGATTCTCATACGTCATTCCTCATTCAACCGGAATATCTTAGCTCCACCTAACAACTTTATTCTCGTCGCTTGCACCTTATCTGCATCAGTCGATTTATACCACTCAAAGTAGTACTCTATTTCCTTAACCCAGTCTAGGAAAACTTGTGGACACCCTAAACCAACATAAGTAGGTGCCTCAATTCTAGTGGGAGGATAAGCGTTGGGACGGTTAGTATTCCTATGGTATGAAGGCAAGGCTGGGGTGTGTTTAGCTATGGATTTATCATACCAATAGTCTAAAAGGGAAACGTGAATGTCATAGGCTATATTAGGGAGAACCAGAGAGAAAACTCGATCTGATTCTTGTGCACATGCAATGAAAAATGAACCTGACACACTAAACTCTAGGAAAGACGGAATTGTTCCCGCTTAGCAACTAGGGTAATAAAATATTTTTTTGATTTTCTGGATGAAAATAATATGGAGATTATTAAAAAAAAAATTCATTTTTTGTTGGAAAAAAAAATTTAGGCCGTTATTTGCAAACAAAAAATTAAAAATTTATAATGACTTAATAAAAATAATGACTTAATAAAAATAAAATAATTTTTTGATTTCTTACTAATAAAATGATGGAGAATTTCTAGAATTTTTATTTTTTTTGAATTTTGAGAAAAACTGAGAATTTTAGGTTGCTATTGGCAGACCAAAACTAAAAATTTTGTTTTATTATTTTGACATAGAAACATGCAAGTGCGTGACACCGTAAAATCTACGAATTAAGCACGATTGTCTCTCAATGTTCGAATTCTACACTCGCACAATTTTTCAACGCAGCGCACACGCAAGCAATTATTTAAATTAGATGCTAACGTGCATGTAGCCAAAGCGATTAGGATTGAAAAATAGGCTATATACCAATGTTCGCTCAAGCGAAAAGGACCTACCTGATCCAGACAATTAGCAATTCCAAATAAAATTATTCGCTAGCAAATCACAAACCAATATGAGAGGACCCGGACTAAAGTAGTGATTTAAAATAAAGTCCAAATCAATCCCAAAAATTAATTAATATGAGGGAGGCCAAATCACTTGAACTCAAGGAGAAATCAAGGTAAAGAATCCGATTTCCTCTGGCATTTACGAGATCTACCCGAACCATGTTTACGAAAATATTTCAGGATAATAAACGCTTAAAAATCAGATTTTAATTAAGCACGAATTTCAATATAAATCGGGACAAAATACTTGTCTTCTAATTCCACCAAATCTCACAATAATTTAGAAGAAGCGCACAAGAGATGATTTAGAGAAATCGTTAACCAAATCCCAAGAGAAATCCGTCCACAAGATGGGTGGAGGAGGGGCACACGACGGTGGTTAAATCTATCTCCACGCGACTCCACGGATCCGCACCGGACGATGAAGACACTAGCCATTTCCTTTGCAATAAACCTAGGAGAGGGAGAAGCCTTGAAGACAATATATATATCGAAAGAGGAGAGAGGAAAAGGTGGTGGGAATACTATTCCAAGGTGGTGGAGGAATGGTGGCTAGAGGAGAGAAGGGAAGGTGGCCGGATTTGTCCTTGGAGAGGAAGGAGTGGTGGCCGATTTTCTTAAGGGATGAGGAGGTGAGGGAGATATTGAGGAAAGGAGGAGGAGGATGAGAGGAGGCCGAGAAATAGAGAAGGAGAAAGGGTGGCCGGCGTCCAAGAGGGAGGAGAAGGGAGGGGGCCGAAATTTGTCTATGGGGGAAGAGAGAGAGATAGGGGGGAAATTCAAATTTTGAATTCAAGTTTCAATTTTTCATTATTCATTACTAAATTATTCATAACCATGGCTATATATATCCTACACAATTTTATCTCCTCCATTCAAAATTCAAAATGAAACTATGATGGTTATATGCACCTATCATGAAATAAAAACAATACAAAAATTAAATGCATGAAATTAAAACACTCGTGATGGTTATAGACACTTAACATACATTAAATGAAATAAAACCTTAAAATAAAATTGCTTAAAATAAAAATTGCTAAAATAAAAATTGCTAAAATAAAATTTGATAAAATATATAATTATAATTATTAAATTTATAATTATATATTTTATTTAATGGCGGCGGCGGACATCGAGCAAAACATGTAGCGGTGACGGTGTTGGCGAAGAAACGACGTGGTAGAATTTCATCTTCGAACTGGCGGCATCGATCGTCCCAATCCAAGAACTCTCTATGAAGGGGATCAACAACTGCATCAGCATCGTCGCCATCACCACTTAAAACTTTCATCGAGTCAAGTGTTGATTCGTCAAGTTAGCGTTGAGAGTGTTGAGAGCACTCGATGATTCGTCAAGTCAATCATTGATTCGTCGAATGATGGCATTGAGTGTATCGAGTCTACTCAGACAAGCGATGAGTGTGTCGAGACCACTCAATGCTTTGGCCGGGTCAAATTTTGACTTGTCGATTAGGCATTAAGAGCATTAAGACCACTCGACGCCTTCGTATAATCAAATGTTGTCTTGTCGAATTAAGCGCTGAGAGCGTTGAGATCATTCGATGCCTTCGTAGAGTTAAATGTTGACTTGTCGAATGATGGCGTTGAGTGCATTGAGTTCATTCAATGATTCGTCAAGTCAAGTGTTGATTTGACGAGTCTAGAATTGAGGCTTTGAGTGCTTTGAGTGCACTAAACGATTCATTGAGTCAAGTGTTGATTCGTCGAATATCAACGTGTATACTAAACGATTCGTCGAGTCAAGTGTTCGTTCATAGAATATCGACATGATACTCGATGAGTTCTTTTTCGTCTGGTCAATTTCCTTTAAGTCCGGTTCTACATGGTTTACTGGTATGGGTTGGCTCGGTACAGTAAACTGAAAAGAAGAACTTAGAATTTTGACCTAATTGCGAGTCGGCTGCTTATCCCGCCCGATAGAACTGTTGCGGCAAGGCCTCGAACACTGATCTCACTGTCGATCGACCGCAACCCTTGTACATTGTCGGAAAGTGTTTTCAAGGCTTCGTACTCATCGCTGTCACCGAACCTGTAGCCAGCGAGTGTCGCCGCTGCCTTTTCTGGAAAAGACCTAGTCGTCTTTGAAGGAGCAGAGAACATTCCTCCAACCTAGATCTTGTGCGACAAGAGTCTAAGGATTCTCCCATTAGTGTAGATCACCCGTGGATGCGTTGAAATTATTCTATGCTCGGAACTCAAGACTTTGTCATTCGTTGGAATCAATCGGAGCACCTTGGTTGAGTATTGTCTCAATCTCTCAAAGGTAAAATTTTATTTACAGCGCTTTTACATCTTGAACGATGTTCATCGCTAGATCAAAACTCTTTTGGGTTTTCTTGTTCTCTTTTTCCGCTGCACACAAGTGTTGTGACATATACCAAAACCCAACAGTGGTATCAAAGGTAGGTTCATGCGATGATCATGTTTTCAGAAGTTGCAAATCCCGCCAGGAGCGCATGTGATTTCGTTGTGATATCTTTGTTACTCCTTAAAAGTAACCGTCCTTCTTGTTGGTTTGTGGAACCAAGTGTATTAGATTTTGAATCTAACATAGTGAGACGAGCTTGTCTACTATATAAGTGGAGTTGGTGTTTCTCATGTCTAGTGCATGTAAATCTGAAGATTTAGAAAGGTTCTAAATGTTTAGATTTAGCCCAGTTCGTCAAGTGTTGATGATTTTATTGTGCACATCAGGGTTGCATTTGGATTATGATTACTGCGAATTTTATTTTGTGAATGTGCACATTGGTTAATTGTTAACCATGATTAAGTGTTAATCAAGTATTTTAAATCCCTTAAGCAATATTAACTATTTGGATGCCTTCCGATGGATGACACTCTTCCTGCCTTGATCGTTGAAGTGTGGGCTTGCCAAAGCAAGGTGTATTAATATATCTTGATAAGGGTACGAGTGGATAATTGTGATATCCCACTGTCGACATCGGGTAAAACTTATTTAGGTAACCTCAAATGTTAAGTGCCCAAAGGCATAGGGTGGCATGCACCATATGATGGATGCGAATAAAGAGTTATTCACCAACTATACAAGAGTTGCATAGTGATGCGATCGGCAAGCATTGCCTAACTAAATAACTGTATTGTGAGAGAAAAGCCAAAGCTGACTCATAGTATTGGTGAAATACAGATCTCTCCCACTAAGAGAGTAGCTCGGATAAACTCTACGAATTGATATCGAGGGTTATCAGTTTGATAAAAATAGTGGGAGTAATTTTGATTAAAGTCCTAATTGAAATGAAAAATGTATTTTGAAATATAGTACTGATTTTTCTCTGCATGAATCCTTGTAGAATTTCCATGGCAAGTGGATCTCATTTCACCCTGTCCCTCAGAGCCATCCTTGAGAAGGAGAAATTGAGTGGGACGAACTATTTGGATTGGCACAAAAAACTTCAGAATTGTTCTCAGGCAAGAGTATAAGATCTATGTTTTGGAAGAGGAATCCCTTTATGAGCCTGCCGGAAATGCATCCCGATCTGATAAAGATGCTTATAATAAGTATCAGGATGACTCTTTTGATGTCAAATGCCTCATGCTGGCAATCATGAACTCTGAGCTTCAGAAGCAATATGAGAACATTGGTTGCAAGGAAATTGACGAGCATCTCAAGAAAATGTTTCAAGGGCAAGCTCGTCAAGAGAGATTTGACGTCACCAAGGCATTGTTTCAGTGTAAGATGGGAGCTCCTGACCTAGTAGGGACTCACATACTCAAGATGATTGGGTATATAGAGAACCTTAAGAGACTAAGCTTTCCTCTAGGCCAAGAATTGGCTACAGACCTGATCCTGCAATCATTGTCAGACAGTTATGAGCAGTTTGCCTTGAACTATAATATGAATGAAATAGACAAGACATTGCCTGAGCTCCTAGGCATGCTAATAACTGCCGAAATCAATATGAAAAAGGCCAAGCCTGCTAGCCCCATACTGATGGTGCATAAAGGCAAGGACAAGGCCAAAGGCTTCAAGAAGACGAAGGTAGGACCTAAGTCATCTCTTGAGCCCAAGTCTTCAGCACTTAAGAAGAAATGCTTAGTGAAAGAAGGGAAATGACACCACTCTGTCAAGGCTGGTCATTAGAGGAGGAACTGTCCGTCTTACATCGAGGGTCTGCAAAAGTTTAAGGGAGGTATGACTTCCGCTTCAAGTATCTATGTTATAAAGATAAACCTTTCTACTCATTTATCCTAGGTATTGGATACCGGATGTGGTTCTCATATTTATATAAATATGCAGAAACGGGGAAGGAGAAGATTGCTGAGTAAAAGAGAGGTGGACCCGCGTGTTGGCAATGGAGCAAGAGTTGTTGCTGTCGCCGTAGGAGTTTACCGTATTTCTTTGCCCAGTGGGATTGTAATAGAACTAGATAATTATTATTATGTTCCTTCCATAACTAGAAACATTATATCTGTTTCATGTATAAACATGATTGGATTTTATTTTGTTATTAAGAACATTGTTGTTCTATATCTAAGAATGATGTTTGTTATGGTATAACCCAAATGTTTAATGGTTTATATGCTTTGAACTTGGACAATCAGATCTATAATATAAAAAATACTAAAAGACTAAAAATGAATGACTCAAATCCTAAGTACCTTTGGCATTGCATTTGGGCCATATAAATGAGAAACGCATATCCAAGCTCCATAAAGATGGACTATTGGACTCATTTGATTATGAATCTTTTGAGAGATGTGAATCTTGTTTATTAGGCAAGATGACTAAGGTCCCTTTCACTGGCTTTAATGAGAGGGCTGGTGATCTCTTGGGTATAGTATATAGTGATGTTTGCGGACCCATGAGTTCTATGGCTAAAGATGGGTACTTCTACTTTTTTACATTTACTGATGATTTCAGTTGATACAGATACATGTATCTTATGACGTGCAAATCCGAAACTTTTTAAAGTTCAAAGTGTTTAAGAATGAAGTAGAGAACTAGTTTGGTAAGAAGGTTAAAGCACTCTGATCTGATTGAGGTGGAGAACACCTAAGTCATGAGTTTTGTGATCATCTGAAAGAGTGTAGTATTGTATCATAGCTCACTCCACCTAGAACGCCGCAACATAATGGTGTGTCTAAGCGGAGGAATCATACTCTGTTAAACATGGTACGATTGATGATGAGTCATGTAGATCTGCCTATTTTCTTTTGGGGTTTTGTTCTAGAAACTGCTTCTTTTACACTAAATCATGATCCAACGAAAGTAGTTCTAAAGAAACCATATGCGATATGAAATGGGAAGCGTCTTAGTATGTCATTCATTAAGATTTTGGGTTGTGAGGCATACATGCGATGTCAAATTCCTGACAAGATGGAACCCAAGTCAGATAAGTGTTATCTTGTGGGGGTATCCAAAGGAAACTAATGGGCACTATTTCTACCTACTTTCTGAGGGCAAAGTATTTGTCCAAAGAACTGGTGTCTTTCTTGAGAAAGAGTTCTTAAGTAGAAAGACTACCAGGGTAGAACTTGAAAAAGTTTAAGAACCACAAATTGTGTATGAACCAGAATTGGAACCTAAGCAAGGACTACATGTTGTTGTAGCTAGAGAGCTTGCTCAAGAAACATAAGTTTCACGTAGATTTAGTAGACCAAGGTTTGAGTCCGAGAGATATGGATTTCTTGTATCTCAAATAGGTAATGTGTAGCTTATGGATCATAATGATGAGCCTGCATCCTACCAAGAGTCTATGAGTGGGCTGGACTACAAGAAGTGGCTTGAGGCCATGAAATCTGAAATGGACTCCATGTAAGAAAACCAAGTTTGGACCTTGGTGGAACCACCTAAAGGGGTACGAACATAGGTTGCAAGTGAGTATTCAAGAAGAAGACTGACATTGATGGGAATATACATAAATTCAAAGGGGGACTGGTGGCTAAAGGTTTCAAGAAAATTCATGGTATTGACTATGATAACTTTTCCCCTGTTGCTATGGTTAAGTCCTTCAGAATTATGCTTGCTATTGCTGCGTATTATGACTACGAGATCTGGCTGATGGATGTCAAAATGGCTTTCATAAATGGAAACATCCTTGAGGAAGTGCATATGACACAACCTGAGGGTTTTTTATCTCCAGGTGAAGCCACTAAAATATGCAAGCTGTAAAGATCCATTTATGGATTAAAACAGGCTTCTCGAAGTTGGAATCTTCATTTTGATGAGAAGATTAAAGAATTTCGTTTTATCAAGAATGAGGATGAACAGTTTGTTTACAAGAGGATTAGTGAGAGCATTGTTATATTCCTGATATTATGTATAGATGTCATAATGTTGATCGGGAATGACAAACTGACCCTACAAGTTGTTAAGAACAACCTAGGGAACTGCTTTTCTATGAAAGACTTGGGCGAAGCAACTTATATAATTGGTATTAAGATCTATAAAGATAGATCGAAAAAGTTGCTGGGTTTGACCCAAAGTACATACAATGATAAGGTATTGAGACAGTTTAACATGCTTGAGTCTAAGAAAGTATTCTTACCCATGTCTAATGGTGTGTGTCTCTCTAAGGACCATTATCCTAAATCTTGTGAAGATAAGGAACGCATGAAGTTGATTCAATATATAACGTCACAATTCACGCTAGGCCCCTCGTGTGCATTTTTGAGTCAAGAAAGCTGACTGGGGCCCAGGGAGTGCTGGCAGCTAGGCTTACACTTGTGTAAGGGAGGACAAATTGGTCCAGAGTAGGACACGGGTGGTGATACGGGCGTGTCCATACCCGTGTGGTACTCTGGTGTCTATGCGTATGATTTGTGAAATTTTCAGAGAAGGACACGGGTGGTGACATGGGTAGTGATACGGGTGTGTCCCTACCCGTGTGTGCTTGACACGGGTGTGTCCATACCCGTGTGGCTCTCTGGCAATGATGTAGATTCCTTGCTATGTTTTCCGAGCAGGACACGGGTAGAGACACAGGCGTCTCCCTACCCGTGTGTGTGTGTGCTCATCGAGCAGAGATCGACTAAAAGCGTCGATTGTGTTTCCCGAGTAGGACACGGGTAGTGATACAGGCATGTACCTACCTGTGTGCGTATTCTTCGAGCAGAGCTTTACGAATCGACGACCGTTTTCTAATCGAGCAGGACACGGGTAGTGACACGGGCGTGTCCCTACCCATGTGCATCTAAGCAGCAGTTCGATGTTCATCGAATGGAGCTTGACGAATCATCGACCACGTTCCTTTCGAGCAGGACACGGGTAGTTACACGGGCGTGTCCCTACCCGTGTCATTCAATTTCGTGTTTTGACGAATTTTCTGGCCGCGTCATTTTGAAGGGACTCATTTACTAACTGATTGGCGGTCTAATAAGAGGTCAACACGTGGCTATGCAGTTACCCACTTCCACATAAAAAGGGGAAAAAAACCCTAGCCATTTCTACTCATCTCTTCCAAGCCATTGCTGTAGAAAATTGCTGGAGAGGAAGAAGGTGCTGGAGCTGATCTTTTTCCCGTGAAGAGCTAACACCGACCAAGGATAAGTAGATGCCGCCAAGAAGGATGACCAGATCTATGGTTGGAAATAGTGGAAATGCCGGAAACGAGGTGAGCTTCCTCCCCTCTCCCTTGGTGCTAGATCTATAGTAATTTTTAGGAGAGATATAGACTCAGAAGAGTCTTGATTTATGAGATGAAGATTTCCTAGGAAAAGGCCATTCTAGGGCTTGTACCCTAAGGATATTGATGTCTTTAACCTTTCCCCTCTCCTTAAGTAGATGGTGGATTTGGTTCGTGAATAGGAAATGGTCTCATGAGGGTGAATAAGGGTGGAGGAAGTTCTGGACATGGTTTGAACATATGGCTTGATGAAGAAGATGAACTGATGACGTTCATCTTACTTTAAGATGCATGCAGAAATCTATTTTCTACACATAGCAGAATTCGAGGCCATTTTCAGACATGATACGGCCAGATCTGGGCTTTCAACTAAACACGAAAGTTGTAGCCATTGGAAATACCTTTCCAATGAATGGTTAAACATCTTTAGCGGATTCCTATAGCCTCAAGAATCCCCATTTGAAGTTGTTGTACAGTAATTATTCCTCAACATGTAATTCTCGTGTCTGTTTAGTAACGGCTTTGTGATTGTGGAGAGATTGTGGTACAGTAACGTTGATGTCTTGTTGAGTTCAGATTATAAGTAATCGTGATAAAATTATATTAATGACTTTTGTTTGATAAATCCTCATTGAACAAATGGTGTAGTTTAGTGCACTTGATCAAGTGATTTGGTGAAAGTTAGTGAACGGATGGATTGACGAGTTTGGATGGTCGGAATGATTTAAGTATGTGAAATATTGAGGACGTACTTGATAATGGTGATGTGTTGAATTATGATGAGTTTGGCTTGAACATGTTTACTATAATTGGTAGTGACTGTTATGAACAAATGGTTGTGGTCTTTAGATGATGGATGTGCGAAGTACCCTTACATTGATAATGAACCCTTCAGTGCTTTGGGGGCACGAGTTTTGAAAGGGTGTAGGTACGGGGTTTGACCACACTGGTTTGGTATTATTGATAAGAGACGTAAGTGGACGGTTGGGCTTGGTACTCGGTGTTCATTCCTGAGGCTCCTTCCGTCCCACGATGATGTGAAATTACATGCGAAGTGAGTCGATACGCGGTGTCGTAATCCTGGGTTAAGGATAGTGTGGCAGGTCTTCGGGCTTGCCAGTCGTCACACTGACGGGAGTTAGCATATAGACTTTGGACGGTTTGGCTGTGTCCTCGGTGCTCATTCCCGAGGCTCCTCTCCATGCCAAGTGGGCAGTTTGCCTATGCCCTCAGTGCTCACTCCCGAAGCTCTTTCTGTGCCACGATATAGGTAAGCTTGGGCTGTGTTCTTGGTACACATCTACCCGAGACCCCTTCTGAGCCGGAGTACGCATGTGAGCTCCGCTGTTTTGTTCTTAGCATTGAGGCGTATGGAGGCCTAGGCCAGGTAGTGTGGATGCCCTCCTATTAGTGGAGATTCCCGCTCTACTGTCACCGTCTAGCCACGACGTATGACGCCTGAGAGGTTAGATACCTGCTCGAATAGTGGGAACTAAAAGTCTGTGTTGACATAGCAATTGCATGTGCGTGATCATAGGTGAGTCATTGCATTGCATTCATATCATTACATACATTACATACATAAGATCCTCATCGTATAAGTTTGTATGAGCACTCCTATACAATGAGTTACTTACTATTAAGCCGATCCTTAACTTATAAGTTTGTATGGGCATTCTTATAAGTTGAGTTACTTTCTGGCATAGCTTTACATTTTTCATATACTGCTGTAGATGATAGAACAGTTAGTGTATAAGGTTTACTCGTTCATTATACTGCTGATATACTTCATATTGCTCACTCTATACCACCTATTTGTACTACTGCTTATGTATATATATTGTACCCATGTTCCTTTCTCCGCCCGGTGCCGAGGAGTCGCCAGGGGAGTGGACGTGATAGCCACTTAGTCTTTATGACTAATGGTTGCTACGTCTTCCTTTTTAGGAAGAAACCCCGCAGATAGAGCAGCAACAGGTCATGCAGCAGGACAGCCAGGCCAGGACGACAGGGCCTGAAGGGACGGTGCCTTCGCTACCATCAGTGACCAATATGAGTTTGAGAGACTCATGATATAGCCCCTTTGAGCAAGTTTTACCCATACTCTGATATCATAGAAGCTTGTTGTAGCTTCTTTATATGTTGTACTTTTGGACTATATACTTATGTGTGGATTTGGCTTCATATTATATGCTTGGTTGGGTTGGCAATGTTTGATATTGGTTATAGCCGATAGGATAGGCGTCTTGTAGTACAGGTTAGCCTGTACACTATCGCTACTACAATGCAGCTGTTCTGGGCATAAGACTCCCCCCGTGCTGTGTTTTGTGTTCAAGGAAGGGGGTCTTGTACAATATGCTTTGGAAATTGGGTCAATCATGTATGCATTGATATGTACTCGACTTGATGTCTCTTATGCCTTCAGCTTGACTAGCAGGTATCAGTTTGATCTCGGTGAAAGTTACTAGATTGCCATCAAGAATATCCTAAAGTACTTGAGAAGGTCTAAGGATACATTCTTGGTAATTGGTGGAGAGGAAGAGCTCGTTGTAAAGGGTTACACAGATGCTAACTTCCAAACTGATTGGCATGACTCCAATCTCAGTCAGGGTTCATATTTTGCCTAAATGTAGGAGCTGTTTGCTGGAAGAGTTCTAAGCAGTAGACAGTTGCCGATTCCACAACTGAGGCCGATTATCTTGTTGCAGCAAATGCGGCGAAGGAGGCTATATGGATTAGGAAATTCATCAGCAAGTTAGTTGTAGTTCCTAATATTATTGGTCCCATAGTTCTATACTATGACAACAACGGTGCAATTGTACTTGCTTCAGAACCTAGATCTCATCAGCACTCCAAGCACATAGTTCTGCAATTCCATCTTATTCGAGTGATTTTTGATCAAGGAGATGTGAACATTTGCAGGGTGCTGACTGAAGAAAATATAGCAGATCCACTAACAAAGCTTCTAGCACAGAGAAAACATGATGGACATGTTAGATCTATGGGTATAAGATACCTTAATGATCAGCCCTACTGAGAGTCTTGTGAATTATGTATTCGTCAATTGTTGTAATAATTCATTTGATGAATAAAGTACTATACATTTCATTGTATATTTATAGCAAGTTCTTTTATTATGTAAATTTATTTATATTATGATAGATTAATTTAACATAATAAATGCCCTTAGAATGTTTGCTTCCATAGGAGTTAAGTGGTGACTTGAATGCGAGAGCCTATGTCTTAGAAGCTTCATTCTTAAATGGTCCCTAGTCGAGTGTCATCTTAGAAGCGAAGGGCGATGATGATACATTAAGATCAGCATGTGCGTTGACTGATTACCGGTTCTCACAGGTCATGATATTGTGATATCAAGACATCACATGGGTACTTGTTAGTGAACAAGTTGTACTGTATAGACCCACCATGAGAATACTTTGTGGATTATTAAATGAACGTGTCACAAGTATGGCTCAAGTGGCAATGGTGTTTGTGGTCGTTTGACTTGAAGTCACAACATTCATCGAGTGAGGAAGAGTGTGATTTGATGCTATAAAAAGTCTAGTCTTGAGAAAGTTGGATGATAAAGATGGTTATTAGGTACATTACGAATCATTTAGGTGTTTGCGTGTGAGAAGAGATGGGATTTGTCCTCCTATATGACATGAGTTGCATCCATGGGCCCCTTGATGGAATAGGATGAGAAATGCATGACCATGCTTGGTTGAGTCAATATGTGATATTGGACTTCCCAATTTCTGGAAGTCCATTATAGATCAAGAAACTAGGATTTAACAATTATGAGGGTGACATGGTCTATACCTCCAGTTCTATTCGGATGTAAAGGACAAAGGGACATGACAACATATATACATCTGTCACAATAGCTTTCGAGCTCTTAACTCTTATTTCTTGGGGTGAAATGATGCATTGCTAGATGCCACTCATTATTTGTGAAGCTTTTGTTTGATACTTTCAAGATCAAGTGGGAGAATATTGGTGCTACGATGGTGATCTAGAAGTGATCAAGCATGTAGTCTCACTGCCAACATAGTTTGAGCCTATCAGGGTCGCACATAAGGACGTTTAGAGAATCTAGATGACTGGAGTATGTTGGTCTTGCTCATGTGATGAGTGAAGGACCAAGCACTGGCATGAGATAAGTAAAGGACTGGGCTCCGCCATGCATTGAGTGCGTCGAGACCACTCAAAGCTTTCTTAGAGTCAAGTGTTGATTAGTCTAGTTAGCATTGAGAGTGTTGAGACCACTCGATGATTCATCGAGTCAATCGTTGATTCGTCGAATGATGGTGTTGAGTGTATCAAGTCTACTTAGCCAGGCGTTGAGTGCGTCGAGACCATTCAATGCTTTCGTCGAGTTAAATGTTGACTTGTCGATTAGGCATTGAGACCACTCGATGCCTTCGTAGAGTTAAATGTTGACTTGTCGAATTAGGCGCTGAGAGCGTCGAGATCATTCGACGCCTTCGTCAAGTTAAATATTGACTCATTGAATGATGACATTGAGTGCGTTGAGTTCATTATATGATTAATCGAGTCAAGTGTAAATTTGACGAGTTTGTAATTGAAGCATTGAGTGCGTTGAGTGCACTAAATGATTCATTGAGTCAAGTTTTGATTCGATAAATATCAACATGTATACTCAACGATTTGTCGAGTCAAGCGTTGATTCGTCGAATATTAGCGTGATATTCGACGAGTACTGTTTTGTCTGGTATATTTCTTTTAAGTGCGGTTCGACGTGGTTTGGTGGTATGGGTTGGCTCGGTACTCAGTATAAATACGATATGTATAGTAAATAAAAAAGATGAACTTAGAATTTTGACCTAATCGTGAGTCGGCTGCTTATCCTGCCCGACAGAACTATTCTAGTAAGGCCTCTAATGCCGATCTCACTGTCGACCGAATGTCTCCCTTGTACGCCACTAGAGAATGTTTTTAAGGCTTCTTACACGTCGTCGTCACCGAACCTGTAACCGACGAGTGTCACCACCGCCTTTTATGGAACAGAACTAGCAGTCAGTGAAGACGCAGAAAACTTTCCTCTAACCTAGATCTTGTGAGATAAGAGTCTAAGAGTTCTCCCGTTGGTGTGGATCACCTGTAGAGGCATGGAAATTATTCTACGCTCGGAACTCAAGCCTTTGTCATCCGTTGGAATCAATCGGAGCACCTTGGTTGAGTACTGACTCAATCCTTCAAATGTAAATTTTTATTTACAGTGTTTTTACTTCTTGATCGATGTTCATCGCTAGATCCGAACTCTTTTGAGTTTTATTATTCCCTTTTTCAACTGTGCACAAATGTTGTGACATATAGCAAAACCCAACTGGTTGCTCGTGGAACATGAATGGAACAAGTAGCCACCTTAAGTATTATACTCCTGTGAACAATGGACCTAAGGTGATCTTCAGAGGTTCAGACAGATGAGTCACCAAGGGCTATGGTATGATCACCAATGTCATAGTCTCCATCACAAAGATAGCTTCAACACAATCTAATTAACATAAGTCAACTATGTGATATTGGCTATTTCATTGTCTTCCACAAGGATGAGTGTCTAATCAAAAGATCAAGAGACCAAAAGATCATTTTGGCAGGCACTAGGAGTGGAAATATTTAGTGTTTAAGCTTCTTATTTTTAAGGACAGAACCACCAGTATGTCTGGTTGCAAATGAAAATGACTCTTATTGTGTGCAATGGCACAAGAGGCTTGCTCACTTGAACTACAATACAATTTGCAAGCTCTTCAGTGAAGGGCTTGTCAGAAATGGACCCAATCTAGATGCCCCAAAGAGGGCTTTTAATATGCTTGCCAAAAGGGCAAGCAAACAAAAGCATCCTTTAAGAGCATTGGAGCCAAGGATTTTGAGAGGTGTTTGTACCTCTTGTATATGAACTTGTTTAGTCTTATGCCAGTTCAGAGTTTAGGTAGGAAAGTCTATACACTTGTGATAGTTGCTGAATATTCCAGATTTGCTTGGGTTGTCTTTTTAAAGAAAAGTCTGAAACCCTTAACGTCTTTGTGACATTTATTAGGCAAATTCAGAATGTAAAGAACAGTTATGTGGTCAAAATCAGAAGTGACCATGGTACTGAATTTCAATCTAAAGGCATGATAAAGTTCTATGAAGAACAAGAGATTTATCAGGTGTTTTCTTCTCCAAGAATACCCCAGCAAAATGAGATTTCTGAGAGGAAAAATAGAACTCTCATAGAAGCTGGCAAGACACTACTCAGTGACACTACTCTCCCAGAATACTTCTGGGCTGAGGAAGTGAACACTTCCTTTCATGTACTGAATAGATCTTGTATTAACAAGTACCAAGAGAAGTCTCCATATGAGATTATGAAAAGTAGAAAACCAAATCTAGCCTATCTCAGAATCTATGGAAGCAAGTGCTTTGTGCTCAATAATGGAAAGTCCTAATTGACTAAGTTTCCTGCCAAATCCTATGAAGGAATCTTTGTTGGGCACAACAACCATAACAAAGCCTATAGAGTCTATAGCTTGAAAATTCAAGTTGTAGAAGAGTTTGTAAATGTGCTTAATGAACCATCTATGATTAACCCTGAGCTTCTTAGCTCCTCTAGATCTGCAGGTGTGGAGTTTGAGTTGGATAAACTAATCATCAAGGATAATCCTCCTACTGCCCAAAAGAAAGATGATGGCGTAACATCTCCCCTATAATGACCATATAATATGCGTCCGACCGGGCCCCCACAACATATAGACTCCATAGATTCAACATTATAAAATGATATAAAGAACTACCCATCTCAAAACTCAGAAAATAAGATAGCAGAAACACACAAATAGTAAAAGTTATCCACAACCATAGGATTCTGAAAAGGCCTTAAGGCCTGACATCAATGAAGTGTCAAACACTGTAGCAATAACAAACAGAGTAACGTTCCTTAGCACCCCTAGGCTACCTCGGCGTGCAAGCCGGAATTACACAACATTAAGCATAACATTCAACAAATCATAAGTACTACAAAGGAGAACACTTCATGAGGCTTAGGATTTTTTAGCCAGTGGGCTTGCTCTAACTTGTGATCCTTGCCCTGCAAAATTTGTTGTAATGTTGGTCAGCAAAGGCTGACCTCAACTGTGTAACCAACACATCTCCTCTCGGCTGTCCCTAGCGGGCCCTAGAGCACCCCATTACCCTGCAGTTCATCACTTCGTATGCAAAAATACATAAACATAGAAAGTAAAGTAACAGGTTTGGATGTCACATACATCAAATATTTTTCTAGGTTGAGTATTTAATTAAAAGGGGCCTAACGTATAGCATGTATGCAATCTCGATTTCACCCAACTCACCCTATAGAGCATATGATTCTAGTACATCATCATGCATCATCACATCACAACATACGAGTACTTCCGATTTCTACTGTCGGTGTTCAAGACGCAATACGGAACCCGCTTGTGGGTCTCAAAACCGGGCTTGCCTTCAAGCTCTGACTTCTCACTTCAGGATTCTGTCACACAAATAAACTGATGATAAGAACCCTTGCTTGACCCCACCCGCTCATGGGCTTCATCGCCCGGGCTTGTCCAAAGCTTGGCATGCTCGTCAGTTTTATAGAAGGGGACTCAACTTACCGGGGCATTCTCCACATATATCTTTACAATGTCAAAGGCTAGCCAGCCAACCGCAAAGACAAAGTCGTGCCTTCGCACAACATTCAAACACATCAAACCCCCCGATCCACCATTCATTCTTACATAAAAAAGACGGCAAACATCACAAATGACGTCTTGCTGCAAATGGATTTCCAGCAAAATCCTTAGTGCTCGTTATGCAACAACACCGAGTCGGATTAACGGTCACGACTATAGCTTCACCCACAATGCTTAATCCACTAATGAAGCGGATTTTTAATACAACATCATGCTAGAGAAGGACACAATCGACCTAGTGGCTCCTCTTAAACCATGATGTCCCATACCCCTCTCACTTGAGAGGTCTGGTGCCTAAATGCTTGAAAGAAAGCAAAAATAAACAAAATGGATGTCATGCATGCATCCTAAAAATTGAGAGTAGAAATGTCGTTACCTTACAACTCCTTTTCCTAGCCATGGAGATCTTTTTTTGTACGGATGGAAGTGTGTTCCTTCAATTCCTCTCCATAGATCTGGCCTCGGATTGACGAACAGATCTTTGGAGCTTCACTAATGGCGGAAGAAGCCCTTCTTATTCCTCCTCCACCACACTCTCAAACCCTTAGAAGATGAGAAAGAAAGGGGAAGTTGACCCCTCAGCCCTATAAAAAGCCCAAGGACGGAGATTTCTGGGCTATAGAATCGAATCCTAAGAAGATCAGACATCCAAGAAATCAAATCTACAGAACTGCTTAGGTACGCTACCGCCAGGTGGTAGCTACCTACCGCGCAACGGTAACTTACCCACCCGGCAGTCTTAAAATAACGTTGCACTACCTCTAGCAATAATGATACCGCCACGCGGTCGCTACAAAATGGTTTCGAATTGATGCCTCGACGAACAAGGGCTACTGCCGGGAAAAAGCTTCCTAAATCCATGCATTAGCTACTAGACGATTTCTTCTCGACTCCTTCATCTTAATGCTCTCGTCGAAACAAGCCTACCGTTGGGCGGTAGCTTCCTACCGCCGAGCGGTAGCTCCCAGAACTTCACACTTGCAAACAGGTGTGTTACAAATGGTGTGTGTATTCCTGAAGAAGGACAAGGTACACAAGATATGGGTGAAGACTAGTATGATCCTGCCATTGAAGTTCAATATATTGAGAATAGAATGCCAGTAGCTGTCAGGCATTTGAGGGATCATCCAAGCGATCAAATCATTGGTGATACTAGCCAAGGGGTTACAATAAGGAGCAAAAGCCTCAACATTGATATGTACTCTAGCTTCCTGTCTCAGGTTGAAACAAAAAGGTTTAAAGATGCCAACAAAGATCCATTTTGGATTGTGGCTATGCAAGAAGAACTTAACCAGTTCAAGAGATGCAAGGTCTGGAAGCTGGTTCCCAGACCATAAAGACATAACATCATTGGAACCAAGTGGATCTATAGGAATAAATGAAAGAATTTTTTTCAAGAGCCTAAACCCCTAGAGGGGAGGGGGGTGAATAAGTTCTAATCTTTTAAAGTCCTTTTTTAGGCAAATAGTTAGATAATTATTCAACACAGATTAATCAAATCACAGAACATAAACACATCATAGCAAACACTAGATCTATAGTGGTTCCCCAAGATATGGGTACATCCACTTTCCCCCTTCGCCTATCCAGTAGACAATTGGATTCAGCATAACTTCCTTCCACTGGCCCGGATCCGCAGATCTTATAATCTCATAACCAAAATGGTTCCTACAGCTCAAACTTAACAAGTTCTATCTCAGATTCTTCCCCAGAATCCTACCTTAGGCCTCAGCCCTACCCCAGCCTTTATAACTAGGCTTATAACTCAGACTTTCCATAAGTCCTACCTCAGATTCTTCCCCAAAATCCTACCTCAGGCCTCAGCCCTACCTCAGCCTTTATAACAAGGCTTATAACTCAGATCTGATAATAGATCTTACAAGAAATAGAATGTAATAAAAAACAAACAAATTCACCAGCTAGATTCCTCTGTTGCTGTAGCCTTCTTGATCAGTTCTTGACTAAACTAATCCTTCTGATCCAGCCTGACTTAGCTTTTGAAAGCTTCTTGATAGAACAAAATAAGGTGGATCTTCTTGCTGTTGAAGTTGAACTTCAGTCAGCTTCTTCCTTAAATTCAGATTGGAATCTGAATCTTTCTTGCAGAACAATTCTGAATCTGTTTCTCTGTTTCCTTTTTCTCCACACTTCTGAAGTTTCTGATCTATCTCTTATTTAGAGTTTGCTTCATGGTTACCAGCTGATCCAGTTTCTAACTAACTACTGATAGATCTGTCATAGGTGTCAGACCGATTGGATATGACAGCTGTCATGTAACCAGACATGTCACTAGATTCTTCAGAGTCATTCCAACTCAATATAAATCACTCAGCAGGCTACTTCATATGTGTCGACACATATTGGCCAAGTGTCGACACAAGTCTTCATGGTGTCGACACAATACTCCAAGTGTCAAAATTGACATACTTCTGCTTCTCAAAACATCTTCTGTTGAATGTATCGACACAAGTCCTATGTGTCGACACAAATGCTTCTGGTGTAGATAGAGTTGTTGCTGGCAGATGGCATTGAGTATGTGTCAACACAAGTCCTGTGTGTCGACACAGCTGCTTATGTTCTCGACATAGCTATTGTTGACAGATGGCTTTGAGTGAATGTCGATAGTGTTGAAAGTATCCAGATGGCGTTGAGTGTGTGTCGACACAAGTCCTATATGTCGACACAATTACTTCTTGTGTTGACATAACAATTGTCGACAGACGGCGTTGAATGAATATCGGCAGTGTTGAAAGTATCCAAACGGCGTTGAGTGTGTGTCGACATAAGTCCTGTGTGTCGACACAATTACTTCTTGTGTCGACATAACTCCTTGCTCTGGTGTCGACACAATTTCCGAGTGTCGACACAGATTCTTCAGAAATGTCGACTTAGCTTGAGTGTCGACATAACCTCTTCATAAGAGTCGACACAACTTGAGTGTCGACACAACACCTTAAAAAGTGTCGACACAACTTCAGAGTGTCGACACAAGTTCTTCATAAGTGTCGACATAGCTTCTAGGTATCGACACAGCTTCTTCACAAGTGTCGACACTTATACTTCGAAAATTTTCTTCAAATGCTTAATCTTGCACAATGTAACTCAAACATCTATTAAATACAAATTGATGCATATCATTGACTAAGATGAGGCTTCTCCAAATCTGGTACACATTTTCCAATGTACCCAACAATCTCCCCCTATTTGGAGAAGTCCTAATCCTTAGTCAAAGACATACATCTCTTATAATAAAACAAAAATAGAAATAGATGAACATTCAATTTACAGCAGGTAAACACATAATAATTGTAAAAAACAAAGAAATTAAAACTGAACTGATTTCATTCAAAAAAAATGTCATGTTTACAAGGATTTCTTTCTAGATCAAAACACAAAATATTATATTGTTCTAATACATAAGCCTATCTATCCTGTTATTGACTAGGCTCCTTAATGACAATTCCTTTGCCAGTCTTGATCTTTTACTGTACAGAAGGTTCAGCATCTTCAGCAGGCTTCTTCCCTTTCAGGGCTTTCTTCTTTAGTTCTTCAGCCTTAATTTTCAGCCTTTCAAAATAGTGGAATGGCTTTGAGAAGTACTTGCTTGGCTCCTGAGCATTAGCAGGTAGCTTCCCAGCCTTAACTCTTCTTCTATATTGAAGAATGGCTTCTTGTCCAGCTTGGTATTTATTCCATTCCTGTTCTGAATACCATTTAACCCTGTCATGGGTTTTATCCATTACAGCTTTACAGGCAGTAAGTATAATGTTTTTAGAAGTTGGGCTCCACTGCTCAAAGTCTTGCATCAGCTCAGCCTGATCTCTGAATCTCTTCTTGGATAGTTGAGCTTCCTTCTGAGCTTTTAAGGCAGCTTCTGAGATCTCTACTTTTTCCAGAATTACATTTTGTGCCTCTTGTGGAGGACTATACATTTTCTGCACTTCTTCTTGAACCATTTCAAAGTCTTCTGGGGGGTAGATCACCTGAGCAACTTTAGACTGATCTCCTTCAAGATAGACAGGTTGTATCCCAAATTTTGCTACATTATCATCATCACAAAGAGGATAATATCCAAGAGTGGCTCTGATGCTATTGGAAATCCATTTAGCATGGTCAGAGCTAGCTATGACTAGTAATCTCTCTCCCTTTATGACTTCTTTTTCAATATTACTTCTCAAATCATCCTTTTGAAACCTGACCTGATTAACAACATGGTCAGTTCCTTCCTTAAAGTAATCTCTGAATTTTATCAAGAAATCAGATATATTATTTTGAGAAGCCTGAAAGGTGGCCTGAACCGCAACCATATCTTCCTTAATTTTCTTTGAAACTTCATCTTTCACAACAGTTGATAAATCATTTATCTTTGATAGTATAGCAAAGTGTGAATATTTAAGATTGTCATTTATTCTTATTTGATTTTCAAGTACATATCCTTGCTTTACTTCAAGTTCATCCACTTTAACTGTGATAGCTTGTTATTGCTTGGCAAGGAACACCACATCATTACCTCCTTTATGAAAGCAATCTGTCATTTCCTTCTTATTTTGATTCACTTCAAATCTAATAGATTTGATGTCCTCGGCCAATTGAAACTATAACTTTTTATGAGTTTCATCCACATATTTTTCTATAGATTGTCTTTGTTCATCCAATTTAATCTGCATCTGGACCAGTAAAGAACTGAAGTCCAAGCTTGGTGCAGATGGTGCTGCACTTATTTGCAATGCCTTTTTATATCCAGAACACTTTTTCTTAAAAGCATCTAGATTCCTTTTCTTAGCCATTGTGGCTTCTTCATCTTCAGAAAATTCAGTTGTACTTTCAATATCAACTATATTCTTTTCAGCTGGGGCATCCTTAGACAACTCCCCCTCAGTCCTTGGAATATCTTTTTCTTGTGCAATCTGCTCCTCCTCAGTCCTTGGAATATCTTTTTCTTGTGCAATCTGCTCCCCCTCAGTCCTTGCAGGAGGAAGATCAGAGAATAGGTCATCCATGAAGAATTCCTGCTGTATTGGCTCATTTTTAGCTTCTGTCTCAACAGTTTCTTGAGATGTAATGTTGATTTCAAATACTATGTTCATGACAGTATCTACAGCCAAGTCACTTTCTAAGACTGCATCATCAATCCCTCCCCCTTGGGTAGGCAACTCAGTTGCTTGTTCTATATGTTCTCCCACTAGAGTTGTGTCCATTTGTTGTTCTTGGGGCACACTGCCCTACACTTTTTCTTGTGCTTCCTTTTATTGCTGGTCTTCATCAGAACTGAAGACCACTTTCTCCTCAGAATCACTAGAGGATCCAGCCTGTGGAACAACTTTCTTCTTTTTGTTATCTTTCTTAGTTTGCTCTTGAGGAGCAGGGACTTCCTTGGTTAGAACTCTATCCCACCTTGATAGAATTCTTACATCCATCCTTCTCATATGATTTATTTTTTATCCAGCCACTTGTTTCAATACATCTGGTATTACAGCAGATAAGCGTAAACTCAGAATTCTTCCCATGTTTAGTTTCATAGTTACTTCATGAACTTTATCAAACACTACTGCTGCCCAGTCAGTGTTTATCTTGAATATGATCCTTACCATAAGATTGAACATGTGGACAGAGATTCTATTATATCCACCAGTTTTGCAAAGAATCACTTTGCCAACTACTTCAGATAGGAATTTTCCTTGGGAATTCATCCCTTTTCTGGTAATAGACAATCCAATCTTAATATTGGGGCTCAGCCCACACCAGCTTAAAGCTTCTGTAATCTGGGAAGGGGTTATTTCATTTGTATCCTTGACTGATGGAAGCTGAAGTGATTTCCTGATAGTTTTAGGTGTGAGTTTCACTAGGGAATTTTAAACAGTCCCTTTAATTTTCTTGCCTGCAGAATCCACTGTAGCGGTTGAATAAAACTCCAGAACTTCCTTCTTCCATATCTTTGTTGGTTCAAAAACCAAGTACTCCAATCCATTTTTTGAAATTAGGGCAATAACACCCTGAATTTCATCTGAAGCTATTGTGAAACCTTCACGAACCAGTTCATAACCTTCGTTGAATTTGTCTTCTTGACGAGGAGCCATAGACGTAAGAGTTGGAAGAGAAGAGAAGAGAAAAGAAAAGCTTTGTCGACAGAAGGAGGAAAGTCAAGAATACTGAAAGCGTAGTCGACCAGATTTTTATTTCACCTATTTATAGTATAAGTGTAAGGGCAGGTCAAAAGACGTGCCAGTGTCGACAAGTTTTCATACGTGTCGACAGAAATGACCTAGATCTCGATAATACGTGTTTTAAGTCGACACGACTATGTGTCGACATACTAATGTCAGAGTCGACAACTCATCTTAAGTCGACACATTTATGTGTTGACAAACTTGTGTCTGTGTCGACACACTTGTGTCTGTGTCGACACTTACTACTTAAGTCTCGACAGACTTGTGTCTACACTTGCTTTTGTGTGTCGACACATGAATCCTCTCGACATTTTATCTCGACAAAGTTGTGTCGACATCAATTCTCCTGTCGACACAGATACTGTTTCTGTGTCGACACTTCCTTTTACTTAGTCGACACAACATATTGAGTGTGTCGACAAAGCTTGTTTGTGTCGACAAAAACATTATACTTAGACAAATTTCTAGAGAAATTTGATGCTTACATATTCACCTTAGGGATACTTATGCTAACCTATTCTAGGTTCAGCATTCCTAATTAAATTTTAAAATAATTGAATTTAGTTTCATCCAGAGGTTTTGTAAAAATATCAGCTATTTGATTATCAGTTTTAACAAATTCTAGGCTAATATTTTCCTTCTTTACATGATCTCTGATGAAATGAAATTTAATTTCTATAAGCTTGGTCCTAGTATGTGATACATGATTCTTAGCAATAGAAATAGCACTTGTGGAATCACAAAATAGAGGAATTCTACTTAACTGGATGTCATAATCTTCTAGTTGATGCTTTATCCACATCAATTGTGCACAACAGCTACCTGCAGCTATATACTCTGATTCAGCTGTTTATATAGCTACACTAGTTTGCTTCTTGCTGCTCCATGACACCAGCCTCCCACCAAGGAATTGATAAGTTCATGTCGTACTCTTCCTGTCTTCTTTGCATCCAGCAAAGTCTGCATCTGAGAAACCAGTTAGTAGGAAATCTCTATTCTTAGGATACCAAAGTCCTAGATTAGGTGTACCCTTAAGATATCTAAGAATTCTTTTAACTGCAGTATAATGAGATTCCTTAGGGAAAGCTTGATACCTAGCACAGACACATGTTGAATACATAATATCAGGTCTACTAGCAGTCAAATAGAGTAGAGAGCCAATTATCCCTCTATACAAAGACTCATCAACAGGTTTCCCCTCCTCATCTTTGCCTATAGGCATACTTGTTCTTAATGGAGTTTTCATGGTAGAAGCTGAGTCCAAACCATACTTCTTCATTTACTCCTTGGTGAACTTAGACTGGGAAATGGACAATCCATTCTCAGTCTGTCTAACTTGAAGTCCCAAGAAGAACTTCAGCTCACCCTTGCTGCTCATCTCAAACTTCCCTTGCATAAGTTTATCAAACTTCCAACAAAGGTTGTTTTCAGTAGAACTAAAGATAATGTCATCCACATATATCTGGACTAGTATTATCTTGCCTTTTGATTCCCTATAGTATAGAGTTTTGTCTATCTTTCCTCTAGAGAATTTATTTTCAATAAGGAAGGCAGACAAGGTTTCATACCAAGCCTTTGGAGCTGGTTTCAAACCATATAGAGCTTTCCTAAGCCTATATACATAATTAGGAAAGTGGGAGTCTACAAAACCTGAGGGTTGTTCAACATAGACTTCTTCTTTTAAATCACCATTCAGAAATGCTTATTTCACATCCATCTGGTATATCTTGAACCCTTGATAGGTAGCATAGGCTAAGAATAGCCTTATAGCCTCAAGCCTTGCCACTGGAGCAAAGGTTTGATCAAAATCAATACCTTCCTCTTGCCTGTAGCCTTTTGCTACCAGTCTAGCCTTGTTCTTGACTATGGTGCCATTCTCATCAAGCTTGTTCCTATAGATCCATTTAGTTCCTATTATGTTATGATCATTAGGTTTTGGCACCAGTTCCTAGACTTTACACCTTTTGAACTGACTGAGCTCTTCTTGCATTGCATCAATCTAGTTGGTGTCTTGCATTGCTTCTTCAATCTTCCTGGGTTCTATTTGAGACGGGAAGCTAGAACATAGAACTGTGTTCATGCTCTTGCTCCTTGTTAGAACACCTTGAATTGCATCACCAATGATTTGGTGAACTGTATGATCCTTCAGGTGTCTCCATGCTAGAGGAAATCTTTCAGCATTATAGCCTTCTCCAGTTTCCTCAACTTGATGCTCCACACTGTCTTCTTCATCTAGAGAGACTTGTTCTCCCACTGGATAGCTGGCATCTTTATCTTAATCCAACCTAGCAGGTACATCTTCATTGATGGTCAGCTTGTCCAACCTATCTGTTAGACCTATAGAGCTAACAGAAGAACTAGACAATTCATTGTCAATAAATTTTGACTCATCAAATACAACATGCACAGATTTTTCTACAACTTGGGTAGTCAAGTTGTAGATTCTATATGCTCTACTTTGGTTGCTGTACCCAACAAATATCCCTTCTAGGGATTTGGCAGCTAACTTAGTTTGGTATTGCTTACCATTGACTAGTACAAAACACTTGCTACCAAAGATTCTGAAGTAAGATATGTTTGGTTTTCTTCCTTTCAAAATCTGGTAGGGAGTCATCTTGTGTTTCTTGTTGATGGAGGCTCTATTGAGCACATGCAGTATTAACTGCCTCAGCCCAGAAGTATTCAGGGAGAGTAGTATCATTTAGTAAAGTTCTACTAGCCTCAATTAGAGTCCTATTCTTTCTTTCAGCAACACCATTTTGCTGAGGAGTTCTAGGTGAAGAGAATTCATGATGAATCCCAAGTTCTTCACAGAATATTGTCATACATTCAGACTGAAATTCAGTCCCATGGTCACTTCTGATTTTGACCATTGAACTATTGTATTCATTCTGTATTTGTCTGAAAAAAGTCTGAAAAACAGATGGGGTTTAAGATTTCTGCCTTAAGAAGAAAACCCATGTATATTTGGAATATTCATCCACAACAACAAGTGTGTATACTTTCCTACCAAGACTGTGAACTGGCATAGGACCAAACAAATCCATATGAATGAGATAAAAACATCTCATTGAATCTTTGATGTCAAGTTCTTGGAAAGAGGACTTAGTCTTCTTGCCTTTTTGGCAAGCTGAACACACACCCTCTTTGATGCACTTAATTTGAGGACCATTCCTCACTAATCCCATGCTGAACAGCAGTCCTATAGACTTATAGTTCAGATGAGCTAGTCTCTTATGCCATTTGACACATAGAGAAGCTTTCTCTCCTACAACCAGACAAATTGGTGAGTTATTAAACTAACAATCTAGGTTAAGGCAATACACATTTTCTTTCCTAGTGCCAGTCAAAATGATCTCTTGATCACTTGACCTTCTTATCTAGCACTCCCCTTTGAGAAAAGAAATGATATAACCTAGATCACTAAGTTGACTTATGCTAATTAGGTTATGTTTTAAACCCTTCACATAAGCCACTTTAGTGACAGTAATTGAATCACTAGTAATGTTACCAAATCCTTTAATGATACCATTTTCTGATCCACCAAAGATAACTTTGGGTCCATTCTCTCTGGGCACATAGTCCCTCAACATTCTCCTTATTCCTGTCATATGTCTGGAACAGCCACTATCTAAGTACCATATAGGTGTATGGTAACTTGGATTCACCTGCAACACATAAAGAATTACTTACCCTTAGAACCCAACTTGCAAGTGGGTCCTAAGTCCTTATTAGTTTGAAATCCTGCAACTGTTCTAACAGGAAAACTACTCTTGGTTTGAACACTAGTGTTAAACCAGCAATCCATGGCAAAGTGCCCCACCTTGCCACAACACCAACACTCAAACCTATTATACCTTTTCTTAGGTAAAGAATTTACTGCTTTGTTGCTAGCAGTCTTGTTCAGTGTTGGTGCTGGAGCATAACTCTTCAAGAAATCCTCTTGAACCTGATGGGCATGCCAATAGTGTGGTCTATAAGCATTTGCACCCTTGCCCATGTGATTTCCATGCTCACAGTGACCATGTGTATTGTCATGATCATACCTGTTAGTAAGATTCACCACTTTCCTAAATAAAATAGGGGGTTCAGCAACTAGAGGCTGAACTGGGCCCTTACCTTTTCTATGTGAATTGAAAGCCCTAGTTCTTCCCTTAAATCCTAGACCAGTCTTCCATTTTTGTGAAATAAAATTGTCGATTAGGGGTGAGACAGATTTTGGCTTGGAGAATTTAGCCAATAGCTCTCTCTCTTGCTGAAGTTTTTCCTCCAGTTTCTTGATATGATTTTCTTTGAAAGAGATTGTGCCCATTTGAATGAATGTAATGTTCTTCAATTTGGCAACCTCTTTCAGTTTCCACTTTCAGTTTTAGATCATACATCTTAGCTGAATCTGCTGTAGCTAGCTTAAGAGACTCAATCTCTTTGGCCTGTACTTTAACAAGAAACTTGCTCTTCTTTAGAGCTTGCAACCCACCATACTCATCAATGAGTTGGTGTACATCCCCTTCAGACTCAGATCAATCCACTTCTTTTGAAGCAGATGCTTCTGATTCTGATCCAGTAAAGTAATCTGAAACTAAGGGAGAATAGTTTACCTTACTTGGTCCAGGCTGATCCTGGCACTAATCATCTTCAGATTGAGCCATTATCCCTCTACAACAATGTTCTTCAACTCCTTTTTTGGATTCCAGCATCTGTAGGAATCCTAGTTCCCTAGATTCCTCTTCTGTTGAGAATAGCCCAACATATGCTTCTGCTTCTTCTTCTCCAGATTCTGAAGATGAAGAGTCTGTCCAACTCTTCTCCTTCTGAGCAACTAGAGACTTCTCCTTCTTATCTTTGACCTGCTGCTTCTTCTTGTCCTTTGACTCCTTTCTTTTATCAGGACAGTCAGCTATGATATGTCCAGTCTCGTTGTAGCAATAACACATAATCTTAATATTAGATTGTTTACCAGGTTTAGAGGCATACCTGTCCTCCTTGGGTGTCTTCTTCTTCCTGTATTACTAATCCTTGGAATAGGATGAAGATGATGGCCTGGTTCTCCACTTCTTTTTCTTCATAAACCTTTGGAATTGCCTTGTAAAGGCAGCAAAGTCATTATCAGAAGTATGACTATCTGATGTGTTATTGTCAGAAATTCCTTCTTCTGTCTCAGTACTCCTTCTGGGTGGAGAAGGAGATTTTCTCCTACCCTTTCTTGAGCCTTCAGCTTTGAAGGCCACTGAATTTTCCTTAACCTCAGATCTGCGGCTCTTCTCCTCTTCTTTTCATGCAGTAAGCTGCATTTCATATGAGAGCAACTTTCCAAACAGTGTAGGTGGAGGTGTATCAGCTAGCCTGGCCACTTCTCTGATGGCACATAGTGTCCCAATCCTTTGTTAGTGACCTAAGAAACTTATCATTCAGTTCATAAGTGCTGAAGACCCTTCCATAGGTCATCAGCTCATTTACTATTCTAAAGAACTTCTTATAGCCTTCAGCTATGCTGTCAGATTTAGCTTGTCTAAAGCTCTCATACTCCTGGTTTAGCATAGACTTCTTGTCCTCTCTGACTTCTTCTGTGCCCTCCATGTAGACAATCAATGTGTCCTATATTTCTTTGGAGGTTTTATAATGCACCAGATTCTGAAAAGTTGCATCATCTATAGCACTTACAATAATGTTCTGTGCTCTTTTATTTAGTGTTGCCAGGATGATTTCACCCTTGGTCATTTAAGAATAGCTCTTTGGAGTTTGAATATTTGCATCAAGAACTGATACCTTCATTGGAATGAAGGGGCCTTCCTGTACTGTGAAATAAATTCTTGGATAAGATGCTTCCATAAACAACCTGACCCTTTCCTTCCAAATGCCAAAGGATTCTTTCCTGCATATAGGTAATTTCAAAGATCCAAATTCCTTTTGATTCTCGTTTGAACCCATTCTTGATATCTGTTATTGGCCTTAGAAAATAACTCTTGACTGTTAAGTCAATCTTTGAGAAACCTCCCTCTGATACCACTTGAAAGACTTTGTTTCAAGAGCCTAAACTCCTAGAGGGGGGGGGTGAATTTGTTCTAATCTTTTAAAGTCCCTTTTTAGGAAAATAGTTAGATAATTATTCAACACAGATTAATCAAATCACAGAACATAAACACATCACAGCAAACACCAGATCTATAGTGGTTCCCCAAGATATGGGTACATCTACTTTCCCCCTTCTCCTATCCAGTAGACAACTGGATTCAGCCTAACTTATTCCACTAGCTCGGATCTGCAGATCTTACAATCCAGAACAAAAATGGTTCCTACAGCTCAGACTTAACAAGTCCTACCTCAGATTCTTCCCCAGAATCCTACCTCAGGCCTCAGCCCTACCTCAGCCTTTATAACTAGGCTTACAACTCAGACTTTCCACAAGTCCTACTCAGATTCTTTCCCAAAATCCTACCTCAGGCCTCATCCCTACCTCAGCCTTTATAACTAGGCTTACAACTCAGATATGATAATAAATCTTACAAGAAATAGAATGTAATAAGAAATAAAAAATCACCAGCTAGATTCCTCTGTTGGTGTAGCCTTCTTGATCAGTTCTTGACTGAACTGATCCTTCTGATCCATCCTAACTTAGCTTCTCAAAGATTCTTGATAGAACAAAATAAGGTGGATCTTCCTCCGTTGAAGTTGAACTTCAGTGAGCTTCTTCCTTAAATTCAGATTGGAATCAGAATCATTCTTGTAGAACAATTCTGAATCTGTTTCTCTTTTTCCTTTTTATCCACACTTCTGAAGTTTCCAATTTGTATCTTATATAGAGTTTGATTCATAGTTACCCGCTGATCCGATTTCTAACAAACTACTGACAGATCTGTCAGAGGTGTAGGACCAGTTAGATATGACAGCTGTCAAGTCACCAGACATGTCAGTAGATTCTTCAGAGTTATTCTAACTCAGTTCAAATCACTCAGCAGGCTGCTTCATATGTGTCAGCACATATTGGCCAAGTGTTGACACAAGTCTTCATTGTGTCGACACAATACTCCAAGTGTCGACACAGACATACTTCTACTTCTCGACACATCTTTTATTGAATGTGTCGACACAATTCCTGTGTGTCGACACAAATACTTCCGATGTTGATATAGTTGTTGCTGGCAGATGGCGTTGAGTATGTGTCGACACAAGTCCTGTGTGTCGTCATAGCTGCTTCTGGTATCGACATAGCTGTTATCGATAGACGGCGTTGAGTGAATGTCGATAGTGTTGAAAGTATCCAGACGGCGTTGAGTGTGTGTCGACACAAGTCCTGTGTGTCGACAGAATTACTTCTGGTGTCGACATAACTATTGTCGACAGACGGTGTTGAATGAATATCGGCAGTGTTAAAAGTATCCAGACGGCATTGAGTGTGTGTTGACATAAGTCGTGTGTGTCAACACAACTACTTCTGGTGTCGACATAACTCCTGGCTCAGGTGTCGACACAATTTCCGAGTGTCGACACAGCTTCTTCAGAAATGTCGACTTAGCTTGAGTGTCGACACAACTTCTTCATAAGAGTTGACATAACTTGAGTGTTGACACAACACCTTCATAAGTGTCGACACAACTTCAAGGTGTCGACACAAGTTCTTCATAAGTGTTGACACAACTTCTGGATGTCGACACAGCTTCTTCACAAGTGTCGACACTTGTACTTAGAAAATTTTCTTCAAATGCTTAAACCTGCACAATGTAACTTAAACATCTATTAAATACAAATTGATGCATATCATTGACTAAGATGAGGCTTCTCCAAATCTGGTACACATTTTCCAATGTACCCAACAATAAACTTTATGAGAATGGTGTTATAATCAAGAATAAAGCTAGACTGGTTGGCAAGGGATACAAATAAGAGGAAGGTATTTATTTTGATCAAACCTTTGCACCAGTAGTTAGATTGGAAGCTATAAGACTGTTCCTTACATATGATGCATATAAAGGATTCAAAGTCTACCAAATGGAGAACAAGTCAGCTTTCCTAAATGGTGATAAAAAAGAGGATGTTTTTGTTGATCGAACCTCAGGTTTTGTCAACTCTAACTTTCCTGATTATGTGTTTAAGCTTAGAAAAGCTTTGAATGGGTTAAAGAAGGCCCCTAGGGCATGATATGAAACTCTGTCTAGCTTTCTCATTGAGAACAAATTCTCAAGGGGAAGATAGACAAGATATTATTCCTTAGGGAAGTCAATGGTAAGATCATTCTAGTCCAATTTTATGTAGATGACATAATATTTGGGTCTACTAATGATGGCCTCTATAAGAAGTTTGCTAAACTTATGCAAGGGTAGTTTGAGATGAGTAGTATGGGTGAACTCAAGTATTTCTTTTGCCTCCAAGTTAGACAGTCAGAGGATGGTCTATCCATCTCTCAATCTAAGTTCACCAAGGAGTTAATTAAAAAAATTTGAATGGAGAGTGCCTCCATAATGAAAACTCCTATGAGGTCAAATGTGTCAATAGATAAGGATGAGATAGGGAAACCTGCTTGTATAGTGGCATAATTGTCTCCCTCTTCTACCTTACTACAAGTAGGCAAGACATTATATATGATACATATGTTTGTTCTAGATACCAGCTAGCCCTAAGGAATCCCATTATTCTGCAGCAAAAAGAATTTTGAGGTGAGATTAGATATCACTTTATTAGGGAGCATATAGAAAAAGACGACATTTGTCTCGAGTTTGTACCCACAGACAAATATGTGACTGACATTTTCACTAAACCAATAAATGAAGCCAAGTTCAACACCTTCAAAATTGAGTTGGGTATGATGAACTTAGTATAGCTTCAATGTTTTCATGCATATGTATTGCAGGAAAAATTGACACTTGCAGGACATCAAGATAGACATGGACTTATCCAAGCATCAAATGCACTGAGAATAAGTATTCAGGCGTCGAGTGCGCTGAGAGAACATCGGGCATCGAGTGCGCTGAGTCCAAGTATCTAGGCGTCAAGAGCATTGAGAAAACTTCATGTGTCGAAAGTGTCGAGTACGTCGAGATAACTCGATAATTCTCTTAGGGACTTCTGATTACGACTATCTCAAGGGATTAATCTTATCCATTGATCTCCTTCTGATTCTCACAACAGGTATGCTCCTCTCCACATTCTTAAATAAGAGGTAAGTATAAATAGAAGTGTGTGTGCTTGGAATAAAATAGACTATTCCTGGCCCTTTCGTCTTTCTGCCTCCCTGCGAAGAAAGCTCGAGAAATCTACAGAATTTGAAAGGATTCATGTTGCTGAAAGGAATGGTTTTATTGTTCGAGGGTTCAGAGTTAGTGAGAAATGGTTTCAAGGATGCACTAGAGGAGGTACAACTTATTCTCCATCTATTGTAGGTCGCTGACCTAGAATATGTTCTATCGGAGCCAAGCTTACTGTGAAAGAGAGAAGTTCTTGAACTTTACTCAAATTCCAATGTTGACTCGTCCTACATAAAATCAAATCATCCATTAGTGGGCATAAGATCAAGATCACTCCCAAGATATTGAGCAAATCCATACATCTGCCCAAGTTTAGGCCGTCTGAGGAAGAAGAGGAACTATATCAAAATAATATAAAATCTACCCTGAAGTGGTATGCGCTTTCCAAGCACACCATTGGATCAGTCTTGAGAAGAGAACTGAATCTCAAAGGAATGTTTTTTGCAGATATAGTTGGGAAAGATCTGATCTGTAAGACAGGGTCCCATGATAAGATATCTAGGAAGAAGTTTAAGCTGATGACAAGGATAATCCTATCCAAGAAGAATGACTGGGGAAGGTGCTATTTGACATAATAGTAGAGTGTATCCCAAAGAGGAACCTGGGAAGAATACTGTCTTTGTACTTGCACACCACTATTTTAGGGATCCTCAACACGAGACTAGGAATAAAGATCCATCACATAAGGATAATGGACTCAAAGATGTTTCACAGGTGGGATAGAGTCTTTCTCCCATATCAGCAATCTTCTTACAAGAAAAAGAAAGCAACCATGGTCACTGAAGAGAGCACCGGAAGCAACTCTTCTGAGAGTAGTGAGGAAGAGCAACATGATCCTCAGTTGTTTGATTCTTCTAAAGAAATAAGAAGAGATATGAGTGCTCAGGTTTCAATATCTTCTGAACCTGCAACAAAAATTGTCCAAGTCAATGGCTCCCAATCAGAGAACATCCCAGCAGAGGTAGCTGAAATGGTGACTAATGATATTGTTGACAGTATCTGTGCAAACATTGAGGGGGAGACTTCCCAGATGCTTGCACTTGCTGTGGGAGTGACAGTTCAATCAATTCAAGAATAGCTAGACTCCTTCATTGAAAATCTGCAAAACAAGATTGCTCAAACCCCAGAAGGTCCTGAAGTGATTCTTTTTTGTCCTCAAGTTGAGGGGGAGCAAGTCCCTGATAAATGATTGAAGATGATCTAACTATAGTTGATATAAATCAGACAACTCTTTTGGGAAATGTAGAGATTGAGGGGGAGATTCTAACAGAGCTCCCTACTCAAGAAACTGAGAATGTTATTGAAATTTCTGAGGATGGTAAACCTGTTGATGATGAGCCAAAGAGTGATGTTGCAGATCATTCTTATGAATACATGAGAGCTGATTCTGAGATAAGGGAAGAAGCAAGAGAAGAGCATGAGGATATACATGACCAAGAGACATCTCATCAGGGTGAACATATGTCCTCCATTTTTTTAGCTAAACTCAAAGGTTTGTTAGATGATCAGGGAAGACAACTTAAACACTTTGTTGATGATTCCATCAGGGAGTTTAGATAGGATCTATCCAATAAGATAAACTCCATTAGATTTGAAGTTAACTTACTGAAGAAAAACATAGTGTCATTCTTCATGAGAGCTTCCCCTGCTGTTACACACATTGAAAACAAGCTTGACGAAATCTGTAAAAGCAGCTTGACATCATGCAAAATCAGATCATCACAACTAGCAACATGAAAAGGGTTCATGAAGTGCAGAAAATCCTCATGGAAGAGCATAAGACAACTGTGGAAAAGAGAATGGATGCCTGCACTCAGTACTTGGACAATCACCTACTAGTGGTTAAGAACCATGTCACTAAGGGAGTCAACTTTCTGGATGAAAGACTCTCTATTGCAAAGGAATCCATAACTACAACTGTTGGTGAAGAAGTCATAAAGGGTGAGAAGGCAATGATCAATGCCAACACTGAGAATACTTTTTGGGTTACCAATATAATCAGAGTTTTATTGGGGCTTGAATAATATTCATATGATAATATTTCTCAAGCTCCTATTCTAGAAGGACAGACAAGAAATCAGTATGTTGATCAGTAAGATGAACGATATGGTGATGATTAGTATGGTGATCAAGTTGGTGCTTAGTGTGTTGAACCCTCTACTATTGCTGAAATTCCTACATTCAGCCGCACTGTTGATCAGATAGCAAGAGTCAGAGGCAAGTTAGTTGCTGAAGAGGAGAAAGAGGCCAGGCTTAGTAAGAAGAGGTATAGAGAAGAGATGGAGAACATGCCAGACTTTGAAAAATGGAGTCCTCAATCAAGAACTATCATCTTGTCTACCTGGGATCAAATCAAGGACCACAAGAATGATCGAGGAAAACTGTATAGCTCACTAGAATGGGCTAAGTTAGAAAGAAATAAAGTGGCCAGGAGGATGTTTAGGAGAGACAAAAATATAAGTGTAGTGCCACCAGATGCTCTTGAGCCCATCAAATACTTTCCTAAGCCCTATATTTATTTTGAGAGATGGAGGCTGAAAAAGAATGAAGCTGATGAAAAGGCTGCAAAGAAACCCTACGGGGGATTATGATCAAGGAACCTGAAACATGATTTGTTTTTTGTTTTTTCTTAAGGGCTTTAGGATTGTGAAAATTATTATAAGTACACTGTATATTTATGACTATTGCCTTAAATGATAATCATATTTCTTTGTGTATTAATTACTGCTCTTATATACTATGAATGTTTATATTCTGTATATGGTAGTGTATATCATTGACTAGGATTCTGAGTTCTTCAAATTGGGAGAGATTGTCGGGTCCATTGATCATAATATCCTAGATTTAAAGAAGGCCCACAGGTCAATGGTATACACATGAATATATCTAATATATGTTCAAGTTCATTGTATGCAGGTTGTATACTGCTACATTGATTAGACAGGTAGTCAGAGTCAAAATGACACTTGGACTCAAGATAGGTTGTTTAACAAGCAGAAAATTGGCTATGTACAAAAGCATTTAGTGAATTCACTTCACTTAATGCTAGAATAGGAAAAACATTGACAGAACTCTATACAGTCAAATCATAGTGTTGCTGACTAGAAATCTGTCTAAAGATAGAAGCATTGAGTGAATGAAGTTCACTCAATGCCTGCTTAACTAGATTTCAGATAAAGTCTAGAAGCATTTAGTTAAGATAGATCACTCAACGCCTCATCAAGAAGATAGTGTAAGTCTAGAAGCATTGAGTGTTGAAGCTGCACTCAACGCCTTCATGCAGAGAAATTTCAACCAAGTACAAAAGCATTGAGTGATGAAGGATCACTCAATGCCTTAACATTTAGACAGTTATTAACGTTAATTTTAATATTTCGTGCACTATGAAGGAGTCTCACTTTCGAAATGCTTTCGTCAATCTTGTCGTGAATGTTAATATCCTCCCCGCTAGTTTGGCCCAAAAGCTCAATTTGGGAGAACCTATAATCACTAATATATCTTTGAAATTAGCCAATCATTCATTAACAACTCCTAAAGGAGTAGTTAACGATGTTCTTGTCACGATAGGTGAGTCTACTTTATCGGTAGAATTTGTCATTTTAGACATGAAAGAGGATGCTAAGATGCCCTTTATTTTAGGACGTCCTTTTTTGGCTGCTACGCGGGTAATTTTTGATGTTAGTGAACACATACTTCTCTTCCGTACACCGCCACCTCACAACAACCTAAGCCCTTATCATCGTTTGATGATAAGTTGAAAATAAGGTAATCCGACATGCCATTATCGTCGAGCTTATCGACCATAACCAAAGCGCTTTTGGGAGACATTCCAAGTTTATCTTAATTTTTGTTCAATTTTGTCTTTAAAAAAACAAAAAAATTTAGTTTTTCAATTATACCAATATTTTGTGTAGATTGAGTTTTTACAAGTGATGATGGTCATTCGAACTCATGCATCGCAAACCCATTTGGCACATAAATTCGGTAATTATTTGTTTTTGTATTCTTGTGCTTTGTCTTTATAAAAAAATGACAAAAAAATCTGCAATTTTTACACGCCCTGATCACGGGAGTAACCAGTGGGCACCTCCAACCTAGAATTCAGAATTCTGGATGCAATTTTCAAGGAGAAAACGCTTTGCTCATGTTTTTTTACAGTCACAGGCATGACTTAGACGGGACGATTCTTTTAGAATTTAAAAATACGCGGTCCCAAGTCACGGGCATGGCTCGCAATGGTCGTCTTTGACCAGATCTCGGGCGGTTTCCTGAGATCTGTCGCATTAATATTATATGCCCCTAGTCACGGGTATGACTGTAGGGCATGTCCCGTGAAATCTCCTATTTTAAGGTTGTTTTCTCCATTTCCTTTAACCCCACTATTCCATCTTTCATTTTATTCTACACTCAGGGCAAAAATTTCCTATCTTTGCTTCGTTTTTACCATGCATCATCACTACTCTCGTTCCACTGCCTCTTCCTCCAAGAACCCCACGGAAGCAATCACAGCAATGCCTGTGCTTACGTTTACCAATACTTCCCACCGGGCACTGAGCAATAGCATAAATGGGAAATCAGTCATCATTTTTCGCATCCTTGATTAAGAGTCCTCGCCGCTATTGGTGCTACAAAAGTGATGAGAGGATTTTTATCCACCCCTGGAAGGAACGCCTTCTTTGCCATCACTAAGCCAACATTTCTTGAACTCACTGTGGAGTTCCTTTCCTCTCTTGAACTTTGATGTAGTCATGTCGATGCATTCATCACATTCTAGATGGGAGGCATGACGCAAGAGCTCTCGCTCCGTCAGTTCAATGTTCTCATGAAATTTTTCGATGAGGCTTTCACCCACTCTCCCGCTTATAATGAACTTTGTTCGTATTTTCCCTCAAATTTCAAAATCATGGATTTTTGGTCGGAAATTAGTAATGACATCATCGTCTACAATCCGAAGAAATCCGAAAGTCGACATATCACGTCTCCCACTCTCTACAATATCCATCACGTTTTGACTTTTTCTCACACTGGACATGGAGAGAGAAATAGCATGGTGTCTCATCTTGCCCTACTATATTTATTTAGTTTTGTTTGACAAGTTCCACTAAACCTTGGTTTACATCTTGTCCTCTCCTTTCGGCTTATGACAGAAAATGTGCGATTGGGAGAAGTCCATGGCGATAACTTTGTCACGTATCTCACAAAGCATTTGGAAGTTTGGGACGCTCTTCTACGACTACACTATGTTCAGGCGCCTATCCCCACATTTTATGGTCTTCAAGCTCTTGAGTTAGTCCGCTGAAGAGAAGGTGAGTACAATACTCTCCCTTCAGACAAGATTGGTGAATCTTTTGATGATCCTCTTCCACCGGTTCCGTCACCGCAGCGTCCTCCTCATGGTCCTTCACCTTATTGGGGTCAATAATTTTCTTTTCTTCGCATGCATATGGAGCTGATGGAGACCCGTCTGGACGAACGGATTGACGGGTAGTTTACTATGCTAGAGAAACGTCATGCTTCCTCCCTAGAGCACATTTTCCGAGAACTTGTCGAGCTGCGGGCCTACTATCGGCTGCGTGGGGATGACAACGATAAGTAGTACACTTTCTAATTTTTATTTTTATTTCTTTGTTTTCAATTTAAGCGGACCTTCTATCAAGTTATATTTCATTTTCAGCATTTTAAGTATCTTTTGCTATCAAATATAAATTTTTTTTTTAAAAATGTTATGTTTTTTACTTCAGTTAATTTCTTTCAGGATTACTTTGCATAGCTTTGGGTTCTCCTCAGGGAAGTTTCTTATCCCTATTCTTGTATTTTTATTTTAATAAAAGATTGTGGACAATGTTTCATATTAAGTATGGGGGGAGGTATTTAGCTTTAGCAAAATGACTAACAATTGTTCTCTTCTTTTTTTCTTTCTTTTCTAAACAATTTTTTAAAATTTGGGTTTAACACTTTCTTTAGAGAAATCATTTTTTTTATATTTGCTCACTTGCAATTTTTTGTGTAAATTAGTTTTTACATAGTGTTTAGAAATTTTTCTTGTTTTATTAGATTTTAAATTTTTGAGTAAAACTGTTGACCATGCTGTGTTTTTAATCAAACACACATGTTAGTAGAATTTTATGTATAACTAAATATTCAACACACTCTTAGATTTTTATATTTTTTAAATGTTTGGAAATGATTAATTTAGGTGAGTATATTGAAGTTTACTAGAGAAATATTACCCGAGTCGAGAGCAAAGGTATTCTTTCTTGTTGTTTAGAACTTACTTTTTAGCGACTCTCAAGACTTTGCATAAGTTAAACTTATTAGAATGAATAAGATTTAGGAATTTTATTTGCTCGTTTGATCCTTTGCACCCACACCAAACATTTTATCTTTGTTAACCCAAGTTGAGCCTTTTTTACCATATCTTCTGCATTTAGTTCCACCAAAAATTTAACCAAAGCTTAAAAATCATCATAATCACACACATAAGTCAGAGCTCGAAAATGATATTTACCTAGAGAAAAAAATTGAGTGATTTGGGGTCATTTTATTTTGGTGGCTATGTTCTAAAAAAAGTTCATTTTTCTCCCTCTTCGTGAAGTAAAAGCATTATTAAAATCTAAAAGGGAAAAAGAAAAAAGAAAAAAATGAATGAGAAATTTAGGAGTTTGCTAAGTCCTTGAGACACTATATTAGTTTAGATTATCTTTTTTGAGCTCATGATAGGTTTAGGTTTGGTTAGCCACCAAGTTTATCTTTGTATTCCATACAAAAAACCTAAGCCTACATTTCAACATAGTTAAGTCTTATTGATTTATGCTTATGAGTTAGACTAGTGTCGTGGTGAGAGTGTGAAAGGGAAACCCTATGACCATCATCATTGATGGATTTCTTTGGAGGGTACCCCGTGTAAGATCGCTCCCCCTTACCAAGGAGTTACTCGATCTTATGCCAAAAACTGTCGCCTTATGGTGACATAAACACACGGGCTAGTCGACACCGCAAGACGCTGATCCTGCCGGCTAGTACGATCATTAACCTATAGGCCAAATGAGAATAGAAGTACAACAAGTAGATATATAAACTATCAAGTCCATAAGTCACAACTACAACATCATATATCTATAAAATGAAAAGTACAACAGTCCACATTGAGTACAAAAGAGAGAAGGGCTTATGCCCGATACATGTCAAATATAACAAATCTCTCTCTCACACACTCTAAGCCGAAGCAAAACTGAAACACCTGTCATCACCTAACGCTGAGCTGTAGTAGTAGTGCGCGGTAACTGCTCCTCAAGTCCTTCCACCTCGTCCTGCTAGTTGCACATATGCTCCATCTCCTCGAGCTCCTAAAATGATACGGTCACAACTGACCGTTAGTCATAAAGACTAAGTCATTTTATCCTCGCCTCACCCCTGCGACTCCTAGGCACCGTACGGGAGGAGGAAAGCGGAGGATAACAAAGTAGAAACAAGAAAGCAGGTGATGGTGGATTTATTCTATCATGGATATATTTTTAACAGTTATATCATTACACTAGAAATTCTATATAGCACATATAAAGTAAGTAAGCTGTACTAAAAGAAGAGTGCAGTAAGTAAAGTAAAGAAAGAGCAGAAAGTAAATTATCTACCGCTACACTAACATCACAGAAGTACCTTAACTTATATGAATGTTCATACAAATTTATAAGTTAAGGTTTCAGAAATATAACTAATCATATAAAAGAACCCATACTAATTTATACGATAAGGATCTACAATGCATATGCATAAGAATGTATGTATGCTATAATGAGTTATGTAGGTAATGATTCATACAAGTGCAACTCACACACACGACTCTGTAATCACATACCTTTAGTTCTCACTTTTTAGAGTTAGCTGAACTCTCTGGTACCACCATTGTGGCTACGGCAGTAGTGGAGCAGGCGTCTCCACTTCCTAGGCGGGTATACACACTACCGGGCTTAGACCCTTCGTACGCCTCTATACACTTCCTAGATGCACTATAGAGTCTCTGCGTACTAATTTGCTGGCCATCCTACCAGTCTTGTTGATCAAGTGTGCGTTTTCAGGGATCATCCTCCAGACCGCAGTGTAAAGCAACCCACTAGCCCCTCAAGTCCTCACACCTCGCCAGAGTCACCGTACTTTCGTCAGTGTGACGACTGGCCCAGTAGTGCATGAATCGTCACTAATATGTTCTATGCAAATGCAAGTTATTTCAAAACCCGAGCCACCAGCTCGCAGGACCAACCCGTCCTAAAGTAACCACCTGAGCCTCCAGCTCGCAAGACTAAATCCATCTTGGTATCAAACATCTGAGCCTCTAGCTCGGAGGACTAAACATGTTCTGTATCCAAACATCCAAGCCTCCAGCTCGTAGGATTAAACCCGTCCTGAATCCAAAAATCTGAGCCTCCAACTCGGAGGACTAAACCCGTCCTAAATCCCTCCAACCCTATACGGGTGAGTTTGTCACATCATTCCCTTTACCTGTTAGAATACTCTTGTCTAATTCTTGTTATATATAGAAGTTTAGGGTTAATTCTTGGACTGTCCAAGGCATGCCCGTCGAAGGGCTCTCGAGGGCACTAGAAACTACGATTGGCTGAAGCCTAATGCTCCCTTTCTCAAGGACTCTTACTTTTATTAGTGTCTACCCATTATTAATACCCCAATCTCGTTGTAGCTACTGAGTATACCTAATGATTTAAAGTACTTATTGGGAAAAATGACGATCTTTCGTCCAACGTCGTTATAATTGTTCTCTTTATGGCTTGCACTCTAACACTCGTTACTATATAGTGATCCACTTATGATCCCAACTAGGGTTTCAAACTTCCCAATACTTCTCTCAATTCAGCTACATCTCATTACCCTGGGTGTCCTAATGTTACACGTCACTTTTACTAAACGCAACCCATAAATTAATTCTAACCCATATGAGATGACTTCAAATTCCTTGCGCCAAAGGCCTCCAAATTTTTATCATGGCTTTGTCATGTGTATAATATTGATCATTCGGAATTCCATCATTTTTCTAATTATTTTGGACCGTAACTGAAATAAAATAATTAAGTGACCAGTTTGAACATGAACTACTTTAACTAGTGGTCAATTATGTCTAAATAAATTATCTAAAGTCCACATAGGTTAAAAATGTCTGTTCACCAAATATCCTAATTTTCCAACTTGATTTGACCCTTATTTTTCATTTATGATTAAATCACATTATCTCCTTTTTTTCAAATGAAGTATTAAATATAATCATGTAAAAATTCAGGGAAACTTTGTACTCACTAATATTGACAGGATAATGTACAAAACAAATTTTCATAATTCTATCCAGTGGTCTGACCTAAGATATCCACAATTTAAAATATCTACAAAAATGCCACTAATAAAGTAATCACCATAAATAATAATTCCAAATCTTAATAAAATTTACAGGAGTTCACAATACAGAACTAAGGGTCTAGACATGTTTTAATAATTTCCTATGAACTATTAATCATGTTTTTAATCAAAATAGCAAAAGGGCAAAATTGTAAATATATTAATTACACAGGGAATAAATCTTGTTGGGTACATTGGAAAATGTGTACTAGATTTGGAAAAGCCACAACTTAGTCAATGATATGCATCAATATGTATTTGATAGAAGTTTAAATTTCATTGTGCAGGTTTAAAAATTTGAAGGAAAATTTTCTAAGTACAAGTGTCGACACTTGTGAAGAAACTGTGTCGACACTCAGGAAACTTGTGTCGACACTCACGCAAGCTGTGTCGACACACAGGCAAATTGTGTAGACACTCAGGGAAGTTGTGTTGACACCCAGAATTTGTGTCGACACTTTTAAAGAAGTTGTGTCGACACTCAGAGTTATGTCCACACCTGAAGCAATTGTGTCGACACACAGGACTTGTGTCGACACACCAACTCTCAAGAGGCTGTGTCGAGTTCAGAAGTAATTGTGTCAACACACAGGACTTGTGTCGACACACACTCAATGCCATTTGACAAACACTCAACACCATCTGTCTGCAACAGAAATGTCGAGACAAGAAGCTGCTGTGTCGACACACAGGACTTGTGTCGACACATACAACAAAAAGCAATGTCGAGAAGCAAAAGTATGACTGTGTCGACACTTGGAGTATTTGTGTCGACACCTTGAAGACTTTTATCAAAACTTACCAAATATGTGTCGACACATGTGAAGCAGTCTGATGAGTGTTGTATGCTGAGTTGAAAAGACATTGTAGAACCTAGTGACGTGACTGGTGACTTGACAGCTTTCATAACTAACCGGTCTGACACCACTGTCAGAACTGTCAGAAGTTTGTTATGAATCGGATCAGCCGGTAACCATGAAGCAAGCTCTATATAAGAGACAGATCGGGAACGACAAAGATAAGACAACAATGTGAGGCATCAATAAGAAGAATTCTGATAGATCAAGGGCTGTCTGCAAGAAAGTTTTCAGAGTTCTATCTGAATCTAAGGAAGAAGCTGAAAGAAAAGGGATAGATACTACTCTAGAGGGGGGGGGGGGTGAATAGAGTAATCAAAAATTGCACTAGCAAAGTTGACTGTCTACTCAACTCCCTTGGAGTTAATTGCAGAATGAAGGTTATAGATATTTGAGATGAAACCTTAAAGCCTAACACAAGTGATGTGCACAAAAGGCAGCCAACTATAATTACAGTTAAGGCTTGGAATCCTAAACAGCAACTAGCAATCCTAGTTAAAATCTAATCACAGCCAATCAGCACAGAGAATTAATTAAACAATCCAGACGACACAAGGAATTTATAGTGGTTCCCCAAACAACTTGGGTACGTCCACTCTTCTACCAATAAGGTAGGAATCCACTAAGGTTTTTGATCAGGTGCCCTGCCACCAACAAGATCTGCTTCAGGTAGATCCAGAAACCCTTTAGACTTTTGATCAGGTGTCTAAAAACCAACAAAGGTTTTTGATCAGGTGCCCTGCCACCAAGGGATACTTTTGAACGGAGTAATAACCCTTTACAGGAGGGGGAAAGGAGGATAAATGTCTTCTCTATTTTACAATAGATTAGAGAAGCACAAGAACTTGCACTGAGCTAGAAAGCTCTTAAAGAATCAAGGCTCCCCCTGGCTAAAAGAACGTCCAGGTGAAGTCTTGCTTCAGTGCAGAAACACTTCAGAAAATCTGAAGGAAAAGCTACAAGAAGATAAATAATATGAAATAAAATTTCTTCTTAGGCAGCTATCTTCTTCTTCTTCAAAAAGCTCTGAGTGAAGATCTTCCTGTAAGCAGGAGAACTCAGGTTGAAGAAGAGTGAAGAACTAAAACTTCTTCTCAGTTAGATGTGAAGCAGTTGGAAACTGTAAGTTGTAAGCTTGAATGCTGCTGTTAGCTTTTTGAATATGAGAACTAGTTGATTTCTTTCTCCAAAGAAGTCTTTATATAGCAGCAGCAGCAACGGCTCTTACTTGAGTTTGAATCTTGTCTTCTACTGAAATCTGTAAGATGGGCTGCAAAAAGCATAAAGCAAAACAAATACTGCAGACAGATATCCTATAAGAGGATAAAGCTTTCTAAGAAGCTGCAAATAACTCTGATGAAATAAAACTAGAGAAAGTCACATCAGAAGAGACTCTTTACAGCCAAGGAAGACTTTTTGAGTCTAACGGCTATAAAGGACAGCCTGGCAGATAAAGCAAAAATCATATCTCAGCTAATAAGACAAACAACTTTGTCAGAAAAAGATTAGCTCATGCATAAGGAATGGAATAGATATTGCAGGAAATATTATCACAATTTATTCAAATAATCTTTTATAAAATATGCCAAAATAAATATGAAATTAATCACATCATAGAAGACGACAAAACTACTCAAAACATACAGCAAAACGTCGAATGACCCTCGGAGATCGTCGACCTAAGCACATAGATCGTCGACCTATCAGACAGATAGTCAAACAATCCAGATAGTCGAACTATCAAAGAGGATAGTCGAACTACCTCAGCAGATAGTCGACCTATCAGAACAGATAGTCGAGCTATCAGATAGTTGATCTATCCGGACAGATAGTCGAACTACCAAACAAAACAGATAGTCGACCTATCAAACAGATAGTCGACCTATCACAGAAAACAGATAGTCGACCTATCAACAGATAGTCAAACTATCAGATAGTTAAACTATCCAAGCAGATAGTCGAACTATCAAAGAGAACAGATAGTCGACCTATCAACAGATAGTCGAGCTATCACAGAAAGCAGATAGTCGACCTATCAACAGATAGTCGAACTATCAGATAGTTGAACTATCCAAGCAGATAGTCAAACTATCAAAGAGAACAGATAGTCGACCTATCAACAGATAGTCGAGCTATCACAGAAAGCAGATAGTCGACCTATCAACAGATAGTCGAACTATCAGATAGTTGAACTATCCAAGCAGATAGTTGAACTATCAAGAAGAGCAGATAGTCGGCCTATCAACAGATAGTCGAACTATCAAGGAAAACATATAGTCGACCTATCAACAGATAGTCGAGCTATCACAGACAACAGATAGTCGACCTATCAAGCAGATTGTCGAGCTATCAGGAAGACGATCGTCGATCGGCTGATTGACAATATTCGAGCGACATTCGACCATAGTTGAACCAGAAATTACTTAGCCAGATTTTCATCTAGACAGGCAATTCTACACAACTAGAGAATTTATCCTATCAACTAACCTTTGACCATAGATAAATCTTGGGTCAAGAGAATGAAAGAGAAGACTGAACTCAAATCAAAACCTAGGGTACCAACAATCTCCCCCTATTTGACTTAAGTCTCTCAACAACTAAAACATACAAAACTAATTACTGAAAGTAAATAAAATGCATGAAGAGAAAAAACTAAGCAGATAACATCTATCAAACAGATAAACAATTAACTGTCAATCAATGAAATTTTAAGATGCTTCAGAGTTAGGTTTAGGATCAGAAGAACTAGAAACAAAATTAATCTTTCTAGAGGGATCTAGAGCTTCTTTTCTCGACAACTTCAGGTCTTGTTCTCCAATGATTTTCAATTCTGTTGCTCTTAGGACAACTGCCTCAGGATGCTTTTCCATGTACTTTGAAGGATCAAATATCTCAGGTCAAACCTAGAATTTATCGAGCTCCTTCATTCTGAATTTTGATATTGTGGTCAATCCTGCAGTGTCTTTTCCTTCTGCTTTTGCTTTCTTAATTTGAGCTGCTCCAACAAGTTCAAGAAAACGAGCCATCCTAAAATTAGAATCAAGCTCTGGGCTTTCATACACATTCTTAGAAGATGTATCAACTGGTTCTTTATCCTGAGTAACTAGATAAGAAGGAGGAGCAGACTTAGCAAATATCTTGCTAGAATTTTTAGATTAAATAATTCGCTTACCTTTTGAAACATCCTTCACAGAATGATCTGGCTTAGGAGAGGTTGAGCTTTTGAGTTCTTTAGAATGAGGAGGAGAAAATGTTGGTCTTTGATACACCGCCTCCTTTACTTGTTCCTTAACAGCATCAAATCTTTGATAGCCAGATTGAGTTTTACCTTGGTATCTTTGAGAACTTCTCCTTTGTGCTGACTGAGATGGATTGAACCTTTCAGACTGAGCAGCAGGGTTTGCAGATAAGTTTCTTGAGGCTCCTGCACTGGGAGGTAGAGGAGGAGGACCTCTAGAAGTCCATCTTGGGACAAGACTGTCATACCTCTTTGACTTCTTCCTTTGCTTCTGCTGATTCTTAGAGAAAGCCATCCAGTGCTGGAAATCTTTTGATTTAAGATCAATTCCTTTCAGGATATAATAAGGAGTATCATTATCTGGATTAGGAGGAGGAGGAGCTACAGCTTTTCTTTTCTTTTTAGCAATTCTTTTTCTTTTTGACTCAGCAGACTCATCAGAATCAATTTCATCCTCAGAATTAGAAGAAATGGGCAGATCATATGGATCAATTGCATCTTGCATAGCTCTTTCCTTTTCCTTTAGAGCAGCTTTTTCTAATTCTTCTTCCATGGCATCCTGTGCCAGGAGAGCATCTAAATCCAAACCCGGGGAATCATCCCATACAGTAGACTTTTCAATTTGAGCATCTGCAGCTTTTTCTTGTTGATCAGAAACTGTAATGGTGACCAGTTCTACTTGTACTTCTGGCTGAGCTGGCTGAGCAGCCTCAGAAACTTGAGCAACTGGTTCTTGTTCAGATTGAGCTTCTGTAGCTGGTAGTTGATCAGGCTCTTGAACATCTAAAACTTCTTCCATTTTATCTGTAGTATTATGAATAAAATTTTTCTAAATGACATCTAATCATCCCTTCCAGGTAATCCCATACAAGCATATCAGTTATCAAGTCTAAAAAGTAAGTAAAAGGGATACCTTCAGAATTGTCCATTGCGTGTCCTAACTCCCATAATTCATCTAGAAAGTAAGTGATAACTCCTTCTAGGTACAGGGCGACCAGGGGAGTAGAACATTCTTCCAGGCACACTTTGACAATGAATTCAGATTTCAATAAGGCATCAGAAATTTCTTTTTCAGATAAACTTTGAAGAGGAGCTGATTCTTCTACTTCTTTCTCTGCCACTACAGGAGGATCTGCTGGAGGGGAGGCCAAAGGCAGCTCAGAGACATCTTCATTAAGCATCTCCCCCTGCCTGATTTCAGTAGATACTGAAACTAGGCCCCTAGAGGAAGAGGGCTCAGCAGACTTTGAGAGTGCCTGAATAGCAGCAGTCAAAGAGGAGATAGAGGAAGCAAGGGGAGCAATCGCCTCTTCAATCATGATTTTGATTGAGGGGGTAATTAACTCCAAAATGCTAGAGATAAATGCTGGAGTGATTTCAAAGGATGATGATGATGATGATGGAATCTCAGTGGATGGATGATCAGCAGGGATGGTGTATTCATGATGAACTGGAGAGTGAACTGGAGATGGAGAGTGAACTGGAGATGGATGAGTGGATGCAGGGTGATCAATGTGATCAGAAGAAGGAATTGGAGACTGAGGAGGAGTAGAAATCTCAGAAACCAACAAATCAAAACTGGGTTGAGAGATCCCAGCAAGATGAGACGGGAGAGGAGATGCAGGAGGAGAAGCAGAAGGTCGTACTTCAACTAAAGTTGATGGAACTTCAACTGAAGTAGACGGTAAAGCAGATGAAGAAGATGGAAGGGAGAGGTTTGCTGAGCTAGCTTCTTGTAGGGGAGGAGTGACTGAGGCAGTCCTAGTGCTCTCAGATGCAGCTGGAGCAACCCCTGCGGGAGCGGGCTTCAGAAAAGTTCTTTTCCGCTTGGCAAACAGGGATGGATCCATCTTCTTGCTGGCGTTGATGGAGGCAGCAGCTGAAACTAACAGATGGGGATATTTCTCCTTCAGAAAAATCCCAACTACCCTACCCAGGGTAACTTCTTTCTTGCTGTTCTTTTTCCTGATCAAATCAAACAGAACTCCTGCCCAATTAATCTATTTCTTATTCACAATTGCACACATCAGTGCAAACTGCTGCCTTGTAATATTGTCGTGGGCAGAGTGCTTTCCCAATAGCACTTTTCCGACTATTTCAGCAAGGAACTTAATCTTAAATGGAAAGTTTACCTTAAGCAGCTTAGAGGGAATGCCTTCGGCATGTCCCAGATCTGTCAGCATTCTCCCAAACTCTGGGGTATCTTGCTCGAACTCTTCTTCCCCATTTATCAATCCAAATATTTCAGTTAAAATAGCGGGAGTCAATGTTACCTCTTCTCCGCCAATAGTTCCGGTCATAGAATCATCATTTGAGGACAAAGTAAATGCCCATTCTTTGATCTCTTAAATATTTATCTTTATCCTGGAGGACATGAGCTTTTCTAAACCTTGATCTTTGCACAGATTAAGAATTTCCACTATTCCGGATTCGCAGCAGCAGAAGGACTCGAAATCCACACTGAATCCTGCATCGAACTTCACTACTGTCAAGAGAGCTGGAGAAATCGCCATTGAAGGGGCTGGAGAAGACGAGGGAGAGACGGCGAGGACGGAGCGGCAGAAATCGCAAGACAAAGAGCAAGCGGGAAGACGGAATGCGAAAAGACGCTCTCCGTCGACGATAAAAGCAACTATCTCTTAACCTAGGTCGACCATCGGCTTTATATTTAAACAACGATCGTCGATCTATTTAAAAGATACTGGAGACGATGGTCGAACGGTCGTTCGACGATCGGTCCTAAAGCAGAGTAGTTGATCAATCGTTCGACTATTTCTGTCTTCACAAACAGCAAGTTGTCGTCAACCATAGATCGACGATAGGCTCGACCTGTTCGATTATCTTCGAACGCCGGTCGACGATCTTCAAGCAGATAAGCTATCTTCAACCATAGGTCGACGATAGGCTTGATCCAATCGACTATCTTCGAGCGTCGTTCGACGATCTTTAAATAGGTTTCAACAAGGCAGACGTCACACTTAGTCTCTTCCATTAATCATGCCTAGTTGAACCAAAAAGAACAGATGATTCTGTTCATCTAACGGCTTGGTGAATATATCACCTCTCTGAAGGTCTGTGGATATGAACTCAAGGCTGATCTTGTTCTTTTCCACACAATCTCTCAGGAAATGGTGCCGGATCTCAATGTGTTTCGTTCTAGAGTGGTGCACTGGATTTTGTGCAATAGAGATAGTACTGGTACTATCGCACATGATTTTTGTGTTCTTGTGTGAGTACCCATAATCCAAAAGCTGATTTTGTATCCACAGGATCTGTGAACAACAACTAGTAGCTGCTATATATTCAACTTCTGCAGTTGAAGTTGAGACAGAAGCCTGCTTCTTACAGAACCAAGAGACCAATCTCTCTCCCAGGAACTGACAAGTTCCTGAGGTACTTTTCCTATCAGCTCGACAACCAGCATAATCAGAATCAGAGTATCCAATTAATTCAAATTCTGACTCAGCTGGGTACCAAAGTCCTAGATTTGGACATCCCTTCAGGTATCTCAAGATTCTCTTGAGAAGAATCAGATGAGATTCCTTGGGGTTGACCTGGAATCTAGCACAAAGGCATGTAGCAAACATTATGTCTGGCCTACTTGTAGTTAAATACAATAGGGAACCAACAATGGCCCTATAATTCTTTTGATCAACAGGCTTTCCCTGATCATCAGAATCTATAACTACATTAGTAGCCATAGGTGTATGCATTGCTGAAGCATCAGCCATCCCAAACTTCTTTACCAATTCCTTAGCATATTTGGATTGGGAGATGAAGATGCCATCAGCATCTTGCTTTACTTGGAGACCAAGAAAGTAAGACAGCTCACCCATACTACTCATCTCAAACTTGGAATGCATCAAGTTAGAGAACTTTTTGCACAGTTTGGGATCAGTGAAACCAAAAATAATGTCATCCACATACACTTGAACTAACAGGATTGTGTCCTTGTCGTGCTTGACGAAAAGGGTTCTATCAACTACTCCCCTAACAAAGTTATGCTCTAACAGGAAACTAGCTAGAGTCTTATACAAGGCTCTTGGTGCTTGTTTGAGTCCATAAAGAGCTTTTTGCAACTTGAATACATGTGAGGGCTGAGTTGAAGAAACAAACCCAGGTGGTTGTTCAACAAATACCTCTTCCTTTAGCTTACCATTTAGAAAGGCACTTTTGACATCCATCTGAAAAACTTTAAACTTCATATAGGCTGCATAGGCTAAGAAGATCCTTATAGCCTCTAGCCTTACAACAGGAGCAAAGGTTTGGTCATAATCTATACCTTCCTCCTGTCTGTAGCCCTGAGCTATAAGCCTAGCTTTGTTCCTTACAATGATTCCATTTTCATCCAACTTGTTTCTATACACCCACTTGGTGCCTATGATCAGTTGGCCTTTAGGTCTTGGAACCAAAGTCCATACTTTACATCTCTCAAACTGATTGAGTTCCTCTTGCATAGTAATGATCCAGTGGGGATCTAGCTCAGCATCTTTAATGGTGAGGGGCTCAATCTGTGAAAGGAAACAAGCATGCATCACATCCTGTCTTAACTGATGTCTTGTTTGAACACCAACTGATATGTCTCCTATCACTTGAGATGTAGGATGATCTCTAAGTGTGACAACATCAATAGGTGGGATGTGATCTTCAGCAATAGTTGGGATTAATTCCTCAGGAGGAATTTGATCTACTATTGGTGGTACAACAACAACTTCTGCAATGTCTTCATCACTGTCTGATTCAGTGATATGAAGAGTTGAAAGATGGAGAATCTCTTGAGTGACATCTTGCACCTGTAATGAACTTGAGGAAGGGGAAGATTCCTTCTCCTTGTAAAACATTTGAGATTCATCAAAGGACACATGAACAGACTCTTCAATTTTAGAAGATGAATTATTAAATACCCTATAAGCTTTGCTTACTTGGGAATATCCAAGAAAAATTCCCATTGAAGCTTTTGCTCCAAATTTTCTAAGGTATTCTTTATTATTATTATGAATATAAACTACACAGCCAAAAACTCTAAAATAATTTATTTTAGGTTTCTTTCCTTTAAACAACTCATAAGGAGTTTTACACTTAAGCTTGTGTATCAGACTTCTATTCAAGACATAGTTGGCTGTGCTAACAGCTTCTGCCCAATAGGAAAGAGGCATATTAGCATCTGCCAACAACGTGCTAGCAGCTTCAATAAGTGTTCTGTTCTTCCTTTCAACTACCCCATTTTGTTGGGGAGTTCTAGGAGCTGAGAAGCTATGTTTGATACCTTCTCTCTCACAGAATTCTTGCATGAGAAGAGAGTCAAACTCAGTACCATGATCACTTCTGATCAAGGCCACATTAGTAGAGTACTCAGTCTGCACACATAATAGAAAATCTGTAAGGGCTTTGAAGTTATCAACCTTAGTTCTCAAAAAGAACACCCAACTGAACCTAGAGAAGTCATCTACAATGACTAGGGTGTAATACTTCCCTCCTAAACTCTGTACATTTATTGGGCCAAATAGGTGCAAATGTAATAAATACAGGATTATAGGAGAATCACTTTTATTTACTGATTTAAATGAATTCTTGGTTTGCTTGCCTAATTGACAAGCCTTGCATAGGCTCTCCTTCATATAGGGGCAAGAAGGTAAACCTCTAACAAGGTTGTGTTTAGATAACCTAGATATATTCTTGAGGTTAACATGACTAAGCCTTTTATGCCATAAAGTATTGTTATTTGTTACTTCATTAAATAAGCAGATTTCAGAGTGAGTTGAGTTAAAATCTACTAAATAAATATTACCTTGTCTAATACCTATTAACACAACATTATTATTTAAAGTAATATTATAAAGGGAGTTAGAAAATGATACCTGGTATCCAGCATCACATAACTGACTTACTGAAATCAGATTATGCTTCAGTCCAGTTACATAAGCAACTCTCTTGAATGTTACAGCTCCAATTGTCATCCTGCCATAGCTTTCAGTTTGACCACAGCTTGAATCTCTAAAGATCACCTTTGGGCCAAGCTTGGCCTTGAACCTTGACAGATGTTCTTTATTTCCTGTCATATGCTTGGAGCAACCACTATCCAAATACCACTTATTTTGAGTGATAGGATAGGTCTTCACCTGCAAA